>JBAIZL010000003.1:135875260-136090260 GCA_036971475.1 Prosapia bicincta
GCAGCACTCCGTAGGACCTTTAAGTAGGCCTAACTAGAATCTTCGTTATCTCGGAACGTTCAGAGCCCGACAAACCAACAGATCGGTCTAACTACCATGAAACCAGGCCTATCCAAATTTTCTATATAATAAAATGACTCAAACTTTTATCTTTTGCATCTGTTAAACGATACAAGATATGACATCTGTAAGAAGTCTATATATCTGAGTCCATGTTTGGAACCAACGTTCCTAGTCTGGGGCAATGAGCCCAAGTTTACGAATCGAGTCTGCAACAAATGTTGATATTGCAACCATACGATTTCAAATCTGTTTTACAGAGCTTTAACTTTTGTAATAAATTAATATTTTAGTTTTATTTATTGTACCAGATATAAACAGACCTATTTAAAATCATTTTTTGGGGTCGGATAGGATCCAAAACCACCAGTGTCCTACAGACAGACCATCCACTGTAAAGGCAGCCTTTTGTGACCCCTTTAACTTTGAATAATACAATTATGTATCAATAATAATTAACTCTAAGACATTTAATAAATAAACCAAAGTGAAATATACTATTTCTGCAGGTAGATATTAGTTGAATGATCCATTTAGAATTTTCTTTATAGAATCAATATATGCATCAAATAGTTACAGTAAACCTTGTGAAAACTGATTTACGTGAGACCAGTACTCATTCTACTAAGAGTTAGGCTGGTAACTCCAAGTAATTGTTTTAGATTATTTACACGTAAATTAAGATCTATTCGGGCTTGATTCCTCCAAACTATGCAAGCCCGTCTATGGTCCGAGGAGGGTTATTATTCAATATTCCTTTTGAGGGTGGATTTTTAAATTCTGGTGTAAGGGACAGTTTCAGAGATAAACCCTCTCATCAACCTATTATATGGAGATAATAATAATTTCTAACGGAATTTATGTATACAATAGGCTTTATTTTAATGACTAGAAGAGTTCCTTCTTTAATTATCTAGTATGAACCTCTATAAACTACTGAAAACAAAATTGTATGTAAATAAACAATAGAAATTATAACCATTGATATTGGAGGAAAATTTCTTACATGTATGCATACAAACAATTGAAATAGTTTTTATCTGTAAGCAATGTACAATAAGTAATAACTTATGTATGTAAGCTATTTATGATAAATAATCTACACGTTTCTCTTCATGGAACCTGGCTAAATGTAGAGTGAAGAAAATGTAAAGGGCTATAGAAGCATATTGAGTTATCTTTAAAATATAAAACAAACAAAACAAAATTATAAAGAGTGTTTTCATGTTAAAAAGAAAACAATAAAGATAAACCCAAGCGGACAGACATCACGTGTTATTATGTGCAACATCACAAGATTTAACATATCCTTCACTGGGTTTCGCATGTGCCTTTTATTGTGTATTAAAATAAATGTATTCATAACAACAGAAGTATCGAAGTATATAGAGATCTACAGTATATCGACTCTTCTATATCTTAGAACGGAAAATATTTGTTCCTTTCATACTCAATAGAAACGGTTTAGATTTTTCGATTGAAAAGTTCGACATCGATAACGAAACTGAATTACTGTATTGAAATAAGTCAAATATTTTATATTTTTATATTAAAGATTAAATAGTGGAAATTATTTTTATTCTTGGGACGAACGAATAGGGTACCTGTTGTACGTCGAGTGTGATCTGCCAATGGACAAGTCCCTGGCATTTTTTCTAACTTCATTTAATTAAAATGAAATTAAAATATAAAAATAAAATCTTCTCTTCGTAATATGTTAGACAATTTTATAATAGTTTTAGTAAACATTTACTATGTTTTAAACAATTAACTTTAATAATTTTGACATGTTGCTAGTTAATTTGAATAAAACTTAATATTTTTAAAAGAACTAGCAGAAAGTTTATCAATTTTATTGCAGACTCTTTTATTTAATATTGTTTAGCATTTCTCGTGATTTGACAACAATGTGTTCTATACTTACAATTACACAGATGACATGACATTCATATTTAAATATTACATAATACAAATTTATACAGATCCATTTAGTGCCCATAAATAATTTTTGGAAATATTAGGTGAAATTTCTTCTTATTGATTTTATTACAATTTATATATGTGAGCCCAAACATAAATGTCAAAGATTATTCGTTTGCTATTTTTACAAAAAACAAATTCATATTGATTTCGCTTTTATATTAATTGCATCCTGGTTACTTAATATATTTCATATGAACACAAAATTTGTTGTATGCAACTAAGTAACTGCGAAATAATTATTAATTTTATTTATGATTTTTCATTTTATTTCTGTTTATTGCATTGGCTAAATTTAATTAATTTATGTTACAAATAACTTGAAATATTTCCCGATTTAACTGGTTTGTGATAACTTTAATATTTAGTTTTGTAGCTTAAAACTGGCATTTCTATATACGTATGAGTTTCTCTTACTTTATTACCAAAAATTATATTTAAAGTTAATGGTTTCTGATCTTTCAAAAATATGCTTCAAATTAGTTTTTTATTGATACTCATTTATCTCTGGGTTTTACAAAAATCTCTTAAGTAATTATTTATTCATTGAATGCTATTTCTTAAATATATGATTCTAAAAGGAATGTATGTGCTTATATATTTTTTCATTATCAATGATCAATTACTTATAAAAATGTTATTTAAGCAAATCTTAATTCAATCATTTTTCAAAATTTAATAAATGATTATATTGATATTAAAATTCTGAATTGCCCCAACTATCACTGTGGTGCTCCTCTCCTTCCACGGTCTTAGGTCGAAAAGTTTTCCGGTGTTCCCTGAGGATAGAATCTTGCTGCACTCGGTAGTGATCCGTTTTAGAACCTCCTTTAAAACTGTTAAGTTATTACATTATAAAAATTTCAATTTCGAATGACGAACACCCGAAGACAGACATTCTACACTTCCAACTTTGGCTAATTTGTGGTTTTAGCTTCGGACCGGCTAGATATTCCTCCAAACTCCTTACAAAACTGCCCTCTCGCCACGAGAGTTGCCTGTAGTATTCCTCGATCAGGCATCCCTACTACTTTGGTCTCGCTATCGCTTGCCATTTTTACTTCAAAGTTACCGTTCATATTTTTATTCTTATTGAACTCTGTGCCTTCCCGTTCCGGGACTTATGCTCGTTTTTACACTTTTGCATTACTGTCACTTATAGTTTTGGAATTTAATATTTCTTAGCGGCATGGTTCGTTTCACACTTTTAGAATTTATTAGAAACTTGAATGGAGATTTTCCGCCATTTCGTTCCCTTGTTACACTTTATCGACACTGTAAAAGTCCCGCATTTGACACTTTTATAATTTTAGGGTGATCTAGTAGCCATTTATTAATTACAACTATATTTTTTTTTAATTGTTAATACAGTAGAGTCTCGAAATTAGGAGTGCCGATATTTCGACCTTATGTTACATTCGAGCCCAACTTCGAGTCGGCGACTCGGCAGTTTTGGCGTTTGCAGGCGCTTGTCGCGTCTCGACTCCGCTCGAATACAGACATCTTTTTTCACTTCTGCTGTTTTGAAAATTAAACTAATGACATGTAATAAGATATGTTGTATTTAAACTTTTATTTATTTTCAATTTGTTTTTTTTTTAAGTTTCAACTTTTAATCTCAGTACTACGAACCATAAATTTATAAAACTTTGTTAAATGGTGTACTTCTAAATTAAAATTATGTCATTTAATAAGATATAATCTTGTGATTAAAATCTGAATTTTGTTAAGTTTGTTTCAAAAATAATCAAAATCATTTGCTAGGCATATAAAACCCCATATAGTAAGATCTTTAATTT
Source organism: Prosapia bicincta (assembly GCA_036971475.1). Taxonomy (NCBI): domain Eukaryota; kingdom Metazoa; phylum Arthropoda; class Insecta; order Hemiptera; family Cercopidae; genus Prosapia; species Prosapia bicincta. Next base: position 135,879,100 of record JBAIZL010000003.1, read on the forward strand.
TTATAAATTAGTGCCTCTACGATAACATTGAAAAGTCTTAACTATGTCTATCACCTCTTTTTAATAGTCTTATAACTCTTACAATTTTTTTAATTGCCTAAGAGTGAGACTTAATTTTTCTTCAGGGGTGATGGGCAGTTGCATGTTAGTAGTATTTTCTTTCAAGTCATTCCTAATTACGCTCAAAAGTTCATTGTAAGATCTTTCGGACATACGGTAATAAGTAAAACACTTGTCATCTTCCCTAAGCTCTGCGTGAAGTCGGAAAAACTCACTCGATAGACGCCTAAAACTCAAGATAGGATGAACCCAAAACTGTCTAATTACTTTTTTGACATTATATTTTTTGCGTTATACGAATTCCCTCCTCTTTAAATTGTTCATAATTTCGTAATAGTCTTCTGCTAGATGCTAATAGACGTGACCGATGCCGACCAAAGATGCTAATAGACGTGACCGATGCCGACCAAAGAGGGGAGCGTATAATAGGGGAGATAACTTGTTTTGCTTAACACGGCGGGTGTAGTCGGTGGTGGAGTGGAGTGAGGTTATTCAGTAAGGTAGCTTGCAAAACTTAATTTATGCGCTAACAACAGAGAATCCACTGCTTACTCAAGGCTACTGTCCTTCATTTTGGGGAATTATGGACAGTTTTACGTCTCTTATGGACTTATTTTTTATTTTTCTTAAAATATTTTTAATTGAAACAAATGTTTAAGTGTCGGACATCTGCAGATGACTGTATTTTGCCATAATTATAAAGTAACATGGATTAAGAGAATGGCCTAATTAAATTCCAGTATGTATCAATATTTGGAGTGAATGGCTATTAGGAATAATACCTTAAAAGTATTTGGCAATTTATAAATCAAATGCAAAGTTAGTAATTTACTGCTACCTATTCTAAAAGGAATCTTGCGATATAGACTAAGAACCTAGAATACATTTTCAAATTTAACATTAAAAAATGTTACTAAAACAAGACATAATTATTACAGCTGATAAAAGATTTTCCAAATGTACGAGTAGACATGCACGTTATTCTTGAACATATATAATTCACAGATCCCTTATTTTTATATTTTTATAGCGATTTCATTATGAAATTCCCTGTTCGGTGTAATTTTTAAGAATTACAACTGATCACTGAAAGTTACAAAAACGGGCCATAACTTTGTGACTATCTAAATGTTCAAAACATTAAACAACATTTGTTTGTGGATTTTGTATTTATTAAATTTTTAATTTGTTTTATTTAAATTATTTGCTTAAGAAAAACACTTACAAATATTACAATAGGTAAGTATTCCGTGCGGAAAAGAGAAACTACCAAAAGCAAATTCCAATTTAGATGCTATAATAAAATTTTAGCTGACGTTGCTCAGAGCGTGTGTTCAACCAACCGGAACAATTGACTGCTGTTTTCCACTTATTTGACTCTAGGACTCTGTAAATGTGGGATATGAGATCGCAAACTCAAGGAATTCCTTATTGAACAACCTTAACTGGATTTCTATCTTTGAATTTACGTAACTAAATTTGAATACTTGGATTGTAAAAATAGCTTTGAAGTTTTATGATTATAACTAGCTCTCTGTCCAATAGAGCCTTCACTCTCCCGATAATACTTATTGCTACGTTTTCAGATAACTAAAAAAAGTCATTACACCAAGGTGGTTGGTTTAAACTCTCAAACTTGAAACAAAATTTTAGAATTCGATTGAAATGATATTTACATAATTTTAAAAAAAACAGCCCGTCATGGAACAAAAGGTACAACTTGAATAAACAACATAGTTAAAAGATGTTTAAATAAAATCTAGTTATTTTAGTTATAATAAAAGAACGTACTTAATAGAAATCTTATATAAATGTGTTGCAAAATTAATGTGTTTTATACAAATAAGATTTAACAAATTCATTTGTTGGTTTCAGAAAGTGTCAGACGCCCCTAAGGTATTTTTCATTTTATATAAATTTACATAAACACACACACACACACACACACACACACACATTCTTCAGCCTCGTGGCTGAAGAAATCGTAAGACGAAAACGTTTCCTCCAAGTGTAAGTTAACAATTAACAACCTTTAGTTAACAAATGTCTGGTCGCAAGTAATTACAAAAGTGTAATTTGTAATTTACAACCAGCTCGTCATGAACAGCATATAGCCTATAAATATGATGAATAGTTGCTATCTGGAGTACATCCGTTCCTTCTGCAGTCCATAAATTCGCAGTTCCGACGTTTCGCTAGAATCTCATCCAGCATTGACGAGGTGAACCCAGCAACAGTAGAAGAGCGAGCGAGGAGCGCAGATAACTCGGCTCCTATATATAGAGGAATGAAGCCACGCCCATTGACGTCAATCCACACACACCTGATCCAAACAATTACTCACATTCCTTTGCCTTTGTTCATCTTTCTGCCGATAAAATCTATCGATGACACATTTCCACACTGCGGTCAAATTCAAAGTATCATCGCGTTTGTTAAGACTCCCTCGCTTCTCTATTTCGATAGCCTCACGAATAATTCTAGTCCTGTAGTTTTCCACTTGAGCAATCTGTCGGCAAGATTGGAAATCAATGGTATGTCCTGTATCGCAGTGGTGCCTGTACAGAGCCGATGTATTCTGCTTGTTTTTAAGGCCCAGTTTGTGCTGCTCAAGCCTAGCTGAAATACGTCTGTTCGTTTGGCCAATGTACGATTTCTTACAAACTCCACAAGAAACGCTGTAAACGCCATGGTTTTCCAAGAAGATCTTATCTTTGGCGTTACCAACAACCTTGTCGATGGTGATGTAAGGTTTGTAAACGGAACGTAAGCCATGCCTCCTAAAGAGTCTACCAATCCTATCGGCGGTTCCTTTAATAAAGGGCAGAATAACAGTACCAGCTTTCTCAGTCTCTTTTTCGTTCACGTCAACAGACGCGACGATACTTTGAATTTGCCCGCAGTGTAGAAGTGTGTCATCGATAGATTTTATTGGCAGAAAGGTGAACAAAGGCAAAGGAATGTGAGTAATTGTTTGGATCAGGTGTGTGTGGATTGACGTCAATGTGTGATTTGACGTCAATGGGCGTGGCTTCATTCCTCTATATATAGGAGCCGAGTTATCTGCGCTCTTCACTCGCTCTTCTACTGTTGTTGGGTTCACCTCGTCAATGCTGGATGAGATTCTAGCGAAACGTCGGAACTGCGAATTTATGGACTGCAGAATGAACGGATGTACTCCCGATAGTAACTATTCATCATATTTTTCCATGCGTGAAGGAATACGTATCAGCATATATATATATATATATATATATATATATATATATATATATATATATATATATAAAGAACTAAGTCAAAATACAAATACAAGAATTATAATTGAATTTACAATTCAAAGCTTTTCGTTGGCGAACAGTATCAACATTATCAGGAATATTAAACTATCAGGAATATTAATAACTATTTTAGATAAAATAAATGTGATAAATACAAATATTAATTTTACTTATGAAATGGAGAAAAATAATAAGATCAACTTTCTAGATATAACAATTATAAGACATAATAATGAATTTGAATGTAACATATATCGTAAACCGACACAAACTAACCAAATTATACCTAATAATTCTAACCATCCGTATAATAAAAAATTGGCTGCATTATACAATTTATTATATAGATTACATAAAATACCTAGGAATAATGAAAACAAAATTAGAGAGAAAAACATTATCTATCAAATTGCAATTGAGAATGGCTATAAAAAGAAAACTGTTGATAAACTTAATTATAATATTTTAAAGAAACAAAATAATAATCTAATTTACAAAAATAATGATGAAAATGTCATATGGACTTCATTTACATTTTTTGGTAATGAAGTAAAAAATATCACAAAATTGTTTAAAGGTAGCAACATAAAATTCGTTTATAATACTAATAATAAATTAATAAATATAAAGAATAATAATCATATTATTAATATGCACGAAAAAACGGTGTATATAAATTAGAATGTGATTATTGTAATAAAGTTTATATAGGACAAACTAAGAAAAAACTTAAAAGATAGATATAAAGAGCATTTTAATGCATATAAAAAGCCAGAAATTTATAAATCAAATTTTACTAGTCATTGTATTAATAATAATCACATATTTCCTAATATAGATAATATGATACTTGTAAAAGAAATTAACAAAGGCCTGAGAATGAATATTTATGAAGCTTTAGAAATACATAAATAATACTAATAATGAGTTGATAAATGAACAAATACAAGTAAAATCTAAATTTGATAATATATTCAGTGTTTGTAATGTTAAAGCAGCAAAATAAAATTTTTTAACAATATTGTAATTGATTTGGCATAGCTATTTATTTGATCTAATTTGCACATATGTTAATTTTAATTGTTTAATATTCCTGATGATGTTGGTACTGTTCGCCGACGAAAAGCTTTGAATTGTAAATTCAATTATAATTCTTGTATTTGTATTTTGACTTAGTTCCTTATATATATACTGTAAATCCTTACCACTATAATGAATTCAGTATAGTAAGATTTATCGAGATATAAATAGATGTATTTACTATGATAACTGGTATAATCTATCGACTTATAACATTTTAACTTAATACTGGTCGATATGCGGTTACGCGTATAGTAAAATAGCTTACACGTTAAAGCAACAATTCTACATCTTAACAACAGCTGTTGTATAAAATCGTATCATATCGCTACATAATCAAAACTAAGTCTAGTGCGCTCAAAATCTTTGACGTTGCGAATTAAAAAAATTTTCCATTGCTAAAAACGACCAGTAACGCTTAAATAGTTTAAAGTGTTAAACTTATTACAACAGTTCACATTAATTCGCTGAAATAGGTGAATGCATTTAAAGCGTGAATCCCACCACCCATATGTAAATCTCAATAGATCAGATTTTGAAGAGATAACTTCTTTACGCGCGGTGAACAAAACGAGATTAAATCATTGCTTACACGTCACGCTATATCTGAAACGCATACTTTACAGCTAATATGATAACATATGATTTCATGTAACAGCTGATTTTGTGTTACAGGTTAAGTTGTAGATCACCCGTTTTACACGTAGGTTGATCACCCGTTCGAATAGTTTTGATCAATTAATAAATATGTTATTTAATTAAATTTTAATAAATGTTACGATATAACGATAATAATAATGTAGTATTTTTAATTTAAATATTAAAATAATAAATTTTACTACCAGGCCGCCCATCTATATCGCATCGGTGTGCTCCCAACACCGGAATGCCCTCTCTGTGGACACGATACGATGGATGCGGATCATCTACAGAAATGCAATGCACTCGAACATTCCGGAGATGATGATGACCCACTTGTTCGTCTATACTGGCCAGCGCGTCACCAAATGGGTCAACAGCCAAGGGATGCAATGCATTCGACCATTCCGGAGATGATGATGACCCACTTGTTCGTCTATACTGGCCAGCGCGTCACCAAATGGGTCAACAGCTAAGGGATGCAATGCATTCGACCATTCCGGAGATGATGATGACCCACTTGTTCGTCTATACTGGCCAGCGCGTCACCAAATGGGTCAACAGCCAAGGGATGCAATGCATTCGACCATTCCGGAGATGATGATGACCCACTTGTTCGTCTATACTGGCCAGCGCGTCACCAAATGGGTCAACAGCCAAGGGATGCAATGCACTCGACCATTCCGGAGATGATGATGACCCACTTGTTCGTCTATACTGGCCAGCGCGTCACCAAATGGGTCAACAGCCAAGGGATACAATGCATTCGACCATTCCGGAGATGATGATGACCCACTTGTTCGTCTATACTGGCCAGCGCGTCACCAAATGGGTCAACAGCCAAGGGATGCAATGCATTCGACCATTCCGGAGATGATGATGACCCACTTGTTCGTCTATACTGGCCAGCGCGTCATCAAATGGGTCAACAGCCAAGGGATGCAATGCATTCGACCATTCCGGAGATGATGATGACCCACTTGTTCGTCTATACTGATCAGCGCGTCACCAAATGGGTCAACAGCCAAGGGATGCAATGCATTCGACCATTCCGGAGATGATGATGACCCACTTGTTCGTCTATACTGATTAGCGCATCATCAAATGGGTCAACAGCCAAGGGATGCAATGCATTCGACCATTCCGGAGATGATGATGACCCACTTGTTCGTCTATACTGATCAGCGCGTCATCAAATGGGTCAACAGCCAAGGGATGCAATGCATTCGACCATTCCGGAGATGATGATTACCCACTTGTTCGTCTATACTGGCCAGCGCGTCACCAAATGGGTCAACAGCCAAGGGATGCAATGCATTCGACCATTCCGGAGATGATGATGACCCACTTGTTCGTCTATACTGGCCAGCGCGTCACCAAATGGGTCAACAGCCAAGGGATGCAATGCATTCGACCATTCCGGAGATGATGATGACCCACTTGTTCGTCTATACTGGCCAGCGCGTCACCAAATGGGTCAACAGCCAAGGGATGCAATGCATTCGACCATTCCGGAGATGATGATGACCCACTTGTTCGTCTATACTGATCAGCGCGACACCAAATGGGTCAACAGCCAAGGGATGCAATGCATTCGACCATTCCGGAGATGATGATGACCCACTTGTTCGTCTATACTGATCAGCGCGTCACCAAATGGGTCAACAGCCAAGGGATGCAATGCATTCGACCATTCCGGAGATGATGATGACCCACTTGTTCGTCTATACTGATCAGCGCGTCATCAAATGGGTCAACAGCCAAGGGATGCAATGCATTCGACCATTCCGGAGATGATGATGACCCACTTGTTCGTCTATACTGATCAGCGCGTCATCAAATGGGTCAACAGCCAAGGGATGCAATGCATTCGACCATTCCGGAGATGATGATGACCCACTTGTTCGTCTATACTGGCCAGCGCGTCACCAAATGGGTCAACAGCCAAGGGATGCAATGCATTCGACCATTCCGGAGATGATGATGACCCACTTGTTCGTCTATACTGGCCAGCGCGTCACCAAATGGGTCAACAGCCAAGGGTGGGCGTTGGATAGTAATTAAGTAGGTATTCAGAAAACATCTAATTAATGTCTTTTGTTACCCCACATTATTTTATTATTAACTATAATAAATATTCACCTTTAATGAATACATTCCTCAAATAAAGATGTAAAATGAATGAAAAATGTGTAAATTCGTATTTTCGCCTATTTTCGTTGAAAATGTTGTGAAACTATTTAGCTCTATTTTGCTATCACTTCTGTCGGGGCTCCCCCGAGTGCTAGAGCCATTTCATTTTCACTACAGTGTTTTTAGTGAAAACTAGTAGCTCAAGTGAAGATGGAATCAACAAATATATATAATTTTTTTTTAACCAAACGTTATAACATAGGTTATGTTTTAGATGTGACGATGTATTTTCAGAACAAATTCTTATTTGTAAATAATGTTTACTTTTCAATTACTTCTATTAGTTCACACTTTTATTATAGGCTACGCATCTTGTCCAAATTTTCAATCGTAAAATAATAAAAATACATATTATCACCTACTCAAGTTCAAATAAATTTGTTTTAACTTGTAGCGGATGACACTTAACGTTAATACAGATTCTTCAAATATTAATTCTATAATTAAATTTAATGAATTAATTTTAGTTTTATATGGCAGAAAAACATTTCACAAAATGGGCAAGGTATGTAATAAAGTTATTTCGTTTCATCTGGCTTAAAATAAGTGATAACTTATGATTTAATTAAACAGCTGATTTTATATAGGATATGTGGTAGAACATCTGTTTCAACCCATAGGTATTGTTACTTTATTTATAATTATTGTAATATACACACACACACACACACACACATATATATATATATATATATAAAATAAATGTAAATGTTAATAAATGTTATATAAATATAAATGTTTGTATATGTGAATATATATCTTATAGACGCCTAAACCGCTGAAAAGTAGTTGATGAAATTTGGAGGGCTTGTTTAACATATTCCTAGAATGATTCGTGTTAAGTTTGGTGTAGATCCATCATCAGGGCTCCACCCCAGACTTAGGATATTTCACAAACCGATATAAAAATCTATGTGTGTATGTATGTATCTTATGGGCACCTAAGCCGCTGCACAGAAGTTAATGGAGTTTGGAGGGATTGTTTATCATATTCCCAGGATGGTTCGTATGAAGTTTGGTGGAGATCCATCCGTAGGGTTCCGCTCCAGAGGCTTAAGATGGTTCACTTTACAGCCTTCTATTAGTCTAATGATAAATTGTGTATCCATTCTAGGGTTATGTAATTAATTTAAAATTTATAAACATAATGTAAAAATTAAAAAAAAACATTATTAACTATTTTAATGCTGATATTAAATGTAGGATCGCCGATAATACTCTTGCGAAATTTGAATCCACCAAAGTTGTGCAACGGAACCTGACTGACAATAGAAAAACTGAACCAAACTTGATCGAGGTAGAAAACATAAGTGGCAAGTTCAAAGGAGAGATGGTCTTAATTCCAGGAATACCGATGATTTCATACGTCCTACTCTTCGGTTTCAAACGACTACAATTTCCTTTGCGTCTTGCAGCGCTATAACCATTAACAAAGCACAAGGATAATCATTGACCATTGCTGAATTAAATTTAGAACATTCCAGCTTTTCTCACGGACAATTATATGTTGAGTGCTCACGTGTTGGGACACCTAAACATTTGTATGTTTATACGCCTAATAAAATGACGAAAGCATTGTCTATCCTCTAGCATTGCAGTAAATGAAATATAATTATTTAGATGTTTGATTTGCTTTTTTTATTGGGAAATTAATAACATTTTCCATAACTAAATTATGACTTCGAGCGCAGCAACGCGAGCCTGGCAACGCTAGTTATTTAACAAAAAGTAACTAAAATAAAATATTTCTTTGTTAACCCAAGTAAGAATTGACTTTAAAAGCATTTTGTTTATATTACTTGTTCCTGAAGCATTTTACTATTTCATATAAATATATATATATATATATATATATATAGAGAGAGAGAGAGAGAGAGAGAGAGAGAATATAACTAAACACTTTTAAATGTTTTAAACTTGCCTATAGTAGCAGCACTTTCTTTGTATGTTGAGGACGGCCGTTTCGGAAGATGTGTCACATTGTCAACTCAGACCGAAACTGATCTCAAGGTTTACGTAGGTTAGGGTGGGGATGGAATATTACGGTGGCGTGGGAGTATTTTGTGTGTATTAGGAGTTATGATGTCAAAATGTGCGTGTGAGTTGTAATATAATTGTGTATTGAGTATGTGTGTAGGGTGTAGTTTGAAGTGTCTGTATATTTCGTATTGTTCGGTTGTGTAGCGTTGGTTATTTCTGTGTTGTTTATGAAGAATTTGTAGGTTAGATGTTATGTCTATGTAGTCATGTTTTGTGGAGTTGAGATGATCGGCGAAGTTTGATTGGTAGTTATTGTTTTTTAGTGCTTTTATATGTTCTTGGTAACGTGTGTAGAAGGACCTCCCTGTCTGGCTTATGTAAAAACTGCGGTACGAACTGCAAGTTAGTTTGTAAACTCCAGTGGCGTTGTAAATGTCGTCGATTTTGTTGTTTGGTTTAAATTGTTTATTGAGTGTTGTGTGTGGAGTAAGCTATTTTGTAGTTGTATTTTCGTAGTGTGTTGGTTAGATTGTGGGTTTGGGATGATCTGTATGGTATTGATAAGTATTTTATGGGATTGTCATGTTGTGTGTTTGTGATTGGGTTATTAGGTTAATTTTTTAGGCGGTTGTATAATTTGTCAATCATTGTTGGGTTGCATCCGTTGTAACAACACGCACTTTTTGACATCATAGCTCCTAATACACACAACATACTCCCACACCACCATATTATCCCCCCCCCCTAACCTACGTAAACCTTGAGATCAGTTACGGTCTGAGTTGACAATGGGATGCATCTCCCGAAACGGCCGTCCTCAACAAACAAAGTGCTACTATAGGCAAGTTGAAAGATTTAAAAGTGTTTAGTGATTACTAGTAGCTCACGTGAAGATGGAATCAACAAATGTTAAAATATATATTTAAATAGAACGTATTTACGTAATGGAAGGATAAACAACAAATTTTAATATTTTTTTCTAGTAATTTCTTTATTTTAACTGATAAAAATATTTCAATTGTTAATTTTTTTATTAAGTTTCACTAAGGTTCAAGTAAAATCTTTCATACGATTAACCTGTGAGATGAACGCACTCGCGCGTAAATACAATCTATTATTTGCATTTAATAAATAAAGTTTTGCTCGGTAAAGTTCAGTGAGAACATTACTATACTTCTCTTTCAGAACATGAAACCTTTTTACACAGCCTTCCTATTATATCTCTTTGCAAGTCTAATAACATTCTACTGCCTTTCATTGTTAAAGTGATCTCTGCCTGAATGTGCAGTCACCTATTAAAGGAAATTCTTCCGAGTATTTGCTTTGCAATAAAAGAACTTTCACACACGTGCGAGTGTATGATCAATACGTCTACTCAATTCAAGGAATTCATTCAGATCGTGTACAGTTACTGCTTAATACATACTATCGGGTCAAAAAGTGTTATACTCGAGTTTAAGCTTTTACTACAAGGCAACCGATATACTTATAACAAAACAAGATGCACCAAAATTTCATAAATTTAATTTTGCGTCTATTAATGTAAACTTAATTTTTTTTGCGGTTTTAACTTTGTCTTTCAGCGGGTTGAATGAAAAAAGTACCAATTTTTTGGCGTTTTTCAGACAATGCCAGACTTTGAAAAATTATAATATAAAAACTATTAAACCAATCGTGTTAAAAATTTAATAGGTTGTAGCACATATATTTGTATATCATATTCATGAATTTCAAAATTTTTACTTAATAACAAAAAAAGTTGTTGTGATTTTTGTCGAAGTGTTTTATTTTGGGATCGGATTAAGATAAAAATAGCAATGAAAGCTTGAATTGTAGCTCTTAAGCTATTAATTGACAATTTAAAGCAATAAATTTGTTACAGAGTCTTTAAAAAATTATATTGATGTCTGATCGAATCGGTACCGGGATGCATTAGCGCGTGAAATTGATACCGCTCCACTGTCTTGTGCAGGGAAATTTCCCGGTTTTCGATAGGCCGGGGCGGCGAAGCCAACGCGCTACTATCGGGAAATTTCCCTGCACAAGACAGCCGAGCGGTAGCAATTTCACGCGCTAATGCATCCCGGTACCGATTCGATCAGACATCAATATAATTTTTTAAAGACTCTGTAACAAATTTATTGCTTTAAATTGTCAATTAATAGCTTAAGAGCTACAATTCAAACTTTCATTGCTATATAACACTTTGACAAAAATTACAACTTTTTTTGTAATTAAGTAAAAATTCTGAAATTCATAAATGTGGTATACAAATATATGGGCTACAACCTATTTTAACACGATTGGTTTAATAGTTTTTATATTATAAACTTTCAAAGTCTGGCATTGTCTGAAAAACGCCAAAAAACTGGTACTTTTTTCATTCAACCCGCTGAAAGACAAAGTTAAAACCACAAAAAAAATTAAGTTTACATTAATAGACACAAAATTAAATTTATGAAATTTTGGTGCATCTTGTTTTGTTATAAGTATATCAGTTGCCTTGTAGTAAAAGCTTAAACTCGAGTATCAACACTTTTTGACCCGATAGTAGTACAAAGACGTAAGTGTAAGCCACCAAAATAATTGACTATAGAAATTTGTCTTAGTGGAAAAAGCAGTAGTAGCAGATATAATGATTTAACAATTAGTTGTATTTTATAAGCAATTTTAATTTCATGTAAACTACTCAATCGATCACTTTTTATTTTAAAAGGAATCCACATTAAATTAATTAGGTGATAAATAATATCCCAAACCTTAACAAACTGTTTACAAATATATAGCCTATATACATTATACCCACACACACACACACACACACACACACACACACACACATATATATATATATATATATATATATATATATATATGTATGTATAGTATATGTATGTATATGTATATATATATATATATATATATATATATATATATGTATGTATAGTATATGTATGTATATGTGTATATATATATATATATATATATATATATATATATATATATATATATATATATTTAAAACAACACAGGTTATTCAAATACAAGAATATTTATTATTTTATATCCAAAGCTTTTCGTTGGCAAACAGTACCAACATCATTTGGATGATGTTGGTACTGTTTGCCAACGAAAAGCTTTGGATATAAAATAATAAATATTCTTGTATTTGAATAACCTGTGTTGTTTTAAATTATTAAACAAGAAAACGTATTTTATATATATATATATATATATATATATATATATATATATATATATAGAAAGAGAGAGAGAGAGAGAGAGAGAGATAAAGAGAGGAAAGTGTCCAAAGTCAGACTCCTCCCCTTAAAGCGGACCCCCTACCTTTTGGCTCTGCATTCTCCTGAGATCTATCGGGACTGTGTGCAAATATTAACTTGTATGTGTACCACTTTGTAGGAGAGCGCACACATCGCTTGCTTCACTTGTTGCTAATCAATCCGCCATTACGTGTTTTGACAGTGAAAAGTGTTTACATTGTTCTATATTTCTCGTTATTTCTCCTAGATTTCTTAAAGTTAGTATTTCATGCTATATATTTTTTTTAATGGTAAGGTTTAGGGTTAATGTTTATCGGTAAAACGTTTCATTTAGATGCTTGGTTTAAAGTTTATTAGGTTAACAAAATATAAGGTGTAGTCGCGCAAACCTAACTCCTTTAAGTTGCCTAATTAAAACCCCTAGGTCAAACATTTTTTCATGTTTGAATACTACCCGTATATTATTCACAATTTTATTCTCTTGGAATTTCTTCCAGATTCCAAGACGAGTATTGGAAAGGTTGATCGAAGAAAGTGGAGTCCATCTACAATGACTGAAGCTATTGACGCAGTTCGGAAAACAAAGATTGGTTAAATGTTGCGAGTCATCCACTCCGGGTTAGATTTTTCAGATCAATGTTCGGAAAACAACACTTATGAGGTTGTCTAACATGAAGTACGGTGCACCTGAGGAAGCAGTGAAAACCAAAAGAGCCAGACCTACAGTTGAAGATGAACTCGTTCACTATTGTCTTGCAATGGAAGGTTTTTTTGGGGGGCTTACTCGTAGGGATTTGGGAAGAATGGCCGTCCAACTGGCAAAGAGGAATATCATTGAGCATCCATTCAAAGATGAAATTGCTGACAAAAAGTGTTTAAATAAATTATAAAAATTATTAAAAGCAACTTTTTACCAATTTTGACAATTTTATTATAAAAAAACTTCATGGCCACAAATGTGTCATATGCCTTTAAGGGGCTCATTCTTTTTTAATGTGTTATATGGCGTTAAGGGGCCAAAAATTAATGTTAATACTAACAAGGACGGTATTACTAATATAGACAAAAGAAATAGCATAGTTCTTACCTTTGAATAGGTTATACAGCTTACAGTTCGTACAAATACTGCTCATATTAGATTTACGCCTATGAATAATTTAATTTCTTTTGCGGAAGGGTTGAAATGCATAAGCACGTCCACTTGTTTAACACCACCAAATAGGACGATACCCCACAAGAATTTTTTTTTTATTCACCTAGGAAAGTTACTTTTTTTATTTCAAGTAGGGTAAAAAATTCAGTGCGGAGATAGAAGCGGTGAATGGGCGTAGAGGGATACAAATGTTTCGTGACATCACAACAATAGTTTTTGTTTTAGCAATCTACACTTAATATTTGTTGATTCAATCTTCACGTGAGATACTAGTTATCACTAGACACTTGTAAATGTTTATAAACTCGCCTATAGTAACCGTAACGAGTTACGGTCTGAGTTGACAATGGGACACATCTCCCGAAAAGGCCGTCCTCAACAAATATAAATGCTACTATAGGCAAGTTTATAAATATTTACAAGTGTTTAGCTAAACTTTATTTAACAAAAACATGTCTTTAAGCTATTGATAACTATTTTTTGTTACTGCCAAAGAAGGTGAATTTTATATATCTATATTGAAATATACCTATCCAGTCAGGATAGATTTGATTCTAATTGTATAAATGTAACCATTTATGTAATGTATAAAATTAAAACCAAATCTAACCTGACTGGACACTTTTTAGGTATATTTTAATATAGGTATATAGTAATGTATACATTTAAAACCAAATCTATCCTAACTGGAAGTATATTTAAATATGTATATAAAAATTAAGCCAAAACGTTGTTTCTCAAATATCTACACACGTAATATTGCGTGACGTACCGCGGCCGATGCGCACAACCTAATGCTAAGCATTGAGACGTTACGAAACATTTATATCATTCCGCGCCAATTCACAACTTATACCTCCGCACTGAATTGTTTACTCTACTTTAAATTGAAAAAAGTAACTTCCCTAGGTCAATAAAAAAAAAAAATGCACCAACTACACAAATGTGGACGTTTGAAAAGTAACCTATAACCAAATCACAAACAGTTTTAAAATAAAATAAAACGTAAAAATAACTTTAGAAAACTATAATTAAAACAGTCAATATTTTTACTTAACGTTTTTTCACAAAATACACATTAACGAAACTCATTAACAAAATTAAAATCAAAACTACTCATACGGGAAACACAAACTTTTATTCAAAGATTTAACACACTATAGAATGGAAAAATCAGCTGTTGTGCATTCCAGGATGGAGTACCAACATTACAGACCTTAATGGGCACAGTAGTGATAAAAGTTCATTTGAGTTACCTTTTAAAATATCCCAAAAACTGTGCCTAAGTTAATGGCCACATATGTGTACTAAACCGAGAAGAGGTTAGGGAAAGAAAAAAAAGCAAATAAGTGTTTCATTACGTAGATACTGAAAATCAAGATCATCTATATAGTTACAATAAAACCAAATAAATAAATTGTGTACAAGTTTTGGTAACAAATAAATAAATGTAGAACAATTTTAAATTTTACATGTATTATGACAGAGCATTGAGCATAAACAGTTTGTAACAACAAAAAATATTATTTATTACTAAACATTAAAAATTACATAATTTGTTGAAATTTATTACTATACTGACAATCAATAAAATGATATTGTATTTCATCAATGTTGCAGATGATTTTGACATTACAGTGTTTAATCCTGATGTTAACCTTAATATATTAGTTGATGTCCAGGATAACCTTGATTTTGCAATTGATGTTGTATATGTAACTGAAGATGAAATTAATGAGTCTGTTGAACTCAATGATGACAACTGAAATACAATCATTTCCTGAATTATTCATAACAAATATTTTTTTATAAAATAAAAAACTAATAAAATATTAAAAATTTTTGAAATACACAGACTTACATTTTTTTTTTAACGTAACAGCACCTTACATTAAGATAATCGACTGTCTTAAAAATATGTTGAATAAGAATAGTTCAAATTGAGTTTGGACTTGATCTGACTCAATATTCAAATTTATAACAAATCATGAAAGAAGAGATGGAAATTTGAATACTGGGGGAAAGGAAATGCAAAATAGAAGCATGGAAAAATTATAATATAGATTGTTATTAGCTATGTAGCTTTATTAAAATCTACTGAATAATCTTAGGTACTTACATATTATATGGAGGCCACTATTATATGGTAGCCAACCAAGGTCAGATCATTAATACATAAGTATTGTAAATACAGAAAACTAATTTTTTTTACTAAACACTTGTGTATTTATATTTATAGCATGCCTATATTAGCACCTTACTTATATTTGTTGAGAACGACCGTTTCAGGAGATGTGTCCCATTATCAACTCAGACCGTAACTGATCTCAAGGTTTACGTAGGTTAGCACATAGAGCGGTTACGGTCTGAGTTGACAATGGGACACATCTCTCGAAACGGCTGTCCTCAACAAATATAAGTAAGTGCGTGCTACTATAGGCAAGCTATAAATATAAATATACAAGTGTTTAGTGTTTAGCTCACGTGAAGATGGTATCAACAAATATTAATTTTTTTATAGTTGAGACTACTTTTTTAGACAAAAGGCATTACTCCGCGGAAGCTGGTGTCTAATTAGTTCCCAAATGTTAATATTACCTTTACATTAAGTAGTAAAATAACTAAACCTTACTTTAGCTTGTGTTTTTTGCAGAAACGCCCTAAAGTCAGGATATCAACTATTTTCTGCAGAAACATGCTTAAGTTGGGTTCGGTTAGAATAGCAGATTTATTTATTATGGCCGATATTAATATAGTCATGATGGTTTACCATGGCTATTTTTATGATGAAACTTAGTTGGGACTACTTTTGCCTTTAAAGTTGTTGCTTGACTATTTCAGTATCCAACAAGTAGTTTATGAGTACTGTACAATAGTGGCCTCCGTATAATATGTACTAAATCTTATTTTATTTTCATTTACCCTCCTATTAAAATTGTCTCAATTAGATTAAATTTTCCATCATCTTCTGAGATGGATGGTAAACTACAGCAAACTAATATTTTACTGTACATACTTACAAATCAAACAGCATGAATTTCACACTAATGGAGAAAATCTCCTATGATTTTTGTGATAAGTATTTATAAACACTTTAATAGATATTATTTTTTTCACTAAAGTTTAATTGAAAAAGCTAACATATTTACTTTAGATAGTTGAGCTTGTGAGTAGATTGTACTGCCAATTCCTTTAATTACTTTAAGAAGAAGTTGCTTTCCATACCTAAAAAATAAATAATTTACAAATCTTTATAAAATGAAAAAAAAATATTACTATTTCCTGGATGTAAGAAAATAACAGAGGTACTAATTTGTATATTAGTACTCAACTAATGAAATGTCACACCTTTTCATTTATACGTTGTTACATACTTCTTATATTCAGCGATTTCTAAGGGGTGCAAGGAGAAGGTACATGGCTACAAGGGACGCTCTGATTTAGCAGAAACTATTCTCAATAATGTGTTTCCAGACTGTGAGGCTGTAGCTCTTGTATAGAAGGGTTAAACAACAATTTTCAAAACTTAAATGTATTTCCACTGTCATCCTTTTCCTGAAGTATAAAACTTTAACAGTGCTGACATTCCAGAGTCTATCTTTATCTCTCTTCCTCATTGCAAGCATTATTATCAATGAGAAACCAAGGGTAACCAAGGGAAAATCCAAACTATGTTGATAAGAAACAATAAGGATTCCAGCTTTAAAAACATAAAATAAGAGAACAAAGTTTGCTGTATAGGTTAGTCTTGAATCAGAGTAATTTTTTAACACTGCAGTGGTCGCATGTAAATAACTAACATGAGTGGTCGCACGGATTACTATTGTAATCCATTTTTAAATAGCTTTTAAAATATAAATATTATTAAAAAATATCTTATAAGCATTTTAGGTTGTTTAAGGGGTTATATAGAAAACTAAAGTGGTGAAAAACATTTTTTATTGTAGCACAAAAGTAATATATATATATATATATATATATATATATATATATATATATAACACAAAACTAAGTTAGGTCATGTGTTTGGTCAACCTAACACACTTTCATTGTCACTTTGGTTTTCGGCAAGCCAGCATCGTATTTGTTCAAGCTCTGGCTCAGACATTGTTTACAAATTAATGTGTTACTATTCTAAATATTGTTTTCACACAAAAAATAACAAAATATCTATTTAAAATACAGAATATTAAAACTACTTCATGTGTAGAAAACATATCACAAGTGGTCGCACGGATTACTATTGTAATCCAGGTGAAATTGAAATATTAAAAAAAAAGTGCAAACTTACAGCTCTGCTACTTTACTGGTATCAGTGGGGATGTGTGTGTGAAACGTAGACGACAGCTCAAGGTCATAAGTCCTAAAAAAATACCAAAATAGCACACAAATGTAGCCCTGGATTACAATAGTAATCCGCGTGACCAGTGCAGTGTTAACTACAGTCTGAAACAGTTGTCTCTTTACCTCCAGTTTGCTTGACTCACTACAAGTGATCAAATCTTACGAAATTGGAGAAATGAAAAAAGTGTTTAAGTATGAGTGATTTTAAGAATACTACATGAAGATATATTTGTGAGTATACCTAAGATATACAGTACTTTTGAAATATAAGAATAATGTATCAGAAAATTGAATTTTCAGGTTCTTCTGTCACCTTAATCAAGATTATGAAAAGATATCTCTGAATATTATTCTTTTAATTTATGACTTACAACTTTATAAATAATATTTTATAAAAACTTCCTTAGACAAAACATTTATAATTGTGTTTGGCTATCAATGTCTGTAATGATGAGATATTCCCAATAGTTGAGTAGTCAAAAACTTTGTGTTGAATACGTTTTTAACAGTTGTTTACTTTGATATAAGTACATCAAAGTTATTAGGCCTACATTACAATATGTCAATTAAAAAGATTTCGTATTAATTGATTCCATTTAAAATTAGATCTATCAGTTTATGCTTAGAAACTTGGATTTATATTTTGTGCGACATTTGGTTATAATAACATTTACTTTATTTCTTAAAGAGAACAGCCATTTTGAGAGGTCTATCTCATTGGTAACTCAGGCTGCAAGTGACCTCTTGTTTGTCTTAAGTAGTAGTGGGGTGGAGAATAGTTGGTGTGAATTAGGATAGGAATATTACAATCTTTACCCAACTTACTCCAACTAGTCAGTAAAAATCTGATTTAATGATAAATGCATCTCCCTTAACCGCAGTCCTCATTAAGCAAAGTAAGTAAGTGCTACTACAGACAAGTGTCACATATAGTATATGTTCAAGTGTTAAAAGCAAATGATATACAAATATCATCCAGAACAAAATCAATAGACACAGTCCACTTTTACGTGAATACAGTTTTAAAGGATAGAAAAATTAGTTCTAGACAGTGATTATCATTCCTGGGCCTAGCACAATAAAAAATATTTGTCTCATTGGGATTTTATAAAATTTACTTTATTATGGGATTGTGCAAATATTCATATTACAAGGTTTCAGTTTAAAATTGTATAACATATTGTATTATGTTTTATATAATGTTATGTATTTTATAAATCGTAAGTTACGTTGTATAGTTGTTTAATTAAAACTGAGCCCTTGAAAAGGAATTTCAGAAAGAAATTCGAAACATTGAGTGTTCAAAAAAGCAAAATTATCTGTGATCTGTCATTAGCCTGTATAAAAAATTTAATAGTTATCTAAATAAAAATATTAGTTAAAATTTATCTTGGTGTGGCAAGGTACATCCAATTTTTACAATTATAACAACTGTGTAACTAATGTCCAAGTAACAGATAACAGAACACTCAGGATTCAAAAACAAAGTCACAGCACATTTGAGTGATTAAGGAGTGTGTAATGGATTCCAAGAGCTCACATCAAACATGTATGTACATACTACAGTATGGACAGACATAGTAAAGGCAACCTGTTGCTGTGATAACAAACTGCTGACAAATAGCAAGTTGCTGGATATGATAAATCCAATGTAGGTGTCAGTTTAAGCCATGCTAACATTATACAGCACTTTAATTTATTTTTCAAACTTCAGTAGGATTCAGATGCCAATACTTGCAAACATAAACTTTTAAATTAAAAAAAAATATAGGCATTTGAAGAAAATTTTACTGGTTGTAATCCACTAACGAAAGGGCGAATAGTTGACAAAATTTGTCAGAGGTGAAAATCTACAGAAATACATTTTTTATTGACTTACATCATAAATGACAAGCAGTCTATATTTAGTCTAAAACACTTGTAGATATTTAAAACTTGCCTATAGTACTTATATTTGTTGAGAATGGCCATTTTAGGAGATGTGTTCCATTTTCAACTCAGACGGTAACTGATCTCAAGGTTTTCGTAGGTTAGGGCGTTATGGATATTATGGTGGGGATGTGGTTATACGTTGTATTAGGAGTTATGATGTCAAGTATTTTACAAGTCAAATGTTTACAAGTATTTTAGTGAAAATTAGTAGCTCACATGAAGGTGGAATCAACATATATATTACATATAATTTGCCTCATACAGAAAGAAAAACATTTTTAAGACAAATTTTAAAATGAAAAACATGATTTTTAAAAATAAACTCTTTTAAAAATAAATTCTTAACAATAAAAAAATAACTTACTTCTCATGCACATATGATGCATTATCTACAATAAAGTTCACTACAGTGTCTACATTTTCAATTATTGAGTACAATCGCATAAGGACAGTCTCTATGTCTTCCGGGTATATTTCCTCATTCAGTAATGCATCAAGGATCCTTGAAACAAATTATTTTATATTTTAAATTGTATTTTTTGATTTTTTATACAAGGTTACATTTTAATCCTACTGCCCAATAAAAATACTTTTTAAAAAAACTTTATAACGTGAGCAACATAATTTAAAATTTACATAAGAATTTTCCTTTTACAATTAAAGTTAGAAAATATTACTTAACTCAAACATTCTAAATAGGAAAATGAAATCCTAAACGATTATTGACACTACTTGTAAAGAGTTATTACGAACTAGAATGGAACTACTTACTACCAAGCTAGAAATATCCCAATTACAGAAATTCACAATAAACTCGTGAAATCTTCAGATTATGAAACATAGAATAACAAAAGTTACAACTTTCCTACTGTGGACAAAAGTAGGAATAAAAACAATCACATATCTACTATCCTTATGTAACATTTTTATCACTCTCAGACCAATGAATGGCTCCAACTAAAGTCAAAGTAATGCAAGCCAGAGATTTTGTAGGTGTATCATTTATGTTTCCACTTAGTCTATGCTTAATCTTTTATCTTGTGCTGTCAGTCTATTTGGTACTATGCGATGAATTCTAATTTATTTTTAACTTTGATGCTTTCTTATAAAGTATTTCAGGATTCTCTTGTATTCTATTTTTCTTTCAAGTATTTAAAAGTTGCTTGATGTAATCATCTTGAATTCACTGATTAAACTATATTTAAAAAGTACTTAACTAAGTGAATACGTAATTGCTTTAGCAATTATAGCAAGTAAGTCATTATATATTCACTTAGTTAAGTACTTTTAAAATATAGTATTATTTAAAAGCGCTTAAATTTTAAGAAGTCTTCAGAGTTTTATGACTTCAAAAATAAATTAAACTTATTCTGCATAAACCTAGAAGAATTTGTAATACAGCTTCTTCCTTTCCATTCCTCAATGTCTTTTACCAGTTAAAAATAAAAACTTTCATTGTTTTCCTTTGTACAAAGAATATTTGTGAGACCAGATAATTGAAATTTAGTTGTAGAAAGTGGCAGATTCAAGTAGTTAATAAATTAATTTAATAATTGTGTTTCAGAAAAATAAGTAAGGAAATATGTAATGAAATGAATAAGTGTGAAGTTAAAACTTTAAATAATTGTCAAATGGTAAAGGTAGAAGGTGGCACCAAAAATCAGGAAATATTGTTACAGTGGGCTTTACATGGAGAGTTGCACGAACGGAAGAGAAACATTCATCTTTGAAACATTTTGCACAGTAATAGAAGAGCTGCAAAATAGTCAAAAGCAAGCTTTTAAAATAAAAATATATTGCAAAAATAACTATAGACTAGAATGTGTACCCAGGGAGTTTTTACAGTTTTTTAATTTAAGGCATCAAAACTTTGAAAAAATTGGATATTCTTTCATAGAACAACAGGATGCCACAGTTAATCATGTTGTCTCAAGACTCAGTGACATTCTCCCCAAAAGGAAGAGCACTGGATTTATTTGTTTGTGATTTTTTATTGTAAACTACATTAAAAGTTGGGTCTACATAAGTTGGTCTAGGATAATGGATAAATTGAAACTAAGAATTACAGATAAAATATGTGATATCCCACCTGAGATGTAGGAGTGATAAATGTGAAACAGAAGATTTTAAGAATATATAAATACAAGAGGACTTCATCTAGAGGACTTAATTGATGATACTTTGGATTACTCTTTCTTAAAAGATAAGTTGAAGTGTTTGCTTATTATCAATTTTTCATTCTTCCTTTCACTCAATTTTTGTTTCTTTTTCAAAAGCTCTTTTTATGGCACTCTGTATACTTGCGTTTATGTAACGATGAATGTATTTCTTTGTTTTTAATTAATATGCTGTCATTTTTAATTTCTTTGTAAATATTTATTTTTATTATCTATTTTCAATATTAGTTGATTTTCTTCAACCAATTGAGCATGGAAAATAAATATTTTTTTACATTACAATTTTTAAGCTAATTGCATTTACCAGAAGATAATACTTAAAACTCATTGTAATAAGTTTCTTCTTAAATATTTGTAGTCTCATAATCCTGCCTTTTCAAACATTGGAATTTGCCTCTGGGATTATTAAATCCACTTCCCAGTTTTTATCAAATGAGAAGGATGCATTTAACCCTAGAATGGTTGCTGTAGGTCATGGTGACAAACATAGCTTTTTCTTAATCTCTCTGTCCTACATCGCACTGACTACCAGGCGCCATTCCTAATACCTTCCTAATTATCCCTTTACTAGACTACTCGCTTGTTTTTGTTTAGTTTGAATGCAACTGTCAACTGTGATAGTGATGTGCGGATCATGGTGACAGACAGTGACTGCTTGTGAGTGCAAAATTAATTGGTGACATTTGAGTCTTGTTAGGTTTGGAGTTATTTGGATTAATATAATGAAGAGTAGATTATTATTTTACAATTAATTAAGCTTTGCCATGGATGTTAGTGAAATATATAGAGCTTTAGCAGCCTTTGCCAACGGTCCTTCTTCACAATATGAGTTGGACATTGTTGAAATTGAGTTTGGGAGTGAAGCTGATCCAGAAGAAGAGAGAGCTCATGGCCTGTTTAGAAATACTGACACAGAACAGAGTGAAGAGGAGGAAGATACAATTGATGATGACGCCAGAAACTCTACTTTGGATGATCTTTTAGAGGAAACATTGTAGATAAAGATAAAACCAAATGGAAAATAGCTGAATCTACCCAAGCAGTTCCTACAAGACAAGAGAATTGTATTGCACATACCTGCCATAAGTATAGGGTATTTACACATTAGAGTATAATTTATACTTTTATAAAACCATTAGAAAAGTAATATGTTTTGGATTTTTATTTTTATATATTTTTTGTAGTGATATTCTATATGTTTGTAAAAAACTACATATTTATATTGTCATTATTAATTTATTTTACAGTACAATAAAGATGTAGTCATTAAAAACCATGTACTTTTCTTAATTCTTTTCTTAATACATCTTACACTATGATAAAATAAATAAAAACATATAAAAATTGTATTTACTAATTAAAATAACATTTTTAAATTGATTCAGCTGCACAATGGATGCAACTGTTTTAATGTTAAACTAAAAATGTTAAACAAAGTCTCCATATTTTACTCACATATTTAACCTTTCTTCAGTCACACAACCAAGGCCAGATGCTATATAATATTTATAGGCTGGTAGTAGATTGTTTCTTTTATATGAAGCAAAAAAAGATTCAAACAGTTTTGTGTTAATTCTTCTGAAGGCTGCACACATAGTTTCATCAACATTTAAATACGCTCTGAAAAATACAGACACTTTTTAATATCAGAAGTCAAGTGAGATTAAGAAATTATAGGCTCTCAACAGCTTTTTGTCTTATACGTGTATAGTTTTGATTTTATGTCATTGTATAAAAGTATTCTTTATATTGTTTACTTTTTTACTTATGTTGTGCATTTTATCATATAATTTATTTTCAAATTGTTATCTGTTGATTTTTTGTTATTTAAAAAATGTTTCTTTTCTAATTTTTTATTAATTTTGAGGATTTTTAGGAACACTATGTTTTAATGAATTAATTGTGCCATTTTGCCGTTTGTTGGCGCTTTAAGGCTTAAGTTATTGTACATGAAATCTATAGAAACAAAATAGTAGATAATAAATTGATAATTGTTACTATAGCTAATAAAATTAATTAAAATTAGTTTAGGTTTTTTAATTAGTATTTCTTCAATACAATTAAAATATTTACCTAAATAAACTATTCAAAAATAATGTAACGGTAACTCCTTCTGTTGGACCAGACCTAGTTGTTACTCGTAACATGATTGGTGTAGGGGGCGTGGTCAAGGAGTTCCCGTTGCTTATAAATAGGAATAGGTTTAGCTATAAGTTAGTTATTTGTAAAATACCTCTGAAAATTATTACTTTGTTATCGAAATGTACATAAGTTTAAAATAAAAATTGTTGAATTTGTGGTGAGAGGTTGTTTTATTTAATATACTATTAAGGTGTTAATCTGTACTAAATGAAGTTTGGTATAAATATTTTCACACTTACTTTGTTGATGTTAATTTATTACTAATGAGTTCCATGGTGTCATTAGCATTATACATACAGTCTCCTACATCAAACTCACATGCCCATGGTAGGATTAAATTTCGTAGTAAAGTGACATTATTTTGCTCCTGAGTATCACCAAAGAAGGTAACTATGTTGTAAGGGTATTGAATGAGTTCTTTTACAAAATCCTGAAATATAAGTAAACCTTAAATAGCCTTAAAAGAATACTTTGCATATTGCATTTTTCAATAAAAAGGATCAAAAATTTTTAAATGATTTGATGTTTTATTGTTTTTTAAAACATATAATTATTCAGTATTATTTTTATACAATTAGCCTTATTAGACATTTTCCCAGTCTTCACACAGGGATAACATAAAACTGCTACTGGTACACAAAGTTTTAATAGACTAAGTATTTTATATTTAATAGTCCATAGGCAATAGTGTAGCCTATTGTTTTTTTTGGTTTTACTTCAATTCATGAAAGGATGTAAAAGATACAACTTCATTAGTCTGTCATTGATAAAGCATACATGTTATTACTGTTCATAGAGAAAATCGTTTAGACTATGATTGTACCTCACATAACTATTTGTGATCAAGATGGTACCCAGTTAAAAATAACAGGTATTTTAGATAAACTCAAGCAGAAAAAAGGCTCTATTGAATTTAACAGTGATGATGAGGAGGATGACCATGTGATAAACAAAGTATTCTAGAAGTCTTGAAAGAAAATAACATAAATGATAATCGGCAAATAGGTTCAATGACCAAATAAGTTCAATCGATAATGATAGTAGTGATGATGAAACTTTAACAAATATAAAACTTTAACCATGGATATATTAAAAAGTAAGTTAAAGTTAAAAAAAAAATAAATAAATAACAAATATGATTGTTGGATGCAGAAGAAATATTGTTTCGCATTTATTTGGACCAAAAAGTAAAGTCAGAAGAGCAAAAACTATGTTTGAATATTTCAACTCATTTATTAACAATAACATTAATAGCTGGCCCGAACACGCATATACATTTTATAAAAGTAAGTTTTCAGTGAGAATGCTGTGACAGTCACACAAATATAACTAAAATTCATGTCGTTATAGGTATTTCACTCTTTTCGAGCTCCATAGGGAGAAAACAAAAAAAGATTTAGTTTTATCATAGTCTACTAATTTGATATTTCTGTACAGATAATACTCAACTCTGAAATATTCAGAAGTACCATTGTAGCAATCATTTTATAAAGACAAAAGCAAGTTGTTTCAAATTTATTTGGATTAAAAGGTAAAGTCAGAAAACAAAATCCATGCTTGAATATTTCAACTTATTAATATTTGTTGATTCCATCTTCACGTGAACTACTAGTTATCACTAAACACTTTTA
Organism: Prosapia bicincta; assembly: GCA_036971475.1. Classification (NCBI taxonomy): domain Eukaryota; kingdom Metazoa; phylum Arthropoda; class Insecta; order Hemiptera; family Cercopidae; genus Prosapia; species Prosapia bicincta. The sequence goes on from JBAIZL010000003.1 coordinate 135,904,993, forward strand.
AATGTTTATAAACTAACCACATTTTACACAACAATAAATACTTAGATAACATAATTTACTGGTACAGATACGTCGACAATATCATAACATTATACAAAGGTAACACACGCAGAGCACACATATTTCTAAAACACCTTAATTCCATACACCCAAAACTAACATACACCATCGAAACAGAATAATAAACTCTCTCAACTTCATAGACCTTACAATTAAACGAACAGACAAACAAACACATAAATTCAACATATACCGAAAACCCACTAGTACCAATACGACCATTCACAGTTCCTCAAACCCCTCCCCACCAACATAAACTAGCTGCTTACAACACCATGATATATCACCTGCTTAAAACACCGTTAGACAAAGAAGAACCTACCAGGAGTTAAACACTATAAAACATATAGCACAAACTAACGGATACAACCCAACAATGATTGACAAATTATACAACTGCCTAAAAAATAAACCTAATAACCCAAATACAAACACACAACAGGACAATCCCATAAAATACTTATCAATACCATACAGATCATCCAAAACCCACAATCTAACAAACACACTACGAAAATACAGCTACAAAATAGCTTACTCCACACACAACACTCTCAATAAACAATTTAAACCCAACAACAAAATTGACAACATTTACAATGCCACTGGAGTTTACAAAATAACTTGCAGTTCGTGCCCCAGTTTTTACATAGGCCAGACAGGGAGGTCCTTCTACACACGTTACCAAGAACATATAAAAGCATTAAAAAACAATAACTGCCAATCAAACTTCGCCGATCATCTCAACTCCACAAAACATGACCACATAGACATCATATCTAACCTACAAATTCTTCATAAACAACACAGAAATAACCAACGCTACACAACCGAACAATATGAAATATACAGACACTTCAAACTACACCCTACACACATACTCAATACACAATTACATTACAACTCACACACACTTTTTGACATCATAACTCCTAATACTCACAAAATACACCCACACCACCATAATATCCCACCCCCACCCTAACACCCTAACCTATGTAAACCTTGAGATCAGTTACGGTCTGAGTTGACAATGGGACACATCTCCCGAAACGGCCATCCTCAACAAACATAAGTAAGTGCTACTATAGGCAAGTTTATAAACATTTAAAAGTGTTTAGTGTCAACTTATTAATTAATAATAAGAATATTAGTGTGCTATAGCTGGCACAAACACATATAAATTCTTTAAAAGTTAGTTTTCAGAGTGAATATTGTATCAGTCAGATAGATGTAACTGAAATTCATGTCTTTATAGTTATTTCACTTGTTTTGAGCTCGTTAGGAAGAAACAAAAAAAGATTTAGCCTTACCATAGTATGATATTTTTGTACAAATGGTACTCGACTCCGAAATATTCAGAAGTACCTTTGCAGGACAAAACCATTAACAAAATTCTTTTTGAAAACAAATTCCAAACACTCTGTTTTCTTAAACATGTTTTTCTATTTACAGTATATGTAGTAAATGCTATAAATAGTTTGTTGCAATTATTAATGTTCTTTACGTTTTCTTAATGCTTTGGAGCATAAGTTCAAGGTTTTCATAGTAAAGTACAATATTGAAATAATATTTTGATCAAACTTTTAAAAATGACCTTTTCTATATTTTGTTAACCATAATGTAAGTAAATCAAAGGTAAAAATAATAATAAAAGAAAATTTATAAATAAAATATATATTTATAAAAACAGATTTGGTTACAGAGTTAGCCGATGATAAAAGTCCATGCAGGTTACTATTCGTAGGTTAAAATAGTGATGGAGTCAATGAAAATCATTTAACAAATTTCTCTGGGAAAACAACATTAACTAGATTTCAATTATAAGGTGGACCATACAGTTAAATATGCATTGATATATTTTGTTCAATGAGGAGAAGACTGTGATGATCTGAGTTTAACTGGTATTGTGCTCAAGACTGGAAAAAGACAAAAAATACAAGTTTCTAGTGGGTCCAATGAGTTCCAACTCAATGTCACTTATAAGATACAATAAAAACATTAATAAACAGGTTTCATTTCAATAGTTTTATATAGAAAAGAAATTTTATTTAATTTTTCTTATATATAACTTTAACCATATAGCAAACCATATTTTTTTACTTTAAAAATTTTAAATATTTATTGATCTTATGTAGCAAATCTAAAAAATAATTTTAGAACATTTCAATATCTTTCAATTTATTAACTTATAACTATAACAAAATCTAAACATTTCCATTTAAAGCAAATAGCCATTATATTAGTACCTTATAATTAAAAAAAAAAAAAAATTAACTTCTTTATTTGTGATTTGTGTATTATCGCTAAAAAAATATTATTATTAATAATTATTCTAATCACTTACACTTTTAAATATTTTAGACTTGCCTATAGTAGCACTCACTTTGCTTGTTGAGAAAAAGGGACACATCTCCCGAAACGGCCGTCCTCAACAAGCAAAGTAAATGCTACTATAGGCAAATCTAAAACATTTAAAAGTGTAAGTGATTACTAGTAGCTCACGCGAAGATGGAATCAACAAATGTTAATTATTCTAATGTTTAAAAAAGTTAAGAAAAACTTGTATTTACTTTATTCAGGCAGGTCTTGTTTAAACATATTTAAAAATATATTCACTGAAAATATTTATTTAGTATTTATTTGTAACAATATATTTTATATTTTCAAAACTATTATATGGTAGTATAATTATAAGCAGAACGCAGATGAGTGTGTGTGAATAGTTGGATGGATAGAGAAAGAAAATGAGAAAGAGAGAAAGTGTATGTGTAAACTGACTTACCTTAAAAGTATTATACTCCGGTTGATTATACAGACTCAGTTTGAGAAAATGTAATCTGTTAATAGTAGATATCCAGGGAGAGTAACGAGAATGCATAGATGCGTTTTGAAGGAAAAATAAAGCATTTTTGTAATCAAGAAGCCCTAGGGCAGCCATTGACATTACATCATCAATGACAGCAGCATGATTAATAGGATCTATGCCAGAGTTATCTTTCTTTAGTTGGCTTTGAATCAACTCCACATTACTCATTTCGTACAGTACCCTATAAAAACCTATAAGGGTATATTTACATTAGAAACAAATTAATATTACGAGGATGTAGCTTAGTGTTTACAGGTTTTACTTAGTAGGTAAATGTAATTCCTGGTTTAGAACAAATTATATTTTATTAATATTTTGATGTTTGAAAATAAAAATTAAAAACTTTCCAAACTTATAATTATTATAATAAAACTAGTAAATTTAATTAAAACTGATTTAGACAAAATGTTTATGAAGGGATTAAGTAATCTTCATCAGTACCTGCTAAGATACTGATGAAGATCATTTAGTGTGATCTTAAAACATATTGTTTGATCCTATTTAGTCTGATGAATAAAAAAAACATATTGTCTTAGTAAGTTTTTTTGTGGAATACTTAATTTTAAGTTCTACAATTAATTTATTAAGTCAAATGTAAATGCTTCACCAATTAAAATTAAAATGGCTGATTAAAATTTTCGTTTTACAGTCATAGATTAATTAAGCAATGAAAATATCTCTCCAAAAAAAATGTTGACAAAACACAGAACAAGTTTTAAAAAAATACAACTACTAGACCGAATTGCAGCAAAAGAGGAGAATACTAGCATTTCTATAGCACAGAGGGGTGGCCATGAACCAAACCTTAGCTTTCCCTTCTGTCATCATTCATGACAAAAATTTCCCAGCCACATTAGGAGAAACTCTTGAAACTGACTAACTTGTAACTACAAATTTAAAGGTTCTATAAGTGATAACAGACATTTCACAGGTTACCCCTCCTCTGCAGTGCAACTGACTAGCTCACATACTCTGCATGAAATGTTTACTCAGTTGGGTATTAATGAATAAAATGTTATAAGGGTTCACTTTTTACAATGTTTACGACAATTTTTTTTCAGTTAACCTTCAGCAGCATCCTTATCAAAAAAACACTATAAACTATGTATAAAAAAATGAAGATTTATTGGAACATGGTAATTTACCTAATCAGAAGATCAGGATGCAGTGTATTTCCATGTTCCAATGTAAGAAGAGATGGGATGTATATGTAAAACAATTTCATACATTTGCAGATTTTGTCATAATGTAGTTTCCCAACCAGAATACAGAAATATAACCCCATTTTACTATACATAGAAGCAAAACATGACATTTAATTTCATCATTTTTGTAGTTTTATTCCATAAATGAGTTATAGCAGCTATAAATTTAAAATTTCCAATGGTCTTCAACTTACAATCTTTTAACAAAATGTGATACATATTACATGAACAAAAAACGTTCTTTATACATTTTACACATCTACAATATTCATATTATTATTGTGTAAATAAATAATATTATTAATGTTCAACATTAATAATAATAATAATAATATGGATATTTAGTAATATTAATAATCATAATAATATTCTTTGTGGAAGTAAAAGTAATGTTTTGAAAACAGCAAGCTACAAATAAATCCCCCCTCTGATTTGTTTGAGGAACTATCTAATTGTTCGTAGAAAGGTAAAATTATAACATTATTTTAAGTTTGAGATTATTGTGGCAGAATAATCATGCATAGCTAATAGTTTACCTATTTGTAAATTTAGATAAAAAGAGTGAAAGATTTATGGTTACCAGCCTCTTTATTCTAGGAGGGTAAAATGTCTATTCCGAAACATTAATAATTATAGTACATTTGTATATTGTATTTTTTTTTTTTTAATTAATAATGTTAGAACTTCTTGTTGTGTCATGTCACATTATATGAAATTAATTCACTGTACTTAAATTAATCTCTTTGAATAACTACTGTAATGGTCAAAAAATGCTTTTGAACTATTTTTATCTTTACTACTTTTGGTATCACTTGGCAAAAAACCACTACTTACTGATATTTTTCAGCAGACGCGTTTCACACTAAGTCAGTCAGATTATTCAGTGCTTTGAGCCACAGACAAGACTGTTCCTCGATGTGTTGTATTAGCATAAGTCAGTGGTGTGCTGGTATTCTGTAGTGTATTATTGTTCATGGCGTTGTTGTTAATTATGTGTTCAAATATGGTATTTGAATGTGTGTTTTGTCGTTTAGAATGTGTTGTGGATGGTTTTTGTGGTGTTTTTTTACTTTTTTTAAATTTAGTGAAGGACTTTTAAATTAGTATCTATATTGGTGTATGTTTGTAGTGTGTTCTGTATGTGTATGGTAAAGTTTGATTTGGGTTGGTGTGGTTTTTATGTCATTTTTTGTGTACCCTGTATTGTGAGGTAAACTTTCTCCCTGGTTGACCTATGTTAAAGCTGAGGTAGTCGTTGCATGTGATCTTCTTTACTCCTGCCATGTCATGTTTGTTTTGGTGAGTTTTTGTACTGTGTAGGTGTTTTTAGTTGTGTTGGATGTTTTAAATTCTACTTTCTATATATGTTATTTGCTATTTTTTGTGATGTGTTGTTATGATATGTTAACGTCATGTATTTTTGTGTTTGTATGTTACTGTTGTTTTTTTGTTATGTTACGTGTATATTGTTTTTGCACACTATGTTTGTCTATCAGGGTGTTTTTGTATCAGAACACACAAATACAAAACATTAACACATAACAAAAAATAGCTTCCTCATTCCGTAAACTTAAATACAAAGTACCATTTAAAACATCCAACACAACTAAAAAACATCTACACAGTACAAAAATACTCCAAAACAAACATGACATGGTATGAGTATACAAGATCAAATGCAATGATTGCCATAGCTTGTACATAGTTCAAACAGGGAGAAACTTTACCACACGATACTAGGAACGAATAAAGTGACATAAAAAACACACAACCCAAATCAAACTTCGCCATACACATACAGAACACATTATACACATACTAGTGTATATATATATATATATATATATATATATATATATATATATATATATATATATTCTAGATATTTAAAATTATCCATTGTTTTTCCGTTGCACTGACTTTATGAAGCTATAAAAAATTACTCAAAATTAGTGATTTATTAGCTTCATATATATATATATATAGAGGCTAATTTAAAAATCCTCCACTAAATCAAAAAAAGTAAAAAAAACTAAACACAACAGATAACTATGAGATATACAAACACTACAAAACCTATCCACAACACATTCTAAATCAGACTCACAATCAAATACTATATTTGAACACATAATTAACAAGCCCTCTGAGCAATAATACACCACAGAACACCAATACACCACAGACTAACATCAATACAGCACTCCTGAGCAACAGTCTTTTCCGTGACTGTTATTGAACAATCCACTGACCCGTATGAAACATATCGGTTGAAAAATATGAGTGAGTAGTTGTTTTTTGCTAAGTGATACCAAAAGTAGTAATTTATAAAACAACCTTAATGTCTACAACATGAAACTGCAAGTATTTTCATCTGTTTAATACAATCAATTTATAAGAAATATTAAAATATATATTTACCTACGTCAAAAGTTAAAGAAACAAAAGTTTAAAATACTATATTTTTTGGTAATTTAATATATTTCATTAGTTTTACATTCATAATATTTAAATTTTAACTGAATTTACATGGATTTTTCCTTCTTCTTTCTCACTATAAAATGTCTGAAAGTCAAAATATTGGAGAGTTAAATTTTACATGGCTAAATATGTAGGCTACTACAATTTACAGTTTTACTTTACCTGTTGATTTAATGTTAAATATCATCCAATCAGACAAAGGTGCTGAGGTAGAACTATTTAAACTGCTAGAGCTGAACCAAAATTTTGGAGTCATTTTCATCCATTTGTTGTCAAGTTCAGATAAGTAGGTATATGTCATAGGTATCGCCCAAACTGATCCATTAGTACTTATGTTTGTTAATCCATTTGTGTTTTGTTTCAACTGAAATTGAAATTGTTGATATTTGAAAAACACATATTACTTTTCTGATAAACTATTAAAATATTTTAAATTGGTTAATACTTTTTGCTGACCACAAAATATATTACTATGAACAGTATTAAATATAAAATAAAAAGTTTTTATGTTCAGCTATAATCATGAGTACTATTACTGACTAAATAGAAGTATAAACAATTTTCGGAGTTAACCATTTGTGCTACAACCATCAGTAATCTACAGTTCAACCATCAGGAGAACCGAGCTGGAAGGAATGCAGCGAATGCGGTGACAAACCCTCACATTTGGCCCAGCTGTTAGTGTACTACCCTTTGCAGAATTGTAAAAACATCACCCCTCTTACCTGCTCACAGTTAGACCTTGCCGTAACACTGTCAATTACGGTGAAGGCAACTGACATAGGCACAATATCAACTAAAAAGTTCAGGCGAATGTTCGTGATTGGGCTAGTACTAACTGGCGAGTGGGAGAGACAATGGTTTGGGAGTGGAAGGGTGATAGGTAGATGGGATTTTCTGAGAATACTTCCCTGCACCCCTCATACGTCGCCTCAGTTCTCCTGGTGGGCAAACTGTATCCAGAATGCTAAAACCATTTGTTTGCATAAAAACCTTTTTTATTTGTGTAAGTGTATTAATTACTTTGCCGATTGGAGAGGAGGAAGTCTATTTATAGAATTTTTGTGTGTGTGGTCTAGTGATCCAGTCTGCTTGCCACAACACATTTCTAGGCTACAGAGAAAAACATTACCACTCACAGAACACAGGTTGTAAAAAACTTCAAAATTGTATAAATAAGATAAAACACAAAAACAAAGTTAAAAATTGTATTATAGTTGCTTGTTGCAATCATCTTGAATTCACTGAATAAACTGTAATTAATTAATACATAGCTAAGAGAATACTCAATAGCTTGATTGCAGACCAGTTTCGAAACAATCATTTCTTTTCCCTGAGGCTTCTTCTTCGTGAAAGAAACAATTGTTTTGAAACTCGTCACCAAGTAAGCTCTTCACTTACCTAAGTAAGTATTAATTTAGTGATGTATTAATTAATTATATTGTATTATAGGTATACATATTTACAACAACTTATTTTATTTTGACATACACTTATTAATTCTTATGATATAAGTCAAATTATAAAACATCAAGATGTCCTGGTCTCTCTGGACAAACCAGGCATTGAAAGATATTAAAATATTTTGTGTGTGTACTTTATTACAAATCTTTTTTCATTTTTTAAATTTTTGATGAAATACGTATCTGTTGTAACATATGTAGAGGTACAAACACATTCTTTGCGGTGTAGAATCTATAATAGCATTATTAAATTCATACTGATTAATTTTCTTCGTCTATTCTTACTAACATCTTCCAAAAAAAATGCATTAATTTTAAAAATTTTAAGAATACAGGTAAACATTTTTTGAGCCACTACAGTGTTAAAGAGGATAAAAGTAATTCAAGGGGGATCTTAGTTTAATCAATAAACTCCCATCATAAAACTGTTAGATTACGTGTTACATATACATTTTCTATTGTTGTTTATACACATAGAAGACTAAAGAACCAATGTAAAAATTTATTACAATATAGAGAACGAATAAATTGTGAAAACATCAAACTACAGTGTCAACACACTTGTTACTATCACAGAAAAAAACCACCAGCTCCACAAATCCTGAGTACACTGAACTTAAATATTGTGTCAATGATGTGATGGTTTCAGGACCTATACCACAGTGTGTAAGAATACTTAAGTAGGTCTTGAGACCTTTGTGGCAGTGAGTGTGTTAAAAAAAAAAAACATCTTTTATACACTTGATTAGCAGTCAAATATAATAGGAGTCAGAGAGTAGGTTTGGTGTTTACTAATAACTGATATCTAGAAGCAACCAATAATATATCACTGATAGCAGCAATCTATCATTGGCCATATAGAAATAATAAACAGAATATAACAGTCAGTTTTTGAAAGGAAAAATAAGACTTATTTGGAAATAATTACAACCAACCTAAATACAATCAACCTTTCTACTTTAAAAAATCTACTATTAGGAATATCTCTTTAAATTCCAACAAGCATTGAAAGTGCTTTAGTTACTATATTTTCAAAATTAAATGAAGTAAAAAGTAACAGGAATCTTCAGAAGTAATGGATTTTAACATTTTAAACTATAATAAGTACTTGAGCATTAATAATATGTGTCCAAATTACCTTCAACAAAACTTGATTTGAAAATAATAAAAAAAAGTAGAAACAACTTTAAAAATGCCAAAGTTTAAAAAAAACTTAAACTACACTTGCCTCATTTTACTCTTACAGGGCGTTCCAGGGAGTGACAACAATCATCCCATGGAAGAAACTCACCATGATAACAAGCTGTTGTCACCACCACATTCAATTTGTTCAACATTCTGTTGTTCAAAATATCTGAGCTTCTCAACAATTCCTATTACCATTGAACATTTATCAAGAGTAGATAATATTTAATATCCTTTCATTTGGAGATTTTTCCCAAAAATTTCATCTGCTTTAAAAGAATTAGAATTTGACCCTCATCACAATACATAACAGCACTATTATATAGAATAGCACTTAATTGAACTTCATAATGAATAGAGTCGTTTCAAGTATTTTTAAATGCAGTAGAACGTCGATATTTCAAACCTCTTTATTCCGGATCTCTGCATAATCCAGACCAGATTTTGTGGTACTTTTTAATTTTTAAAAATGGTTTTTAACGTTAATATTGTAACTAAGCTAAAGCTTAAGATTAAAACTAGCAATGAAATGCCTTTTTCTTACCTGTGTGAGTTCAAAGGTTGAAACAGATCTAGTCAAAGCAACCACAGGATATCCAGCATTGGTGAACCATGATAAATATCCTGAGAAATCCTTATAACTGATGGAAGTATTCTTTGCAAGAATCATTTGTAAAAACTGTAATGTCGATATTGTACTTTGGTTCCTATAGGAAAAATTCAATTAAAATGAATTTGCTACACTTAATTCAAAAGTACCCAGTGTGTAATCACCAGGCATTTGTGTAATGGAGATATTATTATGATATTAAAATAAAATAATTTATTATAGTAAAATAACAATATAAAAATAAATTATATATTTAATTGCCCATGAGAGTTAGAAAAACTTTAATCCCATTATTAAACTAATTAGCAACTTGGGAAACCGATAATTTAAGTTGTACTTAATAAGTATATCTTATAATTCATGTGAATTATAAATTTTGTTAATTGGTTTAATAATAATAATAATGGAAAAATAATAAATGAACGGAAAGACAGCATAATATATGTAGGAAAACATTATAAACTGAAGTTTTAGTGTATATATATAGTGTTTATATGTATATATATATATATATATATATATATATATATATATATATATATATATATATATATATATATATATTCTTGATATTTAACGTTATCCATTGTTTTTCCGTTGCACTGACTTTATGAAGTTAATATATTACTATGTAATATTAATATATAATATATATAATATATATATATACATGTATAATATATACATAATATATAATATATTACATAGTAATATATTAACTTCATATATATATATATATATATATATATATATATATATATATATATATATATATATATATATATATATATAGTTTTGGTTGGTAAAGATTATTTAGATTTTTTGGACTAGGAGACTGACAGACTTACCTTGGTAAGAGTCCACTCCGTAGTCTTGAAATAGAAACACATAAAAGCACTTAACCAATGATATATTTCAACCACACAGTGGTCTTTGTCAATCAAAGAGAAAACACAAAAAGAAATATGAGAGAATGAAATAAAATAAATATAAGTGGTAATCACAGATTGTGTAGAAATCAGATGTCACAGATGCACAGATTAAAGATATATATATATATTGTTTCCATGAGCATATGAGTGATTATAGTTTATATAAGTCTGTCAGGGGAAAAGAAATTGGAGACGTCTGATGAGGCTATTAGAAAAAAAAGTGAATGGATTTATCTGATGTTGAGGTTAGGGGATTCTCTGGACTTGGTATACCACTGGTATGATAGTTCCCATCTTCTCAATTCTGAGGGATTGTAATTAGGGGGGAGTGATTTAATTATTTTTGTGGTATAGCAGTCATCAAAAGTTGTGATGTTGTAACTCACAGCGTGTTGAGCTGTTGGCCTATCCATATTCATAATTTTAACATCATGTCTGTGGCCATTCCTTCTGATATTCAGACCATCCGTGGTCAGGCCTATGTACTGTGCTGAGCAAAATTTGCATTGTAGCTGGTATATGACATTTTTCGATGTACAATTATGATGACCCTGTATTTTGAAGACCATTTTTGTTGTTTGGCTGTTGAAACAATTTGCTGAGGGGTGTATTGGACACGTCTTGCATGTAGGTCTAATGCATGGGAAGAAGCCATGAGGAAGTTTGTGTGGTTTCTTGTACCAAATTTGAGATGGATCGGTGAAAATATTTTTGGTGTGGACGGAAGCTTGAAGAATTTTGAAGCCATCTCTCAATATGTTGTTGAGTTTATGTAGACCAGGATGGTAGTCTGTTATTAAAGACAGTTTATTTTGTTCTGTTTGTGGTTTGGGGTGAACCGAGGATTGTGCTGAATGAATTTGGTTTGCAATGAGTCTTTTTGGGTATCTTCTTCTCTGGAAGGCTGTTGATATCTTTCTATTAAAATCTTCCAATTCCCTATCATTCGAACAGATTCTCTTACCCCTGATTGCTTGACTGTATGGAATGGATCGTTTTATGTTTATTGGGTGGTTGCTGTCGAAATGGAGATATTGTAGGTGGTTTGTCGGATTGATGTGAATTCCTGTGTTGATATTTCCATTCTGGAGTGTTACCTCTACATCCAAAAAGGTGATGGCTGATGTAGATTTCTCCCAGGTAAATTGAAGTGTGGAGAATTGTGTCAGGCTGTCTAAAAATGCCTCAAGTGTTGAAGCATCCTTTGTCCAAATTAGGAAGATGTCATCCATATATCTATAGCAACATAATGGCTGGTGTGTTTGTGTCTTAAAAAAACTTTCTTCCAACAATCCCATGTACAGATTTGCGTACGATGGGGCCATTCTAGTGCCCAATGCTGTTCCCTTTATTTGAAGGTAGTTCCTTCCCTCAAACTGAAAGTTGTTCTTCTCGAGGATGAACCTGGTCAGGTTCACAAGAAAAGGTGTAGTGGGAAAAGGCTTGCCTGGGCGTTTGTTTAGAAAATTCTCTATTGCAGATAGGCCGTGTGCATGAGGGATTTTGGTATAGAGAGAGGTGACATCTATGGTGACCAAAATAGTTTCCGGGGGGTAGAGGTACAGATATTTGTGAAAGTTGATCTATGAAATGATTGGTGTCCTGGGTATGTGATGGAAGGTTCTTTACTAAGGGTTGAAGGTGTGAGTCGAGGAAAGCTGAAATTCTTTCCGTTACTGAATTGCAGACAGCAATTATTGGTCTACCAGGTGGAGGGATTATGTTTTTGTGGATCTTCGGTAATATATAGAATTGAGGAGTAGAGGGGTATTCATTATATAATAATTTTAGAGATGTTTCCGAAATACTTTGTTCAGGAGCTGTATATTTTAGTAGTTCCGAGAGTGAATTGTTGAATTCTGTCGTAGGGTTATCTGTAAGTATTTTGTATGTTGTGACAACACAATATAGTTCGATACTATATTCAATGTATATAATGTTGTAGCAGCAGTGGAATAGGTTTGGCAATATTGTAATAGATTTGGCAACTATGTAATGCTTTATCTAGTAACTTCATATTTGTTAGACAATTCTGTTAGTCATTCTTAATTTTGTATTCCTGAGGATGTTGGTAATGTCAACCAATGAAAAGCTTTGAATGTATTGTTCAATAAATTATTCCTGTATTTGTATATATTATTTAATGTTAAAAATATTCTAACAGGAAAACATATCTTTTGATATTCTACATATATATATATATATATATATATATATATATATATATATATATATATATATACATATATTTATATGAAGTTAATATATTACTATTGTAAATACTTTTATCCACCCCTAAGTGCAATAATTTTAACTTGTGTGATGAGGCACCTTTCGGTCATTTGACCATTGTCGAATCACTGTGATATATTTATATATATCGTGATATTTCACGTTGTCCATTATTTTTCCGTTGCACTGACTTTATGAAGTTATTATTATTACTTGTAAATCATTTTTTCCCACCAAAAAAGTGTAATAGCGCTTTGCATTTAGTAGTGGAAAAAAAATTATTTACAAGTAATAATAATAACTTTAAATATATATATATATATTAATAATATTAATATATAATATATATATATATAATATATATATATATAATAATATATATAATATATATATAATATATATAGTAATATATATAATATATTATATATAATATGAATATTAATATTTTATTGTTGCCTTACACGTGGAATTTATATCTTAGGAAGTATGTTGTTGGTTTAAATCTTTTGTATTAACTTACTGATTGCTCAGAATATCTTGTACCAATGTCTTTGTAGGCAATCCACTTGTACTCTGATCCATCATATAGTATATTGCTGCACCTGCAAAACAGTTTTTAATTTCTCATAAATTCTTATAATCAAATAAAATACTAGTAATTATTTTATAAATATGGTATACAAACATTTTTCATAATAGCAGCACCTACATCATAGTAACCATGTAAAATATTTGAACTGAATGTGGAAAAATCTCACAACTACATTAACATTTCATCCAATTCAAACATTCTATATAAAAAAAAATACAAATAAACACTTTATAACAAAAAGAAAGTAAATAGATTGTTATGCTTAGTAGACAACACACAAATTAAAATTATTATCTTCAACAACTCATTACCATCACCAATAACTATGCATTTTTTTAAATATTTCCAAAATAAAGATTTCCCATAATAATAAAGCTCTGTTCCTTTGATTTTTAAAACCTCAAGTATTTTAAAATTGAAAAATGGAATTTAATTTGTCACGACTATTTTTTGCCAATTCTTACGACAAACTAATAAATCTGTGCAATTTGTTAAATACATTGCCTTTCTCACATACCTTTATATTTTTTTAATTGATCCCAGGAAACTCTAAGAATATCATCAGTTGATTTTATGTCTGATTCTACTAATGGGTAACTTCCAAAATCCTCCAGTGATAGAGCTTCCTGACGAATACCAACAGCCAACATTTGGTCTGGATAAAGAAGCTCATACTCTGGAACTACCTAAAACAATTTACTAAAAATATTCTCTTCATCCTAATGATGGGAGATCCTAAAAATATTCCCTCTATTAAATTCTGTTTTTAAAATTTCACTCTGATTTTAATAATTCAAGGTGCATACAACTAAACATTTAATTTTTTAAAATATATAATTATCTTTTAATTGAGAACTTGACATTAAAAAGTAATGCACCATCTACATTTAAGATATTATTGTTTCACTTTACCAATGTATTAAATGTTGTTACTAGTTATTATAATAGGGGAGTGAAATGAAAAACATTTTACCATAATTTTTTATTGTGAACAAAGGTTATAATTCAGGTGAACAACGAGATTATTCAAAGAATCTCTTAGATATTGAACTGAAAAAAAATTTCCAAAATGAATCAAAGAAAGAATCAATACTGTAGTCAAGTTACGCACTACACACTATTGCCAGAAATATTTATGGAAGGCCTTCTAATGGTGACTTTCTTTGTCTTTATCGATGTGGCAGGAATAAATTTTGAAAACATTTTTTTTTAAGAAGACTTATGAATTGGCAGAAACGTTTCATCATGTGTACAGTTGGGGTCTTCAGCAGAAACTCTGCCACTTCAGATATGATGTCAGGAAGAATCACTTTGTAAAAAATCATTTCACCTAAGGGGATGGGAGGGGATTTGGTTTGGAGTGGGAAACCAAGCAAAAGTTTCTACAATAATGTATTACTGGGCTGACTGCTTACTTTCGGCTAGTAGATGATAGACCCACTGCAGGCAGAGTCTGGGGTACAATATAAACATTAACAGAAACTACAAGGTTACATAATTTTTTAAAAAATAATAAAATTAAAACAAAACTATAAACTTAAATTTGAATTAGTTTTCAATAATCTCATAGTATAACTAATGTTTTCAGAATGTTCTTAGTCATTTTCCAGCAGAGGGCTTTATAATCAACTGAAGTAATCAAGATGGCTGTTCTCTTCTGATAAATTCCCATTAGTGACTCTGTTCATTATGAAATAAGCCTAGCAATTTTTCACTTAGTGACACTACTATACAAAAAAAAGCAACTTCTACCTTCATGGCAGCCATTGGGAGAAATATACAAGATACAAGAATCAGATGAAATTTCAAAGGATTAAATAAAGGTGTAACTTTTACAAAAACGCTTTCTTCTGGCTGAAACATTCAAGTATGGTTTGTGAATCATGTTATCATCAATTGTCTGCTGTTCAATTGCATCTTTAGAAACACAAAAATACAATAATTAGATTGTTGGAACATATATGGACAGTTGAAAAACATTTACTTTTTTTAAAGTATATATTATGTACTTATTTTCAAGCTAGTTTTCTTTTATAAATTTCTGTTTGAAAAAGTACATTTTCATAATTTACATATATTATTTTAAGTATGGAGGCATATTTTTGTAAATTTATAGCAATTTACAAATACATATTCCTATGAACCAAAATTAAGTTCCAACCAAGGTTATATACTAATAACAAAAAAATTATTAAGAACAGTAATTTCATGTCAAACATATGCCTATATTATGTGCTGCCCAAATGAGGAGTTATGAGTAAGTAGCCAGTTGAAAAAACCAGATTCTTCATCACTAAAAGATATATATTTATCAGCTTGCTAATCATATTTTTAACCTTTGAACAATAGCATGTAAACAGGTATAAGTAATAACATTTTGGAAGGGTGTGTGTGATATAACCACAACTCCACTTTTATTATATTTGTTCAACTAATAAAGAGATTAATAGTTGCATTCCAGTGTGCTTACTTGTTTTACATTTCCCTGCGAGCCCAATCTTATCTGATACATTACAATAACTAGAAATCATTTACATTTTGTGTACCTTAGTAGATAATATGTTGCTCACACACACACACACACACACACACACACACACACACACACACACACACACACACACACACACACACACACACACACACACACCACACCACACCACAACACACACACACACTCACAAACACACACACACACACACACACACACACACACACACACCACACATTTTCCTGCGAGCCCAATCTTATCTGATACATTACAATAACTAGAAATCATTTACATTTTGTGTACCTTAGTAGATAATACGTTGCTCTCACACACACACACACACACACACGCACACACACACCACAACACACACACACACACACACACACACACCACACATTTTCCTGCGAGCCCAATCTTATCTGATACATTACAATAACTAGAAATCATTTACATTTTGTGTACCTTAGTAGATAATATGTTGCTCACACACACACACACACACACACACACACACACACACACACCACAACACACACACACACACACACACACACACACACACACACACTCACAAACACACACACACACACACCACACATTTTCCTACGAGCCCAATCTTATCTGATACATTACAATAACTAGAAATCATTTACATTTTGTGTACCTTAGTAGATAATACGTTGCTCTCTCACACACACACATGCACACGCACGCACACACACACACACACACACACACACACACACTCACAAACACATACACACACACACACACACCACACATTTTCCTGCGAGCCCAATCTTATCTGATACATTACAATAACTAGAAATCATTTACATTTTGTGTACCTTAGTAGATAATACGTTGCTCTCACACACACACACATGCACACGCACACACACACACACACACACACACACACACACACACACTCACTCACTCACACACTCACACGCACACATACACACACACACACACACACACACACACACACACACACACGCGCGCGTATGTATGTATGTATTAACATAGTTTTGCACTAATTAAAAACTAATAAGTCCCAAGAAGCAGGCTTGTATATATTTTAGTTTTGTTTATTTATTAGTTAGAAGGAAGCAGAAAAAAGAAATATTTATGGATTTTTTGCCTTAAAAAAAGAAAAATGTTTCATATCCAGTGAAAAATGTAAACATAGTTGTTCAGACCACCAAGGAATGTTTTGTGTTAAGTGCTTGAAAAAGGGTTAAATGGAGTAATATAGCACCAAACCTTACTCTTCGTGTTGTAATCAATATCTTTTAAATGTTAATTAAAGTTGGTTACTATACAAATTTATATTTTTATTTGATTGTTTTCAAAAATTGTTTCCAAATTAATTTGATTAAAGTGTATTGTTTTTTTAAATGTACAATCATACAAAACTCTGCCTTAGAAGTTGTCAATGCAACAATTGAAAATCACAACTACTACGTGCTTCATAAAATAACAATTTTTCATAACTACACCATCAAGCTGATGGGAGTCTACATTCTTCACTTTTGCCTTATCGTTTATGGTTATCATGTGATTTAATTGTGCAGTTAACTAATGGTCAAATGTTGGCTTCTAGTAATAAAATTCACATATTTTAAAGCATAAGATAGATATAGCTTAGATATAGAGTCTTGAAGATATAAAATATTCACAAGACTCTATAGATTTTTCAATAACACTCGGTATTAATCTTATATTTAAAAAAAACTGTCAATAATACTTACGTAGTAAAATATAACATATTTAAAATATGTTACTAAACCTTCAGTCAACCAAATATCTGACCACCATTCTGGGGTAAGATAGTTACAAAAAAACTGCTTTAGCATTTGTTCTAACACAACAAGATAGGTGTTTACATACTGCTGGAGTGAGAGTCCTTGATAAGGCTGTATTATGTTTTCCCTGTAACAATAATATATTCAAGGTCAGTGTACAAAAGATTACCTATTTAAGTTCTGGAATATAAAATACAGCGTAAGTTTTGTATTTAGTACAGAATATTTTAAGCCAAGACTTTACTTTCTATATTTTAAAAAAGTAGTAAATTTTCTGTTATGAAATTAATTTTATTTAAACTATTCCTTCAAACAATATTAACTCCATTAATGGGGTAGTATTATAAGATAGGGTAAAACATTTTACAACTTTAAATCACTGATGAAGCATTTGTGACCCATGTTTATTTAAACATTTTTTGCTCTAAAAAATTTACCCAAGTATGAACCTTTCAACACAAATAAATCTGTATAATGCTATTTTACTTATGTAACATGACTAATACAATGTTACATTATTGTTTGATTGTAAATATAATATTTTTTAGTAACATTTAGAGGCTTTAACAAAAGTTACTTTAAACTGTTATACTTACTTTAAAAAAATCACACCATAGCCTGAAAATACATCATACTGCACATTGGGAAGGACAAAAAAGTTCAAAAATGTTAAAGGGTGTGGTTTTTGAAGAAGCTGTTCCACATATGATTGGAATACACTAAAACCTTTGAAAGGAGCCTCATTAAATGATATCTCCATTTGTTTAGGCTTCCATAACTTTAGAGTTGTTCCTGTTTCAACTTCGACTTCCAGCATTTCCATTGTTTCATTATCGCCCACGAAAATAGATAATGAATGTGTAGACATTTTAGGCATTGGAAAAAACACATCTTGTATGCCTTCAGGAACTGTACTACAAAAAAAAAATATAATATAGTTGTTTCTTTAATGGCGAAAGAAGCTAAAAAAGGTTTTATAAAATAAATTTTTCATAAAATATTTTTTTAAAATAAATAAATAAGGTTTAAAAATTGTTGAAGTACCAGAAAAAAAATGTATATATATATATATATATATATATATATATATATATATATATATATATATATATATTAAATTTGGTGATATATTTTCTTGTAATATAGTTAATAAAATAAAATATTTCAAAAACAAGAAAACTTTTAATGAATATATTTATTCAAAGCTTTTCGCCGATAAAATAGTACCAGCATCTTCAGGAAAATAATTATCTATTAAAATATTTTTACAAAATTAAATCATATTGTATTTACTTAATTATCAATATTTACTTATTGTATCATATGATTTAATTTTGTAAAAATATTTTGATAGATAATTATTTTCCTGAAGATGCTGGTTCTATTTTATCGGCGAAAAGCTTTGAATAAATATATTCATTAAAAGTATTCTTGTTTTTGAAATATTTTATTTTATTATATATATATAGAATATCAAATGTGTTTTCCTGTTAGAATATTTTTAAGATCAAATAATACACACAAATACAGGAATATTTAATTTATTGAACAATAAACTCAAAGCTTTTCGTTGGCTTACATTACCAACATCTTCAGGAGTTACAATATTAAGAATGATAAAACAAACTGTCTAACAAACATGAAGCTACTAGATAAAGCTTTATCTAGTAGCTTCATGTTTGTTAGACAGTTTGTTTTATCATTCTTAATATTGTAACTCCTGAAGATGTTGGTAATGTAAGCCAACGAAAAGCTTTGAGTTTATTGTTCAATAAATTAAATATTCCTGTATTTGTGTGTATTATTTGATCTTAAAAATATATATATATATATATATATATATATATATATATATAATACGCTTACACAACCAGTTTTTACACATTTACATACATTTAAAATTATTTTTGTGTTTTTAGTAACTTAAGATACTTTCTTTACTTAAGATACATTAAGTAACTCATTTATTTTTCTCTCTTGTTCTATAAATCAAATATCCTCCATTATTTATTTATTATTTTTTTGTTCGTTGCTTTAGCAAGAGTAATTTTTATAGCTTTATAATACTAGTAT
The DNA here is from genome assembly GCA_036971475.1 of Prosapia bicincta. Classification (NCBI taxonomy): domain Eukaryota; kingdom Metazoa; phylum Arthropoda; class Insecta; order Hemiptera; family Cercopidae; genus Prosapia; species Prosapia bicincta. The sequence continues at coordinate 135,925,000 of JBAIZL010000003.1, forward strand.
CTCTGCATATTCTTCTGAATTCTATCCGACTAGATACAAAAAGCCTATGATTCAATGGTTTGTAAAAATCAGATTTGTTGGTTAATAAAAACCATCAACTGATACTTGAACATTAATACTTGAAATAAACTTTTCAAACTAAACCTACAATAAACAACTATTTAGATTTGCACAATACTAAAATTCAAATTTATTACTCTTTATTACTCTCACTACCACTGTGCAGTAATAACCTTAATAATTCTGAGGGCCATGACTTCTCTTACATTTCATCAATAGATGTGAATTCAACTTACTAAATGGTTATAAAAAACGAAGTTGAACTCTAGAAGCGAGAGAAAAATAATACACAATCTAACTGGCAAATTAAAAATGTGTAAGTTATGTGTTAAACACAGTACTATTTTTTGTTAGGGATACCATATGATCGCTTTATTACTAGTAATGGATAACTAGGAAGTCAATGATCTGAAGTGGGTTAAAGCAAATAACTAACTAACTTTAAAAAATAATTAATAACTAAACTAACGTAACAGTTGTATTATTGAACAGGTCTTTCTAAAGAAAATAAAAACCAATGAAGTAGTAGTTTGAGTTGACACATTTGTGACCTGGCTATTTTGAATATGAAGAAATGTAAAGTTAACATTAGCAATATAAATAACCAGTTTCTTATATTGGTGAAAAAAACATTAGGAGAACAATAAAATGAGGGAAACGGTGTAAATTTGTAATTGTCAAAAACTGTTAAATAAAATTTGACTGAATAAAGTGAGAGTGTTAGGATTATTGGTTATTATTATAGGTTGAGACAAACTGAACAGTCTGGTTGTAAAAAGTGAAAGATCAAGTTAAAGTTAAAAAATACTTTTATTATAATCCCAGCAAGTCCTTCCTTAGGCTTTACAAATTATTTGGGCGTTGGTAAGGTTAAAATAGATTGTTTGGAAGTTTTAACTTAATTGTTACTGAAGTATGATGTTTATATTAGTGTTGTGAATAAATAAAACTCCTTTACCAAAAAATTTTTATTTAAATACTGATGTATATTTTGATTGCAAAGCAATCGTCTTTGTGAAGTTACCACAATCTAATCTTAACCTTTTCAGGAGCGGGGTTTCTCAATACTAGCGTCACCTATAGGAACGAGGTTTTTTTTAAAAATATTTTCCTGATTTTGAGATATTTTAACTTTTAATGTTCCAAATAATAAATAAAAAATAAATAAAATACAAAACCCCTATTTATTCTTCAAAAAAAATTTTTTTTGTTAATTTCCAACTTAACCTTACCTACGAAGAGATGTTATGTCAATTTTTATACAAAAATTGGCAAAAATAGGTAAATAACAGGTTAAATACATACAAAAAAACTTCCTGTCTGACAAACATGAAATGTTAGCTGATTTCCAGATGGTTGATAAAAAAACATTACAGAAAAGTTACGTCGATTATTTACCAATAGATGGCCTAGCAGATGACACCAAATAAGCTCAAATAATGACCAATAGATGGCCTAACAAATACCGAAGAAGTTCAAATATTAACCAATAGATGGTGTAGTAATGACATTTGACAAAAAGGAATATAATTGCGTATGCTCTGACAGAAGAAATTTCAAATAGAGTATTCTCGGGAGTGCTCCTACACTGTGCACCGTCCGCGAACGAGTATGTTCGGAAGTGCTCGTGAAAAGGTTAATACTACAAGTTAATTAGTCTTTTTGTAATTTTCCCTGAAAAACATTGCTTTGCTACTGAAGTATAGATCAGGAAACGTTTTCGTCATACGACTTCTTCAGCCTCGTATTTTTGCCGCTAGGAATGCTGCTGTTGTGCTTCCTCGGTACCATCTTTTTGAAAGTTAGAAGTGATGTGATCGAAAAGTATGTGTGATCTGTGCCGTGTTTGTTCATTTAAGATATACCGAGGAAGCATTTCTAGCGGCAAAAATACGAGGCTGAAGAAGTCGTACGACGAAAACGTTTCCTCCAAGTGTAAGTTAACAATTAACAACTTTTAGTTAACAAATGTCTGGTTGCAAGTAATAGCAAAAGTGTAATTTGTAATTTACAACCAGCTAGTCATGAACAGCAACAAGATTTCGAGGTTTTATTTATTTATAATAATAAATTACACAACAGTTGCTCCAAGTTATTATTTTATATTAGTTTGTTGATTTTATTTTTCTTTCTTAGACATTTCGAGTCTTTTCAAATAGCTTCATCTCATTTTTGTACTGTTACATTATTAACCTGCGAGGGGGCGCATAGATTTTCAAACAGGAGCTGGTGCTTGCAAAAGTTTATCCGTTTAAATTCAAACGGTTTTTGTTTTTATATTTGGGTGACTTTATAATTATATACTATATTAATACATTGTAAACAATTTCAGAAAACATTATTGTATAGTTTTGAATTATACATATTTTTAATCTTTTTAAATCTTATGATTTTTAATCATATTTTTAAAAATGTCTTGAATTGTTAAAACGTGTAATCAATGTATATTAGTCTTTTGTTTTTATTACGGGAGAGGCGTCTGCAGGCTATTTTTTTGTAATACAGTAATTAAACACCTAAACATTAAAATATTTAATCATGGTAGTACATATATAAATATGAAATTAATTATAATATTTAATGAAAATAAGGAATATTCTACTTCAAATATATAACTCTACAACAAATTAGTGGATGAAAAAAATATTGCCTTTATAACACAATAAGTTCTACAGTAAAATAAAACTAGCAGAAACTTAATCTTTGTTGAAAAAACAACTAACTGTTCATTTCTAAGCTCACTAGTCACCACTAGTGTAGTGTGAACATGACCCAGTCTCAAGAGAATTATGTTTCTTCTTGCTGTCCTCCAATGCCATACTGGTTCAGTATACCACACCATTTTCCGGTTTCTACTAAAAAATTATTTTTCCCCATAGTCAAACTGCACTATAATCGCTTCCTGCCAGATTTTTAGCGGAATTTTCTCTACAACGTCAAAATTGACAGATTTTCAACATATTGGTCACATTCGTCATTTTCAGATTGATCTATTATGTCTTTATTTGTTTCATTTTCAATTTCATTGGCTTCTTCGCCAGGTTCACCATTTTTCAGAGAATTGTTTTCGTCAGAATTATCAAAAAGCTGTCTAACAAAATTTCTGGTAGGCCGTATTTCTTGAATTTCCTCTTTTTCGACACTACCCAGCATTTTGCGAATTTCCTCCTCTTCAAATGGAACAACAGTTAATTGTAAAACTTAGATAGTTAAAAGACATACAACACTAAAATAATAATAACAACAAAAGTCTTTTGTAATTTAAATAGCCTCGCACGACGAACTCTGCACAAATAAGTCACACGAAACCTCCACAATCTGACTACGAGTGACAAAGGTTAAATTGACACTAACGATACGAGGAAAAAATTACCAAAAATTGGTTGGGCCTTTTCCTAGAATGCAGGTTGTGGAGTAACAAGCTGGAAATAAACTGACAACTGGAAAAACGTTTTCTTGACAAATAATGATACACACAAAGGAAAACTCCACATCTCCCCTCTCAAAGGTTAAAGACAGTTATTTCAATCAAAGATGTGAAATAGGAAAAAAGTGAATGTTATGCGATTCTCTCATTTGAGATCATTTGTTTTTAACCATTTTGTTGAAAACTACCCCAAATTTATTTTGTGGGATGGCCCTTGATATAGCACCGCTACTGTTTTCAACATTACATAAGTTTACGAGGTCTGTTCAAAAAATACGCAGACTGTTTGAATTTTGCGGCTAAAGTTAGTTTCAGGAGAATCCGCTTGGTGTCTCTAGGTTCGTATAAATCAGCTGATTAAAATGCGGTATTTCAGTTGCAGATATCTTCATTTGTTGATGAGTTACACGCAGTTTAGTAAAGAGTGTTTTTTTTTCGTTTGTCGGATTGTAAAATGGACACCCTGAAGGAGCAACTAATTACTCTGAAATTTGTGTAAAACTAGGGTCTGCAACAGAAACATTTGCCATGTTTAACACGGCCTACGGCGATGTTGCCATGAAGCGTACTGCATGTTTCAAGTGGCATGAACGTTTCAAGGGTGGCCGACAGTCGATTGATGACGATGAGCGTCCTGAACGTCAACTGACGACCCACATGTTGACAAAATCAACACCCTGGTGCGCGAAAATCGATGTCTGACCATTAGGGAGCTTTCCGAAGAGTGTGGGATATCAGTTGGATCTTGTTATGAGATTTTGACCGAAAAATTGAAGATGCACCGCATCACTGCGAAATTTGTGCCACGCCTAATGACCGACGACCAAAAAGCCAATCGCATCCGGGTTTGTCGGGAACTGCTTGATCGTTCAAATGAAGACGAGAACTTTTTGTCAAGAATTATAACCGGTGATGAATTATGGGTGTATGGTTACGACATTGAAACGAAGATCCAATCATCCCAATGGGTGAGTCAAACGTCCCCAAGACCCAAAAAAGCTCACTAAGTTCGGTCGAATGTGAAGGTGATGCTGACAGTTTTTTTTTTATGCTAAGAGTGCTGTTCACTATGAGTACCTCCCTGAAGGCTCTACAGTCAATCAGATTACCTACACTGAAGTACTGAAACGTCTGAGAGACGCTGTCAGACGCAAAAGGCCAGAACTGTGGAGAAGTGATAACTGGTTTTTCCATCACGACAACGCTCCAGCTCACTCAGCACTCAGAACTCGTGAGTTTTTGGCCAAACACTCGATCACTGTTCTTTCCAACCCCTCTACTCAACTGACCTTGCTCCTTGTAACTTTTTCTTATTCCCAAAACTCAATAAACCCCTCAAAGGAAGAAGATTTGAAACGATTTCGGATATTAGGCAAATGCGACGAAGGAGCTGAATGCCATAACAAAAGAATCGTACCAGGACTGTTTTAACAAATGGAAACACTGTTGGGATAAGTGTGTGCGTTGGGGAGGAGAGTACTTTGAAGGAGAGACCAAGTGGATTCTCCTGAAACTAACTTGAGCCGCAAAATTCAAACAGTCTGCATATTTTTTGAACAGACCTCGTATACCAGAATGAATGTAATACATTAAATTTTTTTATTCCTCTGCTATTATGTATGTTCAACTTTCAAGTGCAGATATCAATATCTTCGTATATTTCTATTCATATGTGAGTCATCATTCAATTTAATCAGATATTCTAAGTTACCATCAATATGTATAGTAGTTTTTCCATTTTTAGCCAACCTTGTAACATTATTTTAAGTAATGTTACATATTAAAACAGCTTCAGAAAATAAAACAAAATATTAATTTAAAAATGTAAAATAAAAAAAAATATAAATTATAAAATAAAGGTCCTGGCTGAGACGGATATCCATATATATAAAACTTGATATCGTAAGATGCGCAAGTTGAAACGCTCGTGAAGTCGTTATAAAAGTCCCTCTCTCCTTCGCAAAATGTTGGCCGATACGGACGTCTCAAGATCTGAAGAGCAAAGGGATGCCTTTATTTTAAAATTTTAATTATGTAAAAGTTTATTATAATTTTTTTTTTGTTCGAAGAAATGTTTCTATGCTAAGACTCAACACCGGGCAAGCTTCCAAATCCCAACCACGCCAATCCAAAAGGCAGAATGGCGAAATCTGAAACCGGAGCTAAGTGTCTACCTCTCTTGTTACAGTTCAGATAAGTTATAATTTTAGATATAAAGTGATGGAAAAAGCTAAATTTAACTTTCAAAATTTAACTGGTCATGGCATAATAATACAGGTTTCTATTTTTTGAAATGCGGGAAGTGTAAATTCATTTGTGTGATGTAATAGCAAACTTTAATGTCGACTAGATAAATTAAAATGTATTTTAAATTAAGTAAAAGCAATCTCATGTGGATATCATGAGCCATGCCATAGATTTTTAATAATGTAAAGTTCTTATAAAATTATGTATGTAAAACAATTGAATGTAAAACATAAAGTAGCGTAACGTTTCAGATGTAATTTTGCTTTGTATTTTATGTATTTTTTAGTGCAGTAAAACTTGATTTATTTAAATTCATATTTGTTGGTTAAATTAATTATTGAATGCACGACTCTAAAACTCAATTAAATTCTTGACATTGCAGGTCAAATAACTAATTGTGTAACAAATTACAGCAATATTTAACATCATAATTCATTAAGAATCATAAAATTTATTCGCGTTACAACCTGATAATATATTCAGGGCTCTATCTTCATGCAAAGCTGCTATTCTTTTACCATCAAAAGTGTATAAAAATGATCTCAATTATATAGGTCACAATTTAGCTTTCTTCCCATTTATTTGACACTGTAAAGATCAACCTTGTTTCTACATTTCCTGCTCTTCAATAGCTTAATAGTCATCATAATTTGAGTCACATTATTCATAACATTCTTAATTCTTATAGTGGAGAAATGCAACTAAATTCAAGGCATGGTTAGTTTTCACTCTGATTAGTTTTCATCTAACACAAACACAACATTAGAAACAGAGTTACAATATAATCATAAATGCTAATTCCAGTGGATGGTTTGTATTATTCTTTTACAGTAGATAATAGTAACATATATTTTTAAAATGTTTTACAAGGAAACCCCCAAATTATTAATATTCAAACTTTGTTTTTTAAGTTGTCTTAAAAGAGATAAGTTTTAAAAAGTATCTTAAAACCCATTCCACTTTAAATCTATTTGATCTATAAATCAAATTTGAAAATCTATTTATATAAATATGTTTTTAATGGATCAGAAATTATGCTATTGATTTACTCAATGAGGAAAAAATCTTAATTAAAATAACTCAGCAAATCAACAATGAAAAATGTTCAAATATGAAACCAAATTTACCATAAAAACTTAAAGCACTTTGATTTACAAAACAATACTTACTTTTGTGTTTGTATTTCCTGACTGGATACTGAGAACTGGCTTGATAATCTGGTAATGCTAACTTCAAACTCAGCTTTCAAGTGCGGTTCATCAAAACAAGGAAAAGCAAGTCTTGCATAAATTGGATAGAAATTTGCTGCCACGTAACTAAAAAATAAACAATTAATTACATAAAATAATTCAGAATAGTACTCAATAATCAAATATCTAATAATTTTCTCGAGGAACATAAAAAAAAACTGATTTATACCTGGTGTTAATAAAATTTTTCATTCATAGAGTGTAAAAAGAGATTTATTACGCTCATTCATACTCAGGTATATTTATTAGAAATTTAAAGTTAGAAAATTTTGTCACATTTTCTAGGAAATTTTTTTCAGTTGAATGGTTGTAAGAAAAGAATGAAGTTTTCTAAATTATTTTTTTACAGTTACACATAAAAATTTATAAATGTATCTCCATAATTGTGTATAGTAGTTAACCAATGACTCTTATCAAACAAGCAAAGTGCACTATTTAAGAAGCATGAAACAGTAACATCTTAAGGACGTCCTAGAGCTTTTCATTCTTCAACTAACTGGACTTTTAAATTTTATCTCTGGAAATCCTATTTTTTTAACTGTCAGCATACTGACTATCCTCACCCAGTTGAATTAATGGATATTTTTAGGTATATACGTGGTATATTAGACCAACTTTATTAAAGTTACTACAGGATAACTAAATGTATTTGATACTAAAATGAATAAAAACTTAATTTTGTATAGTAATACTGATAACTCATTAATGATAGCTAGATAATTGTCTTTCTTCCTAAATACAAAGACTTTGGGAAAGAACTCAATGGTAATATGATATTCATAATTTCTCAGTTATTTTATGATATCCATATTACCTAAGTTAAAAATTCTTATTATTTTGTTCCATCTTCACTTGAGCTACAAGTTTTTAATTCAAAACTAATACTCACATATTACTTTACTTACCTATAGTAGCACTTAGGTTCAATGCTCCTCCTCACCCACTGTCATACCGTTTGTAAACACCCAAAGCCAACAGTAGAGGGTTAGCTTTGTAAAAGGAACGATTGTTTTGAAACGCGTCAGCAAGTAAGCAATTACGTATTCACTTAGTTAAGTAGTTTAAAATTAGTTTAATCAACTAACTCAAGATGAATTCAAGATGATTACATCAAGGAACTTAGGTTCAAACCTAAAACAACTAAGAGGTCAGTTACGGTCTGAGTTGACAAAGGGACTAATCTACATTCTGACTTGATTGAATTAGTTTTGCAATATGAACATATTTTTTTAGTAATCAATAACTTGACCTAGCAATTGTCAAATTTCTTGGATAAGTAATCTCTTTTAAAATACCTTAGCTACTTATAAATTCTTGGAGATTAATTATTTCCGTAAATATTTACAGGTGTTTAGTGAAAACTAGTATTTCGGTGAATAGTAGTATTACAGTGAAATGTATAAACAGGCTCACGTGAAAATGGAATCAACAAATATTAATTAGTTCTCTTTAAGAATACCTACACTGATATAGTTTTTGTTTGCCTAACAGCATAAGTAAAGTAAAAGATTCCCATTCAGTGTTCCCCACAAATATAACCAAATAAAAATTACTTGTTAGCATGAAAGTTTGATAGCAATAATCTGTATTATACAAGGGAGTTATAATATTCAACATACATTTTTCTCATATCAAGCCCTAAGCCAAACTGCTTGCTTTAAAGTACCCTAATAAACACAATATAAATAAAAGTTAATTTTTTAAATATTGTTTGGATCAGGTTTTAAAATTTGTATAGCTTGGTTTTCTATGAAACTACTGCCTATAATTTATTGCTCGTGATCTATGGTGCACGCTCTATTGTACAAGACTCTCAACATTTTCAAGCAGTGTTAAGCAATCACTCAGATAACTTACACGTCTTTCTTCTCATCTTGGTTTTCTCTCCGACATTTTGGGTTGTTTGTGCATGTTGTTTCATCAAATAAGATCCTACAAATCCGCCCTCAAATAAGTGTTGAGATCACTCTCAAATCAAAGTGTTATGTATTTCATGAAATTAACTAATTAATTTCACATTTCTCATTATTTTTTTTATTAAACGTTATTCAAGTACAAGTGTTAGCACATGGTATACTTATGAAACTTTTTTAGTGAATCTTCTGTACAATTTATTCTTTAGTAAATTCAGCTGCTTTAAAGTATTTTAGTGAGCAGTTCTAGTGGAGTCGTGTACACTACCATGGCCAAACCCTGAAAAGAGACCCTCCCCCACAACACCCTCAGCCTATACTAAAAGTAAGCATATTTATGCGTTTATTACATTAATTGTTCATGGTAATGATGGCTACTGTAGGTCTGTAATGCGCCAGTTCAACCGCGGTCAAAATAAGACTCACCCGACTTACCAGATCCTGGTACCTGTGGTGCATTGAGTGTGATCTGCCAGTGGATAAATTCGCAGCCTTTATGTAACAGCCAACCAAAATGTTCAATAATAACTTTGTAACAATATATTTAATAGTTATTGTTTACTTGTAAAATTAATTTAATATTTTGCTATTGCAGAAATACTACTTAATAAATCTTTATTCGAACTTGATTTGAGCTTTTGACTTCTGCTTTTGTTGGTAGTTGAAAAATTTATAGAAGTTTTATTTAGGTGATTACCATAGGATATTTTTTTAATAACTTTAAACATTGATTGTTTAATACCTTGATTTAATGAAATTGAAATTCAAATATAAAAATAATATCCTCTCTTCATATGTTATAAAAATTTATAATAATTTTACTAATCTTTTACTATGTTTTATACAATTATCTTTCATTATTCTGACAAGTTGTTAATTTGAATAAAACTTAATGTCTTTAGAATGCTTTCAGAAAGTTCATTGATTATATCGTTGAGACTATTATTTAAACTTCTTTAGCATTTGTCATTATTTGACAACATTTTAGTGTTTTATACTTGAAATTACACACATAAAATGACATATAGATATTTAAATATAACATGATAATAATTTATACAAATGAATTTTTCTGGAAGTATTAGGTGAAATTACTTCCTATTGATTTTATAACAATTTATATTTGTGCACTCAAACATAAATTTCAAGGATTACTCTTTTGCAAACTTACTTTTACTAAAAACAAATTCATATTAATTTCACTTATATATTAATTGCACCCTAGTTGCTTAATATATTTCATATAGACACAAAATTTGTTGTATGCACTTAACTGCTAAATAATTATTAATTTTATTAATATTTGTTGATTCCATCTTCATGTGAGCTACTAGTTTTCACTAAACACTTGTAAATATTTACAAGTGTTTAGTAATTTTAATTATTATTTTTTCATTCTATTTCTTTCTATTGCTTTGGCTGAATTTAATTAATTTATGTTACAAATGACTTAAAATATTTCCCGTTTTAACTGGCTTGTGGTAACTTTAATATTAATTTTGAAACTTAAAACTCTCATTCTCTACATAAATTTCTCTTATTTTATTACCAACAATTATATTTCTCTTTTATGGTTTCTGTTCTTTCAGAAAATATACTTACAATTATATTTATTGGATACTTATTTGTTGGATACCTCTTTCTTTTACAAAAATCTTTGGACTAGTTATTTATTTATCAAATGCTATTTCTTGAATTTATGGTTCTAAAGAAATTCATTTGCTTATATATTTTTTTAATTATTAATGACCAATTGGTCATACAAACTTTATTAAAGCAAATCTGAATTTAATAATTTTCAAAATTTAATAAATGGTTTTAATGTTTTTTTAAATTTTGACTTGCCCCAAAATTATCACTGTGCCGCTCCTCTTCTCCCATGGTTTTGGGTTGAAAAGTCCTTTGGTGTTACCTGTGGATGGAATCTTGCTCTATTTTGGATTTTAGCCATGGGCTGGCATTTTGAAGTTTCCTGTGAAAGATCTTCCTCAAAACTCCTCGCCATGAGAGTTATTTTTCATATTCCTTTGGTCAGGCCTCCCCTCTACTTTGGCCTGGCTACACTTGGTGATATTCAATTTATAATTTAGCTACCATTGGTTGTTTATTATTCAACTTATTCGTTCTAACTTGCTTTCCTATTGAGCTCTGTACATCCCATTCTGGGATTTGTGTTTGTTTTTACACTTTTACTATAAATGTAATCTATAGTTCTAGAATTGAATATTTTTTAGCAGTATGGGCTGTTTCACTCTTTTAGGTGTTATTAGAAACTTAAATGGTAATTATATAACTTTTTGTCACATAGTAAAACTTTATCTTCACTGTAAAAGTCCTGCACTTAACACTTTTATAATTCAAGGGTGATCTAGCAACGATTTATTAATTACAATTGATATTTAAAAAAATTGTTAATATATAATATTATTTTATTTGCAATTATTGTATTAATATATTGTTTACAATGTTCTGGAACTATTTGTCTTATGTTTTCAGCTTGCTTAGCCTCTGGTGGTTTTTCCATATACAATTTTACTTTTTATTTAATTTGCTTGATAAATTGAAAATTTATTTAATTTCCATTTTGAATAAAAATAAAATTATTTTCTTATACTTAAAACCTTCTCTTTACAAATTAACCCCGTCAATTGGCCACACCGCTATATTTGTTTGCTCAAGGCTGATAAGCAGCCTCAAAACTCAGTCAGTCAGAGAAGGAACGGGTTTGGTGGCCCCCGAGGTTTTGCAGCGTCTGTCACGCGACCATTGGCGGCAGGTAGGAATTTGGGATCAGGGCTTTGGATTAGGGTTGGATCTGAGAAAGAGGTTTTTGCATGGCAGAACGTTTTATTGGGTGGGACGGTAAACCCTAACACCATTTTCCTTTATATAGTGCTCAACCCGTCTATCTCACACCCCTCTACACCTATAAATCACATGCGATATCGCAATATTAAGTGATTACCTCCTGTAACAGGTTAAGCTTCGTAAATGAAACTACAGGTTCAAAAGGCATTACCAAGTAAGTTAATAACCTTAGTTCTTCAAATAATTACCTATAAAATATGATATTTTTAGTTACAATAATTTTTGTCTATATTTCAGTGATATAGGTACTTTCTTGTTATTGAAATATTCACTTTTTTATTGGGAAAATATTCATCTTGTGCACTCCCACAAAGGAATCCTATTTCAGTCCATGGTGCCATAAATTTCAAAAGCAAATGTAACATAAATCTTTAATTTAAAAAAGAACTGAACAAAGATGTGTGAAAAACTCACCAAAAAACTATGGATAAATATTGCGTCCTTGACCACTTCAATTTAACAATTTGACTGAAAGATACAGGAAATCTAAGGGGTTGACAGAGTGAGGGACATGAAAATTTTTGTATGTTTCATAGACATATAATGTCAGTTAAGGGTTAACCAACTTATTAACTGATCCCAAGCTAGTAAATGTTTAAAAATTTATAATATTTTATGCATGATTACAGACAAGAAAAATCATATTTATACAATACACACAATTATTTAGTAAACTTAATGTAAAGAAAATTAACACATACCTACTACCATTATAGGATCCTATATGAAGACCAATGTCATCTTTACGTAAAGTTCCAGAAAATGGGATTACAACATTATATGATGTTCCAGCTGTCATCGCCGACTGAAGATGTAATGTATATACCTGAGTGTTAACTTCATAAGTTGTGTTTGTCAATGCTATGCTCTGGTTATTAGTTGTTACATTCAATTGAGAGTAATCTACCAAAATGGAAATATCTTTGTGCAGAGATATTGATTTCAAACTGTCTTGAAGCTAAAAAAAAAAAAATTGAAAAGATATTTATTACATCCTTAAATTATTTCTAAGAAATATAAATTCAAATACTCATTTTAGAAAACTTGTGTTATTCCACATTTTATTTCAAAAATGTTTATAAGCCCCATAATATGGTAAAATGCTAAAAATAGAAAGATTACCTCAATCTGTTGCCTCACTATGAAGTGTAACAAATAAAAATATTAGGTTTTTTTCTGTTTTAGTGAAGTATTTAAACTAATATATAGACTAATTTTACACTACTTAACTAAGTGAATACGTAATTGCTTACTTGCTGTCACGTTTCAAAACTATCATTCCTTTTATGAAGCTAACCCTCTACTAGCGGCTTTTGGCTCTTTACAAACGGTATGACAGGGTTGGATTTATGACATTGGGTGAGGTGTCGGCGTCTTGTGTGGTGTATTGGAAAAGACTATTGGCTTCAAAGTGTGTGTGGTCATTAAGTATATTTGACATACACACTTTGAAGCCAATAGTCTTTTCCAATACATCACACAAGACGCCGACACCTCACCCAATGTCATAAATCCAACCCTGTCATACCGTTTGTAAAGAGCCAAAAGCCGCTAGTAGAGGGTCAGCTTCGTAAAAGGAACGATCGTTTTGAAATGCGTCAGCAAGTAAGCAATTATGTATTCACTTAGTTAAGTAGTGTAAAAATAGTTTAATCAGTGAATTCAAAATGATTACATCAAGAAACTTTAATATATAGAGTTAGAATAAAATTGTTCCAAAATAGTGATATTTGTTCTTAACTATGTAAATTTCAACATTGTCTAGTACTGAAAGTTCTGAAATGTAAATATTAACATTAATGATATCATTTCCTTCAATATGGACATTTTCAACCACTTAATTTGTGTGATCATTGCTGCTTTCAGTATTAAAATATTGAAGTTACCAGTGGTATTCCTCCAGATATTTCGTATCTTCAACACCAAGTAAAAACATTTATTTTTGTTTGTTGCACAGAACAAGGAACACAAGTACACTATTATGATCAAGGATAAATTACTTTTATGTTTACTATTTTGGTATGTAAGTATATTTCAAACCTTACTTTGTCATAGTCAGAATACATGTATGATCCACAGAGGAATCTTTCTGCAGATATTAAATTTATTCATGACATTGTAAGCCAGGTTATAAAGCTATTAGGACCGGATCAAAAAAAAAATAACACTGAATTTTACAAGATTTATGAAAAGTCTGAGTTAGAAATAGAAGTACTCAAACAAGAAGTCATAAGATGTCTTCTACTTGATAAATTCAATTATTTATTTTGTATTCTAACAGCATTGCCAACTTCTTCATTTGAAGCCATGAAGTTTTTTAAACTCTAATGGGGATAACAACTTTTGTGCAAATTAGGATGAGCAAAGACTGTCAGTTGGACTTGTTTTAATGTCAGTTCATAGCAATGTTCCTGTAAATGTTCCAATTGTAATAGCAAGAAGTAAGAAGTGACAGATGGTATTGTAGATATGTTTGATTGTCTTGTTTTAATGTCAGTTCATAGCAATGTTCCTGTAAATGTTCCAATTGTAATAGCAAGAAGTAAGAAGTGACAGATGGTATTGTAGATATGTTTGATTGTCTTGTTTAAATGTCAGTTCATAGCAATGTTCCTGTAAATGTTCCAATTGTAATAGCAAGAAGTAAGAAGTGACAGATGGTATTGTAAATATGTTTGATTGTCTTGTTTTAATGTCAGTTCATAGCAATGTTCCTGTAAATGTTCCAATTGTAATAGCAAGAAGTAAGAAGTGACAGATGGTATTGTAGATATGTTTGATTGTCTTGTTTAAATGTCAGTTCATAGCAATGTTCCTGTAAATGTTCCAATTGTAATAGCAAGAAGTAAGAAGTGACAGATGGTATTGTAGATATGTTTGATTGTCTTGTTTTAATGTCAGTTCATAGCAATGTTCCTGTAATAGTAAGAAGTAAGAAGTGACAGATGGTATTGTAGATATGTTTGACTGTCTTGTTTTAATGTCAGTTCATAGCAATGTTCCTGTAAATGTTCCAATTGTAATAGCAAGAAGTAAGAAGTGACAGATGGTATTGTAAATATGTTTGATTGTCTTGTTTAAATGTCAGTTCATAGCAATGTTCCTGTAAATGTTCCAATTGTAATAGCAAGAAGTAAGAAGTGACAGATGGTATTGTAGATATGTTTGATTGTCTTGTTTAAATGTCAGTTCATAGCAATGTTCCTGTAAATGTTCCAATTGTAATAGCAAGAAGTAAGAAGTGACAGATGGTATTGTAGATATGTTTGATTGTCTTGTTTTAATGTCAGTTCATAGCAATGTTCCTGTAATAGTAAGAAGTAAGAAGTGACAGATGGTATTGTAGATATGTTTGACTGTCTTGTTTTAATGTCAGTTCATAGCAATGTTCCTGTAAATGTTCCAATTGTAATAGCAAGAAGTAAGAAGTGACAGATGGTATTGTAAATATGTTTGATTGTCTTGTTTAAATGTCAGTTCATAGCAATGTTCCTGTAAATGTTCCAATTGTAATAGCAAGAAGTAAGAAGTGACAGATGGTATTGTAGATATGTTTGATTGTCTTGTTTAAATGTCAGTTCATAGCAATGTTCCTGTAAATGTTCCAATTGTAATAGCAAGAAGTAAGAAGTGACAGATGGTATTGTAGATATGTTTGATTGTCTTGTTTTAATGTCAGTTCATAGCAATGTTCCTGTAAATGTTCCAATTGTAATAGCATAAAGTAAGAAGTGACACATAGTATTGTAGATATGTTTGACTGTCTTGTTTTAATGTCAGTTCATAGCAATGTTCCTGTAATAGTTCCAATTGTAATAGCAAGAAGTAAGAAGTGACAGATGGTATTGTAGATATGTTTGATTGTCTTGTTTAAATGTCAGTTCATAGCAATGTTCCTGTAAATGTTCCAATTGTAATAGCAAGAAGTAAGAAGTGACAGATGGTATTGTAGATATGTTTGATTGTCTTGTTTTAATGTCAGTTCATAGCAATGTTCCTGTAAATGTTCCAATTGTAATAGCATAAAGTAAGAAGTGACACATGGTATTGTAGATATGTTTGACTGTCTTGTTTTAATGTCAGTTCATAGCAATGTTCCTGTAATAGTTCCAATTGTAATAGCAAGAAGTAAGAAGTGACAGATGGTATTGTAGATATGTTTGATTGTCTTGTTTTAATGTCAGTTCATAGCAATGTTCCTGTAATAGTAAGAAATAAGAAGTGACAGACGGTATAGTAAATATGTTAGATTGTCTTGTTTTAATGTCAGTTCATAGCAATGTTCCTGTAAATGTTCCAATTGTAATAGCAAGAAGTAAGAAGTGACAGATGGTATTGTAGATATGTTTGATTGTCTTGTTTAAATGTCAGTTCATAGCAATGTTTCTGTAAATGTTCCAATTGTAATAGCAAGAAGTAAGAAGTGACAGATGGTATTGTAGATATGTTTGATTGTCTTGTTTAAATGTCAGTTCAATGCAATGTTACTGTAAATGTTCCAATTATAACAGCAAGAAGTAAGAAGTGACAGATGGTATTGTAGATATGTTTAATTGTCTTGTTTTAATGTCAGTTCATAGCATTGTTCCTGTAAACGTTCCAATTGTAATAGCAAGAAGTAAGAAGTGACAGATGGTATTGTAGATATGTTTGATTGTCTTGTTTAAATGTCAGTTCATAGCAATGTTCCTGTAATAGTAAGAAGTAAGGAGTGACAGATGGTATTGTAAATATGTTTGATTGTCTTGTTTTAATGTCAGTTCATAGCAATGTTCCTGTAAATGTTCCAATTGTAATAGCAAGAAGTAAGAAGTGACAGATGGTATTGTAGATATGTTTGATTGTCTTGTTTAAATGTCAGTTCATAGCAATGTTCCTGTAAATGTTCCAATTGTAATAGCAAGAAGTAAGAAGTGACAGATGGTATTGTAGATATGTTTGATTGTCTTGTTTTAATGTCAGTTCATAGCAATGTTCCTGTAAATGTTCCAATTGTAATAGCATAAAGTAAGAAGTGACACATGGTATTGTAGATATGTTTGACTGTCTTGTTTTAATGTCAGTTCATAGCAATGTTCCTGTAATAGTTCCAATTGTAATAGCAAGAAGTAAGAAGTGACAGATGGTATTGTAGATATGTTTGATTGTCTTGTTTAAATGTCAGTTCATAGCAATGTTCCTGTAAATGTTCCAATTGTAATAGCAAGAAGTAAGAAGTGACAGATGGTATTGTAGATATGTTTGATTGTCTTGTTTTAATGTCAGTTCATAGCAATGTTCCTGTAAATGTTCCAATTGTAATAGCATAAAGTAAGAAGTGACACATGGTATTGTAGATATGTTTGACTGTCTTGTTTTAATGTCAGTTCATAGCAATGTTCCTGTAATAGTTCCAATTGTAATAGCAAGAAGTAAGAAGTGACAGATGGTATTGTAGATATGTTTGATTGTCTTGTTTTAATGTCAGTTCATAGCAATGTTCCTGTAATAGTAAGAAATAAGAAGTGACAGATGGTATAGTAAATATGTTAGATTGTCTTGTTTTAATGTCAGTTCATAGCAATGTTCCTGTAAATGTTCCAATTGTAATAGCAAGAAGTAAGAAGTGACAGATGGTATTGTAGATATGTTTGATTGTCTTGTTTAAATGTCAGTTCATAGCAATGTTTCTGTAAATGTTCCAATTGTAATAGCAAGAAGTAAGAAGTGACAGATGGTATTGTAGATATGTTTGATTGTCTTGTTTAAATGTCAGTTCAATGCAATGTTACTGTAAATGTTCCAATTATAACAGCAAGAAGTAAGAAGTGACAGATGGTATTGTAGATATGTTTAATTGTCTTGTTTTAATGTCAGTTCATAGCATTGTTCCTGTAAACGTTCCAATTGTAATAGCAAGAAGTAAGAAGTGACAGATGGTATTGTAGATATGTTTGATTGTCTTGTTTAAATGTCAGTTCATAGCAATGTTCCTGTAATAGTAAGAAGTAAGAAGTGACAGATGGTATTGTAAATATGTTTGATTGTCTTGTTTTAATGTCAGTTCATAGCAATGTTCCTGTAAATGTTCCAATTGTAATAGCAAGAAGTAAGAAGTGACAGATGGTATTGTAGATATGTTTGATTGTCTTGTTTTAATGTCAGTTCATAGCAATGTTCCTGTAAATGTTCCAATTGTAATAGCAAGAAGTAAGAAGTGGCAGATGGTATTGTAGATATATTTGATTGTCTTGTATTAATGTCAGTTCATAGCAATGTCCCTGTAAATGTTCCAATTGTAATAGCAAGAAGTACGAAGTGACAGATGGTATTGTAGATATGTCAGATTGTCTTGTTTAAATGTCAGTTCATAGCAATGTTCCTGTAAATGTTCCAATTGTAATAGCAAGAAGTAAGAAGTGACAGATGGTATTGTAGATATGTTTGATTGTCTTGTTTTAATGTCAGTTCATAGCAATGTTCCTGTAATAGTAAGAAGTAAGAAGTGACAGATGGTATTGTAGATATGTTTGACTGTCTTGTTTTAATGTCAGTTCATAGCAATGTTCCTGTAAATGTTCCAATTGTAATAGCAAGAAGTAAGAAGTGACAGATGGTATTGTAAATATGTTTGATTGTCTTGTTTAAATGTCAGTTCATAGCAATGTTCCTGTAAATGTTCCAATTGTAATAGCAAGAAGTAAGAAGTGACAGATGGTATTGTAGATATGTTTGATTGTCTTGTTTAAATGTCAGTTCATAGCAATGTTCCTGTAAATGTTCCAATTGTAATAGCAAGAAGTAAGAAGTGACAGATGGTATTGTAGATATGTTTGATTGTCTTGTTTTAATGTCAGTTCATAGCAATGTTCCTGTAAATGTTCCAATTGTAATAGCAAGAAGTAGGAAGTGACACATGGTATTGTAGATATGTTTCACTGTCTTGTTTTAATGTCACTTCGTAGCAATGTTCCTGTAATAGTTCCAATTGTAATAGCAAGAAGTAAGAAGTGACAGATGGTATTGTAGATATGTTTGATTGTCTTGTTTAAATGTCAGTTTATAGCAATGTTTCTGTAAATGTTCCAATTGTAATAGCAAGTAAGAAGTGACAGATGGTATTGTAGATATGTTTGATTATCTTGTTTAAATGTCAGTTCATAGCAATGTTCCTGTAATAGTAAGAAGTAAGAAGTGACAGATGGTATTGTAGATATGTTTGATTGTCTTGTTTTAATGTCAGTTCATAGCAATGTTCCTGTAAATGTTCCAATTGTAATAGCAAGAAGTAAGAAGTGACAGATGGTATTGTAGATATATTTGATTGTCTTGTTTTAATGTCAGTTCATAGCAATGTTCCTGTAAATGTTCCAATTGTAATAGCAAGAAGTAGGAAGCGACACATGGTATTGTAGATATGTTTGATTGTCTTGTTTAAATGTCAGTTCATAGCAATGTTCCTGTAAATGTTTCAATTGTAATAGCAAGAAGTAAGAAGTGACAGATGGTATTGTAGATATGTTTGATTGTCTTGTTTAAATGTCAGTTCATAGCAATGTTCCTGTAAATGTTCCAATTGTAATAGCAAGAAGTAAGAAGTGACAGATGGTATTGTAGATATGTTTGATTGTCTTGTTTAAATGTCAGTTCATAGCAATGTTCCTGTAAATGTTCCAATTGTAATAGCAAGGAGTAGAAGTGACAGATGGTATTCTAGACATGTTTGGTTGTCTTGTTTAAATGTGTACAGTTTCCAAAGTGTTTCTATAATGGTATAAGTAATAACTTTATAGAAAACTAGATTTTTTTTCAATTTTAAATCAAGTTGCACCAATTGTACATAAAAAAACAAGTCTTCTCCAGTTAGAATAAAAAAGGAAATATAAAATATAGGACACCATAAAAGGAATTTAAAATCTTTAAGATCTGGTAAATGAAATGTAGAAAGAATTATTTCAGTCTGTTTATAAGGGTTTTGAAAACATTTTTTTCTGAGAAAGAATTCTATAGAATTAATGATAGTTTATGTATTACGCGGTACTTAAACAATGTAAATTATTTTAATTTGTTAAAAAAACAACTAACTAAAACCATAAAGTTTAATTGATAGGTTTTACTTGTAAACTGACAATTAAAAGAAATGTACTCCCTGTACCGCCCTGTTGGGAGTAACAAGTAACTTCATCTGAACTGGAACCCCCCCCACCCACTTCCCAAAATTTTGTCTACATCCCTGGTGTATAAGTTTTTATGAGGATAGCTAGTTGTTTGGATTATTAAAATTTCATTCTTTTATTCATCTAAACCTAAGCTGTTTCATATGAGCCCAAAATAAAAAAATGTAATGTAAATTGAAAGTTATAACAAAGATTTTAGATATATGAGACTTTATCAATTTATTATCTATTTACATATGTCAGTTTATTTATCATTTTTATTTAATTTCTCAATACTTTTTTTTACATATAACCATTTGGACATGTTATTTGGTACATTCAACACCTTAATTTTATTTTCTCTAGTGATTGGTGTACTATATGTTCTATATACTGTAATTTGATTTATTTTCTATAAGGTCACCCGATTTAGTAATTTAAATATTTTTAAATGTCTTTTTCATTTTTATTAATTCATTTTTCAGTATTAAAGTAATTTTTTTACAAATAGATGATTATAAAACTAATTAAATGGTCTAATAAGTGTATCTTACTAATGTAATGCAATAAAATCTTTCAAATTATTTCAATTTTAGGATTTTCATGTGCATAAATGTTGACATTTTCATTTTAATATTATATGTTAGTTATTTAAAATTGATTTATCATTTCATTTTGAAATATAGTAGAAGGATCTATCTATAATTCTTCATAATTATTTTTAGACACTTGTTATTAATTAAATATGTTTCTCATTGTTATTTATTAATCCTAGTTTATTTACTATATCTGTTGCATCACTTTAATTGGCCTGAAATAGGAATAAATTTTATATATTTTTTATTACTAAGTAATACTCTGATAGTTTTTTATTGTTACTATCAATTATTTTAGTTTTATTATAACTTAAATAAATTTTAAAAATGTACCTCGATTCACTTTTTTATTCTAAAGTAATTATAACACTTTATGTTGTATCTTTTTTAACACTTCATATTAAAGGTATCTTTCATAACTTAAAATCTATAATTTTTGCCTATATGGGAAAATTCAAGTATAATATAACTGAAAGACATTCCAAATGTTAAGATATCTAAAGAAACATAAATCTATAGTAAGGGCATTCTTGAGCAAAAATGCCATGTTTTCTAAGCACATGTATGTCTGAAAAAAATATGGTTTTTATTCATGAAAAACTTACCGCATCTGCAGATGTTTGAAATGTAACTGTTACTGTTCCGGTGTAAGTTTCACTTGAGATGTTAGGAAGCAGCTGCAGAACATATCGTGATGGTGTAAGAGTTGAAGGTAGCCTGAATGCTTCTTGGGTAAATGGGGTACAAAATATCCATATAAATGTGAAAGCAAAATGTAATTTTTCTGAAATAAATGAATTTAATATTAGGCTAGAGGTAACAAATAAACCTTTTTTTACACACACACTCATATATATATATATATATATTCTTGATATTTTACGTTATCCATTGTTTTTCCGTATGAAGTTAATATATTACTATTGTAAGTAATTTTATCCACTATTAAGTGCAATAATTTTACCTTGTGTGATGAGGCGCCTTTCGGTCACTGTGATTCGACAATGGTCAAGTGATCGAAAAGTGCCTCATGACACAAGGTAAAATTATTGCACTTAGAGGTGGATAAAAGTATTAAGTCAGTGCAACGGAAAAATAATGGGCAACGTAAAATGTCAATATATATATAGATAGATAGATATATAGAGAGATAGATAGATAGACACAGCTACATAAATAGATAAATGGATAGATCCTTTTTTTAAATAAACCAAAACGTATAATACTTTTATAAATATGTATTTACCTGTATTATATAAATTTATAGGTTTATATTGTAAAGTTAAATTTTTAGAAGTAAATTATTTACAAATAAGACTCATAGAAAATGTTTGATTTTTGTTTTGAATATGTCATCTTAATATTTATCATGATCCTCACTTCTCTTCATAGTAAGGGCAAAAACTTTGACACAATTATTTGTTAAAAATTTGGAAGTTTTTAAAAACTGTTTTTGTACATTCATGTACTGTGCTTTAAATTTTGGGATATTCTATTACAATGAATAGTAATGAAAAGATACAATAGAGCTTTTGTTTATTTTTAAGTATTAAGACATTTTATCAATCCATTACATATTTTCAGAAATCCTATGTCAAATAGAGTCAGCATTAGGCATCGTCTCCACACTGGACTCTGCACCAGGGAAAATTTCTGTGCTTAGACTATAGGAGGAAGTTGAACATTTTTTTGCTGCACATGAAACATTAATATTTGTATCTGATAACTCCCAAAAGCTCTTTAATGTAATTACACCATTTCTTTAGTTTTTCTTCTATATCAGCAATGATTTTTCCGTGTTGATTCATTAATAATCCAGTGGATCTACATTTATATAATCTGTCAGCTTCTTTGACCTTTTTATGAATGTTATACAAATTGTGTTTGGCTTCTAGATCCAACAGTACTTATAAATAGTTATTTATATTTAGGTATTCTAATTAATTAAATAATTTCTAGCAACGCACTATTATACAAAATAATACAAATTAGCTTCGTAAAAGGAACGAATGTTTTGAAAGACGTTAACAAGTAAGCAATTACGTATTCACTTAGTTAAAGTGTAGTAACATAATAAATATAGTGTAGTAACATAATAATAGGTTTGTAAATAATAAAGAAATTTAATATAAAAAACGGTTATTTGAATTATAAAAGTTTGAAACATCATGCAAGTTACATGTCTCAACAAAATAACAAGGTAATGGCAATATCAAGAGGAAATCTTGGTGAGGCTCCCATATGACAAATAAATGCCCACTAAAGTGAATATTTGACCTGAGAGGAATATATAACAGAAACAAGTACAATACTACAGTCACCTGGGTATAACTTGGAGTTATACGGGTTTTACAACTACAGCAACAGTTTAACAAATGAAGAAATTCAACAGATAATGTAACAAAGTCAGAGAATGGTCAGGTAATACCAAGTGTCTAATGAGTTCCAAGAAAGCATGTCAAATGTGTATGCATGTACAGACTCCATAAAGACTGGCTGTGGCTATGATATATATATTTGTTGATAACTAGTAAGTGGCCGAATATGATAAATGAAGTGTATATTTCAGTTTATGCCATGCAGACATTTGCCCAATACCCTATTTGATTTTATTCAAGCTTCAGTAAGATTCATAAGTCAAAACTTATAAATACAAGATACTCGTACTATGTTGAATGTACAGTGCCGGCAAAAAGTTTAGGGACACTCCAACATTTATATGTTTTTGCTATTGTCCTAAAACTTTCTGCCAATCATATATTAGTAACTTACCAATGAATTGGGCATGAAAAGTTACGATTTTCCTGAAATTTTCATTCATTTATAAGTAAGGGTTAGCAAATTACAACATTTTTTCCCATTTTAAAATTTTTGAGGAAACCCCTGTTTTTTCCAATTAAAAATGTATAATAAAAAAAATACACATCTGATTCAAATGATACTTTGTACACATGTTTAGCATAACATTTAGAATGTAAATATGCATTATTTATTATTTACAAAAATTCACCTCTCATTTGGTACGAGGTTAACTTTGCTTTAGATTTTTAGATTTTTCAGTATAAAATTCTCACATTTCAATAGCGAATATCTAGTGAACGGGGCCACTTGGAGCGGAACTGACTGTATCGTTGTGTTCCTCGCGTCATGGCGGGGCGTGGGGGACATGTGCACGCGCATCTGTTGTTGTTCAGACGTTCCTCAGTTGTGCTGACATAACCCTACTTGTTCAGTGCGCTTTTCTAGTGTTGATTCCCAAAAACATGGGTCGTTCATCTGTGACTGTTGAAGTTAGGTGGCAAATTGTTGGTATGCATAAAACCGGCATGACGTACAGAGCAATTGGACATGCATTGAACGTTTCTAAGACTTGTGTTGAGAACACTGTGAATAAATTTAAGAAGACTGGTACTGTCATCGATGCTCCTAGAAGCGGATGTCCCCGTAAGACGACACCTCGCCAAGATCGCAAGCTGCTTAATAGCAGCTGTTGAAGGCTCAGTCAACAGCACATCTTACTGCAAGATCATGGAAGAAGTAATGCTTCTCTCAGCTGCAAAGTTGCTTGGTGAAAATTTCATTTTTCAGCAAGACAATGCCCCCTGCCACAAATCCCGTCAAACCATGGCATGGTTTCACGATCAAGATGTAGAAATTCTCCCTTGGCCAGCCCGAAGCCCTGATTTAAATCCTATTGAAAACATATGGAATACTATGGGTATGGGGTTGGGCAAAAGAAGCCTACCAACAAGAACGAGCTCAAGCTAATGATCGCTCAACTCTGGAAAGACATCAGCAAGGAAGAGTGCAGAAATCTCATTGACACGATGCCAGACAGTGTAAAAAGCTGCTACAAGGCCAAAGGCGGGCCAATAGACTATTAAGTTCATAGTTTCTTGTTTTTTTCTCAAATTTTCAATTTGACTTTCATTTTTTGTATGAATGAATTGACTTAAAGCTAAAAGTTGTACTTTTTTCGCCTGTCCCTAAACTTTTTGCCGGCACTGTATTTGTCAGAAATCTGATTTATCAAGATATCCTGTATTACATATGCTAAGGATCAATATTTGTTAAAAAAAATTTTCCACACAAAGCAGTATTTTAAAACCTTTCCCTAGTGACATCCTTTACAAGGGCTTTCAATAAAAATTAAATTGAAGAATATTATTATTGCCTATATTGTGAGTTATTATTAGCCTATATAACTGTATAATGTAAACGTATAAGTAAAAGCCAAAGGAGATGATGAAGATCAGCAACCTATGAATATTTTTTGAGCAGCTAAAAAAGTTTAAGACACGAGAAGATAAAAAAGACCCTTAAATCAACCAAACCCTATATCAAGCATATCTAATGAAGTATGATTCCAAAATATCTTAATAGAAACTGATCGCTGTGAGAATATCAAGGAATCTGTAAATACCTCAATACTGCTGTAATTATATTACAACCTATCACTTGTCAGCAATGTACAATAAATAAAAAGGTGAGAGTGGGGATAAAATTACATAGAGAATAAATTTTAAAATGATGATTTTGTAAATTTGTTTATAAACACATTTATTTTACAAAAATGCTCATTCTCTAACAAAATATTTTAATTTGGCTAGTTTTGTAATAAAGTTAATATTAATTTCAAAATGTTATAAAACATTTAAATATTGTAACTTCAAGTACACAAGTAATATGAAAAAAAAGTCAGTTACTACTTAGGTCAACAAAGAAAAACTTCATTTTACTTACTTTTTATTCAATAATTACAAATAATATAAATATCTATATACATATAACTGATTAATGGTATTATGCGCCAAAATAAAAAGCAAAATATTAATATTATTAACTTATTACAATTTGCTATTACTTGCGACCAGACTTTTTGTTAACTAAAAGTTGTTAAATCAGTTTTTAACAACTTTTAGTTAACAAAAAGTCTGGTCGCAAGTAATAGCAAAAGCGTAATAAGTAGTATACAACCAGCTCGTCATGAACAGCAACAAGATTTCAATATTATTAAAATTCATTAATTAAATGGTATTTGAAAAACACTGCATTAACATCAAATGTCATCCACTACATGTTTTAAAAATTGTATTTGAATTTAAGTGGATGAATAAAAAATATTTTGTTAACAATTGATCAAGATATATAAATAAATATATATCAGAAGAATGTGAACTAATAGTAGGAATTGAAAAAGTGAAATTAAATCAAGAAATGAACAGGATTATATATCCACTTGTAGTTTAATGCAGTAGTTGTATCTACATTGTTATCAGCATAATAAAGATATGCTAATCATAATTACCTGCTAGTAAAAAGTGTCTATTTAGCAAGATTACACAATAAACGGATTATTTGCTAAAACCTCAAACAGATCAATAGCCACTGCTTTTACTGAAAAAATCCTGGTTCATTGACTGTGAGTACTTAACCAATTGTAATCTTTATAAGTTTTAGGTAGATATGAAGGATTATACCTTTTTAAAGGTGTAAATATGTTTTGCACTTTTATTTTATAATGATCCAACAATTAATCACATGACTGAAAATCTGAGTTGTTACTGGTTTTAGCCTTTCAGAATTTGCTGAATTTAGTTTCATTTTCTCACTATATGAGTAATTATACGACTAATAAACTGCTAGATGTGCCTAATTGGGACTTTGGAAGATATATAGATGCAATGTTTTGAGATAAAGAAATGAGTGAGAATAGTTCTGAAGAAAGTGTTGTGGACAATTCAGATCCTGATTTTGAATTGCCTCAAGGTTAATCTCCATACTCTAACGACCTTAGCGATGACAATGAAGACCGAGATGTTGCTGATTCTACTAACGACCACATTTTAGTCCTTGATTTTGATGTTATTGAGGATCACCTCTTAACTAAATTAATCTTAATATACATGGTAATGTTCCAATTGAACACTTTCTAAATAAGTTACTGGTAGCCTGAGAAAAAATTAGCACTGCCTAGTTTGCCCCTGGTTTGTTTTAGAACCTAATATGTATCCTAAAACTAGAATATGATATTAAATATTATTATAGTATTGCCAGGATTGCACTTCAACCAAGAAAACTTGGTGACAATCCAGATAAATCGTATTTTTGGACTTCAATATTTGATGAGACATTACTCAATCAAATTGTCAGTAATACTAAAGTAAAATTGGGGATTTTAAATAAATAAAACCTCTTAACCACTAAAGCTTTTTATTTAAATCTTTATGTAGATTTCAATTACAAAAGAATCCTCTTCAGAGGAAATTATGACTGTTATTGAAGTTATTCTTGTAATAATCTCTTCTGAAGATGATTGCTTCCCAAACAAATGTACATTAGGATTTAAATAACAAGTTTTTGTAGTTAAATTAGCTATGCAGTAGTTACCTTAAACCAGTTAATTATAAGTACACAGATCAAATTTGTGAATGTGCTCCTTGGGCTTTTTTTATTATTACAGTAGAGCCTCAATAATTTGGACTAACTTGACTGTGGCCCATCCGGGTTATTAAAAATCCGGGTTTGCCAGCCTGAATCAAAAATTAAAAGAAGACATTGGGTATACATAAAAACTCCTTTATATTTATCAAACAAAGAGTATTATGTACAGTATAGGAGCACACATATTGTATATACAGGTAAACTCCATTGCGATTTATTTCTCGGCAAACAAATTTGTGAATTTTATATGTTTAATTTTTTGAACAGCTTTTGTGATGTGTGATACCATAGTATTTCATTATGGTAAGAGTATGTTCATTATTTTGTTTATCTGTAGGTCTCAGATGTTTTTATCACTCTGTTACACTTTTTATGTACGAGGGTCGTCCAGAAAGTAAAGAACGTTTTGGTGTAGGTCAATGAAAACAAAAGATACGAGGATGAACATTTATTTACAACTATTTATAACCTTACTCTATTTTTCAATAAAATCACCGGAACCGTCAAGGCACTTGTTGTAGCGTGACACCAATTTTTGAATACCGACGTTAAACTCTTCTGCCGCCAAGGAATGAAGCCACGTTTTTACTCCTTCTTTGAGATCATCGTCGTCCAAAAAGTTTTTCCCACCTAAAACCACTTTCAACTTTGGAATCAAGTGATAGTCACTCGGAGCCAGATCCGGACTATACGGAGGATGTCCAAAGATTTGCCATTTGAAAGATTGAAGTTCTGCTTGGGTTTGTGCACTGCAATGAGGCCGAGCATTGTCGTGGATCAGCACCACCTTCAACGACAGCATTCCGCGTCGTTTGTTTTGAATAGCGCGACGAAGCCGATGCAAGGTCTCGATATAGGCCGCTGAGTTGATTGTTTCTCCTCTCGGCATGAACTCCACATGGATTAGGCCTTTCCTGTCCCAAAAAACTGTTGCCATCACTTTCCTGGTGTTCAAATTTGGCTTTTCTTTCCGGTTTTTTTTCGGCGAATTCAAGTGATGCCATTCCATTGATTGGAGCTTTGTTTCCGGGGTTCGATACGAATCCCAAGTTTCGTCACCCGTTACGATGCGGTCAAGAAACGTCTCACCATCTTCGTCACACTGAGTCAAAAACTCAAGCGCTGCTCCCATCCGTTTGGTCTTGTGGACATCAGTAAGCATCTTAGGCACCCAACGAGCACACATCTTTCGATAACCAAGACGCTCTGTCACTATTTCAAGTAAAAGCGACCTTGAAATTTGTGGAAAAAATGCCAGTAGACCGCTCAAAGTGAAACGCCGGTTTTCTTGAATTTTTTCGTCAACTTTTGCTGTCAACTCGTCAGTAACGAGTGACGGCCTTCCACTTCGTTCCTCGTCGTGCACAATAGTTCTGCCTTCATTAAATTTAATGCACCATTTTCTCACCGATGACTCGTTCATCGCATTGTCACCGTACACTGCCTTAATTTGCCTATAAATTTCTATGGGTCGAACATGCTGCACATTCAGAAACCGAATCACACTACGGACTTCACACTTGGCGGGATTTTCAATTGGCGCCGCCATTTTGAACTTCCACAAGAGACGCAAACGTGACCTCACGGCACCGCTACATAGCTCAAACTGAAGTGGAAGGTTTGGACTAAAGAATAAGCCCACTCCCGCGGTGGTGGGGGAACTGCGCCGTCCGTGATGCGCAATCGTTCTTTACTTTCTGGACGACCCTCGTATGTACCTACTGATTTCTTTTTATTTGGTTCTTATTTGTAAATATTTATAAACTTGCCTATAGTAGCACTTAATTATATTTGTTGAGGACGGCCGTTTTGGGAGATGTGTCCCATTGTCAACTCAGACCGTAAGTCCAACCATATCTCTTTATATGTATAATCAACAAAAATTGATTAGCAGTACTTTAGTTGAGAAAACTTTAACTAATGCATTGTTTGTAATTTTTATTCCAAGAAACATATAATCAACTATTCTCACTTTTTTTGTTGTTCAAATAGAGCAATGCTATAAATTTTTAAAATGCACTTAACCTTTACTTTATTTGTATTTATGTTTTTAAACAGAGAATTATAGATTTTATAGCTTCCAGACGTCCAAGTATAAAAAGTTTGTTCCAAAGTATAGAAACCAGAAATGATCTTTTAAGCTAAATGGGTTAAATGTATAAATAATAAACTGAGTATCTGAGACTTTGCAACAATAAAAGAGACTACAGTGGTTTATTTACATTATAGGCCTATTATAGCTGTCTCTTTTACACATTGATAAAATAACATTTTATGAACCTAAAAGATTTTATATAAGAGTAAATTTTAAAAAGATTTTTCAAGTTTATGATAAAAATTGCTAAGAAATAGTAACAAATATAATTATAATATAAGCTCATTTTGGAAAGTAATTTTACAGGTAGTAAGTTGGTGTTTCATGGTAATAAAAAAAATGCCATGAAGAAATAAAATCAAGAGAGAAATACAGGAATTCAGCTATGGTTGTTAACTTTAAAGGTTTGTGGAAGAACTGTTTACATGTTAGATCTCTTCAAAACCAGTTGATGTAATGAAGGAGAGAAATAAAATGCAAAAGAATTAATCATGATTATGCATTGTTTAGCAGACATTTTCGAAGATTGTAGTATGAAATGATGAAGATAAATTTTAAAACAATAAGGTTTGTGACTAACATAAGAAAAGCAATGAAATAAATATGAAAACTAGGAATTAGGCAGAATATATAATTGTGAAGGAGGGCATGAAAGGTTTCATAAGCTCTAAACAGAAATGAAAATAAGTGTAAATGGTAAAAAAAAACAAATACTTTCTGTGAATTTAAATCAATGTGTTAGTAGAAGTACAGTACAACAAGTTTATTTTCCCACACATTTTGAAAGTGGTGTAGGAGTTACCATTAATTTAGGTTCTTATTGTTCATAGATCTGTCAACCCATGTCAATGAAACATATGCAAATACAATAATACCTCGTTAAATGGTTCCCTGCTTAACACTGATTAGTTACAGCACTTCTACTACTTAACAGTGATTTGTATTGCTCATTATAATAGTCGCCAAAAAACGATATCTAACGGGCTTATCAATTTCTAGGCAACTAAAATATGACAAGTCAGCTTGTTGGTACCCTCAGTAAACTGCTCAATATGAATAAACTTCCTGTTCATCATTTTTATTATGACAATTATGTAGGTTACATACTCTACTAGGCTCATGTTACTCCACATCTTTAAACATGTTGTTACGTCATTCAGCCTGTCTTGTTGGCTGAGCAACTGGGAGGATATAAACTGTTCTATTTCATTCAGGTTTATTAAATTTCATTTTCAACATTGAAACTAACAAAGAGTAAAGTTTAAATGTGAAATTATCAGTTCCAAGGGACTTTTCAAGAAAAATCACTTTTTCTGTTTCATCAGATACATGTATGTCTTCTTCTTCTTTTTCCAATGATTCTCACTTGGCTTACGCCATTCGAGATCTTGTCTCCCAATACAATCCAGGTGTCTCTTCGTTGTTGTCTTTCCTTATCTAGTCCACTGCAGACCAGGAGATCTGCACTTGTTGTACTCTAATATAATTAGGGATGTGCCGATTCCGATTCTCGATTCCAGGAATCGTCGATTCTAGGTGGTATCGAGGAATCGTCGATACTCGATTCTTCATTCATAAAAGTGTTGATTCCGATTCCTATTTTGTTAACTATTAAAATATGCGTGTGGAGTAATTTATTACCAAACAAAATTTATTATATTTGTGTGGAAAAATAATTAATTACCAACTATGTCTTATTTATGTATTAGTTGATTTGAATGAATTAAATGATAAAAGTAAATGAAAATATTATTATTTATGAAGCAACAGCAATCAAGATCGTAACCATTTCTGGTCGTTTGACATCGCTCGTCTCTCTCTCTCTCTCACTCTCACTAAATGTCAGAACAAAACACAAAAAAGTACAGTAAAAACTCGATTAACCGTCACCGTCGGAACCGTGGCCATGACGGTTGAGCAAATAGACGGATAACAGAAACACTATATTATTCCTCCGAAACTTAACCTTAATAAATTATATTATAGACAGATAACACTCTCACGGTTGAAGGTTTTGTGTAGCCTATTACATTAAAACAGAACTTTTAAAAGGTTTTGCCATATGACCAAGATGTTAACTAAATTAATTATTAGAAAACTAGCATGTAAGCTAACATAACTTGAAAGAATCGAGAATCGAAAGGAAAATTTTAGAATCGGAATCAGAATCGAAGATTTTAGGAATCGGCCCATCCCTAAATATAATATTTTCATTCTACTGAGATGTCCGACGAGACAGTCACGCCCTGTTGCCAGTCTGAAGTTAGCCACAGAAGTTTTTCTCAGGAGTGTTCTATTAGCCTCAAACGCATTATAGGACTTGTTCTTCAATCTTTCCTCCATCATATTCCTAAAACATTCTGGGTAGGATGTTTTAATACTTTTTATTCTTGCTTGCAGTGATAGAACTTTTGATGGTTTTTTAACAATTTTAGTCCCTCTCTTTGCAAGTTCATCTGCAGCCTCATTCCCCTGTATTCCCATATGAGACGGGATCCACTACATTACAATATTGATTACATTGGTTTTTACAATTTTATAATTCCTTTTTATATTCTGTACAACTGCACCTGTATTATACATATTAGCCATTGCTTGTAATGGAGATTTAGAGTCAATCAATAAAACAATATTGGTATTAAGCCATAATCTTAGAATCAGCTGTTGAAGAGCCTCGTTGATGGCAAACAGTTGAGTTATTGCTCATTGCAAAATAGTGTGAGAAGTAATCACTGTATATTCCCGCTCCTGTCTCACCATGCATTCTAGACCCATCCTTGTAGATTCTCACCCAGGAATCCTGTGGGTACCATAAGTTTGAAGTTTCCAAGGCAATTTGGGATATATTTTCTGGCATGTCAATAGTCTTATTCACTGGCTCTATTAGATCCAAAGACACATTAAATTGCATGAAATTCAATGGGTTTACTAATTGTAGAGGTTGCTTAATTTCAGATGTATTTATTTTCCTGCCAATGACCACATGCTTAAAACTTTAGCATCCGCAGCATACTTTAAGCTGAATGTGTCACCTGGGTAGTGCTAAATGATCAACAATGCTGGCAAAACCCTCCCAAAGTCAGAATATACATGTATGTACATAATCCTTTTCTATCCCAGTGAATTACTGAATATTTCATACACATACACTTAACATGTCTGCCTCTCTTATAGTTTAGGAGCTAGAACAGTTGAAGTGCAGAAAACAAATTTCCTTTTTTTATATCAAAGACAAAAGAAGTTTGTACAAGGACACACTGATCATTTTATTTAATTTTATTATTCTACAGTTTATAAAGACAATTAGTTTATGTAATACAATATGTTTTATTCTTATGATATTTTTGATCATTCTTAAAAACATTTTCTGCACAACACTGACTAGCTACAACAATTGGCATTATACTGATCACTATGTGGAGTGTTAAAAAATGTCTACACAAGTACTAACTTTTGGATTACTGTAACAAAATTACTAATAATATTTGAACGGTGGTTTGGTGTTGAAAGATTAGAATCTGATTGTATAAAATGTACCTTGAAAATTAAAGAGCAAAATACTGATCAAGCAGTAAAAAGAAATTGCCTATGCTATTTAGAAGAACCTATTTGCTGGAGTATAGATAGGAAAGATAAGATCAAAGAAAGGTTTAGGACAAAAGAATATACTTGGTGTTGAAATTTGAAGATATTAGAATAAATTGTCATATCTAAGAGAAAGTGGAAGGCAGAAGAAAAAGAAATTTTTAAACTTAAAGTTAAAGGAGTTTCTCTGGACTTAAGTCAATGAATTAATGTTGAATTTTCTAATCAACAAAGACATTGCAATGCTATCAGTTAAAAAGATATACATTAGTGCATTAGTTATTACTACTGGTGCCCCTTCATATATTACACATAACCTCTTCATGAGTCATTATCAATTGTTGATAAGTTTGGTGTTTAAGTGTTGTGTTATCTATTATTAATGCCTTTACTTTATATTATGAAAAGGCTTTTAATGTGTCACTATTAACAGCTGATAAGGTCCATAGTTAAGAGGAAACATTATCTTTTGGGGAAGTATAGAAGTAAATATCATTCACATACTACAAGGAATTTTCAAAACATATTTTATAGGCCATTATAGTAATATAAAAGTTAAATTGAAACATTATAAGTACAAAAAACAAACTCAACAAATGCTGGTTTCTAGAGGATAAGCCTGATTAATTTAACACATTGGTAAACTCGACAAATTTTGTCACTTTTGCTCTAGATTATCTAAATTTCTGTAGTAATCCAGTAATTACTTTATATATTAAATTAAGTAAATTACAAACTAAACAAAGAAATTAAAGATTAAATAAGGGAAATATAAATTTTTAATGAAAAGAGCTTTAGGACACAAAAATGCTAATTAAAAACAAAATTTTAAAAAATTGTTTCTTATTCAAGTTAAAAAATTACAGGAAAGTGCAAAAATTTTTTTGACAAAATTTAAAAAAAGAAACATTTTTTAAAGTTTAATCAATTTTCTCAATGTGCACTTCAAATTTATAATTTGAAAATAGCATCGGGAAGTTGATATCCATTTATCCAAATGCAATGTCCAAGTCTATCCTAAAAACTTTATATAGCTCAGAGCAAAGTGGCAGGGTGTATTGCAGCAATATCTACTGTTATTCAATTTCTAATTTAGTGAGGGTTGTGGGATCTATATTGCAGACCAAACTCTAAATATAGTGCTACAAATAAAAGTCACACACTGAATAGTCTGTGGAACAAGGTTGCCAAGTAATGTTATTGTTCCTCGAAATGACGAGGCCATTGAACAGATTCCTTACCGCCATCATTGACACTCATAAAGTGTAAGCGGTAGCAACGTCCTGTTAAAACCAAGTGTTTTTTTTTTTCAATTTCCAAGTCACTAAATTTGTGCAGCTAGAAATGTCTCAAGCATAGGTTGAATAATGCTCAAAAGTTACTGTCACAGTGTTTCTTGCGTCATCTAGAAAACGTTTAGAAGTCATCATCCTATCATGTTTAGAAGTAATTCATAAAAAACAGTAGATTCTTTTGTAGCCAGTATCTACAGTTCTGCTTGTTCACATATTTATTTATATAAAAATGAGCTTTCACCAACATCGAACAACTTTCAATGAAATCAATATTTTTGTCAACTTTCTTCATTATTGCTTCAAAAAACTACCATTATAACGAATTCGGATTTAGTTTCTAAACCAATTGCAGTTTCTACAGATAAAACATGCGTTCATGGAGTGTTCTCTGGACAGATCAACAATTTACAGCTATTATTTCTACAATTTTCAGTAAGTGTTATGAACTTCTTACAACAGAGGATTGAATATTCAACATTTTCCAAAGTACAAGCACTTTTTGGACATCCAGATGACTTTCTCTTTCACACTGAACTGGTATCTTTAAAGTTTTGCGTCTGAAGCCACTTGATGAAATGTTGGTGGGAGAGGCAAAATTGAAATGCCACTTAAATTCAAGGAAGGCCTTGATTAAACTGTTGCCAGGTAGATAATAAGCCTCCAAGGCTTCTTCTAAACTTTCTTAATTGGTCCACTTTTGTGGGCACTAAATCTCCAGTGCTACTCTACAACTACCCCCTCCTTATAATTCTCCTTCCTTCATACTACACATTCATAAGATCCCACT
The DNA here is from genome assembly GCA_036971475.1 of Prosapia bicincta. NCBI lineage: Eukaryota > Metazoa > Arthropoda > Insecta > Hemiptera > Cercopidae > Prosapia > Prosapia bicincta. Next base: position 135,959,702 of record JBAIZL010000003.1, read on the forward strand.
TTTTTGAGTCACCCCGAATTTTAACTATTTTATTGAGATCTCCCTCTGGGAAGCCTATAACCCTCGGGGTTGTGTTTCCAGGTGGTAGATAGGAGAATGCATTCACTGCATTAGAAGGTCGGCTGGTAGGTGAGAAATAAAATACCCTCGGACCAAACAGGAGGGGCTCTTAAGCTGTGGACAAAGCAACCCATCTAAGAGAAGGATACTCTGATATAAACCCTGGCCCTCCAGGTTGGAGGTTCGGGCATCTGGCTATCTCCCTGATATTTGAAACAATTTTAAAATTGCTAAAATACTTAAAATGGGAATAGAATAGATTAAGAAAAAAGATAAAGAAAATATAAGAAAAATTACAATGATTATAGGAAACTGGAATGTACAAGGCTTCACTACAAAACCGGTGAAGTTCTGTATGAAATGGGGAAAATAAAGGTTGATGTCACAACTATTTCAGAGACAACGAAAAAGGGTGAAGGCTCCAAAAATTTTTTATTGAGGTATGACCAATTCTACAGCAAATTATCGAGAAACAAAAGAACAGTGCAAGGGGTATCCATATTAATAAATACAAAGTAGAGAAGGTTTATCACCACATGGGAGGCAATTAACAAAAGGCTTATAAAAATTAATCTCAACAAAATGTGACGTAAAATTACTGTCCTTGGTGTGTATGCTATAAATAATGATTGCTTTGACAACTGCAAAATCTATTCTTTCAAAAACTCAAAATGAAATATTGAGAGTAGGGCAAACTAGAGAACTCATTATGATAGATTTTAATGAAAGAACAGTGAAGAGACAGAATTATCTAGTAATAAGAAAATTTAGGGAAGATCAAGTTAAGTGAACAACAACAAATGCAAATACAAAATGGATTCTATGAAAGAATGGATACACCTGTATATATATATATGAAGTTAATATATTACTATTGTAAGTAATTTTATCCACCATTAAGTGCAATGATTTTACCTTGTGTGATGAGGCACCTTTCGGTCATTTGACCATTGTCGAATCACTCTTCACACACAGTGATTCGACAATGGTCAAATGACCGAAAGGTGCCTCATCACACAAGGTAAAATTATTGCACTTAGTGGTGGATAAAAGTATATACAATAGTAATATATTAACTTCATAAAGTCAGTGCCACAGAAAAATAATGGACAACGTAATATATATATATATATATATATATATATATATATATATATATATATATATATAGATTTTTTGGACTAGGAGACTGACAGACTTACCTTGGTAAGAGTCCACTCTGTAGTCTTGAAATAGAAACACATAAAAGCACTTAAACAATGATATAATTCAACCACACAGTGGTCTTTGTCAATCGAAGAGAAAACACAAAAAGAAATATGAGAGAATGAAATAAAATAATTGTAATCACAGATTGTGTAGAGTAAAAATCAGATGTCACAGATTAAAGATATCTATTTCAAGACTACAGAGTGGACTCTTACCAAGGTAAGTCTGTCAGTCTCCTAGTCCAAAAAATCTAAATAATCTTTACCAACCAAAACTAACCTATAAATATATATATATATATATATATATATATATATATATATATATATATATATATATATATATATATATATATATATATATAAAGAACTAACTGTGAAAACTGTCAGGAATTCCTGTTGTGGCTACTATATAGCTTGTAGTTAGCACAGTATATAGCAAATTTTAAAAGAACAGAATTAACCCATAATATGCAGATAGAAGAGCAAGCGGGATTCCAAGCCAGCAGATCAACAATTATGTTGATATCATGCCAGTGACCATCTTTTACTCTTAAGTAAGTGATTGAAAAGAAGCAAACAGATAATCAAGAAGTTCATGTGTTATTTATAGATTTAAAGAGAGCCTGTGATAGTGAACCACTAAATAAATTATGGAGACTCTAAGTCAAACAATTATAAAGAACATGTTTATAAAAGCCATAAAATGCCTACACAATGGAACGTCTTTCAAAGTGAAAATAAGACATGGTTTAACAGAGGGAACTCAAGGAATAAAATGTCCCAAACAAGGATGTTGCTTGTCACCCATGCTATTAAACAGGATCTACAAAAACTGGAAAAAGAAATGTAAAACATGGGAATACCACTGCTAAATAATATGTTATATAAACTTTGTTACACAGAGAATCACGTAATTATAGCCCAAGATTCTGATGACTTAGAATATCCGTATGAAAAGAAAATTAATCGAAGAATATACAAAGTGATGATTAGAGATCAATTTCAGTCAAACAGAGTAAGTATGTATAGGTATTTAACAACAAGACTTAATTCTTTAATATGGAACACAAACTATGAGATGTTCAGAATGGCACAACTTGTTGAAGCAATAAGAGGAAGAAATATCTCAAAATAAAACAAAAACAGAATAAATAATACCATTATTAAAAGTATTGTATAGTACCTAAGTGAAGGAAAAATGACTAAATGTGACAAGATATACTTTTGATGGAGATCTGTAAGGAAAACAAGGTTTGAAAGAGAAGCAAATGAGAGAATAAGAGAAATTATTAATGCCTCACACACAATAAGGGAGGAGATAAAAACTAAACAGTTAATATGTCATGGTCATTTACGGCAGATTAGTGGAGAATGCCTGCCAAAGCAGATATTGAGATGGAAACCACAGGGAAACAAAAGGTCATCCAAAAAAAAGCTGGATAGAAAAAATTAACAATGAGATGGGAGTGATGGGAGATACCTGAAAAGGGTTGAGTGGATGGCCAGAGAAAAGTGTAGAATGGGTGTTGGAAGACATCAAAGAACGTTTTGAAAACTGTTTATATATATATATATACATATTATTGAAACCTAAACAATATTTACTTGAGTTTTTATATTCAACTTAGTCATCACAAAACTTGCTTCATTTGGCATGGAAATAATTTGTTCATAATGTGTATTTAGGTATAAATAATAAAGGAAATGGAACATGCAATCTCATGAAATCTTGCCCTTTCACAAAGAATATTTGAGGATTTTTAATTGGCGCAGTCATTTAAAATGATTTGACCAGATTAATTTTGACGCAGCAGTCATGCTGATATTTTTTTTAAGTAACGGTATTTTTATTGCAAATAAATGTTTAAAGGTTTTTTCTAAAAATACATTATTGAAATGCACTAAAATATATAAAATGATAAATGATCCTTTTCATTCATACAGGTTAATTGCCCAAAATAGATTCATAAAACCATGCGGATTGTTTTAAAAATTTTAATAGATGATATATTTGTAAAATAATTTTTTTTAAATTGATAACTATAAAATTCAAAATAAAAAACATAGCAGATAAGTAATAGACATTAAGGAATGCCAGACAATTGAGAGTGCCAGCCACCGTAAAAATTGGTATATTAATCAATAGCCTTTACAGTGAAATGAAATTATTGATGATAATTCACATAAATTATTTATTTCAGCATCCTACATCTTTAGTTTTAAATTCCACAATTATTAAAATTATTTTGTTAATGATTTAATAAATATGCCACATCTGGTGAAAATCAAATTTCAGTGTGGGGTTGTGAATCTGTAAAGGGTAATTCATCAGTATAAAAGCAGAAAAAATTATTTTCTGTTTTAGTATACATTTGTATGAAACATTTTTCTGTTCTATAGCTAACGTACAGTATTACCATTATCAAGAAAAAACTTACACTTATCACATTTAAAACAAAACACAACTCAATGTTGTGATTTCATTATGTATGTAAGGTTAAGCAACTGATGTAAACTTATTGTCTATAAGGATCACAATAAGGTGTCTCCCCATTACAGTTTGTTGCAAGAAGGAAAATTTAAAGTATGTGAAAATAAATAGGACTAAGGAGAGGACAAAATAATTCCGTAGTACTAGAATAGGGAGAAATTATAGCATTATATGACCAGAGTCACTTCTGAAATAAACCTACTTTAATCTGGAATAAAGAGATGTGTCTACCCAAATTTCTTAATAAAAGTACATTTAATGGTGAAGAGGTTAATAGTCCTTGCACTGTTAGGCATTGAATTTTGTTTAAACAGATATAAAAGCCAATAACACTTTCATATAATACATATTTCATAAGTTGAAGTATTAGAAAAATTTAAAATAAAATGTATATATATATATATATATATATATATATATATATTTATACTATATGATTTTCAGTGGATGTTCTGTGAAATAAAATCCTTGTATTGATGACACCAATTGTGTTTTAAACTGTCTAAAATTTTATTGTACTCACCCATAGCGACTAAAACTGATTAGTACTGAGGTGGTGAATGGTTTGAAGTAAGTGACTTCACTTATCTTATCTATAATACCTTGATATTAAAAAGTTTACAATCAATACTCAGATACAAAAATATGGAACACGGAACTAGCTATTATGTAGGCTTTTATTTTTTCCCCTATATCATATCAACATTTTAAAACTGAAACCTATTTCTTTCAAAAAAATTTTAACCTAAAATATTTAACAATTTTTTAAATATCCAATTTTATTTCAAATACTTTACACAACTTTATAATTTACTTAATTTAAATAACATTTGAAAAAGTTAAAAACATAAAAATACTGAACAAAAATTCTTTCTAGTGATATTTATGACATGCATATAGGAAAATTGATCCCAAAGGCTTAGTATACACCAATTGTTTAACAATGAAAATGAAATAAAATACAAATTTATTTACAAAAATAATATAAAAACAGAAAACTAAAGTGTATCTGTTTATTGATACTTTCTCTGAGCCAAAAATTGTATAGCATTACCACCTTACTGGACATTTTTTAGAGTGTTTTCATTAATATTACTTGGCAAAAAATCATGATTTACTGATACTTATCAACAGATGAATTTCACACTAGATCAGTGCATTGTTCTATACTCTGAGTCAGGACAGTACAGACATTTGTATAAAAACCTAAAGATGTAAAATACAAAAACTCCAAACTTGTAGGGTATTTATAAAAGCTGTAACATTGGTAATTATTGTTTAAACAAAATAAACTATATATCAAAATAAAGGGGATGAAATGAGCTTTAATAAAACATATACTTTTATATACCTTAAGTAATGCGGAAGTACCAATATACCGAAGTAATGCAGCGAGAGGGATTGAGGGTTACCAGCCCTAAAAAGGAATAAACTTACTAAAATAGGTTTAAAATATTTTAAAATTTTCAATGTTTATAAGAAGTTTTATATTAAATTCAAACTGTCATAAGCAAATCATAATAGTTTAATACCATTAATAACAATGTGATACAAGAACAATACCAGTAATCATAATTTCAAACTCTGAAATAATTCAAATACAGCATTTTAAATTTAAGGCTTAACGGTATAGCTGAAAATAAATATTAAAGAATATTAATAAATTATGAAATAAAGAATATTTACATACAATGTCTGCAAAAGACTTTTAATTGCATAACTTTGACAATGGTAGCAAATTTGAGAAATAAACTTTCTAAAAAGTGCATAAATGGCCTAACTGTAGCTTATATATATTTGATAATCTCTATAACAGAGAATTTCGTTCTTAATACGTTTTTTACTTTGCAGAGTTATATTTTCTGAAAATATATTTTAATATTGCTTTTAGCATGTTCTTATTTTATAAGTCCTAAACTTGTTTTGCCAAATAAATGTTATCCAATACATTTTAAAATTAGTGTTTATTCTTAACATTTTAAATTTGAAATATATTTCAATTTAAAAAAATTCGTATCACTTATATTGTCAATGGTTTCCTACTTTTGAGGAATTTATAGGCGCAAAATAACATTCCAATCTTCCTCCCCTAAAAGCTAGCCCCCAAACCTTCCCTACCCAAAAAAAAAAATTCTGGCTGAGTTAATATACTTTAGGCTACTTACAAAAGTTATATCAACTTTTAAAAATTAAATAACATCTTAAAAACTTGAAGATTTGAACTTACCTTAGAAAATTGTGACATGTATCCTACATAGGAGTGTTTTCAACGAGATATCTGTGACATGGAAAACAGCAATAAAGAGTCCAGAATAAATACATGCTTGCTGATTATTACTGGAGACCTATAAAACAAAAATAAAAACTTGCTCCTTTTTTGGGAAGGTTAGTATTCTTAAATATATTGTGAATTGAAAATATCAAATTAAAATTTACTCAGTGTTACCAAAAAAAACTGAATGGAATTTGAATTTAGTGGAAAACAAACTTATTAGGTTCAGATTTTTCCTTATATGCCAAAAAAGTTCGATCTTTTAAGCCAGTTATTTGTAAAAATATAAACCTATATTTCTTTCATAAATCATACACCTGCAACCCTGAGTGATCACAGATCAACAGTGGGTTGGCTTCGTCAATGAAATGATTGTTTCGAAACACATCAGCAAGTAAGTCAATAGTTTTTACTCAGGTACTCAATAATTACCTACGATATTATGTTGTGAATTCAAAATGGTCACAACTGACAAACCATGATGAGTCAATCCGGCGCCCGAGCATTCATACATAAGTTTAGCATCACTTCTGTTTACTTACTGTTAATTCTGTAGTTTTCGAAATCCAAACACCGATAATCGTATCTGGCGACCGTGATTAACTCGGATTTTATTATTCCTGTTAGTTATTAAACAGGTGTCGCATTCGATTGTTGTGTCCGCTAGTTTTGGAAACGTCATGTTTACTTCTGGAAGGGTTTAGTTCGGATTAAAGGAAAATGTAAATAAAAGTATGTATGTAATTATGTAGTACATAAATATATCATACTGTATTATAAGTGTACAGTATAGCAGTAATTAATGTTAACATTTTTTATGTGGAACGTAACCCTCCCCTTTCCATACACAGTTGGTTTCATTATTTGTGGTAAGTTCGGGAACGTAACGCCTGTACACAGAGAGGGACTACTGTACTTTCTAAATGAATTCAGTATTTAATTCCTTTGTATACACATGCATAAACTATTGAAAGATAGATTTATTATGCCAGAAACATTTGCGGGAGTTGACTTAACAATTTCATCAGCAGTGTATCGTAGCACAATTTTAACAGTCATAGATTACTAATAATTTTTTTGAAAAATATTGACTTAATTTTTATTCAGAATGTGTTTTACAGCAGCAGGTGGCGAACAGTTAGACAGTCGACAACCATCATCTGAGATACGAGAACCGCTACCACCGGCGAAGTACGTACATGAACGTACTGGAAAAGACGTCACCAAAAACTGACGAAAATGAATGCCTAGCCAACTTGTATCCTCAACAACAACTTGTTGGTCCATCAACAACATTTTCAATGCAAGTAATAAATAATATTTTTTCAGCACTTTTGATGCGCAACTATAAAACATTTCCGCACTCAACGTGTTACATACACTTCCAGAAACTTTAAAAAAATTTTTAGCAACATCCCTTAATCCAAGATTTATTGAAACGTCTCAAATGAATATATAAACATAAAGCTGATGAAGTTATAAGAATTTGGATTGACCTAATAAGGGTGAATGGTAAATTGAAAGATTTAGGAGCTAAATAACTCAAGACTTGTTCAAAAATATCTGGTTAAAAAATATTAACGGTTCTGCATCAGATTTATTCAACCAAACCAATAATATTAAAACATTACAATTATTTTTATTTTTCAAACTATTTCATAGGATTTATAATTATTTTAACAGTAGTAATGCATTACGCTGGAGATCTTCATTATTTTATTTTGAAATATTTTTATATAGCGCTCTAAGTAACAATAGATGTGAAATACATAGGTGTGTATACAAGTAAAATGATAAACTGAGTAATAATTTAAAAGGTCTTTCAGAATAAAAGACCTGTTTGTTTTCCCTTTGGGCTAGACAATACAGTATTTAGAAGAAGCCAATCACAAAAGAAAAATACTTGAATAATCTGCACAGAATAAAAATAAAAATAGCAGAGATTTTTCTTTTAGTCAGTTTTATCAGCTACCAATGCAGGGTCAGCCACTGTACATAAATTTTATAACTAATGCAATTGCATAAATTACATTAAACATAGAATTTATTCATGTGATGCAGATACAAAAAAATACAAATAACAAACTTTGTTTATTGTCTTTTAAAGTTAGAAAATATCACATTCTTTAGAAACAAAGTTCTAAAAAAAATAACAGTAAAGCATTAGACTAAATAGTTAAATACAAAAATTTCATAGATTATTATAACTGTTTCACATATAATACAAAAAATCCTCAAAATATTTTTATAAAACTATTTGTGCTTACCTTAATCATGCAATTTTCTTATAATCTTAAACCATTTGAACATCAGTAAATACACACATAAAAACATGTGTGAATAACAGCATATTTTGTAGCTTTGTGTTGAATACATAACAAGTTTTTAAAACCATATGATTAACATTTTGTGATGTGTTGAACTTATACATATATTAAAGATAACGTTTATTTATTACAAAACAAAAATGCCAAATTGACACAATGGAAGACTGAATGACACATATCCGCATTGGTGTTAGCGAGTAAGTAAATTATTGCTATTACTTATTATAACTATCTTCTATTGTTAATTAACATAGAATATTGTATATATTCTTTTAGAGATATCATGCGTAAATATATAATTTATTGCTTGGAAGTAAATTTGTTACTTATATTAATCTGATATATTGCAAATAGTAACAATAATGAGGAATTTATTGCAGAGTGGAAGCCAGTATATAACTAGTTGAATATTTAATTTATTCAATACTTTTGGAAATATTTCAGGTACTATATAACAGCCATTATCAAGATCGAAACTTACTATTATAGCAAAAACTATTGGTTATTGTTAATTATTTTTGTCTGTTGTATTAAGCTTCAGTATTGAGAATGGCCATAAGACAACTATAAATGGCTGAAACATTGACAAAATATTGAATAAATATCGAGTTATATATTTTTTGTAGGGATGGGCCGATTCCGATTCTCGATTCCAGGAATCGTCGATTCTAGGTGGTATCGAGGAATCGTCGATACTCGATTCTTCATTCATAAAAGTGTCGATTCCGATTCCTATTTTGTTAACTATTAATATATGCGTGTGGAGTAATTTATTACCAAACAAAATTTATTATATTTGTGTGGAAAAATAATTAATTACCAACTATGTCTTATTTATGTATTAGTTGATTTGCATGAATTAAATGATTAAAGTAAACGAAAATATTATTATTTATGAAGCAACAGCAATCAAGATCGTAACCATTTCTGGTCGTTTGACATCGCTCGTCTCTCTCTCTCACTAGAGTGGGTTCGATACTCTCTTTTGCTCTCTCTCCCCCACGTGTCTTACTGCCACTGATTTGTAGATGTCAGAACAAAACACAAAAAAGTACAGTAAAAACTCGATTAACCGTCACCGTCGGAACCGTGGCCATGACGGTTGAGCGAATAGACGGATAACAGAAACACTGTATTATTCCTCCGAAACTTAACCTTAATAAATTATATTATAGACAGATATCACTCTCACGGTTGAAGGTTTTGTGTAGCCTATTACATTAAAACGGAACTTTTAAAAGGTTTTGCCATATGACCAAGATGTTAACTAAATTCATTATTAGAGAACTAGCATGTAAGCTAATATAACTTGAAAGAATCGAGAATCGAAAGGAAAATTTTAGAATCGGAATCGGAATCGGAATCGAAAATTTTAGGAATCGGCCCATCCCTAATTTTTTGTGCTACTCACCTGAACCCTTATTATATATTTTATTATTAATAAATTCTCTTATTATTACTAAATTAATTATTACAAAAAAATATTAATGACAATAATTCTATTCTATAACAAAACCTTACATTCATCACATAAAAAGCATCATTAATTATCAGACTTCACAATTAAACTTTTCCTAGAATGAATAATTATACTTTTTGTCCTACTTATATTAATGATATTTTGAAATGAAGTAGATATAAGGCACTATTAAACCCGTTTGTTGCTAGCATAAATCTTACAAGACTAATCTTACTTTTGCTACAGCATGCAAGAAGTACTTGAAATGTTGAAATTTAAACTCTATTAAATGATTTTAAATTAATTTGTTTAACACAACAAATTTATTTTTTCAGTTTGATTGTAAAATGAAACCTTCGCTTTCTTTAAAGACAAAATTAAATATGTTTAATGATTTGCCTAATTATATAAATGAAAAAGATAATTTCCACAATTTGTTTTTCTGCCTTTAGTTTTTTGTCTAACAACAATATACAATTCTTACTAATAATGTAAATCATTTTTGTTACTTATGTAAACTATTATTGGGCACTTACTCATTTAATCTATTAGTAATATTATAGGTGTTTTATGTTCTATACTCTCTTGTAACCTATGATGGAAAAAAGACTGTTTGAGGATAAACAGTGAGCTTAATGCAAAAGTCATATTCACAATACAAATATTTACTGGAAAAAAAGTGAACTGTATCTTGTTTATAGCCGTAATATTAGTTTATGGTTCCGTAATATTAGTTGATTTTGAATCAGTGTTGTAGAGGTACTATTAGAATCATCCATAGAAGTTCAGCAGTCAGATAGCGAGACAAGAGGACTGCTCTGGGAAAATTTTTAAGAACAAAATTTACAAGCCAACAGAATAATTAGACAATCCTCTGCATATAACACTTGGATCTAAGGAATAGATATTAAGCAAGCGGGTCAATTGAATAAAATTAATAATTTTAGTCAATGAAGTAAGAATGTTGTTATTATTGAAAATCATAAACAAGGACTCTATTTTGACCAAACCCCACTTATTTTGCTAATAAAGCTGATTCTTTTACATAAACAAGGACTCTATTTTGACCAAACCCCACTTATTTTGCTAATAAAGCTGATTCTTTTACATAAACATGGACTCTATTTTGACCAAACCCCACTTATTTTGCTAATACAGCTGATTCTTTTACATAAACATGGACTCTATTTTGACCAAACCCCACTTATTTTGCTAATAAAGCTGATTCTTTTACATAAACAAGGACTCTATTTTGACCAAACCCCACTTATTTTGCTAATAAAGCTGATTCTTTTACATAAACATGGACTCTATTTTGACCAAACCCCACTTATTTTGCTAATACAGCTGATTCTTTTACATAAACATGGACTCTATTTTGACCAAACCCCACTTATTTTGCTAATACAGCTGATTCTTTTACATAAACATGGACTCTATTTTGACCAAACCCCACTTATTTTGCTAATAAAGCTGATTCTTTTACATAAACATGGACTCTATTTTGAGCAAAACCCACTTATTTTGCTAATAAAGCTGATTCTTTTACATAAACATGGACTCTATTTTGACCAAAACCAACTTATTTTACTAATACAGCTGATTCTTTTACATAAACAAGGACTCTATTTTGACCAAACCCCACTTATTTTGCTAATAAAGCTGATTCTTTTACATAAACATGGACTCTATTTTGACCAAAACCCACTTATTTTGCTAATAAAGCTGATTCTTTTACATAAACATGGACTCTATTTTGACCAAACCCCACTTATTTTGCTAATAAAGCTGATTCTTTTACATAAACATGGACTCTATTTTGACCAAACCCCACTTATTTTGCTAATAAAGCTGATTCTTTTACATAAACATGGACTCTATTTTGACCAAAACCCACTTATTTTGCTAATAAAGCTGATTCTTTTACATAAACATGGACTCTATTTTGACCAAACCCAACTTATTTTGCTAATAAAGCTGATTCTTTTACATAAACAAGGACTCTATTTTGACCAAACCCACTTATTTTGCTAATACAGCTGATTCTATTACATAAACAAGGACTCTATTTTGACCAAACCACTTATTTTTCTAATAAAGCTGATTCTTTTACATAAACAAGGACTCTATTTTGACCAAACCCACTTATTTTGCTAATACAGCTGATTCTATTACATAAACAAGGACTCTATTTTGACCAAACCCACTTATTTTGCTAATACAGCTGATTCTTTTACATAAACAAGGACTCTATTTTGACCAAACCCCACTTATTGTGCTAATAAAGCTGATTCTTTTACATAAACATGGACTCTATTTTGACCAAACCCCTGCCATGCTTTTCACTGGTCAGCTGCAAGGCTTATGAACAATGTAATGCATTCCATAAGAATTTCTCTGGGTTTTAAAATAAACCAATTTGAAAATATTTTTAATTAACCGTAGTGTAGCATGTATAATCTCACACATTAATCTTTTGAAAATATGTGTTAGACCTTATGTCGTAATACTAATGAAAGTGCAACTGTTGCAATATACGTAATTATATATCAACGGTTGCAAAAGCCCTGTTCCCAAAGCAACTGTTGCAATATACGTAATTATATATCAACGGTTGCAAAAGCCCTGTTCCCAAAGCAACTGTTGCTATGATAATTATGAGTCTAGAACTGAATGTGATCTGATTCATTGTTATAAATTGCATTTTAATTAATATGATCGCTATATTTATAATTGTCAGAACAATTACATTAACTACATTTAAATACATTTACTTATATGCCACTAAAACTCTTCGAAACAAAAAAACTAATTTAGTATGTACTGTAATGTTTCTCAAAATATAAAAATATAAATCCCTTTTTGTTAAAGTAATTTAAATTGTGTTTAAATAAGAGATGTTATGCAATTTTAAATAAAAAATCAAACTGTAATGTAACTACACGTGTTGTTGCTATGGTTATGTGTAATACACAGACGTTGACATCTGTTTGCAGAAGATTTCTATATTAAATTAAGCTATTAGTTATTTTACAAATTTTAAATTACACCATGTGGGAAAACCACATGTATTGGTGTTTTGGCACTCTTACTATTACACAGTTCTATGCGGCATGCTTTCAATATATAAAATATAAATAACAAATATGTTTCTTTATTAATAAGTAATTCTGTTCTTGTGTAGTATGATGTAGAGTTTACATTATTGTATGGCAATGATACCTTTACTCAATAAGCACTCGGAAATACTACAGAGAGCGTTGGATTCTTACTCTTATACCTGAGAATGACTTGAGACACGTATAAAGTGGTACTCTTAGCAGAAAAATATAGCATTCATAAGTATCAAAAATATTTTAATGTTTATGACTATGAAAACAATAACAAATACTCACCCTAATTTGTATTTTGTTGGATAGATTGTATGGATTTATAAGCCCAAAAGAACCAATAGATCAAAAACAAGACCTAGAATTGATCTAGAACATAGATCTAGAATTGCGATGGATTATGTTCAATTCTAACACAATTATTAGCACCAAATATTAAGGAATTTCAGAACCTGACAGTTAAATTTTATAAATATATAAAACTATATTTACCTAAGATAAAAAATACTACTAGAAAAAATCTTAATTAATTTTTAATGAACTACTTTTCAGTGTTAAGTGCATCATTACTTCAATAATATAACATCAGTTACTTCATTAAAAAAAAAAAACAAGATTCATGCTAGAGTGATTTTACATATATCAGTGTATATGTTAAAAGTAATCCAGTGAATAAAATAAATCATAGATGGTATCAATTAAAATACATAAATTTCTGGATAAAATACAAGAATTGTTTTTTTTTTTCTAGAAATGTAAAATGTTTATGTTATTTACATAAAGATTATATGAAAATTGAGAGGCAGATTAACATGGATTGTTTCATATGAAGCAAGGGCAAACTAAATTTTGCGAACAAAGTTTTGGTAAAACATTTAAAGATGTCAATATTATCTCAGTGTATTATAAAAACACAATACAGAAAGCAGTCGATTTCAAAAGTTACTGCTTTTGATGATCAAAGCTTGGTTTGAACAAAACAATGTGTACAAATAAAGTAACACTATTACAGGCAGACCAGCAACCTTAAATAGTGTTTTTAATAGAATATATATATATATATATATATATATATATATATATATATATATATATATATATATATATATATATATATTTAATAATTTTTGTTTTTTTAATCTTTTAGAATTTTTTAAAATAGTTATATTGATCAACAACTTTAATGAAACTAACAGAAACTTTATTTGTACACAATTTTGTCTATAATTCATCTTTTTTCTGGTTTCCACCATTTTTTAAGAATGTTATAAAGTTTTCAGTAGTCCTAGCTCCAGAAAATGTGTCTTTCTCCACACCATTTTTGAAATACTTTATGGTTGGTAAACCTTGTATTAAAAACCTATCTGCTATCTCTTCTGAATTACTGATATCACAAGCTGCAAACACTCCAAATTCAGGTGGAACTACCAATGCAGCTTTAACATAATCAGGTTTTAGTTGGTTACAATGACTGCACCCTAAAAAAAAGACTACTTTTGAACCTCGATAGAGTGTTAATTTAAGTATACCTAATTACAGATTTAAGTACAACATAGATTACAAATTTAAATATTATATAAAATATATAATATGTATATGTTACAAATAAAATGTTCCATTTATCTACGATCTACTTAAGAAATAAGCCCCATAATAGTATACAAAACAATCTAACAGTGGTTAAAAATTAACTTCAAGTGTTTAGATGTTTCAGAGGCTATGGACCTGTAAATCATGTTAATAACACAGAATATATAGGATTAAGTGAATTGTTTAGGATTTTCATTTATAGGTCAAGTGATCTTAATTGTTGAACAGCAATTTGTATGCATCTACTAACCAAAGTTATCATAAACAGCTCTTGTTTTTCCTATACATGGTGGCTATGCTTTTAACAAAGGACAAGTCATAGTTGGAAATTATGTACAACAAAAATTTTTCTATGGCTGCAATGCCTGTATATCACATTGTATTCTCAATATGCCACATTTCCCTTTGTCTTTCTTGCGGCATTTCTTCAATTATTTGGCATTTTGCATTACTTCTTTTACTTATTGGTGCCAGCTTCTTTTTGCTCTTCCCTTTTATCAAACCTTTCATCTTTCTTTGTTTTCCAAAACCAATCTTTCTAAATATTTTGTTTTGAAAAAGACATTTTTGCTGCAAATTAAGACATAAGAGGTCTTCTTTGTAGTGTATGCACTTGAAGAACAAGAGGATTCACAGGACTAAATGCTACCACCTATTGAACCAATTACTGTTTGTTTATGTCGTTCAATTCCTTCTATTAGTTCACACACTACTAATAAATATCTTGTTTAAATTTTCAATCATTAATGAAATACTTTTTGTTCATCCACTCAAGTTCAAATACATTTTTTTTTACTTGTAGTGGATGACACTTGATGTCATATAGTTTTTTCAAGTATTAATTAAATTTAATGAATTAATTTTAGTTTTATATGGTAGATAAACTTTTCACAAAAGAAACAAGTTACACAATATAGTTATCACAACCCATTTGAATTAAAATAAATGATAACATTTTATTTCATAAAACAGCTGATTTTATGTTGTATGTTATGTGGTAGAACAGCTGTTTTAACCCATATGTTATATTACTTTTTAAAATATTATTTGTAATTATTTAATAAAAAGTAACTAAAATAAATTTTGTTTTTGTTGACCTAAGTAGGAATTAACTTAAAATTTTTTTTGTTCATATTACTCGTTAATAATAATGTAGTAGCACATTACAAAAACAAAAAAATATTACCATACTTTTAATTTTTTGAAGAAAAAATTGAAAATGTTTTAACTAATTTTAAAAATACTCAACTAAGTATTCTAACAATCTACTTGAGGGTTAGCTTCTTAAAAGGAACAAATGTTTTGAAACGCGTCAGCAAGTAAGCAATTACGTATTCACTTAGTTGAGTATTTTTAAAATTAGTTTAATCAGTGAATTCAAGATGATTACATCAAGCAACTTCTTTAAAATGTTTTGATCATACATTCAACAATATTATACAGTTTTAGTATATTTTAATCAACGCAAAAATAAAAATAGATTTTTCTTTAATTTATTAATTTTTTTAGCTTTTTAACATATGAAAATTGGCAGTTTACAACATATAATTCTTGCTTCTGTAGGATTTTGTTTACAACTTGATACTTTAATACCAACCTATTTCTTGATCATTTGAAAATGCAATAATCTGCAGTAATTTTAGTACTTAAATCTTAACAGAAATATAAACTATGATGAAACTTACATGGAGCATGGAAGAGAACTGCTATTGATGAATACTTTTTGAGCAAATTCTCAAAGTTTTCTTCATTTAACTGGATAATTTTATCTCCACCTTCATAACTAGCCCATGCTGACTTCTCATTCACATCCAAATTTTCATTCTCTAAAACACAAAACAAAATATTTAATATACTGGTTACAAAATACACAAAATCATACTTTCTGAAAAATATTGCTTTGGTTTGTTTAAGGATGTTATTTTCAAAATAAACTAGATGCTGTTAAGAGTTTGTAGTTTAACACAAAAATTAAACCTTTAGGTAGACCAGAAAGTTTATACACTAAGCCTAACGAATATTTGTTATTGACCTAGACTTATTATTTACATTAGTTCTTGTCAACTGAAGTAAAGCAGCAAATCTTATATATTTTTTTTTCTTGCAAGGAATGTATTAAAACATCTTTTTTTCTAAAACTGCCTTAATTCTTCCAGTTTTTTGTTAGACGTCTTCCAGTGTTGAAAATTTTGGGTGTCTTTCATCTGAAATTTAATTTTTGGAAACAAGAGCTCCACAGTGAGTTGAATCTGGTACGAATTGAAGTATAGAAAGACAGTTGGTATTGAGGTTTATATATATATAATTAATAAATCATGATTTAGATATGATTTAATTTTGTAAAAATATTTTATTAGATAATTATTTTCCTGAAAATGGTGGTACTATTTTATGGGCAAAAAGCTTTGAATAAATATATTCATTAAACGTATTCTTGTTTTTGAAATATTTTTAATTTATTAACTATATTACAAGAAAACATATCACCATATTTAATATATATAGCTGTACAATAAGATTTCATCACCAGTTATCACAAATGACATGAAAATAAAGTGTTGATCATTTGTAAACATTTCTCTGAGTTAACTGCACTTATAAACATCCAGAGACTAAAGCTAAGGGATGAATATTTCAACAACCACATGCATGTTTAAATACAGTGATATATTTTTGACAGCTTCCATAGCATATGCTAAGAGTTCTACACAAATAGTGGATTGTTTAACAACAGTCGTCATGAATAAGTTGTTACATTTCTTCAGCACATCCTTTGTGTTGCTTAAGGAAGGTCAATGTGAACAATCATCATCTTCAAATAAAATTCTACTTGCCTTGAAAAAAAACCATAAAACTCAAAAAACCTTTGCTCTACTAATTAGTAGTAATAAAGATACTACTACTACTACTACTGCTACTTAGTAGTAAAGTAATAATTTCCAAGAGCAATCACTTGATTGACAAACAATGATTACTAAACAAAGCACAGATACAAACCAAATATTATAATACAATGAATTACAACAAATTTACTCAATAGATGTTATATTGTCTGACTAGTGTTGAATAAATAACAGTTGAGTATTAAGTAGAATATATAAAATGATGTTATTTATCTATGCACTGTTCTTATTACATGTACAATATCATGTACTGTCTGCTATTATTAGTTACTATACATAGGAGTTTCTTGAAATTGACAGCTGCTATTATTTTTCACTGCCCAAACAGTCATCCAGGAACACCGAGGGATCTTATAAGTATTTTGACTATTGTGGATATAAAATATACATTTGTTCAACTCCAGATCTACACTGGAAACACAGAGTGTGAGTATAACACTTATACTTTTGTATTTAGAAAATTATTCAACTCTCCTGGAAAGTTACCCTGTCATAATAAAATATAGCTTTTCTAGAAATAAACAAAAATTTAATAATGGGAGCTTTGAAAGTTTATAATTATTTTATTATAGACTGAGCAAATGGACTACATGACTAAAAGCTTATGGATGATTGAATAGATGTGAGCCCAGGAGTGAAAAACACACAGAGAAAGACTTCATAGCACGTGTTCAAAACATGTCTCCATTATAATGTAAAAATCTCACACCAAATGGAGTCCCTGTAGCACTTGGGCCCAGCAGTAGATATTGAAAAAAAACCAAGCTTTGCATTTAGAAAGTACTCAAAATTCTATAAAATGATGGTTAATGTTTTACTGTGATCATTCATTTTGATTATTATCACTCATTTGGGAAATGATGAATATAAATAGGATGAATATACTTCTCAGAAAAATAATGCACGATACTGTTACCCAAAAATCTGTATATGCAACTTTTTGGTTATTTACTGACCTATTAGTAGTAAATATCTGCAAACTGTAACTGTAATTTATTTGATCATCCAGAACCGTAATGGTTGTAGATGTCTTTTATTAGCTCTAACAGCAGAAGTGTAATCATTGGAGTGGATATCACACTTTCATGATGAAGTAGCCTACAATGGTATTAATGGGTTAAATTTATTATGCTACTGAAATGAAGGTGGAAAAGTCTCTATAATTTTGATTAAATAAACTTACTGTTTATAGTCTAAGGTATAATTAAAAAATTTCAGACACACACAGATCTTGATTCCTGATGACAGGTATGAGGGGAGGCAAGGTAGATTTGTTTTAAAACATTTGTGTATTTAGACTAAAGTATATAGTTTTGCTGTATAGATAACTTAAAAGTCCACTACACAAGTACCACGATGTCCAAATATCATAAATCAGATAACAGAACTTGTATCCTTGGACAATAAAAAAAAAGTATTTGTTTATTCTAAAATAGAAAATACAGCCAGAAAATTTCAAAAAATAGCCATAATAAACATTCAGGGATAGGTTAAACATTGAATAATATACACATAATGTACCCACTGCAAAAATACATAAAATAATAACAAATTATAACTACAGAGTTATACACACCTTTTTGCATAATTCTGACTTTTCCTGGTTTTGTTTCTTTTTCTCCGATTACAGGTTTTAAGTCCTTGTTTTTCACTGTATGTTTTAAGCTTTCCTCTTCTACTCTAGATGCTGAATTCTGCTTTTTCCCAAGTTTCTCATTTTCCTTTCCCATAGTTTTAGACTCAACATTTTCGCCAGATTTCAAAGCATCTTTTTGTATTGTAGATTTACTGTACTGTTTGGATTCTGGAGTTGTAAATTCAGCTTCTTCAAACTTGGACATGAATTTGACAAAGTCAGCTGCCTAAAAATATGTATGTACAACTATGTTTAAAAAAATATAGTTTTACTATATTATGTAAAAATAAGTATGTTACAACTATAACTGTTTGAATAATTATAACTTAAAATAACAATTAAAAAGAACACACACACACACATCCACACACTTATGTATTCAACTTAGGATCATGTTTTGTATTCACTTATCACTTACACTTTAATATACTTAAACATTAAACTTACTTGGTATATTTGCGAGTGGCTTTCGAGAGCTATCAATTACCACGCTATCATTTTTGAACTTTATAGAAGACTTTATAAATAAATTATATACAAAATAATAATAATTATAATATCATAATATATAATAATACCAGTGAAAATTTTCTGATGCATAAATGTTACAAACTATAAGTGTATATAGTATGACAAAACAACAGTTGTCAACACACAAAAATACTCACAGGTATTGACTGGTTTTATTAATTTGAATAATCGATTAAAATGTTGGTTTGCAGTTTTTTGTTACAATAAAGGGTATTGTCAATAACCAAAACTGAAATGTGAGCCATATTGTGAAAATAATTACAGTACAATCTCACTAATTTTGCATTACATTGGAATAGGTAGTCGAACTACTGAAATCGGCCAATTACTGGATGTAAGAGTTAAAAACGTATGTAACATACAATTGCACGTAGAAATTTAATAGAAACCTTTTATAGTATAGTCGTATAGCATTGTAAAGTACTAGATTACAATATAGAAGTTAAGAAACTAACAAGAAAATACACGATGTGTGCTTATTGTTTGTTTATAAACATTTAAGGGTATAGTTCAGTAAATTCCCGATTATCCGTGGAATAGGGTGGCCCGACAATGCCGGATAACCGTATTCCCCAGATAATCCGCTATGAACAAAGAATACGCAAAACGATTGATAATCGATTATTATACCATACGTTATACAAATAATGACCCCGGTTAATGCAATTCACAAATAATCTTCAGAGGACAAAATAAATACAGAAAATAATTTAAAATGTCGATGTATTTTACGGATTATAACATGTACATTTATACGTCTAATTATTTACAATATATACATAAGTATATGTCAAAAGTAAGTATGTATGTACATATGTAATTTTCTTTACACGTTATACTTTCATTTTTTAACAAAAAATCTGTCACTTTCGTCTGTTTTTTTGTGAGCATTGATTTAGCTTTAATGTGCGATCTAAGTTTCTTGAGAACCATTTTGTCGTACAGTGAAGAGTCGTCTTGCTCTAATTATTGTGTTCATTGTTTTCATCTCAAAAATTTTATTTCTACCATATACAGGTTTATTTGGGACATTAAAAAGTGTATTGGACATTAAAATGTTGTTTTATTTATCGGTTTACAATAAAAAAAGGGAATTTACATAAAATATCAACTAATACAAATGATAAAATACTGCATGACAAAAAATAAAATTCAATAAAAAAGACAGAGAAATAAAAATAACGCATAAAAATTCAAACTACCTACTACTAAAACAACCCTTCAACGTTCAACTCGGAATATTTGTTTCTACTTGTGTCACAAAGCCATAAAGATCGATAATGTATATGACAGACATGGATAATGCATATGTCACGTCCTAGACTATTTGTAGCCGAGATTAGCTGACATTTGTTTACAATCCTATGATACACATTAGGTTTTCGAGCATCCAAGCATTTTGTCATTGTCTCTTATATACAGTAGTCTGTTCCCACCTCGAGTTGGTTCATTCACTCTAACAGGACAGTCATCGTTTATCCTTGCGTTATTTGAGAAAGCTTAGTTTATTTTTATGATCATTGTTTTTACCAGATATTGTGCCGCGTTGAGTGGTTAAAAAAAAAACAATAATGAATCTGATTGGAATAAAAATTGGATATTTGTAAAACAATGGCAGAACCCGGATAATCCACAAACCGGTTAATCGGGAGTTTACTGTACAGTAAAATAAACGGCGGTAACATACAGTAGATAAATACACAAAAGAATGTATAATGGTTTGATTCATTGGTGGCAGGAAAGAATTGTGTAATGGTTTTCTGCTTTTGGCATTAAAAGAATGCTGTAACACTTTATCTTGAAGTCCTTTTAGAGTAAGGATTTCTAAACTGGATATACTATCTTCCGCCCAATTGATTGCAGAGGTGAAAGCCTCCAGCGTTTGGTCAGTGTTTACTGTGTGTGGATTACAACACAGTGAGTAATACACCATTCAGTGAGATGAAAACAAAGTCAACCCACCATCGTCCATCCAGTGCCGGATTACTGAACTTGCCGGATTGGCGCAAGGCTGGATTACATAGACTGTACTATATAAGCAAATCCAGGATTTTTGGTCTTGAAATTCAAGATATGTTGTAATATAAGAAAATTTGTATAGGTTTAGCAAAAATTTTAAATTATATTTTTAAGATGCTGACTTGGGGTGGCAAAATTGTGTCGTTACGATATATCCCTTGTGTTTGAAGAGTGAAGACGTGCTGGTCACATTATCTTTTCAAATACATCTCCTAAATCTAAATGAAGAAAACAGTAAGATGACTTATATTCATCATAACAACTGAAATATTAAAATTATTCAACATTTTTTGTAGTTCAATTTTATCTTTTATTATTTTTGTTCTAGCTGATTCTTTTAATGGAAAGTTTCACATGAAATTTTAATCCTTAGACATTTTGGTTGATAGATCCATTTAAATTAATAATAATCATTAACAATATTTTAAAATGCCTAAAATCTAACATTTTTATTTTAAACACATCTTTCATTTTGTAAAATTAATAACTAAACCACAGTCAATGGACTGAAATTCAACTATGGGTTGGAATTTAGGATGTCACAAATATTGGATGTTTTTAAAGCTTCTCCTACTTTTTTCGTGTATTTCTCAACTATTTTGTTTTTATTGCAGTGTACCGGTGTGCACTTCATGTAGAAGAGCTTGAAACACTTGCAAACAAATATGTTGTGAGTTTAAATTAACATATAATTTTCTTTCAAGTCATTTGTAATAAGTGACTTGTTGTTATGGCCTTTGCAATGGATGTTAATAACTCAGCTTTTATGTAATTATATAAGTTAGGAGACGTAGAAGAATATGTAATATATTAATAATAATCTGTTAATTTAAATACATCTTGTTATAGATCTACTTTGTTTTTAGGCAGGCCAAATTGTGGCCAAATCTGAAATTCTAACTTTTAGATAATTTTCAATGTATAAGCAACAGTACTTACGGTTCTGCCACCATTGTAATCTTGTGGCGGATCCTTGTTATAATACCTAAAATATTTAAATGTTGGATAACCTTTAATATCATTAAATTTACACAAAGCGCGGTGTTCATCACAGTCCACAGCACCAAGGACAGTACGAGATAAATCTTTCAGTTGTTCTGCAGCTAATGTGAATTCTGGTTTAGCTTGCTTACAATGACCACACCCTGGTAAATAACAAAATGAATTAACTTTCATGAAATTTATGTGTTGTGGAGCTAAGAAAATGGATTACAGTTTAGTCAGAGTTTATAAATCTGTTTTTTGTATGTTACAGCACCTTGAAAAACAAATAATATTGCCACAAGATGATAAAGTAAATTTTCAAGATAAAATTCTAAATTTTTATTTCATTAAATTGTACAAAATAGAAAGTTTTAACACATAAACGACAGAAATCTAGGGAATCATCCAATTTCTAAAAGAAAGATAAGTGTCAAAACAAATTTCCTGATTCAAATAAAACAGATGATTCTTGTAAAATATTTATTGCATTCCATAAAGGATTAGAGACCGAAAACATCAACAAAAATTTAAACAATTTACTTACATGGAGCGTAAAACATGACAAGAGCATTACGTTTAGGCCTGAGTTGAATTTTAAAATTTTCTTCTGTAAGATGAATCACTTCCGACTCTATTTCTGACCAGGCTGGCTCTGGAGGAGGTTCTGGTGGAGGTTCTTTAGGCTGCTGCATGAAATCTATCAGTTTGGAGAAATCTCTCAACTGTGGTGTGTTAAAAGCAAACTCACCATTTTGAAAATACTTAATTGTTGGAAAACCTTTAACACCAAATTTTTCTGACAAAGCAGTTTCTTTTGTTGAATCAACAGCTGCTAATATTCCAGGTATCTGCAGAAAAAAAAATTAATTTTCTTCTATTTGTAGAATAAAGTATTTATTTATTTGTACTAAATTAAGTACATATGCAACGTTACATTCATGATAGTAATATGATATTGTCTCTAAAACTAGACTCTGGACTTGGTTGATATCCTAAACATTATCATCTCCAACCTTTTCCCACATTGTCATGATGAGTGCCATTCCCCCTAACCACTTCCCGGCACCATTCGTGCATATATGTCCATCGGTAAAAATATATATCCGGTTGTCTTTAGAGATAACAAGTTTAAAATTCTGAATGGAAAGCCCAAGAGAGCAAGTTAAGGGAAATCTTTACATCAGAAATGCCTGGTGCTGCCTTTCTTTATGCGAGAGTGATATGACATTAACCTAAAATGGGGGAAAATACATTACAGGTGATAAAATCCTGGTGGTTAAAAACAAATAAAAAACAAGTTTAGAAGAAAAAGAAGGTTCTGAAAGTGATTTGGACGAAGAAAATACCCTGCAAATGACTTGTACTTAACTTTGGTTTTTCACATACCTTTTTTAATTTTTAACTGTATATAAATTCAACTCCAGATAATTTGAGCTACTAATTCATACAACAATTTTGAAAATTATCCAATTAATTTTTTAACAGGCTGTGGTATGTATTTTATAGATATAGTGGAATAAACTATCTATGAAACAAAATGCAAACAAATTACTATTTATTTATAAATATTTTTAAAAAATTGAAAAATAATTTTTAATTCTTTTACAAACAACAAAAAAACATTTATGCTTACCTACCTGTCATTTTTATTCTTTCTTGCTAATCTTCGATTTTTTTACAATAAAATGTCAATTTCTTAAATCCACAATGTCTTGTAAATTGAAATTCATGACATATTGTAACAAACTAGAAATTTTAGTATGTTACATATTATATTTTCATTTTTTAATTAAATCTACACCCAATCTTGATATGAAAGAAAATTGTTGCTTCATTACATGTAGTGAGAAAGAAAGAATTTCTTTTAAAGTTGTTTATAGTTTCAAGTTTATACAGAACTAGTATCAGATGCAAACTTCAAATGTTTGAGACCATAGTTGTTCCAAAACACAACAAATGTAGAAGAAAAATCTGGTTGGTCAAATTCCATTTATTCAGTTTAGAGTTACTTCCAGTATACAAAATGTCGAAAGAGCAGGAATGTTGCAACTATTATAAAATTTCTACATTGTGAGTATAAAATGGGAGTAAAGAAAGCGTTTCTTAATCAAACCCTTCTATTAGCATTTGGTTTTCAATATCTCTTGTAACACAAATTAAATATGGTTTAGAGGTTTAAATTTAATTTCACCATTAATTTACATCCAACGGAATAATTCCTAACAATGTAATTTTGAAAAAATTGCTAAACTATATTAGCAAAACCTAAGTGATTATCATTAATTCTCACCTAGCATGAAACTTAGATAATACTACACTTCATTCTGGGTTCAACGTTAACATTGTCAAGATATACAAGTTTTAAAATACGTGGTTTTGTATTACGGCCATACAGTAAATCAGGTACACATGTTATAATTTTCATTTTTAGGCTACAATATTAAAATAAACTTGAAAAGAGATTTTTAATTAAATATTTCTCATGTTTTTTAAAAAAATTAGTAATACAAAAACATTTATTAATAGAAAAATCTTTTGCAAATTAATACAAACCATCCTAATGGCCAAGTAGCTTTTTATGATTATTAAACACATAATTATTTTCAACAAATTTAGGTACTTTGTTTCAAAATTGTAACTGAAATTATAACCTTGGAAACAAATTGTTAAACTAATTATCTATTAACACAATTTTTCTTATATTATGGTAGAACCTGATTTGATCTTCTTCAGCAAATCAGAGAAAAGATAAACCTTCCTAAGTAGTAGTTTTTATAATCCAAAATCATTCATTTGTACTAAAACTGCAATGTGAATTCACTATCTACAATTTTCTATATTAATATGAAGAATTGTGGATATTTGCTGTTCTATGCTATAGAACAGTAAATGCAATTAATTTCTTCCATAATCAGTTTTGCTAGTTCCTAAAATAACAAACTATTTTTATTTTCACAAAAAAAATCTAAATTCTTGCTGTTTATAAAAAACAGGATTTTTTATGAATTATATCTCATACACTTTTTATTAGTCTTTATAGACTGTTAAAAAAGTTATGTATTTAATGAAGTTCTACTTTATTTTTGTTGAGAACTTATATTTATTTTACAGTACAGTATATACTTCAATATCAGAGATAAAATTGTTTTTTTGGTTAACCCGGCAGAGGTCGTGTGAAAAATAAAACGTGAGGGGTCGCACACAGTGGATTCGACCAGGTCATTTTATTAATACAAAAAAAATTACTGAACAGTATTTTATTTTAAAAATACAAACACCGTAATTAAGTATAATGTATTTACTTAAGTTCTATTGGTTTTAATTGTAACATTAATGTATTAAATAGTTTTAAAAAAATATTTTAAGATTTAACAAATTTATTTTTTGATAAAGACACAAGACTTTAGATAGGTTGTCATAACATAAGGACTCTTTTACAAAGACTTAGGTTTATTGATATATTCTTAAAGAAAACTAATTTCTGAATAAGAAAATGTACTGGATGTTTACAATAGCTGTAAAGTAAAAGAACCAATTTTGTATCAAAATTTGTTGAATGTTTGAGTAAATTTATCATAATATAAGATGAATCTACGACAACTGTTGCACCAAGTTTTTTATTTGCTGTTTTGTTTCTAGTTGCATAGACCGCATCGTCCTTCACGTGCATCTTCTGCA
The DNA here is from genome assembly GCA_036971475.1 of Prosapia bicincta. NCBI lineage: Eukaryota > Metazoa > Arthropoda > Insecta > Hemiptera > Cercopidae > Prosapia > Prosapia bicincta. Next base: position 135,985,973 of record JBAIZL010000003.1, read on the forward strand.
ATATTTAGCCCCTGCGGCTGTAAGTTCAGCATCTCTTCAATGTTCTTTTCAGGGAAAAGTTGTCTTCTAACACTACCAGGATTTTCAATCCTTATTTCCTCATGCCTTTCTTCCATTTTCACGCTATCTAACACTCTAGCAAATCTTTCTTCCTCTGCTCGATTTGTATTGCGTAGTAACACAATAAATATAACACACATTGCACTAAACGATCAATAACACAAAAGTGAAATTAAAAATTATGTCACTCTTTAGCACATGCGAGGAGTCGGGCACGGTGGTTTCTACACTGGCTTTTCTTTAGACTGCTACACTAAGACACTCGTTGGTGATAGCGAAAATACAAACACAGCATTCGCCAGTGGACGAGTCTATTTGAAGGTACTGAGGGGTTGAGGATTACAAAAATCGGCAGTTCGAGATATTAGAAAAATGGTGAAGGCCCGGTGGAAAAGACAGTGACGCGACCTCTGCCGGGTTAAAAATTATAATGTTCCACATTAATTACAATGTGACCGCAATGGAAAAATTTAGTTAATGGATTCGATCCAATATATCGTACACTGTGATATAAAAATCATTAAAACTTTGACTATATGTCATTAACTGTTCTAAATATAATTAGATGAAGATTGTTTTGACATTAAAAAACAGAGGACTACATGGTAAGGCGTTATTCAGTAACATTTCCATATACATTCAGGCTGACTACCGCAGTTAGTAATAACCTGTATATAATAACATTAAATATCGCCTAATAATCCAAATCAGCTCTAACATAAAAAGGATCTAATAAATTGATGAATTTGTTACTGGGACCATAAGTATGATTATATGGTTAAGAATTATTATTTTAGACTATTTCAAACCTCAATAACTGAACTAACACAAAAAAATGATAACATATATTTGATAATAGTTATTGAAACACAAAGGAAAGGTTTTTTATAATTTCATATAAAATAAAGTTAAAAATGAAATTCTAAATTTGAGTGGAATACTATCTTGTAGATAGTACTTATCTACAACAAGAAAGCGTTTCAATGTAAAAATTTATTCCATAAGATATACTTTGTTTTACACCTTTGGAAAGGAAACTAATTGAACTAAAAAAATGAAAGCATTTTTATTTAAGTAGAAAAGAGTTGATTTAGTCCCTATCTTGTAAAGAAAAATCACATATCCATCAACTGACCTAAGCATTTCTCCAAAGATGAAATACAAAGTACAATGGCATTAAATCAAGTCTGGAATTTGCATTAAAACTAAAGTTGAAAATTAGAAAAGAATAATTATAATGTAGGTTTCACCATAACTTGTTAATGTTAAAGTTAAAGATGTAAATATATAAATATATATATAAATAAATTAACGATATATATATATATATATATATATATATATATATATATATATATATATATATATATATATATATACAGTGGACCCCTCAAATCCGAAATAATTGGGGCTATAGCCAGTTCGGATTTGCCAAAAATGTCCGAATTTTGGATTTGCTGTGTATTTTACATTTGCCAAAATTGCGTTTTTTTTATTAATGAATAATATTAAAGCATTCATTACATATTTCTGCATCAAAAATTGAATAGTTTTGCAGTGCTACAAGAGAAAAGTCTTTAGAGCAACGCCATCTTTTTTAGAAAGTTTCTGTGAATGAAAAAATTAATGAGACTATTTTTATGGTTTACACAAGAGAGGCAGAAAGAAGTTCATATTAGTGGCCCATTAATACAAGAAAAGGCATTACAATTAAACAAATTAATTAACGACAATTTGGAACATACTGCTAGCAATAGATGTTTGGATAGAAGGAACCAATAGATGGAAATAGCAATAATTTACTGCTAGCAATAGATGGAAGAGAAGGCACGGAATTAGACAACTAACGGTAAGAGGGGAGAAGGTATCAGCTGTTAATCGTGCTACAAAAGAATATTTACACGAATTCACAGATTTGATTTTGTCTGAAAATTACTGACCCCAACAAGTGTATAATGCAGATGAGACTGGGTTGAGTTTTAAAGCCCTTCCCACTAAAACTTGCTTCTAAAGAGGAATCTTCTGCGCCAGGCTTTAAAACGAGCAAACAGCATATCACATGCAGTAACGCCGCAGGAACAAGCTACCATTAATGGTGATTGGAAAATCTGCTAAGCCACGAGCTCTTAAAAATATGAACTTGAATGCTCTCCCTGTTCATTCCAGAAATCAGAGTAAGGCGTGGATGACTGGTAATATTTTCAAGGAGTGATTCAAAAATGAATTTGTTCCTTCAGTAACAAAATTTAATGAATAAAATGGACTGGCACCAAAAGCTCTATTTTTGATAGACAATGCTTCTTCACATCCTTTAGACATGCAGTTGGTATGTAAAGACATAAAAGCAATATTTCTCCCACTGAGCTACAGAAAAAAGTTTCTGCAAACATACAATTACAATAAAGGGTGTAATTTACTGGGAATAATATCAGTAACACTTTACTGCAGAAATCTTGGAAGAAGCTCTGGCCTAGCCTCGAATTTGTAAAACACCACTTAGAACACGGGATGATAAACTGAGCTCCTTCAGCTCATTCAAGGAGTACCAGGATGTGAATATGCTGAAGAAAGTTTCCTGTAAGAGTGGACAGCACTAGATAACAATGAAGAATATACCAAGATGACATGGTGTCTATAGTCCAGGATCAACATAATGACAGTGTAGCATATTGCGATAGCGAGGAAAAAGATACCTCTACAAATGCGTTGCGTTAGGTAGAACAACTTGTAGCTGCAAAACCCAATGATGATATGCTAACGCAACGGTGGTGTAACATCGCATCCTCGGTAAGGTTTATGTCTTTTCGCCAAATGAAGATTACTGATTTGAAGTAGAAAATATAGTGAAGTATTTTTTTAATTTTTAAGTGAAACATATAGTTTAGTGTGTCTTTTTTATTTTTATTTTACTATCAATAAGTTCTATGTTAATAATGTGACAGAATTACAGCATAGACCTTCGTATTATATCAAGTTTTTACAGTGTCAATTCCAATATATTACACATCTCAGTCCTGTTTTACGTAAGTAGCAAACTTTCAGTACATACTTCATTGAATTTTGGACATGTTTTTAAAATTTAAAATATGGTTTTCATCAAATCATGTTCGGATTTTGTGGGAATTTAGATTTCTGGTGTTCAGATTTGAGGGATTCTACTGTATATACGAGGCGTATACTGAAACTAAGTACTGTTTCATTCTACTGCCGCCGTAGCGCTGCAATCAGTGTTCCGCGCATGTGCACTAGTCGTCCTTGTTCACTGGCTATCGAGTCATGCCATTTTAGTTGTTGTACATTGTGTTTTCAGTTTTCTCTAAACGTTTAAAATGTTTAAGACAATAAGTGTTCCGCCAATTGTGAGATTCGTTCTGTAATAAGATTTTTGAACGCAAGGAATGTGAAACAGGCTGAAATTTATCGTGAACTTCGAGATGTTTACGGGGAAGACATGATGAGTGAAGGAATGGTGAGAAAATGGGTTAGAATGTTCAATAGCGGTCGAACTAATGTGCATGACGAGAATCAGAGCTGTCAACCGTCTCTCGTCACTGATGATCTGGTAAGGGCAGTTGACGAAAAAAATCCGGGATCGGAAAGGTGTTTTGCTGGTTGATTTTCTCCCAAGAGGTGAAAACATTAATGCAGCAAGATATTGTGAAACTTTAAGAAAACTAAGGCGGGCAATTCAAAACAAATGGAGAGGAATGCTCAGTAACGGAATTGTGCTGCTCCATGACAATGCTCCCACACACTGCTAGTGACACTCAAACATTGGTTCGACAGTTTCGTTGGGAGCAGTTCGATCACCCGCCCTACAGCCCGGACTTGGCTCCGTCTGATTACCACTTGTTCCTGGATATGAAGCGTGGGCTAGGCGGTCAACGCTTTGAAAACGACGATGAAGTGAAAACTGTCGTGGAGTTGTGGCTACATTCGTTGGCGGGAATCTTCTACGAAAAGGGTATAGATAAATTGATCACCCGCTACTACAAGTGTTTGAACTTCGGTGGCAACTATGTCGAAAACTAGTTTAAGGTATGTACTTTCATGTGAAAATAAAATTTTGTTGAAAAAAATTGTTTTTTTTTAAACTGGTACTTACTTTCCGAACATATATATATATATATATATATATATATATATATATATATATATATATATATATATATATATATATTTTAGGTTAGTTTTGGTTGGTAAAGATTATTTAGATTATATGTTAAAGATATATTTAGATATATTGGTAAAGATTATATGTGTTTCTATTTCAAGACTACAGAGTGGACTCTTACCAAGGTCAGTTTCCTAGTCCAAAAAATCTATATATATATATATATATATATATATATATATAACCAGGTATTTGGAATCGACTTTTGAGATCGATTACAGATTTCAATTCTAGCGCCCAGAATCGGTAAAAATTGACTTTTGAAATCTAGAGTTGACCCATCACAAATATATATATATATTTCATTCTCTCATATTTCTTTTTGTGTTTTCTCTTCGATTGACAAAGACCACTGTGTGGTTGAAATATATCATTGTTTAAGTGCTTTTATGTGTTTCTATTTCAAGACTACAGAGTGGACTCTTACCAAGGTAAGTCTGTCAGTCTCCTAGTCCAAAAAATCTAAATAATCTTTACCAACCAAAACTTACCTAAATATATATATATATATATATATATATATATATATATATATATATAAATATATACATAAGGAAGTATAACAATGTTATGAATGACCGAAACTTAAGCACTGAATTTATTTATATAGAGCCTAGCAAAAACCTAGATTATTATAACAAGTTATAAAAAAATAAATTAACTCTTGTGTTACAATTATTGTTAAAAATTGTTTTTATCAATTCTATAGAATCTTGATAATCTGAATTAGATAGAACCAGATGAGATCTGAAAAAATAAAATTCATATAAGCAAACAAATTACTATATATCAAGAATACTTTCTCTGGTTAAAAGCACGTTCAACTTCTTTTTCAAAGAATTTATCTACTGTCATTTGTTCCAAAAAAGTATGACATTTTACAGCAGCATGATATTGAAACCCAGTGGTAATGGAAAGTTCAGTTGGAGAGAGGTTGCATTTGGTTGGGAAAATTATCTTTCATTTCCCACTCATTAGTTCAGACTTCCTTTACTAATTAGACAGAAGATTTTTCAACAAGATTTTATTCTGGTGATTCATTTTAATTGACTAATTTTTGTATCTCATGTGCAAAACTAACACAAAACTAGTTATTGAACAAAAAATTTTAATTCATGGAAATTATGTTTTTTAAACTATAGGTTTAAAAGCACGATTAAAATTATTTAATGTGTAGGTATTTTTAGATTTACTTACTATGAAGAGAAGAATTATTTTCCTGATGAATTACTTCTCTGACCACAAATAAAAAGTTTTTATTTTTCCTGCAGCCTTTATTTTTAAGAAGCTAACGAGAAAGCCAGTTCTATCCTTATTATGTGTGTCTCATATTATTAGGTCAATATTTCCCTCAATCAAATTCCCGCGTAATCAAATTCCCTCAATTGTTATTGTGGAATATATCTTGCAAAGACATATTGTATTATATCCGGGCATAAATATTCCCCAAAATAATGTAATAACAAATTACTCTAGCTGTTTACAGGCAGGTCTTCAGTTCCGGCAATTTTTTTACTTGTGGTAGTAGTGAAGAGAAAATCTGTTTTAAAAATATATTTTCATACCAAAACTGAGACCTAACATAACTAAAATTTTAAAAAAATTGCAATACATACATTTTCTTTTTTCATATATGCTGCTGCTCTATCATATTCTGGTTTCATTTTTTTACAATGACCACACCAAGGAGCATAGAACATTACTAGCACTGATTTCTCTTCCTGGAAAACAAGATAAAAGGTGTTTTTATATTTTACTCACATTATATACACACGTTTATTTCAGAAAACCTACATGTATTTTATCCAAATATCATTACAAATATAAACCCTTTTTAGTTGATTAAATCTTCATCTTATTTAAAGTATTTAACACAGAACATTATAAGGCATAATTAATAATTTTTCAATTCAACAATACATTAAGATGAAATGACAAGACATAAAAACTAATCACAAAAGGACACTTTGCTGAACAAAATTTTGTCAAAGGCTTACCTAAAAGGTAACAATATTGTATACAATACTATATTATTTCTAGTGATAACAGATGAAGGAAAACCTCAATACAGTGCTAGACACTATGGAAAAGATAAATTAATATGTTATAATAAATCATACTTACACTGATTCAAAAAATTCTATTCAAGAGAATAAACAATTTTCAATTTAAAAATTAAATCCAGACCAACTGCCTTTATCTTACTGCTAGTAGTAACTATTTAAGTATGTCAACAGCCCCTCTATGATATCATAGTTGACATGTATTTGTTATTTTTTATAGCCTATAGGCTAATGACAGATCATAGACAATTTTGCTTTTTAAACACTCAATGTTCGAATTTCTTTCCGAAATTCCTTTTCAATAGCTCAGTTTTAATTAAACAATTACACAACATAACTTACAATTTATAAAATACATAACATTATATAAAACATAATAAAAACCAACAAATTATAAATCTTTTAAACAAACTTTAATATTATGTGTATACTCCAAAAGTGAAATGATAATTGCGTTTGCAAATCATCAATAAGAATTGTAAATAAAATAAATATTGACCTACTGATTCCTAATAAATTTTTTAGTTCAAAAAATTATTTCCTTCCAATACATTTCCTTTAAATAACTATTAAAATAAAAATATTGCAAACAACCATCCAATATCACAAAAATATTAAAAACTGACTGATTATACAAGTTACCTAAGATAAAACCCTTATGCACATTTTGATGACCAAGTCATCATCATCATCATCAGAGGTCAGTCTAGTAACTTATTGTTTTCTAGATCTTATTTTGAATTAAGACCATCTGATGATTATGACATGGTCATCGAAATGTACATAATGGTTTATCTTAGGTAACTTGTATTATCAGTTATTTTTTATTATTTTTGGGGTATTAGATTTGTTTTCAATATTCTTACTGTACCACTGTGCTCTTGATATTGTATCAAACCAAGAAAATCTTTTGTAATATATATCTTTTCATTTGGTAAATAGAATTAATTAACAATATAAGGATGGGAATATAAACATATTCATCAAACACATACATTTTTATTAAATAGGAATTCATTTAAAAGAACCTCAAAACTATTTTAAATTGTTTTTTTCCTACCTCAAGAGTTAAATCAAAGTTGTTTTCATTTAAATGAACAACATCTGTTTCTGACTCAGCCCAGTCTGATTCTTTTACAGGTGCAACAACTTTCATTGGATCCTTCATGAATTCAACAAATTTATCCTCTTTGTTTTCACCATCATATGATTTTAAAAGTTTACCATCTCTGCACAAAATTATGAAAAATATATTCGATGAATTATTAAATTTACCATGGGAAATTAAAAAATTGAGATTGTTTTTTTAAACCTTAATTAGGCATGTTGTGTAAGTCTTTTGAATTAAACAGAGTTACATTGTTACAGTTGGAAAATACTTCATATGGGAATTGCATATTTGAGAATTGTATGGAAACTATATATTGTTTCCTACTCATTCAGCTCTATTATAAATGTAATAACTTTTCCATTTGTGTTAAATTAACGTGAAATTTTGCGTTAAATGTATTATGCTGTTATTGAGTAATATTTTAGATGAAGATTATTGGTTAACTGTGACAATCTAATTCAAATGAAAGTCTTTAGTTAGATAGATTTAATCAACCTACGGGAACTCATCATTTTAAAAAGTCACACCACATATTTGAGATTTATTGGGTTTAAGTAGGAAACTGAAAGATTTACTTCGGTCTGTTTTAATAAGACAAAAAAGAAAAGAATCATATTAAAAGACATTTTTTAAACACTTCATCCTTGTTAATCACCTAAAATGAAAAATGAACTGATATCACAGATGTTAAATGTCTAAAGTTCAGTTATTGCAATCTATCAATTTTTTGAATTTGTAAAAAATGTATAATAATTTTTTAATTTAAATTCGTATAATTTTAATCACTATTACAATTTTATGATACATAACAATAATTTTTTTAAATATACTCCCATTTTACGAATGTATGTTTTATGAAATTTTCTATTCAACAAAATGTTTAACAGAATTATGCCACTTGAGTAATTTACTGTACTATTTTAAATCTATTTTATGAACAATAAAAGAAGATGACAAAATAATCATAAAAATATGTAAATTTTTATTTCTCAAGAAACGCATTTTATCTTCAGTCTCAAGCTATCGACCTGTGCATTTCACACTTTATGAAATCATGTTGGAAGCGAAAGCGTAATTGCTAAATGTGCTAGGAAAGGTGCAAGTTTTAAATGAAATTCATAGAGAACATAAAAAAATGATGTGTTAAAATAGCTACAATTAGTTTATGAAAACATATGCCTTTGCCTGGTTCAATAATATGAGAAAGGATCAAAGATTCAGTGGCGCACCCAAGAGGGACTGATCCCCCTCCCCCCATTAGCCTGAGGAAAAAGATATAAATAAATTAAAAGTGACAAGAAAAATATTTTATGTTTAACTGCAATTTAGGTTTAGGTTAATACGAACGATAATAGAAAATAATATTTAGCGTACTTGTAAATTGAATTTCCTATCAACTTCCTCTAGTGAACGGACTGTATTATATTTCTTCTAAGCCTGCCATCCTTCGTAGGTACAAGAGTAGTGCAAATGAGCCATGCCGGCTTTGCGGGATACGCAATGCATGCCGGATTCTACACTACCAAACCATGATATATGCAGATGTGACTAGTGTTTTTTTGTTCTATGTGTGTAGATTTTCTTTATAAACAATGATAATAAAGTGTGTTAGCAATTTATAAACAGTGGTAATGAAGAGTATTAGCAATTAATAAACGGTGGTGATAAGGTGTGTTAGCGATTTATAAACAGTGGCAATAAAGTGTGTTGGCAATTTATAAACAGTAGCAATAAAGTGTGTTGGCGATTTATAAACAGTGGTAATAAAGTGTGTTGGCGATTTATAAACAGTGGCAATAAAGTGTGTTGGCGATTTATAAATAGTGGTGATAAAGTGTATTAGCGATTTGTAAACAGTGGTCATAAAGTGTGTTAGCAATTAATAAACGGTGGTGATAAGGTGTGTTAGCGATTTATAAACAGTGGTAATAAAGTGTGTTAGTGATTTATAAACAGTGGCAATAAAGTGTGATAGCGATTTATAAACAGTGGCAATAAAGTGTGTTAGCGATTTATAAACAGTGGCAATAAAGTGTGTTGGCGATTTATAAACAGTGGTAATAAAGTGTGTTGGCGATTTATAAATAGTGGTGATAAAGTGTGGTAGCAATTTATAAACAGTGGCAATAAAGTGTGTTAGCGATTTATAAACAGTGGCAATAAAGTGTGGTAGCGATTTAAAAACAGTGGCAATAAAGTGTGATAGCGATTTATAAACAGTGGTAATAAAGTGTGTTAGCGAAAAGACCAGCGGACACTGTTTTTCAATAAAAGGCAACATACCGTAACAGAAAACTACCTGTTTCACATAGTGTTGAGGTTCAAGACGAACTGCAGAAGCAGAATGAAATACGAGAGCCATCAATGTCAAATTGTGTGTATAAGGAATGTATTTTGGAGATTATTAAGGAATAGTAATGATACCAGCAATCAATTTTGATTTTTGGAACCAGTCCCGATACTTATTGAATAGTCTATCTATTTATATATGGGAGAGATATGGCTCTACTAAATGTTATTTGGGTGATTTAGACCGGGTGTAGTCCCATAATACTACAGGATTGAAGAGTATCCCATTAACTGACTTTAAAGGACTTCTTTAACCAATTCCAAGTGACAATATAAAATTGATTGGTTTGTTGATGATAAGATTAGTTTTTGCTCCTTTTGAGACAGACGTAAAAAATTAAGCTTAATGTTCACTCCACGCAATGCTATCATCAAAGAGTAATTTTCCACTTCAATATTTTTTTTGTTACAAATAGATATTTGGAAAAAGTTAGCAAAATGATTGATTAATACATTTTTAAGTTCCATCGTTAGTTGGATGTTTTCTATGCCCATTAATGTGTTAATAATTGCAAAAAGAATTTTTTTTTAATATTATGTATACGAGAGGAACTAATTTAAGTGAATAAAGTTACTGGCATAAGGGTGGGTAGAAGTCAGATTAGCCAAATAAATTTCGTATTTACATTTGACACAAATATATATGCTCAATTATGTACAGTATATGGTCCAGAGGACAGTCAGATGACTCAATGTGCTTATCGCCATGCTAGTTGAGAAACATTGTTGCCACACGCGCCTTCATCATAACAATGGTAGATGATTGGTGACGTTGATTTTGCATTTTTCTCTGCTCACTTTGAGACAGGAGCCTGAGTTAGCTGCAGTTTGCTGTGGTGGGAAATTGGCATGCGATGCACAAATGTTCTAAGTATAAATACTCATCTATAACAATTTTTAATATTAAAAAGTAAAAACTTTATGATTGTAAAAAACTTCTCTTCATCACTAAAATAATTAATGTACCTAAAGTAATGCAGAGTGGGAAATCCAGTAATGTTATATTTCATACGAATTGGAATATTTTCAGAACGCAGTACATCCATGGCAGCTAAGACGCCATCACCATTGGCTTTCACTTTTTCAGCAGCAGCTGAAAATTCTGGCTTCATTTGTTTGCAATACACACACCATGGAGCATAAAACATTACCAGAACAGGCTTTTTCTTCTTAATCAGCTTATCTAAACTCTGAAAAATAGGACATTTTGAAAATATTTAAAGCAAAGGTTTACAATAAATACAACAGTTTTGTAGGTTTCTAAATGCTAACTATTCTTTTTAGAAAAATAATTATTATTCTATATTAATTAGAATATCAAATAAAAGACATACACAAACTCACAAATTAATCATTTATCCACTGGTGCGTTTCCATGGCAAACATGTCTGAGTAAATAAATGATTACTTTGTGAATTTGTGTGTCTTTTATTTTTATCAACACAACCTCACAAGCTAAGCTCAAAGAATAGTTGGTCAGCCACAATGTTAGTGTTTTTTCCAAAAAATTGCTAACATATTTTAACCCATTGCTGTTAAATTATTCGCTATCTGAGCTATGTAGTGACACAAATTAGTTTGATATATCAAGTGATCACAGCAACTACATTGTGTTGCGCTTAAAAAAAAAATTTCTAAGGAATGAAAAAGTGTTGCACGAGCTTATCTGAAGCATGAGGAAAATAACACATTAACAAGGGTCAAGCAGACTAAACGTTCCAGAAAAGTGATGTAGTTTCATGAAACAACGAGAAATATTGATAATAAGAAACCGATGTCCGTATGCCTGCTAAACACAATTTCTAATAGGTGATAATTTTCCTAATAGTAGACAATGGGTTGAGTGTTTTAAAAAAAATGTGTACTGTTTTTGTTCTCCTATTATGTCTAAGTACAGAATACATTTTTATCATGATAAATAAAACAAACGAGTCGAGCTTATTGGCCCGACATAGTTTTTCAACACTTATCAAGCTGACCAAAAACCACTAGCCATTCCTTGTATCCCAACCATTTTCCTTCCTTTAGAAATTATCTCACAAAATTACACTTAAAAAATAATACACCCTTTCTTTTTTAAGCCCATGTTTTCTTCTTTCCAATTTTATGATTTTCCAATTCCTATATCCACATATTATTACTCACCAATTTTGAAAAAAACATGGATTTTTTAATTTTTTGATAAAGTTGATAGCATTGAAATGTTTTTTTAGGTCCTAACTAACAAAACAAATTAAACTAACTATACAAAACAATATAACAATGCACTACATATATTATTTCTTCATGTTGAATAGTTGAAACTACTTACAGTGATGTGAATTTTTTTTTCGAATGACAAATTTTGATATGCAGTTTTACATACAAAGCTACTTTCTATACTGAACAGCAGTATGAAGTGTCTTTCCGTTTGGCTTTTTCACTTTCTTTCTTGCCTGTTACAGAGCACATTTTACATATCCTCTGTATTCTATTTTTCCTGGAGGGGTTGAAATATTTTCTATTAAGTGATTGACAGTAGAAAGCCTATCTAGCTGGCCACCACTAGAATTTGGTTGTGGAGAATCCTCTTCACAAAGTGGACACTATGCAGAACTTTTATAAACAGTGTTACTACCATCTTCTTTCCCTTCAATTTATAATGAAGAATACATCAATTCACCACAATTATAAGAAGGCACTGAAATGCATGTTTTTACACCACTTGACAGTTTGGGGGTCAAATGTCCCATATGACATTAGCTGATCAGTGCAGTTGACACCAGCCTTATTTTGATTATAGCCGTCTTGTCAGCATTATTACTCCTACTTCCCCTGCTGTCAAATCATTGACCAACTCTTTCTTCCCCATAACAATTATTTTCTGCCCATCTATAGGACCCTCCTACCTATTTATACAGAGCTTATTTACTGTCTGGTAATTTGTGAATATAACAAACCCAAAATAAGTATTGATGTTTCTGACCAAATGTCATCCTATGGTACGGCAGTTCGAAAAACAATTAGGGAGTATCACAAGGTAGCTGAAGAGCTACTTCTTGGCACAGCAATGCTAAATAGCTTGTTGCCGTACAAGTCCTTTTGAAGGTAAAGCATATACCTGCTACTTCTCGAAAGAAGATGTTCCCATCAATTACACACTTTAAGGAGCAACTAGCCCTTTCCTCTATGGGAATGTCAGAGGACAGCATTATTCCAGAGGTAAAGGAAACTGGACATCCCAACCTTACACCAGAAGCTGGCGTAAGAACTAAAAAAAGGGGTTAATTATGAAGATATCTAAAAACTGCTATGTGAAAGTAGTACAAGAAAAGGAAGGGATAAGGCTACAAACATCTCCCAAGTTACTACGTATAGTGATAAGTGTCTGAACAGTTCCTTCTTCTGTGAACCATGTTCCAACAAACTCCATAAATAAATTTCAAACTATTTTGTTGTGATTTACTTTTCTTGTTAACAATTTGTCTGGTAAAGATGTGTTTGAAATTATAAGTTACATTGATTAAACTGATTTATTTAAGTGTACCAATGTTTTTACATAATTTCAACCAAATATACATTTTATTAGAATTATTTTGCAACTAAATTTATTTTAATATTTCTGACTTTTCCTTTTTTAAGTTTTGTAAAATTTTGAAAACTAAAATAAAAATCTAATATTTACTTATAAACAATACATACTCCAGGACTTCCTAAATGGATTACGTTTTTGTTCATTACATTTCAAGAATAAATCTAATATTTACTTATAAACAATACATACTCCAGGACTTCCTAAATGGATTACGTTTTTGTTCATTACATTTCAAGAATAAATCTAATATTTACTTATAAACAATACATACTCCAGGACTTCCTAAATGGATTACGTTTTTGTTCATTACATTTCAAGAATAAATCTAATATTTACTTATAAACAATACATACTCCAGGACTTCCTAAATGGATTACGTTTTTTCCACTAGGTTCTTCTTCCCATGGTACATCCCCTGTTGGATCGTTCATAAAACGCACCATGCTTTTAGCTGCCTCCTTGCGGTCATATACTTTATTGAACTTGCCATCTTTGTAGTGATGTATAAGGTGAGGTTCTGGATTAGCCTTTAAGTTTTTACACAGTTTCTTTCCTGCACTATAATAACAAAAAATAATAATTATATTAGAAGTAACCATTTCCTTTAAATATGTATATATATATATATATATATATATATATATATATATATATATATATATATATTTATATTTATATATGTATTTAATAAATTAAAAATATTTCAAAAAAAGAATACTTTTAATGAATATATTTATTCAAATAAAATCAACCTTAAAAAAGATATGAAAAGAAATATTGATACAATAATAATAGATACTGAATTGGCGATCAATAAATTAAAAGTAGAGGAACAAGAAAATATGCGAAAAAAACATCACATGAAATAATAAAGTTAATTAAAAATAACAAAACTATTCATAGACACATAAAACAATATTTGCAAATTAATCAAATTAAACAAAAATTACAAAATAATGATCTTATTATGACAAAGGCTAATAAAGGTAATGCTGTAATTATTATTAATAAACACGAACATATAAATAAAACTAAAAATTATATATCTAAAAACCAATATACACAAATAAATAAAGATCCCACAGACAAATATCAAAATGAAATAAAAAATATAATAAAAAAAACATCTAAATTATTTAATCAAAAATATACTAATAATTACATAAATGAGAATCCTAAAATTCCAAGATTAAATGGACTAATTAAATTGCACAAAGAAGATAAACCAATTAGACCATTAGTTAATTTTACAACTGCTTCTTCTTATAAAATTTCAAAACATTTGGCTTTATTACTTAAAGATAAGGTAAAATTAAATAATACTCATAATATAAAAAACTCGATTGAGCTTATTGAAAAATTAAAAGATATTAAAACTGATAATAATACAAAATTAATATCATTTGATGTTACTAACATGTATAATAACGTACCTATAATGAAAACACTTGAAATAATAAAAAATAATATAGATACATTTGAAAAAGATAACACATTAACACAAGAAATAATAAATACATTAAAAATCATATTAAATCAAAATTATATTTTATATAATAATAAAATTTATAAACAAAATGATGGATTAACAATGGGATCTCCAATGTCCAGCATATTATCGGAAATATTTTTACAAAATATAGACATTGAAATAGATAAGATTATTAAAACATATGATCAAAATAGACACTGGTTTAGATATGTAGATGATGGATTATACATATCAAATAATAATGGTTTAAATATTGACAAAATATTACAATGTATAAATAATATAAATACTCAAATACGTATAATGTAAAATATAAAATTTACTCATGAACTTGAATCAAAAAATAAACTAAATTATTTAGATATTACAATTACTAGAAATAATGAATCATTTGAATATAATATATATATATAGAAAACCAATGCAGACAAATCAAATAATACCTAATTATTCAAATCATCCATACAACCAAAAAATGGCAGCGCTTTATAATTTACTACATAGAATGCACAAAATACCAATGAACTTAAATGATCAAAAAGAGACTTTGTACTTAATAATAGAGAAAATATTTGGACAACTTTTACATTCACTGGTAACGAAATAAATAAAATTACAAGATTATTTAAAGAAACAAATTTACAAATTACATATAAAACTGATAATAAAATTAAAAATTTAATAAACAATAACAAAAATCAAAATAATATGCACGAAAGAAATGGAGTATATAATATAAAATGTCAAACTTGTAATAAATTATATGTAGGACAAACAAAAAAGAAATTAAAAGAAAGATACAAAGAACATTTAAACGCTTATATCAAACCAAACATATACAAATCAAATTTAGCTACGTATTGTATTAATAATGGACACGAGTTTCCGGAAATAGAAAATATGAAATTAATAAAAGAATTAAATAAAGGCTGAAAATGAATATATTTGAAACATTGGAAATTTATAAGCCTAAAGTTAAAGAGAAATTAATTGATGAACAAATTCAAGTGAGATCAATGCACCAAACTATTTATAAGGTCATTGATGTTATAGAAAAAATTATATAAAGTGCAATACTTATAAACATATGGTCATTTGTAGCACATAATATTTAATTTTGTAAAAATATTTTATTAGATAATTATTTTCCTGAAGATGCTGGTACTATTTTATCG
Source organism: Prosapia bicincta (assembly GCA_036971475.1). NCBI lineage: Eukaryota > Metazoa > Arthropoda > Insecta > Hemiptera > Cercopidae > Prosapia > Prosapia bicincta. Next base: position 136,001,971 of record JBAIZL010000003.1, read on the forward strand.
ACAAAAAGCTTTGAATAAATATATTCATTAAAAGTATTCTTGTTTTTGAAATATTTTTAATTTATTAACTATATTACAAGAAAACATATCACCATATTTAATGTTTATATGTGTTTATATATATATATATATATATATATATATATATATATATATATATATATATATATATATATATATTATAAAGTATCTAAAAAACACAATACAATGTACTTTTATTTTATTAAATGAAAATATATTATTTCTATTTAATAACCAAAAAAAAAACTACTCAAGAATAATTCATTAACATTTATTATCATTTCATCTCAACATTAAACAATACACAAAACAAAATTTTACAACTTAACAAGTTTTAACACAATATACTAAAATTCGATTCTTTAAATTTGAGTTACAAGGTTTTTATACCCTTGGCTATTTTAAGATCTCTTTATATCTCGGGGTTATAGTATGGGCTATATTAACTCTTTGTTAATTAAATAAATTTTGAAAAAACACAATATTAATTTTTGAAAATGCAAAAAGGCTAAACTCTTTGAACTGGATTATTTCTTACTATTAATTAACAACAAGATATTCTAAAATACAAATTTAACTTCTCTACTATCTTAAAAGTCCACTAAAGTTATTTTTATAGCGCTATTTCTCAACTTAATAAATATCAAAATTTTGCTGGTCGCTTACGTAAATTCCCGTTCTCTCCAATTAAACAATTCACACACTTAAATCCGTTTTAGTTCTTTTAAATTATATTTTCACTGTATTAACTCTTTCAATTTTCTTATTCCTGTTTAATCTGGCCAAGTTTACTCACAAAACTGTATAATTTAGATGAACTCTTTCCAAAAAAATAGAATTTTGACTGGTCCTGGCAGGTCCCATCTTGTAAGCGTCACCCACGCCATCCAACTAAACTCTAACTACGCGTCCTTAGCTTTTCTTAAATTGTTTAAAATATGGCCGCCTTTCTTCTCCAAAAAACACATGTTGCCTGTAATCTAGTTTGTTTTCTTTTTCTTCAATAGAATCGATTGTCACACTGACCTACATCTGTTTTACAGCTGACATATCACACGTTTGTTTAGAATGGCGTTTTAACTTGGTTAAACCTGATTGAAACTTACTGTTTCAATTTCCTATCGTCAACAAACCTTCCAGTGTTTATTTTATTAATATTATTAGTGTGTGAAGTGTCTTTGTGTTTTACTTTTGAAATAGTTCTGAATTGTGTGTGTTTTGCTTGGTCTTTCATAAACATAACCTTTCATTGTTTACAATTTTCTTTTGTTTACAAACGTGTTCACTTTCTCCTTCAAGTAATTACTTAGCCCTATGTTCCTACAGTTTACAAATCTGTTTACACATAACTATTATTAGATTTTCTTATTTTAAATTTTATTTGATACAACAAATTTCTTAATGGATTTTTCAGTTCAAATACCTTGTTTATAATTCTATGCTTTTACCTAAATTTAATTTCAATTTAACCTAACCAAAATCTTTATGAATTTCTTTCTAAATTTTGTGTGAGTTATTTCTAATATATTCCTCCAATTCTTAAATAATATTATATAGCCCATTCTATAAATGTTACAATGTCCCCTAATTTAATTTAAACAAAAAAAATAATCCTAATATCTACATTACACATTTTTTTTTTACATTTTACAAGCTTGCTTAAATATACATATATTTTTTTTTTTTAAATTAAATTTAAATTTACATTTATTTCCTACTTGTACATTTTATTTAATAACTACCTGAACACATTTTTATTGAGTACGTTATACCTCAACACTTTGGCTGACTTATTGTCCATTGTCTTTACCACTTTTATAATTGTCCACTTAAAAGTCATTTATACCTTCATCTGTCCACTTTCGTCCATTTATACTTAATTCTATAATACAATTTTATCTTAACTCTTTACCAATCAAATACTGAGCTGAAAACTTCAAGCTACTTGTCTTACATGGTTTATACTAGTTTAAAACTCGCATAATACTATTTCATTAATTTTATATGTTGTTATTTATTATTCTATTTACTATCTCTTTTTTCGCATCCTCCCAACTATTCATCATAAAATTTTTTTTCAATTAAAATTAATTTGTCTTAACCTTGCCTCAACCTCACTTCAGTTATAAATCTATCAACTCTATCTGAACACAACTATATTAAATTTAACCCCAATTTCATATTACTATTATTTTATTATTATTATTATTATTTTTTTTTTTTTTTAACTCTTTATTATACTATATACTTTGTTACATATATATATGACTGTAATTCACCTTACCTCCACTTATTAACGTAGACATTTATTTTATTTTAACATATTTTCGACGACATCAACATCATTAACACCCTTATTCACGTAGACCTTTATTTTATTTCACATATTATCGACGTTATTTATATATTTCATTTTATTTTCAAATTCCCCTTTTTCCAAATTATATTTCCCCTTTTTATATTGTTATGCTCATCCAGTTCAATTATTTTCTTATATCATTTCAGTTTATTTTGTATGAAGTTTAACATCTAATATTTTTAAAGGTTGCAATTTCATATACTCTATTTGATCATATCTATAGTTCCTTCGATTACACTATCCCTATATCAACGAATATAAATTTTGTTTTAATACTTATATATATCAACGCAGATTCTCCCTTACAATACGACGAAGTTTAAATACACAATTACCATATTTTTATTACAACGATGCTTTAATATTTATTATCATAGATTCATATTTCTTTTATAATATATAATATATACGACGAAGTTCCATTATTTATCAACGCAGATTCTCCCTTGCAATACGACGAAGTTTAAATATACATAATTTTATCTTTATTCATTACTCGACGAAGTTTCTAATAAATTATCGTAGATATAGTTACCATCCCTTAAAACTTATCTCCTGCTAACGTTTTCTTATACACATAGTCACCTAGAGTTTATTCATATTGCTTCCTTTACCTATATTTAATATCTCCCTTCCTATTTTATTTAAATTTATATATTTTTTCTTTCTTTATTTTTTTTTCAAGTGTTTGTTTAATTATTAAGTCATTTCTGGTCCATTGTCATTTCCGGTTTATTTGTTATCTATCCCTCCTACATTCGCTTCCTTCTCCTAATACTTTTATATCCTGAGTCATTCCCGTTGTTTCCATCTTATTATCCTTTGTTATTTTCCTTTCTCTCGACTTCTCCTTGATACATGTCATATAACTGCCTGTGTCTATTAATGCCTGTAAACTTGTTTCCTCTATTTAATTTCTATTCCTGGGTTTCCTATGGTCTTAGTTTTCCGATTGACTGTGGGCACCATGCTCTTTTCTTGTCCCCACGCCTGTCCTGGCCTTAACACCGTTTACATCTCCATTGTATCTTTCATCTGCTTCATAAGTTCTATTTTCTGTGTTTCTCTCATATTTAAATTCCATTTCCCATTTTCCAAACTTGAGTTGTGCCTCCACATCCATTAACATATCCGTACCTATGATCATTTCTCTCAACAAGCTTTGTACCACTATGCATTGAAACGGATATTTAACTCCTTCCATTTCTCCTATTACCATTTTCATTTTATTAATCTGTTCAGTCTTCCTTTTAGTTGCGGTTTGAATTGTTATATTTTTTATTGGCAGTACCTCCATCTTTCCTACTTCATTTCTTAATTTTAACTCTCCTAACTCTTCTGTGTTTTTCTTTGTTATATATTCGACTTTCTCTATCTCTTTTTTATCAATTTCTATCTCATCAGCTATTATTTCATTTGTTTTCTCAAAATTTTCCTTAATCTCCTCTAATTCTCCATCCTTCTCCTCTAAGTCTCTTCTCTCATCCTCTACTACAGCATTATTCTTTTTTCTCCACTGCTCCCTCATATCCTCTATCATTCTCCTATTTTCCTCCCTTATTTCCTGTGTTATGAATTTGAAATCTTCCTTCATCTCTCTCATTTCGTCTCTATTTTCCTCTAATTTTTTGTTTATTTCCCTCATATCCTCACTCATATCTTTCATTTCCCCTTTTATTTCATCTATCTTATCTAATTTTCTATTCATATTTTCATTATTTATATCTAATTTTCTATCTAGATCCTCTCTCATATCCTTCATCTCCTCTTTTATTTTCTCATTCCCTTTATTTATTTCTTTTAGTAAGTTTTGGTTGCTTTCGAACAATTTTTTTATCCAGTCATCATTATTTCTACTTCCACTTTCACTACCCCTTCGTTCCTGTTCAATTTCTACAAGTGGTAGTCCCCTAGCTTCATCTACCTCCATGTTTGGTATTGGCATATCTGTGCCTTCCATTTCTTTCATTTCCAAATTTGTCCCTTTTTCCTGGTCCCCTACAACTACCAGCTCGCCTATATTTTTTCTTTTTTAGCTGTAAGTAAACTTATTATACACATAAACCATTTTTATATATACTATAAACCTAGCCTTGATTCGATTCAACTCAGTGTTTAATTTTACAAAATTTTGTCTAAATCTATTTCCAGTTCAAATGTTTTTCATATAAAAAGTACTAAATTAATTTTATTTCAAAATCTCTCTAAATAAATTTTATCGAGCTCCCACGTTGTTGCGCCAATTATAAAGTATATTCTAACACAACAACGGGGTTTTTCTATTTAATATTTATTTGAATAATTAATTTCTTAGTTAAAACAAAAACAACTACTCAGGAACAATTCATTAACATTTATTATTACAATTTCATCTCAACATTAAACAATACACAAAACAAAATTTTACAACTTAACAAGTTTTAACACAATATACTAAAATTCGATTCTTTAAATTTGAGTTACAAGGTTTTTATACCCTTGGCTATTTTAAGATCTCTTTATATCTCGGGGTTATAGTATGGGCTATATTAACTCTTTGTTAATTAAATAAATTTTGAAAAAACACAATATTAAATTTTGAAAATGCAAAAAGGCTAAACTCTTTGAACTGGATTATTTCTTACTATTAATTAACAACAAGATATTCTAAAATACAAATTTAACTTCTCTACTATCTTAAAAGTCCACTAAAGTTATTTTTATAGCGCTATTTCTCAACTTAATAAATATCAAAATTTTGCTGGTCGCTTACGTAAATTCCCGTTCTCTCCAATTAAACAATTCACACACTTAAATCCGTTTTAGTTCTTTTAAATTATATTTTCACTGTATTAACTCTTTCAATTTTCTTATTCCTGTTTAATCTGGCCAAGTTTACTCACAAAACTGTATAATTTAGATGAACTCTTTCCAAAAAAATAGAATTTTGACTGGTCCTGGCAGGTCCCATCTTGTAAGCGTCACCCACGCCATCCAACTAAACTCTAACTACGCGTCCTTAGCTTTTCTTAAATTGTTTAAAATATGGCCGCCTTTCTTCTCCAAAAAACACATGTTGCCTGTAATCTAGTTTGTTTTCTTTTTCTTCAATAGAATCGATTGTCACACTGACCTACATCTGTTTTACAGCTGACATATCACACGTTTGTTTAGAATGGCGTTTTAACTTGGTTAAACCTGATTGAAACTTACTGTTTCAATTTCCTATCGTCAACAAACCTTCCAGTGTTTATTTTATTAATATTATTAGTGTGTGAAGTGTCTTTGTGTTTTACTTTTGAAATAGTTCTGAATTGTGTGTGTTTTGCTTGGTCTTTCATAAACATAACCTTTCATTGTTTACAATTTTCTTTTGTTTACAAACGTGTTCACTTTCTCCTTCAAGTAATTACTTAGCCCTATGTTCCTACAGTTTACAAATCTGTTTACACATAACTATTATTAGATTTTCTTATTTTAAATTTTATTTGATACAACAAATTTCTTAATGGATTTTTCAGTTCAAATACCTTGTTTATAATTCTATGCTTTTACCTAAATTTAATTTCAATTTAACCTAACCAAAATCTTTATGAATTTCTTTCTAAATTTTGTGTGAGTTATTTCTAATATATTCCTCCAATTCTTAAATAATATTATATAGCCCATTCTATAAATGTTACAATATATATAACAAGGTAAAATCATTGCACTTAATGGTGGATAAAATTACTTACAATAGTAATATATTAACTTCATAAAGTCAGTGCAATGGAAAAACAATGGATAACGTAAAATATATATATATATAGTGGATGTTAAAACACTCAAGTTTACACTTATGATTTTTTTTATCATACCCTAAAACCTAGCAACAAAAACACTGACTTTCACACGCTTTTTGTGGCTAAACAATTTTCTCGGATACTATCAGAAATTTTCCACTTAGCTATAAATTACAGTAAAAAAGCATTAAGGTAATTTTATACAGTTTAGTGGTTAAGGTATTGTATAACACATCAATGAATATGAAAAACATGGTCATCATGGAATGAATATCCCGTAGGAAACAGAATGGAACACTGATAAAGACAGTCTAAAATTATCAAGCAGGATTTATATCAATGACTTAGAGCTCCGAGTTTACAAGGCAAAATATGACATCAGCACATTTATGTTTGCTTACAACAAAATGGATTGTTTTGTTTACTATACATATCCTACCATGAACGTATTTCATCCTCACTCCTTTTCACCCTTCTCCCCTTTACCTACATCCTCTAAACACGGATATAATACAAAATGTTAAATCAGTACAGGCTACACAGTTACAATCATTTTGTATCTCTCTAAAGGAATCTTCCCTTTGTTCACTTACTCTCAGGTGTGGCCAGTTTCAGGTTCTCCAAAGTCAGATCTCCATTCTAGATTCTAAATTGCAGTTAATTTCCTCTCTAACTCAATAACCTCTTTCTTTATCTTCCAAATTACTTACTTTATTTAATTCTTAGATTATTACTCTAACGAATCGAGAATCGAACTATTTTTCCCCTAAGCAGCTGAATATTTCATTAATTCGTTATGTAAAAAAATTGAATTTTACATTAAGTCTGTCTTTAAAGTAGTTGAATTTTCTATTAATTTATTCTCTAAAGCAGTTGAATTTTTCATCAAGTTTCATTAGATTTCCAAGTATCTTATCCAATTTATTACTGCCACAAACCATGTCAAAATGAGTACTCTCTAGCATCTATTCCTGTTCCCACTAAGGCATCTCAGAGCTGCTGCTGAAGCAGTCTTGATCCCATTAATTCTAGTTCACACTCTTCGAGTTCTTGTATGAAGTCTACCACTTCGATTCACATAATTTCAGCATTTTTTTAGCCGTTTTGCTTTGTTATCTACTTATTACCTTATCCAATTACTGATACAAGTTGTTACGTTCTTACAGCGGTCAATATGTTATGAAACAATTTTAACTAAACAATTATTTATTAATTCACAGACTTTAATAGTCACTATTTTTTACACACTTAATATTTATAAAAGCATCCCAAACACTTTTAATTAGGTTTACTAATAACCACTATGTTTGCTAATATTTTACTTACACTTAACTCACACTAAACTGTTACTATCTGTCATTCTGTTACTAAAGCTTTCACTCTCTTCACTACATTGTAAAGCAATGAACTCATCTCAGCCATCAAAACCATTTTATATCATCTTGCTGCTTCCTGTAATTTCTACCAGCATAGTTCTAAAAGTTTCTAACATTGACAAGATAGTATACTGTTGTATCTGCTCAACCGTGAAAGGACTTCCACTTGTCAATCTGTTATAAATTACGAATGGAATCTTGCCTATTACAATATAAATATCAAGTAACTTTATCAGTGAAATTAGATTTCTTTAAAGATTCTACTTTTTCATCTAATTTTTTTGATTAGTAGCACCATTTTTTTTTTTTTTAATTCGATGCTCACCAAGATTATTAGTTAATCATGTAGGTAAACTTTGTCCTGTATAGGACAGGCACTTACAGCAGCATTACTGAGAGACTCAAAGGGGAAAACTTCTGCATATATAGATGGTAGGCTATTGTCCTTTTCACTTGCAACTAATAATAATGTATTTGTAACTAAATGATGTTATGTACCACATTTTTAAGTACAATTAGCCAGGTTAACTATATACAATTATATTCATATCACAATGGTATTCTTTAAATGAAAAGATATCTAGGACACTTAGATTGCCTTAAGTGGGTTAACCAAAACAACTACAACATCACATTGCATGAAATTGTAGGAAGTGGCAAATTGAGGTATGTTTCTGCTGTTCGAAAACGTTCACACAATAATCTATGAATCAGGTTATGGAACTTAAAGTATTGAATATTGTTACCCATCTAAATTTAATTCCAAAAAGGAAAATTACTGGAATTTTAAACAAAAATTCATTTTCCAGAAAAACAAATTTTCAACGATTTTTTTAATAGAAAGGTTGTTATAATACATAATAAATAAATAGATCTGTTACTCTATTCATCCATAACTCTTGTGCAATAATAAACAAGTGCTTGAGAAATTTGTTTGAGGTAAGACAAGTCAAAAAAAGAAAAACGCAGTATGAAGTAAAAAATATTTTCCACTAATATCCTATACCTCATAACCTCAAAAGTTTTTGCTATATATGTTACGATGTAAATTAAATTAATTTTGTTCAGTACTTCTGAAGATGGTTACCTGGTAACCAAAATGTACATCAAGTGATTAAATAAAGTTATATTAGGTTATTGGGTTAATAAAGTTATATTGGGTTTGTTATTTAAAATATTATAATATCCTATACTTTTAATTATATTTATGATAAGGTATTAAATATTAAAAGTAAGCAAGCAAAACCCTCAAAAAGAAAAAAACAGATAATTTTAGTCAGATAATACCAGATGTGCAGACTAAAGAGTAACTAGAGAATAAGAAATGAAACTTACCCACCACAGTCAACTGAAACCAATGTTCCAATTCCTTTCACTTCCAAGGCAGCTTCTCGACAAATTTTGTAAATTGGAGCAGATTCAGAAAACTGTTTCATAAACAATACCATGACATTTGTTCTAGTTCTGAGTAGATGTTTAAATGCCTTATAATCAGAAAAATTCTCAATGGGGTTTGCTTTCTGGTTGTATTGACATCTTGTAAAGAAAGTGTACCAACATAAAAACTGGATAAATAACAAATATTAAAAGTTTATTAACATTAACTATAACAGTCATCTGCTATGAGCACTCTATTAAGCTCCTCAAAAAATATAAACATATTTCAAAATGATAATATATATTATAATTAAAGAAAAGATTTACAAATATGATACTAGTATTGTTTTGAAGTTTAAGTTTATAAATATTTAAAATTATGAGCTTTAATTGGCATATACCTATTACAATTACATAATAAAGAATGTGAACCTAATTTTATATTTTAAAAAAAATAGTTCTACAGTTTATGTTATTCTAGAGGCTTTGGATTTTTGCAACCAGATATATTCTTTTAAAACTCTTCAAAATTGGTTTATAAACTGAAATTCTTTATCTTTGCCCTACCCATTGCTGAAGACATGAGGGCCTCATCTTGTTGAAACTATACTTCTGAATCATAAATGTTCTGTATAGGAAAAAACTCATGATTTTTAATATTTGTAAATAAGAATCATTGATATATGTTTCTTTAAAAAAAAAAAAAAAAAAAAAAAAAAAAATATATATATATATATATATATATATATATATATATATATATATATATATATATTCCAACTTTACCCCTTAAAGAGATACTACATTATTTACTCTTAGTAGATAAATTGACTTCCGTTATATTAAATGTGGAATTGCATCAGCCCTGTAAATAGAATTATGCCTGATGTTTTGCAAAGTTTAAAGGTTGCTTCATAGAATCATATATTCAATAAATATTTAATTTGATACCCATTTTCAGAAACTATTCACATAACTAATTATCTGAGTGCATCACCTTCATTCAATAAAAGTAAAACTTATGCAATGTATGTTCTCTATTAGCTTATGAAATTCTATGAATGCTATATTTTGTAATAACAGCTTCATGAAAGCATTTGTCTGAGATATTTTAATGGGACAATACAAGTCTGCAACACCATATCGACATATTAATTACTTGTTTTAAGCTGTCAAGACTGCTCCTTGTGCACATTTTTCACTGTTTCACATGCTTCAAACTTAATACAAACTCTTGAATTTTGTAGTCCATTACATTTGGTAAATCTTAATTAATCACTTTAACATTAGTTTATGACTATCCAAACTTTAAATTTTGTAAATTTGTGTAAACTTGCTTATTTGTAGTTTTTACAAATTTACAAAATTTAAAGTTCGGTTAGTCATAAACTTATGTTAAAGTGATTACTTAATACAAAACTTGCAATTGTTACTCATATTGGTGGTTCAGAGGTTTGGACCTCTTGATAATTCTCAGACTTCTAGTAACATATTCAAATCTATTGCTTTGAATACAGTTTAACCCAATATGCTGAATAAAAGACTCACAAAGAATCTTTAACCTTCCTTGTCTGATCTGCATCTAGAGATCAGTTTAGAAGGAGTCTGTGTTGCTTGAATTAGCAGAAACCAAGGATTATTTCTAATTAATCTTCCTGGTGTTGTATGAGTGATGTCTCAAAGCTCATCTAGGGGTCTACTTCAATTGATGAATTATATGCATTTTATACTAATTAGCTTCTGGGCATAACTATCAAGTACATAGCAATGAATTACACTGTTATACAATAGTTATTTTTTTCTTATGACCTGATGTAAGTTTTTAATTCGGAATTAATTCCTTCAACTAAATAATTTTTGTAAAATTATGTACTCATTTGCTTGAGACATTATATATATATATATATATATATATATATATATATATATATATACAAAATTACATTATATATATATTAGGCCCATTATACCAGGGGCCTAATACAAAACCATGTTATCATTATGCCACAATAGGGTTATCATTCTACATTATGACAAAGGAAATTAGGTGTTTTAGTTACCTTAAAAAATAGTTAAATAAAGGTATTGATGCAAAATAAACAGCTTACAATTTATACTAATAGAAATCAATAATTATGCTGAAATTACTAATGTAAGATAGCTCTTAGCTGTTAGTTTACAACGAACAGGACAAGATTTCTAAAAATAATGTAAATTTAACTCTCTTAAACCTTCAACAATTATTTATGTTTGCATTGCTTACAGACAATTCTTCACTTTCTGTGCTTAAATATTCATAAAGTTTTCAAGTCTTGAAAAAAATAGATTGTTTTTTAATAACCCTTAAACAAAAAAATTTGAAGGACTTAAAACCAAAGAGGATGGCTGGAAAAGACTCCAATCAGATATCTAAGATAATTAAAAATTACACAGAAATCTTCATTATGGCATTCAGGTGTAACATATAATAAAATATATATTATAATTTTCTAGCATGTTACACAGGCTTTTAAAAAACTATAATTAAAATCGGTGTGAGAATCAAAACAATTTTGCTTAGTTTACTTTCTTTAAATGAAACTAGTATAAGCCATGGAAAGGGAACAATCTCAAAAGTTGGAACTAGTTGCAAAAGGAAAATATAAGAGAACTCAAAATCCTATTATAATGTAGACTTCTCCAAAATTCCGTTACAAGCAGATTCGATGTACAAGACTGTACATCACGATATATTCTTAGCCAACCCACATACTCCATTTTAATGGAGATCTAAACAAATCAAAACTTGTTCCATGCTGAGGATAGCTTGATACTGAGATTTGCATTCTTCTCTTGACATTTTTGAAGGTCAAACTGCTGGCAAAATGAGTTGAAATTAATATTATTTAATTTTTTTTTACTTTGGCTTTAGCTTCAAATTTATTTTTAAAAACAAGTTGTAATTTAATGTTTATTTGAAACTTTCTGAATATAATTTTTTTAATGTTGTATACATAGAAGTAAAATTTAACAGATGGTTTATTTTTTTAAAAAATTGTAGTTGTCAAGCAATTTAATAAACCCAACCAAAGTCTACTCTCATTTCTTTTTTCTTACTGATTATCAGTGATGTGATGACAAAGTAAGCACATATAAGATATGTCAAAATTAACTTTAATTAATATTCATAGTTACAGGTGACAAATGTAACATTTTTATAATTTGTTGAGTTAATAGAAACATGGTAAAAAATTGTTTGTATGCATGATGCTATCCTTTCTATTTTGAGAAGATGTAAAAAATTTTAATTTTGTAATTTGAATGCTTATTCAAAATTAAAATTGATGTAATTGACATTTGAGGGTTCATTATTAAATTTCTTTCAACTGAAATATTAAATTTTTAGTTTGATTCCAAGTATGATTTTATAAAATGTAAGCCTGTCTGCCCTTCTAGAAGTAGGAGTTAAATAAAGATCGCCTACCACCATCTGAGTCACTTTATAAGGACAGTTACTGTGCACAGGAAACAATTATTCTGGGGAGTATTTAAAATTGTTTAGATAAAATAGTAAAATACAAGTTTGTAAATAACTAAGTGTTACAAAGGATAGATATTAAATTATAAAATCGCCAAAAACTAAATTCAAGATGTCTAACGCAATATGCAGAGTGTAATGAGTTGTACTGTATTGGAAAACAACATTGAGTAGTATTTTAATCCATTGAAAGTATACTATTTACTAATAGGAAGATTAGTTGTGAATAGCTGTCGATAGAAAATCATATTAAAATAATATTGAAGATTATCAATATTATCAAAAACACTGGAACTTTCAATTTACTGGAAAGTAGTCTGATCCCTTTAGCTCTATTTGCCTTTTAGATGGACTGACCAAAAATCATATACTTTATTTATTTTCAGTCTTACCAAAATAAATCATCTGAACATAAGATTTCGAAAAGATGATTATCCTCTATTTCTAAGCCCGTCTTAAACTATAATTCTCTTTCTCTTTCAGATTTATAACGGGAGAGTCGACTTTATAAGAGTCAACAGCAAATTTAATTACGTTTTGAGGTCTGGTACTTTACAAGATACTACATCCAAAAGATAAAGCCAACAAGTTAAATTAATAACGTTTTACGTGTGCTGGGGAGGGCGGAGGTATTTTCTGAAATTTTTGGTGTGTTAACAAGAGTTTTCATAATTTTTTCGAATCCCTGATGATTTTCTGCATCGCCTGGTATTTTTTTTTTTTGCTAAAGTCAAACACGTGGGAACGGGAAATAAATACAATCTATAACATAATGTTAATAATAAATAACCACAAGTGGTTCCAAAATATTGAAGTACATGAAATAGTATAACCAAAACATCCTATATAAACGTTTTTAAATAAAAGTTATAAATTTTAGCTTACACCTTAATTAATGGCATTTTTATACTGTTAATACAAATTACTTACGTAATATAAATTTATAAAATTTTCAATACAAATTCTATAAAGAATTGACAGGTTAGGAACTGTCAGCTACTTTCTACAGGCTACATAAAACATTTCTAGTTGAACAGTCTTTAATTGCAATTATTTTACAAGTTAAATGTCTGGACAAGAATTTATCATTACATAGTATATGTAAAAGTTAAATTTATTAGGAGATATAATTGTGTGTAAACATGCAAAAATAAAATTATTAACCTATTAAAACGGTTTACATAAAGGTTTGTTAAAATTTAATGCAAAAATACAAATTTATGAAAATCATTTATTCTATAATGAATGAAAGGTAATCAAATTGTAAACATCTATTAAAAAAACTAATATAGTTAGGTGAAATTAAACCAATGTTTCATGAAAGTAATGTTTACAGGTTATCTCTAGTGTAGGAATACAAGTTATATCTGACAGTAGTCAATACTTACATTAAATATAATAAACAAATGCCCGGATCCCATTGCATCAAAATAATTTTCTTATTTAATATAAAACAAACTTATTTTGTAATTAAACGCCAAGTGTAACATTTTATTTAAATCCGGCCAACTTGTTCATGCCGGTATGACAACACAGCGCAGATCAGACACGTTGTCAAATCTATGAGATTCAATACTAGGTATGTGTAAGGCTGGAAAAGACTGTTCTTTTGACACGTTCGGTCGCCGGAACAGCTCCGATTCACTGATTCAGGTAAAAAGAAGCAGGTTTTTTAAAGAACAGTTATACCAATAGAGAATACAGACTATGAAACTGCCAACTAACAACTCTAACGGTTCCAACTGGAACAGATAGTGGAACAGGAAAGAAAGGGAAACCATTTGGGTCTAGACCAAATAACAAAGTGACTCTCGATTAGATGGTATAGAGAGCATATATAGACTATATTTTTAAATAGTACGTGTAAAACTTATTATGTTAAACTGTATAGTTTCATGATGTTAGATTTTTAGAAAATGAAAATAATTTACATTTTTTAAGTATTGAGTAAAATACTCAACTATTATCCAATATAAAACTGCATCGAAAAAAAGAAATCTTCCACATGAACCCTTGACAACCAACGGCGAAAAATAAATATTGAAGGTTTAACCAAAAAAGTAATAATAAACTCTAAATAAATATTAAAAAATCCAATAAAAATTTGGTAAGAAAATTCATATATGCCCTATCTCTTATTAAAATCATGTCAAAAAGATATAGATAATAATAAAAGCAATGAAGTCAATACAATTTACGAAACAGTAGATAATACAATAAAAACTTTGCAAGTGGTTCATCCCAATGGTTCCATTTTTAAGTTTAATAAGCTGAAATATAAAACGTTATAGTCAAGTATAAGTATAATTAATTCGTAAACATATTAGGGAAATAAAGTTACATTTACTGAAGCGGATTCCAGACCCCTAACCCCCCCCCCCCCAAGATACGTCGTTAAGTTGGTGAAATAGAGAACGAAAGGGTACAGACAATCACAAAACGTAAGGTAGAACGTATCTAAGGCAAAAATTATTTCACTTTACAAATGATTATTTTAAATCCAGAAATATATTTGTAACGTAGCATTAAAAACAAACAAAAATGAGCAAGTTGAATGTGAAAATTCATTTTATTGGTTTGAGTATAGTATGTCCCTGGTGTAAATTAATGGCTGTATGGCATACACTTTAAAATAAAATACTTTTTTCAGTACGTACACGCGCGCGTGTGTGTGTGTGAGTGTGAGGGCAAAGAGAGCGAGATCTTTTAATAATATCAAGACCTTGTAATAATAATTCATGTCACCGTTAACACCACCCTCCGCCACCACGTTGCCACTGCCTCCGTCACTAACGGATACGATAGTTTTTTATAGAAATTTTATCATTCCTTCAAGTAGACATCTAGGTATAACTGTGGACAAATTTTTTTTGGAAAAGCAACACTATACACGCGATATATGATTCCTTGCATAAAATAGAGAAAATAATTCGTATATAAATTATTTATATGTTGTTGAGTGAATGAAATATGTAGATATAAATGGGAAAAGTAAATAGCACTCTATCACGTACAACGAGTTTTTAAATCAACAACTATATAAATGGTCATGAAATGCCTTCAGCATAAAAGCTGTGATTCCTACTATAAACTACCTGTTCGATCGATCAGAGCTCAAATACAGGTTACGGCTTGACCTTGAACCGCCTTTTACCTTCCGGGCAACTCAAACTCCTTTTCATATGTATTTATATTACTTTAGTTAAAGACACCTTACAGGTGCCGACAAATTCATAATTACCCATTTCTTCCTCATTCCTCTGACATTTCTTACGTGACGAAGTAAGTTCTAGCAGAAATAGCTACACTACGATGTAAATACATTGTGCACATTATTATAACATTACTGTAATTACATACTATCAAACCAGAATTGTTGTGTTTTTTTACATAAACAAGTATAAGATCTACCATAAACGTAAATCTAAATTATTATCAATTACTAAATATATTAATAAATTTGTTAAAACTTACTGAGAAAGGGTATAAATAGTAACAAACAAAAGTAATACTCCAACACCATACATAGTAAGAATAATGGAAAATTGCAAGGAAACTTCTATTTTACCACTTAATATTGTTATTATGACATAAATATTCTGAAAAAAATAAGTATATACATATTTATATTAATTGTAATTATAAAATAAAAAGAAACTAAAATAAAATTTTTCTTTGTTGGTTTCAGTAGTAATTGATTTAAAATAGTTTCTTTGGATCACTTGTTTTTTATATTAAATTCTTAACGCTCCAAGTTCCAAAACTCATTATCTTCTTCTGTAATATGTGTCGTCGTTTATTTATAATCCATTCTGAGGAGTTTCGATGGATATATAACATTGTGTTTTTCCTAGTAACCGGGAGATAGCCCGATGCCTCAAAAAGCGACATGGAAAACCAGGTTTGATTTTGGACGATATACTTTGACTACAGCTTGAGAAAATCACTCGTTCCGCTTGCTGGCTCGCGATTGATATTTTATTTCCCACCTATCGGCCACCCGAAGCCGGTAAGAGCATTTCATAATCCGCCACCTGGGATGAGGTCTGTAGGTGTTACAGGCTCCCCTGAGAGTTTCTAAACTATTTGCTAACTTGGGGTTTTTATTCAGATTTTTTTCTAATCTGGTCTTTGTGTGCGATTCCAACACATTTTGATAATGTACAGTCAGAACACCAACTCAACATTTTACAACCACATAAAAGATACAGGACACAAATACACAGATATTTACCATAACCTAGAAATCCTACACATCAACAAAAAGGTGCACATCTCAACACACTAGAACAATATGAAATTTACAGACACACAAAAACACAAAGTACAAACATATTAAACGAACAAACACAATACAAATCACACATACTCTTCGATACTATCGAAAACCTACCTTTAAAACTGTCACCGCTTGACCCAACATCTCCAAGCAGAAGACCCTGATGAAGATCGGCATATAGCGATCGAAAACGCTCTGTCTCAATAAGTTAAATTTTCTAAATTCAAAGTTCGGATAGTCATAAACTATTGTTTAAGTGATTAATAAGATTCACCGAACGTAATGGACTATAAAGTTCAAGAATATTAATAAAACCTACCAATAAATAAAAACTATTAAAACAAAGAAAACTTAAATTTAAAAACAATATTTTTATAGAAATTTAGGAAAGAACAGACTTTCTTTGAGTATGAGTTTTATTTAGTGTCAAAGTATGGAGATTTAAATAAGTATAGCCTTTGTTTGCAAGCATAAAATCACAAATTTTTAGGTAAACAAAAGTTTTGAAAAAAATACAAGAAGCATTGAAACAAAAGATCCTGAAAAAAACTTTGTTTATAAACTTCGTAAAACCATATAACAAGTTTTCAAAACAATTATTTTAATAAATAAAATAAAATTATTTTTAGGAAAATATCTGAAATTTTTTTAAAAATTTGTTCAAAATGTTACTGTTTGAAGAGGTAGAATATTAAATGAGAAATAACTGTACAGTTTATTGTTTAATGACATTCAGTAGACACGGTTGAACTAGTAATGGTAGAGGGATATTTCCATTAAATAAACAAACAACTCTCAATGCTACGTTGTTAGTATAAATTACTGCTTGAAATTTAGTTTTCTTATTTATAAGTAAGTCTAGAAAACCTTTGTTGTTTTTTTTATTGCGCAGTGGGATTTTTCCACATCATAGATTCCTAAAAAGAGTGAAGGATTTATGTCATCTAGTGGTATTTAGGAGTCTTCCTCTAGTCACAGAAAGGCAACTCGTATTTGTGTACCATTGGTTAGTAAACATACAGACAAATGGAAGTCGTAGAAATTAAATTTTGTCTGTTTCCTTTACTTAAAATTGATTCGCGTTTTTAGCACAATTTTATAAAAACAGAATTTTAACGCGAACTAAATCTTCTCCTGTACGTCACACTTTCTAACAGACAAATCCGTTTCCCGGTTTTTAACAACGACAATGAAAGATGTGTGTTTTAAACATGGTGTTTTTGTGTCTCAGGTTTTTACTGTGAATGTCAGGCTAAACTTGAAATATTATTCGAAAGATTTATTACAGTCATACATCAACACCAAAAAGAAACACGTCAACGTCACAACGTTGTTTATAAAACATTATATTCGTTAAACTCTGAGAGATTATTATAACTTCCGTACGAATATGGCACGGAAAAGTTGAACTCAAGTAATTCCTTGTTAGAAATACAATATGTGTTTAATCGAAAACGAAAAATTATTATTCGGTATTCTTTATAATTTACGGTATTGGAATCGTATTACAAGTTTGTACAAAAAGCTATTTGGATATGTTACCAAATTGTACACAATATGGGACGCACTTTAAATAAAATTTGTTTTATTTAGAATTTAATTTATTCAAAAGTAGTAATTGTGAAGATTTGCATTCAGTACTACATCCAGTAAAATTAAGAAGAGACGTAAAAAACATACAATTGGTTAGGCAATTCTTAAGTTATAGTCGAATTAAAACTAAAAAGATATTCATTTGTGTTTAGTGAAAAAGACAGGCTGTAGTAGAACGGTTGAGGAAGGAGTCAGCTAAGGTATAGAGACCCGCTCAGTGAGGAAGGATACTGAAGAACCTATTTCAGCCACGGAAATCGCTGACTCTCGACTATGTACATACAAGCAGAGAAACGCTATACTAACTGCGCCTCTTCGATTTTGGTTGACAAAATACCATTCTAATTTTATTTCTACTATAAATATATAATAATCGTTTCTGAATGATTAAATAGTTCATTTTTAAAAAATAGAATATTGTCAATAATTTTATTCAATTATTTGACAATTAATTTAATTAACTGTCCTTATTATAGCTTCTATTGTTAATTGAAGATAATCAATTATATATTTTATGTAAGGTAAAAAGTACATTTAATTTTAGTCTTACATATATCCTATGATAAAAAACATTATCCTACTTTTTATTTGGTTAATATTTCACTTATATAGGTTGATAGTGGTTTCATAAGCTCTGTGAAACATTCCCAAAAAAGAGATATTTTCAAAGTAAAATTTTTATAACTAAAAGTAATTTGTAATTGAAAATTAATTAGCTTCGGTTGTAAATTAGTAATGGAGCGAAAGCTCAATAGTTTTCCTCCATAGCTATAGAAAACTCATGGGTATTGTATTGAATGCGTTATTTTCTGTAATATGGTTATCCCATTTTTTCCTTAGCAAAAATAGTAAAGCAATTTAATGTATGGAGCATATTTAAATACGTATTATTAGATACGGGTAAAATACGTTATTTTTAGAAAATGTTTAACCAAAAGACTATTTAACTAGTACGCCTACGTCTAGTACAGGAAGCATTTGTTTAGAAAAGCGTGCGGGAAAATTTAATTTCAGTTGGATAGCTTTATTAGGTGACTCTGCTAGGTGTCTTAATGTCTATGGAGGAGGTCGTACAAAGTACAATAGCATAAAGCAATTCTTCTTACTCCTATTCTAAATATAACGTGCATGCTCTATCCGATGTGCTACCTTGTTGGGCCAATATATAAAGCCTTCTTCTTAGTCCTATTCTAAATATAACATGCATGCTCTATCCGATGTGCTACCTTGTTGGGCCAATAGATAAAGCCTTCTTCTTAGTCCTATTCTAAATATAACATGCATGCTCTATCCGATGTGCTACCTTGTTGGGCCAATATATAAAGCCTTCTTCTTAGTCCTATTCTAAATATAACATGCATGCTCTATCCGATGTGCTACCTTGTTGGGCCAATATATAAAGCCTTCTTCTTAGTCCTATTCTAAATATAACATGCATGCTCTATCCGATGTGCTACCTGGTTGGGCCAATAGATAAAGCCTTCTTCTTAGTCCTATTCTAAATATAACATGCATGCTCTATCCGATGTGCTACCTTGTTGGGCCAATATATAAAGCCTTCTTCTTAGTCCTATTCTAAATATAACATGCATGCTCTATCCGATGTGCTACCTTGTTGGGCCAATATATAAAGCCTTCTTCTTAGTCGTATTCTAAATATAACATGCATGCTCTATCCGATGTGCTACCTTGTTGGGCCAATATATAAAGCCTTCTTCTTAGTCCTATTCTAAATATAACATGCATGCTCTATGCGATGTGCTACCTTGTTGGGCCAATATATAAAGCCTTCTTCTTAGTCGTATTCTAAATATAACATGCATGCTCTATCCGATGTGCTACCTTGTTGGGCCAATATATAAAGCCTTCTTCTTAGTCCTATTCTAAATATAACATGCATGCTCTATCCGATGTGCTACCTTGTTGGGCCAATATATAAAGCCTTCTTCTTAGTCCTATTCTAAATATAACATGCATGCTCTATCCGATGTGCTACCTTGTTGGGCCAATATATAAAGCCTTCTTCTTAGTCCTATTCTAAATATAACATGCATGCTCTATCCGATGTGCTACCTTGTTGGGCCAATATATAAAGCCTTCTTCTTAGTCGTAGGCCTATTCTAAATATAACATGCATGCTCTATCCGATGTGCTACCTTGTTGGGTCAATATATAAAGCCTTCTTCTTAGTCCTATTCTAAATATAACATGCATGCTCTATCCGATGTGCAACCTTGTTGGGCCAATATATAAAGCCTTCTCATTAGTCCTATTCTAAATATAACATGCATACTCTATCCGATATGCTACCTTGTTGGGCCAATATATAAAGCCTTCTTCTTAGTCGTATTCTAAATATAACATGCATGCTCTATCCGATGTGCTACCTTGTTGGGCCAATATATAAAGCCTTCTTCTTAGTCCTATTCTAAATATAACATGCATGCTCTATCCGATGTGCTACCTTGTTGGGCCAATATATAAAGCCTTCTTCTTAGTCCTATTCTAAATATAACATGCATGCTCTATCCGATGTGCTACCTTGTTGGGCCAATATATAAAGCCTTCTTCTTAGTCCTATTCTAAATATAACATGCATGCTCTATCCGATGTGCTACCTTGTTGGGCCAATATATAAAGCCTTCTCCTTAGTCCTATTCTAAATATAACATGCATACTCTATCCGACATGCTACCTTGTTGGGCCAATATATAAAGCCTTCTTCTTAGTCGTATTCTAAATATAACATGCATGCTCTATCCGATGTGCTACCTTGTTGGGCCAATATATAAAGCCTTCTTCTTAGTCCTATTCTAAATATAACATGCATGCTCTATCCGATGTGCTACCTTGTTGGGCCAATATATAAAGCCTTCTTTTTAGTCCTATTCTAAATATAACATGCATGCTCTATCCGATGTGCTACCTTGTTGGGCCAATATATAAAGCCTTCTTCTTAGTCCTATTCTAAATATAACATGCATGCTCTATCCGATGTGCTACCTTGTTGGGCCAATATATAAAGCCTTCTTCTTAGTCCTATTCTAAATATAACATACATGCTCTATCCGATGTGCTACTTGTTGGGCCAATATATAAAGCCTTCTTCTTAGTCCTATTCTAAATATAACATGCATGCTCTATCCGATGTGCTACCTTGTTGGGCCAATATATAAAGCCTTCTTCTTAG
This sequence comes from Prosapia bicincta, assembly GCA_036971475.1. Classification (NCBI taxonomy): domain Eukaryota; kingdom Metazoa; phylum Arthropoda; class Insecta; order Hemiptera; family Cercopidae; genus Prosapia; species Prosapia bicincta. The sequence continues at coordinate 136,023,447 of JBAIZL010000003.1, forward strand.
TCCTATTCTAAATATAACATGCATGCTCTATGCGATGTGCTACCTTGTTGGGCCAATATATAAAGCCTTCTTCTTAGTCCTATTCTAAATATAACATGCATGCTCTATCCGATGTGCTACCTTGTTGGGCCAATATATAAAGCCTTCTTCTTAGTCGTATTCTAAATATAACATGCATGCTCTATCCGATGTGCTACCTTGTTGGGCCAATATATAAAGCCTTCTTCTTAGTCCTATTCTAAATATAACATGCATGCTCTATCCGATGTGCTACCTTGTTGGGCCAATATATAAAGCCTTCTTCTTAGTCCTATTCTAAATATAACATGCATGCTCTATCCGATGTGCTACCTTGTTGGGCCAATATATAAAGCCTTCTTCTTAGTCGTATTCTAAATATAACATGCATGCTCTATCCGATGTGCTACCTTGTTGGGCCAATATATAAAGCCTTCTCCTTAGTCCTATTCTAAATATAACATGCATACTCTATCCGATATGCTACCTTGTTGGGCCAATATATAAAGCCTTCTTCTTAGTCGTATTCTAAATATAACATGCATGCTCTATGCGATGTGCTACCTTGTTGGGCCAATATATAAAGCCTTCTCCGTAGTCCTATTCTAAATATAACATGCATGCTCTATCCGATGTGCTACCTTGTTGGGCCAATATATAAAGCCTTCTTCTTAGTCCTTTTCTAAATATAACATGCATGCTCTATCCGATGTGCTACCTTGTTGGGCCAATATATAAAGCCTTCTCCTTAGTCCTATTCTAAATATAACATGCATGCTCTATCCGATGTGCTACCTTGTTGGGCCAATATATAAAGCCTTCTCCTTAGTCCTATTCTAAATATAACATGCATACTCTATCCGACATGCTACCTTGTTGGGCCAATATATAAAGCCTTCTTCTTAGTCGTATTCTAAATATAACATGCATGCTCTATCCGATGTGCTACCTTGTTGGGCCAATATATAAAGCCTTCTTCTTAGTCCTATTCTAAATATAACATGCATGCTCTATCCGATGTGCTACCTTGTTGGGCCAATATATAAAGCCTTCTTCTTAGTCCTATTCTAAATATAACATGCATGCTCTATCCGATGTGCTACCTTGTTGGGCCAATATATAAAGCCTTCTTCTTAGTCCTATTCTAAATATAACATGCATGCTCTATCCGATGTGCTACCTTGTTGGGCCAATATATAAAGCCTTCTTCTTAGTCCTATTCTAAATATAACATGCATGCTCTATCCGATGTGCTACCTTGTTGGGCCAATATATAAAGCCTTCTTCTTAGTCCTATTCTAAATATAACATGCATGCTCTATCCGATGTGCTACCTTGTTGGGCCAATATATAAAGCCTTCTTCTTAGTCGTATTCTAAATATAACATGCATGCTCTATGCGATGTGCTACCTTGTTGGGCCAATATATAAAGCCTTCTTCTTAGTCCTATTCTAAATATAACATGCATGCTCTATCCGATGTGCTACCTTGTTGGGCCAATATATAAAGCCTTCTTCTTAGTCCTATTCTAAATACAACATGCATGCTCTATCCGATGTGCTACCTTGTTGGGCCAATATATAAAGCCTTCTTCTTAGTCCTATTCTAAATATAACATGCATGCTCTATGCGATGTGCTACCTTGTTGGGCCAATATATAAAGCCTTCTTCTTAGTCCTATTCTAAATATAACATGCATGCTCTATCCGATGTGCTACCTTGTTGGGCCAATATATAAAGCCTTCTTCTTAGTCGTATTCTAAATATAACATGCATGCTCTATCCGATGTGCTACCTTGTTGGGCCAATATATAAAGCCTTCTTCTTAGTCCTATTCTAAATATAACATGCATGCTCTATCCGATGTGCTACCTTGTTGGGCCAATATATAAAGCCTTCTTCTTAGTCCTATTCTAAATATAACATGCATGCTCTATCCGATGTGCTACCTTGTTGGGCCAATATATAAAGCCTTCTTCTTAGTCGTATTCTAAATATAACATGCATGCTCTATCCGATGTGCTACCTTGTTGGGCCAATATATAAAGCCTTCTCCTTAGTCCTATTCTAAATATAACATGCATACTCTACCCGATATGCTACCTTGTTGGGCCAATATATAAAGCCTTCTTCTTAGTCGTATTCTAAATATAACATGCATGCTCTATCCGATGTGCTACCTTGTTGGGCCAATATATAAAGCCTTCTCCGTAGTCCTATTCTAAATATAACATGCATGCTCTATCCGATGTGCTACCTTGTTGGGCCAATATATAAAGCCTTCTTCTTAGTCCTTTTCTAAATATAACATGCATGCTCTATCCGATGTGCTACCTTGTTGGGCCAATATATAAAGCCTTCTCCTTAGTCCTATTCTAAATATAACATGCATGCTCTATCCGATGTGCTACCTTGTTGGGCCAATATATAAAGCCTTCTCCTTAGTCCTATTCTAAATATAACATGCATACTCTATCCGACATGCTACCTTGTTGGGCCAATATATAAAGCCTTCTTCTTAGTCGTATTCTAAATATAACATGCATGCTCTATCCGATGTGCTACCTTGTTGGGCCAATATATAAAGCCTTCTTCTTAGTCCTATTCTAAATATAACATGCATGCTCTATCCGATGTGCTACCTGGTTGGGCCAATAGATAAAGCCTTCTTCTTAGTCCTATTCTAAATATAACATGCATGCTCTATCCGATGTGCTACCTTGTTGGGCCAATATATAAAGCCTTCTTCTTAGTCGTAGGCCTATTCTAAATATAACATGCATGCTCTATCCGATGTGCTACCTTGTTGGGTCAATATATAAAGCCTTCTTCTTAGTCCTATTCTAAATATAACATGCATGCTCTATCCGATGTGCAACCTTGTTGGGCCAATATATAAAGCCTTCTCCTTAGTCCTATTCTAAATATAACATGCATACTCTATCCGATATGCTACCTTGTTGGGCCAATATATAAAGCCTTCTTCTTAGTCGTATTCTAAATATAACATGCATGCTCTATCCGATGTGCTACCTTGTTGGGCCAATATATAAAGCCTTCTTCTTAGTCCTTTTCTAAATATAACATGCATGCTCTATCCGATGTGCTACCTTGTTGGGCCAATATATAAAGCCTTCTTCTTAGTCCTATTCTAAATATAACATGCATGCTCTATCCGATGTGCTACCTTGTTGGGCCAATATATAAAGCCTTCTTCTTAGTCCTATTCTAAATATAACATGCATGCTCTATCCGATGTGCTACCTTGTTGGGCCAATATATAAAGCCTTCTCCTTAGTCCTATTCTAAATATAACATGCATACTCTATCCGACATGCTACCTTGTTGGGCCAATATATAAAGCCTTCTTCTTAGTCGTATTCTAAATATAACATGCATGCTCCATCCGATGTGCTACCTTGTTGGGCCAATATATAAAGCCTTCTTCTTAGTCCTATTCTAAATATAACATGCATGCTCTATCCGATGTGCTACCTTGTTGGGCCAATATATAAAGCCTTCTTCTTAGTCCTATTCTAAATATAACATGCATGCTCTATCCGATGTGCTACCTTGTTGGGCCAATATATAAAGCCTTCTTTTTAGTCCTATTCTAAATATAACATGCATGCTCTATCCGATGTGCTACCTTGTTGGGCCAATATATAAAGCCTTCTTCTTAGTCCTATTCTAAATATAACATGCATGCTCTATCCGATGTGCTACCTTGTTGGGCCAATATATAAAGCCTTCTTCTTAGTCCTATTCTAAATATAACATGCATGCTCTATCCGATGTGCTACCTTGTTGGGCCAATATATAAAGCCTTCTTCTTAGTCCTATTCTAAATATAACATGCATGCTCTATGCGATGTGCTACCTTGTTGGGCCAATATATAAAGCCTTCTTCTTAGTCCTATTCTAAATATAACATGCATGCTCTATCCGATGTGCTACCTTGTTGGGCCAATATATAAAGCCTTCTTCTTAGTCGTATTCTAAATATAACATGCATGCTCTATCCGATGTGCTACCTTGTTGGGCCAATATATAAAGCCTTCTTCTTAGTCCTATTCTAAATATAACATGCATGCTCTATCCGATGTGCTACCTTGTTGGGCCAATATATAAAGCCTTCTTCTTAGTCCTATTCTAAATATAACATGCATGCTCTATCCGATGTGCTACCTTGTTGGGCCAATATATAAAGCCTTCTTCTTAGTCGTATTCTAAATATAACATGCATGCTCTATCCGATGTGCTACCTTGTTGGGCCAATATATAAAGCCTTCTCCTTAGTCCTATTCTAAATATAACATGCATACTCTATCCGATATGCTACCTTGTTGGGCCAATATATAAAGCCTTCTTCTTAGTCGTATTCTAAATATAACATGCATGCTCTATCCGATGTGCTACCTTGTTGGGCCAATATATAAAGCCTTCTCCGTAGTCCTATTCTAAATATAACATGCATGCTCTATCCGATGTGCTACCTTGTTGGGCCAATATATAAAGCCTTCTTCTTAGTCCTTTTCTAAATATAACATGCATGCTCTATCCGATGTGCTACCTTGTTGGGCCAATATATAAAGCCTTCTCCTTAGTCCTATTCTAAATATAACATGCATGCTCTATCCGATGTGCTACCTTGTTGGGCCAATATATAAAGCCTTCTTCTTAGTCCTTTTCTAAATATAACATGCATGCTCTATCCGATGTGCTACCTTGTTGGGTCAATATATAAAGCCTTCTTCTTAGTCCTATTCTAAATATAACGTGCATGCTCTATCCGATGTGCTACCTTGTTGGGCCAATATATAAAGCCTTCTTCTTAGTCGTAGGCCTATTCTAAATATAACATGCATGCTCTATCCGATGTGCTACCTTGTTGGGTCAATATATAAAGCCTTCTTCTTAGTCCTATTCTAAATATAACATGCATGCTCTATCCGATGTGCAACCTTGTTGGGCCAATATATAAAGCCTTCTCCTTAGTCCTATTCTAAATATAACATGCATACTCTATCCGATATGCTACCTTGTTGGGCCAATATATAAAGCCTTCTTCTTAGTCGTATTCTAAATATAACATGCATGCTCTATCCGATGTGCTACCTTGTTGGGCCAATATATAAAGCTTTCTTCTTAGTCCTATTCTAAATATAACATGCATGCTCTATCCGATGTGCTACTTTGTTGGGCCAATATATAAAGTCTTCTTCTTAGTCCTATTCTAAATATAACATGCATGCTCTATCCGATGTGCTACCTTGTTGGGCCAATATATAAAGCCTTCTTCTTAGTCGTATTCTAAATATAATATGCATGCTCTATCCGATGTGCTACCTTGTTGGGCCAATATATAAAGCCTTCTCCTTAGTCCTATTCTAAATATAACGTGCATACTCTATCCGATATGCTACCTTGTTGGGCCAATATATAAAGCCTTCTTCTTAGTCGTATTCTAAATATAACATGCATGCTCTATCCGATGAGTTACCTTGTTGGGCCAATATATAAAGCCTTCTTCTTAGTCCTATTCTAAATATAACATGCATGCTCTATCCGATGTGCTACCTTGTTGGGCCAATATATAAAGCCTTCTTCTTAGTCCTATTCTAAATATAACATGCATGCTCTATCCGATGTGCTACCTTGTTGGGCCAATATATAAAGCCTTCTTCTTAGTCCTATTCTAAATATAACATGCATGCTCTATCCGATGTGCTACCTTGTTGGGCCAATATATAAAGCCTTCTTCTTAGTCGTATTCTAAATATAATATGCATGCTCTATCCGATGTGCTACCTTGTTGGGCCAATATATAAAGCCTTCTCCTTAGTCCTATTCTAAATATAACGTGCATACTCTATCCGATATGCTACCTTGTTGGGCCAATATATAAAGCCTTCTTCTTAGTCGTATTCTAAATATAACATGCATGCTCTATGCGATGTGCTACCTTGTTGGGCCAATATATAAAGCCTTCTTCTTAGTCGTATTCTAAATATAACATGCATGCTCTATCCGATGTGCTACCTTGTTGGGCCAATATATAAAGCCTTCTTCTTAGTCCTATTCTAAATATAACATGCATGCTCTATCCGATGTGCTACCTTGTTGGGCCAATATATAAAGCCTTCTTCTTAGTCCTATTCTAAATATAACATGCATGCTCTATCCGATGTGCTACCTTGTTGGGCCAATATATAAAGCCTTCTTCTTAGTCCTATTCTAAATATAACATGCATGCTCTATCCGATGTGCTACCTTGTTGGGCCAATATATAAAGCCTTCTTCTTAGTCGTAGGCCTATTCTAAATATAACATGCATGCTCTATCCGATGTGCTACCTTGTTGGGTCAATTTATAAAGCCTTCTTCTTAGTCCTATTCTAAATATAACATGCATGCTCTATCCGATGTGCAACCTTGTTGGGCCAATATATAAAGCCTTCTCCTTAGTCCTATTCTAAATATAACATGCATACTCTATCCGATATGCTACCTTGTTGGGCCAATATATAAAGCCTTCTTCTTAGTCGTATTCTAAATATAACATGCATGCTCTATCCGATGTGCTACCTTGTTGGGCCAATATATAAAGCCTTCTTCTTAGTCCTATTCTAAATATAACATGCATGCTCTATCCGATGTGCTACCTTGTTGGGCCAATATATAAAGCCTTCTTCTTAGTCCTATTCTAAATATAACATGCATGCTCTATCCGATGTGCTACCTTGTTGGGCCAATATATAAAGCCTTCTTCTTAGTCCTATTCTAAATATAACATGCATGCTCTATCCGATGTGCTACCTTGTTGGGCCAATATATAAAGCCTTCTCCTTAGTCCTATTCTAAATATAACATGCATACTCTATCCGACATGCTACCTTGTTGGGCCAATATATAAAGCCTTCTTCTTAGTCGTATTCTAAATATAACATGCATGCTCTATCCGATGTGCTACCTTGTTGGGCCAATATATAAAGCCTTCTTCTTAGTCCTATTCTAAATATAACATGCATGCTCTATCCGATGTGCTACCTTGTTGGGCCAATATATAAAGCCTTCTTTTTAGTCCTATTCTAAATATAACATGCATGCTCTATCCGATGTGCTACCTTGTTGGGCCAATATATAAAGCCTTCTTCTTAGTCCTATTCTAAATATAACATGCATGCTCTATCCGATGTGCTACCTTGTTGGGCCAATATATAAAGCCTTCTTCTTAGTCCTATTCTAAATATAACATGCATGCTCTATCCGATGTGCTACCTTGTTGGGCCAATATATAAAGCCTTCTTCTTAGTCCTATTCTAAATATAACATGCATGCTCTATCCGATGTGCTACCTTGTTGGGCCAATATATAAAGCCTTCTTCTTAGTCCTATTCTAAATATAACATGCATGCTCTATGCGATGTGCTACCTTGTTGGGCCAATATATAAAGCCTTCTTCTTAGTCCTATTCTAAATATAACATGCATGCTCTATCCGATGTGCTACCTTGTTGGGCCAATATATAAAGCCTTCTTCTTAGTCGTATTCTAAATATAACATGCATGCTCTATCCGATGTGCTACCTTGTTGGGCCAATATATAAAGCCTTCTTCTTAGTCCTATTCTAAATATAACATGCATGCTCTATCCGATGTGCTACCTTGTTGGGCCAATATATAAAGCCTTCTTCTTAGTCCTATTCTAAATATAACATGCATGCTCTATCCGATGTGCTACCTTGTTGGGCCAATATATAAAGCCTTCTTCTTAGTCGTATTCTAAATATAACATGCATGCTCTATCCGATGTGCTACCTTGTTGGGCCAATATATAAAGCCTTCTCCTTAGTCCTATTCTAAATATAACATGCATACTCTATCCGATATGCTACCTTGTTGGGCCAATATATAAAGCCTTCTTCTTAGTCGTATTCTAAATATAACATGCATGCTCTATCCGATGTGCTACCTTGTTGGGCCAATATATAAAGCCTTCTCCGTAGTCCTATTCTAAATATAACATGCATGCTCTATCCGATGTGCTACCTTGTTGGGCCAATATATAAAGCCTTCTTCTTAGTCCTTTTCTAAATATAACATGCATGCTCTATCCGATGTGCTACCTTGTTGGGCCAATATATAAAGCCTTCTCCTTAGTCCTATTCTAAATATAACATGCATGCTCTATCCGATGTGCTACCTTGTTGGGCCAATATATAAAGCCTTCTCCTTAGTCCTATTCTAAATATAACATGCATACTCTATCCGACATGCTACCTTGTTGGGCCAATATATAAAGCCTTCTTCTTAGTCGTATTCTAAATATAACATGCATGCTCTATCCGATGTGCTACCTTGTTGGGCCAATATATAAAGCCTTCTTCTTAGTCCTATTCTAAATATAACATGCATGCTCTATCCGATGTGCTACCTTGTTGGGCCAATATATAAAGCCTTCTTCTTAGTCCTATTCTAAATATAACATGCATGCTCTATCCGATGTGCTACCTTGTTGGGCCAATATATAAAGCCTTCTTCTTAGTCCTATTCTAAATATAACATGCATGCTCTATCCGATGTGCTACCTTGTTGGGCCAATATATAAAGCCTTCTTCTTAGTCCTATTCTAAATATAACATGCATGCTCTATCCGATGTGCTACCTTGTTGGGCCAATATATAAAGCCTTCTTCTTAGTCCTATTCTAAATATAACATGCATGCTCTATCCGATGTGCTACCTTGTTGGGCCAATATATAAAGCCTTCTTCTTAGTCCTATTCTAAATATAACATGCATGCTCTATGCGATGTGCTACCTTGTTGGGCCAATATATAAAGCCTTCTTCTTAGTCCTATTCTAAATATAACATGCATGCTCTATCCGATGTGCTACCTTGTTGGGCCAATATATAAAGCCTTCTTCTTAGTCCTATTCTAAATACAACATGCATGCTCTATCCGATGTGCTACCTTGTTGGGCCAATATATAAAGCCTTCTTCTTAGTCCTATTCTAAATATAACATGCATGCTCTATGCGATGTGCTACCTTGTTGGGCCAATATATAAAGCCTTCTTCTTAGTCCTATTCTAAATATAACATGCATGCTCTATCCGATGTGCTACCTTGTTGGGCCAAGATATAAAGCCTTCTTCTTAGTCGTATTCTAAATATAACATGCATGCTCTATCCGATGTGCTACCTTGTTGGGCCAATATATAAAGCCTTCTTCTTAGTCCTATTCTAAATATAACATGCATGCTCTATCCGATGTGCTACCTTGTTGGGCCAATATATAAAGCCTTCTTCTTAGTCCTATTCTAAATATAACATGCATGCTCTATCCGATGTGCTACCTTGTTGGGCCAATATATAAAGCCTTCTTCTTAGTCGTATTCTAAATATAACATGCATGCTCTATCCGATGTGCTACCTTGTTGGGCCAATATATAAAGCCTTCTCCTTAGTCCTATTCTAAATATAACATGCATACTCTATCCGATATGCTACCTTGTTGGGCCAATATATAAAGCCTTCTTCTTAGTCGTATTCTAAATATAACATGCATGCTCTATCCGATGTGCTACCTTGTTGGGCCAATATATAAAGCCTTCTCCGTAGTCCTATTCTAAATATAACATGCATGCTCTATCCGATGTGCTACCTTGTTGGGCCAATATATAAAGCCTTCTTCTTAGTCCTTTTCGAAATATAACATGCATGCTCTATCCGATGTGCTACCTTGTTGGGCCAATATATAAAGCCTTCTCCTTAGTCCTATTCTAAATATAACATGCATGCTCTATCCGATGTGCTACCTTGTTGGGCCAATATATAAAGCCTTCTCCTTAGTCCTATTCTAAATATAACATGCATACTCTATCCGACATGCTACCTTGTTGGGCCAATATATAAAGCCTTCTTCTTAGTCGTATTCTAAATATAACATGCATGCTCTATCCGATGTGCTACCTTGTTGGGCCAATATATAAAGCCTTCTTCTTAGTCCTATTCTAAATATAACATGCATGCTCTATCCGATGTGCTACCTTGTTGGGCCAATATATAAAGCCTTCTTCTTAGTCCTATTCTAAATATAACATGCATGCTCTATCCGATGTGCTACCTTGTTGGGCCAATATATAAAGCCTTCTTCTTAGTCCTATTCTAAATATAACATGCATGCTCTATCCGATGTGCTACCTTGTTGGGCCAATATATAAAGCCTTCTTCTTAGTCCTATTCTAAATATAACATGCATGCTCTATCCGATGTGCTACCTTGTTGGGCCAATATATAAAGCCTTCTTCTTAGTCCTATTCTAAATATAACATGCATGCTCTATCCGATGTGCTACCTTGTTGGGCCAATATATAAAGCCTTCTTCTTAGTCCTATTCTAAATATAACATGCATGCTCTATGCGATGTGCTACCTTGTTGGGCCAATATATAAAGCCTTCTTCTTAGTCCTATTCTAAATATAACATGCATGCTCTATCCGATGTGCTACCTTGTTGGGCCAATATATAAAGCCTTCTTCTTAGTCGTATTCTAAATATAACATGCATGCTCTATCCGATGTGCTACCTTGTTGGGCCAATATATAAAGCCTTCTTCTTAGTCCTATTCTAAATATAACATGCATGCTCTATCCGATGTGCTACCTTGTTGGGCCAATATATAAAGCCTTCTTCTTAGTCCTATTCTAAATATAACATGCATGCTCTATCCGATGTGCTACCTTGTTGGGCCAATATATAAAGCCTTCTTCTTAGTCGTATTCTAAATATAACATGCATGCTCTATCCGATGTGCTACCTTGTTGGGCCAATATATAAAGCCTTCTCCTTAGTCCTATTCTAAATATAACATGCATACTCTATCCGATATGCTACCTTGTTGGGCCAATATATAAAGCCTTCTTCTTAGTCGTATTCTAAATATAACATGCATGCTCTATCCGATGTGCTACCTTGTTGGGCCAATATATAAAGCCTTCTCCGTAGTCCTATTCTAAATATAACATGCATGCTCTATCCGATGTGCTACCTTGTTGGGCCAATATATAAAGCCTTCTTCTTAGTCCTTTTCTAAATATAACATGCATGCTCTATCCGATGTGCTACCTTGTTGGGCCAATATATAAAGCCTTCTCCTTAGTCCTATTCTAAATATAACATGCATGCTCTATCCGATGTGCTACCTTGTTGGGCCAATATATAAAGCCTACTTCTTAGTCCTTTTCTAAATATAACATGCATGCTCTATCCGATGTGCTACCTTGTTGGGTCAATATATAAAGCCTTCTTCTTAGTCCTATTCTAAATATAACGTGCATGCTCTATCCGATGTGCTACCTTGTTGGGCCAATATATAAAGCCTTCTTCTTAGTCGTAGGCCTATTCTAAATATAACATGCATGCTCTATCCGATGTGCTACCTTGTTGGGTCAATATATAAAGCCTTCTTCTTAGTCCTATTCTAAATATAACATGCATGCTCTATCCGATGTGCAACCTTGTTGGGCCAATATATAAAGCCTTCTCCTTAGTCCTATTCTAAATATAACATGCATACTCTATCCGATATGCTACCTTGTTGGGCCAATATATAAAGCCTTCTTCTTAGTCGTATTCTAAATATAACATGCATGCTCTATCCGATGTGCTACCTTGTTGGGCCAATATATAAAGCTTTCTTCTTAGTCCTATTCTAAATATAACATGCATGCTCTATCCGATGTGCTACTTTGTTGGGCCAATATATAAAGCCTTCTTCTTAGTCCTATTCTAAATATAACATGCATGCTCTATCCGATGTGCTACCTTGTTGGGCCAATATATAAAGCCTTCTTCTTAGTCGTATTCTAAATATAATATGCATGCTCTATCCGATGTGCTACCTTGTTGGGCCAATATATAAAGCCTTCTCCTTAGTCCTATTCTAAATATAACGTGCATACTCTATCCGATATGCTACCTTGTTGGGCCAATATATAAAGCCTTCTTCTTAGTCGTATTCTAAATATAACATGCATGCTCTATCCGATGAGTTACCTTGTTGGGCCAATATATAAAGCCTTCTTCTTAGTCCTATTCTAAATATAACATGCATGCTCTATCCGATGTGCTACCTTGTTGGGCCAATATATAAAGCCTTCTTCTTAGTCCTATTCTAAATATAACATGCATGCTCTATCCGATGTGCTACCTTGTTGGGCCAATATATAAAGCCTTCTTCTTAGTCCTATTCTAAATATAACATGCATGCTCTATCCGATGTGCTACCTTGTTGGGCCAATATATAAAGCCTTCTTCTTAGTCCTATTCTAAATATAACATGCATGCTCTATCCGATGTGCTACCTTGTTGGGCCAATATATAAAGCCTTCTTCTTAGTCCTATTCTAAATATAACATGCATGCTCTATCCGATGTGCTACCTTGTTGGGCCAATATATAAAGCCTTCTTCTTAGTCCTATTCTAAATATAACATGCATGCTCTATGCGATGTGCTACCTTGTTGGGCCAATATATAAAGCCTTCTTCTTAGTCCTATTCTAAATATAACATGCATGCTCTATCCGATGTGCTACCTTGTTGGGCCAATATATAAAGCCTTCTTCTTAGTCCTATTCTAAATATAACATGCATGCTCTATCCGATGTGCTACCTTGTTGGGCCAATATATAAAGCCTTCTTCTTAGTCCTATTCTAAATATAACATGCATGCTCTATCGGATGTGCTACCTTGTTGGGCCAATATATAAAGCCTTCTTCTTAGTCCTATTCTAAATATAACATGCATGCTCTATGCGATGTGCTACCTTGTTGGGCCAATATATAATGCCTTCCTCTTAGTCGTATTCTAAATATAACATGCATGCTCTATCCGATGTGCTACCTTGTTGGGCCAATATATAAAGCCTTCTTCTTAGTCCTATTCTAAATATAACATGCATGCTCTATCCGATGTGCTACCTTGTTGGGCCAATATATAAAGCCTTCTTCTTAGTCGTATTCTAAATATAACATGCATGCTCTATCCGATGTGCTACCTTGTTGGGCCAATATATAAAGCCTTCTACTTAGTCCTATTCTAAATATAACATGCATGCTCTATCCGATGTGCTACCTTGTTGGGCCAATACATAAAGCCTTCTTCTTAGTCCTATTCTAAATATAACATGCATGCTCTATCCGATGTGCTACCTTGTTGGGCCAATATATAAAGCCTTCTTCTTAGTCGTATTCTAAATATAACATGCATGCTCTATCCGATGTGCTACCTTGTTGGGCCAATATATAAAGCCTTCTCCTTAGTCCTATTCTAAATATAACATGCATACTCTATCCGATATGCTACCTTGTTGGGCCAATATATAAAGCCTTCTTCTTAGTCGTATTCTAAATATAACATGCATGCTCTATCCGATGTGCTACCTTGTTAGGCCAATATATAAAGCCTTCTCCTTAGTCCTATTCTAAATATAACATGCATGCTCTATCCGATGTGCTACCTTGTTGGGCCAATATATAAAGCCTTCTTCTTAGTCGTATTCTAAATATAACATGCATGCTCTATCCGATGTGCTATCTTGTTGGGCCAATATATAAAGCCTTCTTCTTAGTCGTATTCTAAATATAACATGCATGCTCTATCCGATGTGCTACCTTGTTGGGCCAATATATAAAGCCTTCTTCTTAGTCCTATTCTAAATATAACATGCATGCTCTATCCGATGTGCTACCTTGTTGGGCCAATATATAAAGCCTTCTTCTTAGTCCTATTCTAAATATAACATGCATGCTCTATCCGATGTGCTACCTTGTTGGGCCAATATATAAAGCCTTCTTCTTAGTCCTATTCTAAATATAACATGCATGCTCTATGCGATGTGCTACCTTGTTGGGCCAATATATAAAGCCTTCTTCTTAGTCGTATTCTAAATATAACATGCATGCTCTATCCGATGTGCTACCTTGTTGGGCCAATATATAAAGCCTTCTTCTTAGTCCTATTCTAAATATAACATGCATGCTCTATCCGATGTGCTACCTTGTTGGGCCAATATATAAAGCCTTCTTCTTAGTCCTATTCTAAATATAACATGCATGCTCTATGCGATGTGCTACCTTGTTGGGCCAATATATAAAGCCTTCTTCTTAGTCGTATTCTAAATATAACATGCATGCTCTATCCGATGTGCTACCTTGTTGGGCCAATATATAAAGCCTTCTTCTTAGTCCTATTCTAAATATAACATGCATGCTCTATCCGATGTGCTACCTTGTTGGGCCAATATATAAAGCCTTCTTCTTAGTCCTATTCTAAATATAACATACATGCTCTATCCGATGTGCTACCTTGTTGGGCCAATATATAAAGCCTTCTTCTTAGTCCTATTCTAAATATAACATGCATGCTCTATCCGATGTGCTACCTTGTTGGGCCAATATATAAAGCCTTCTTCTTAGTCCTATTCTAAATATAACATGCATGCTCTATGCGATGTGCTACCTTGTTGGGCCAATATATAAAGCCTTCTTCTTAGTCGTATTCTAAATATAACATGCATGCTCTATCCGATGTGCTACCTTGTTGGGCCAATATATAAAGCCTTCTTCTTAGTCCTATTCTAAATATAACATGCATGCTCTATCCGATGTGCTACCTTGTTGGGCCAATATATAAAGCCTTCTTCTTAGTCCTATTCTAAATATAACATGCATGCTCTATCCGATGTGCTACCTTGTTGGGCCAATATATAAAGCCTTCTTCTTAGTCCTATTCTAAATATAACATGCATGCTCTGTCCGATGTGCTACCTTGTTGGGCCAATATATAAAGCCTTCTTCTTAGTCCTATTCTAAATATAACATGCATGCTCTATCCGATGTGCTACCTTGTTGGGCCAATATATAAAGCCTTCTTCTTAGTCCTATTCTAAATATAACATGCATGCTCTATGCGATGTGCTACCTTGTTGGGCCAATATATAAAGCCTTCTTCTTAGTCGTATTCTAAATATAACATGCATGCTCTATCCGATGTGCTACCTTGTTGGGCCAATATATAAAGCCTTCTTCTTAGTCCTATTCTAAATATAACATGCATGCTCTATCCGATGTGCTACCTTGTTGGGCCAATATATAAAGCCTTCTTCTTAGTCCTATTCTAAATATAACATGCATGCTCTATCCGATGTGCTACCTTGTTGGACCAATATATAAAGCCTTCTTCTTAGTCCTATTCTAAATATAACATGCATGCTCTATCCGATGTGCTACCTTTTTGGGCCAATATATAAAGCCTTCTTCTTAGTCCTATTCTAAATATAACATGCATGCTCTATCCGATGTGCTACCTTGTTGGGCCAATATATAAAGCCTTCTTCTTAGTCCTATTCTAAATATAACATGCATGCTCTGTCCGATGTGCTACCTTGTTGGGCCAATATATAAAGCCTTCTTCTTAGTCCTATTCTAAATATAACATGCATGCTCTATCCGATGTGCTACCTTGTTGGGCCAATATATAAAGCTTTCTTCTTAGTCCTATTCTAAATATAACATGCATGCTCTATGCGATGTGCTACCTTGTTGGGCCAATATATAAAGCCTTCTTCTTAGTCCTATTCTAAATATAACATGCATGCTCTATCCGATGTGCTACCTTGTTGGGCCAATATATAAAGCCTTCTTCTTAGTCCTATTCTAAATATAACATGCATGCTCTATCCGATGTGCTACCTTGTTGGGCCAATATATAAAGCCTTCTTCTTAGTCCTATTCTAAATATAACATGCATGCTCTATCCGATGTGCTACCTTGTTGGGCCAATATATAAAGCCTTCTTCTTAGTCCTATTCTAAATATAACATGCATGCTCTATCCGATGTGCTACCTTGTTGGGCCAATATATAAAGCCTTCTTCTTAGTCCTATTCTAAATATAACATGCATGCTCTATGCGATGTGCTACCTTGTTGGGCCAATATATAAAGCCTTCTTCTTAGTCGTATTCTAAATATAACATGCATGCTCTATCCGATGTGCTACCTTGTTGGGCCAATATATAAAGCCTTCTTCTTAGTCCTATTCTAAATATAACATGCATGCTCTATCCGATGTGCTACCTTGTTGGGCCAATATATAAAGCCTTCTTCTTAGTCCTATTCTAAATATAACATGCATGCTCTATCCGATGTGCTACCTTGTTGGGCCAATATATAAAGCCTTCTTCTTAGTCCTATTCTAAATATAACATGCATGCTCTATCCGATGTGCTACCTTGTTGGGCCAATATATAAAGCCTTCTTCTTACTCCTATTCTAAATATAACATGCATGCTCTATCCGATGTGCTACCTTGTTGGGCCAATATATAAAGCCTTCTTCTTACTCCTATTCTAAATATAACATGCATGCTCTATCCGATGTGCTACCTTGTTGGGCCAATATATAAAGCCTTCTTCTTACTCCTATTCTAAATATAACATGCATGCTCTATCCGATGTGCTACCTTGTTGGGCCAATATATAAAGCCTTCTTCTTACTCCTATTCTAAATATAACATGCATGCTCTATCCGATGTGCTACCTTGTTGGGCCAATATATAAAGCCTTCTTCTTAGTCGTATTCTAAATATAACATGCATGCTCTATCCGATGTGCTACCTTGTTGGGCCAATATATAAAGCCTTCTTCTTAGTCCTATTCTAAATATAACATGCATGCTCTATCCGATGTGCTACCTTGTTGGGTCAATATATAAAGCCTTCTTCTTAGTCCTATTCTAAATATAACATGCATGCTCTATCCGATGTGCTACCTTGTTGGGCCAATATATAAAGCCTTCTTCTTAGTCCTATTCTAAATATAACATGCATCCTCTATGCGATGTGCTACCTTTTTGGGCCAATATATAAAGCCTTCTTCTTAGTCGTATTCTAAATATAACATGCATGCTCTATCCGATGTGCTACCTTGTTGGGCCAATATATAAAGCCTTCTACTTAGTCCTATTCTAAATATAACATCCATCCTCTATGCGATGTGCTACCTTGTTGGGCCAATATATAAAGCCTTCTTCTTAGTCCTATTCTAAATATAACGTGCATGCTCTATCCGATGTGCTACCTTGTTGGGCCAATATATAAAGCCTTCTTCTTAGTCCTATTCTAAATATAACATGCATGCTCTATCCGATGTGCTACCTTGTTGGGCCAATATATAAAGCCTTCTTCTTAGTCCTACTCTAAATATAACATGCATGCTCTATCCGATATGCTACCTTGTTGGGCCAATATATAAAGCCTTCTTCTTAGTCCTATTCTAAATATAACATGCATGCTCTATCCGATGTGCTACCTTGTTGGGCCAATATATAAAGCCTTCTTCTTAGTCCTATTCTAAATATAACATGCATGCTCTATCCGATATGCTACCTTGTTGGGCCAATATATAAAGCCTTCTTCTTAGTCCTATTCTAAATATAACATGCATGCTCTATCCGATGTGCTACCTTGTTGGGCCAATATATAAAGCCTTCTTCTTAGTCCTATTCTAAATATAACATGCATGCTCTATCCGATGTGCTACCTTGTTGGGCCAATATATAAAGCCTTCTTCTTAGTCCTATTCTAAATATAACATGCATACTCTATCCGATATGCTACCTTGTTGGGCCAATATATAAAGCCTTCTCCTTAGTCCTATTCTAAATATAACGTGCATGCTCTATCCGATGTGCTACCTTGTTGGGCCAATATATAAAGCCTTCTACTTAGTCCTATTCTAAATATAACGTGCATGCTCTATCCGATGTGCTACCTTGTTGGGCCAATATATAAAGCCTTCTTCTTAGTCGTATTCTAAATATAACATGCATGCTCTATCCGATGTGCTACCTTGTTGGGCCAATATATAAAGCCTTCTTCTTAGTCCTATTCTAAATATAACATGCATGCTCTATCCGATGTGCTACCTTGTTGGGCCAATATATAAAGCCTTCTTCTTAGTCCTATTCTAAATATAACATGCATGCTCTATGCGATGTGCTACCTTGTTGGACCAATATATAAAGCTTTCTTCTTAGTCCTATTCTAAATATAACATGCATGCTCTATCCGATGTGCTACCTTGTTGGGCCAATATATAAAGCCTTCTTCTTAGTCGTATTCTAAATATAACATGCATGCTCTATCCGATGTGCTACCTTGTTGGGCCAATATATAAAGCCTTCTCCTTAGTCGTATTCTAAATATAACATGCATGCTCTATCCGATGTGCTACCTTGTTGGGCCAATATATAAAGCCTTCTTCTTAGTCCTATTCTAAATATAACATGCATGCTCTATCCGATGTGCTACCTTGTTGGGCCAATATATAACGCCTTCTTCTTAGTCCTATTCTAAATATAACATGCATGCTCTATCCGATGTGCTACCTTGTTGGACCAATATGAAGCTATAAAGTAACGACTTGAAAGAGGATACGATTGCCCAAATCCCCGTCTCACGTTGTTTTGCCAGTATGACGAAACAATTAAAATTTATTAAAAAACAAACTACATAATTATAAAGTAAAACATATTTCGTGAAAAAAAACTAACAAAGTTTACCAATAAACATCCACACGTCAATTTTGTGTACCCATACCCGAAACGCTCATCATCCCTAGAAACCCAATTAATACAGAACAACATACCTAAAACCCACGTTACCGAAATCATAAACATCCTCCAAATCATCACCAAACAAAACTATTTCACCCACAACTCAAACTTCTATTCACAACCAGATGGCCTACCCATGGGAAGTCCTAACAGTTGTGTCGTAAGCGAAATCTTTCTACAACACATAGAAAACACCAAAATACTCACAAACAATACACACGCACACAAAATTATTTACTCGCACAGATACGTCGATGATATAATAACACTATACAGAGGCAACTCCTGTCAATGTGAAAAACTCCTCACCTACACTAATAAAATACACCCAAAACTCCACTTCACTTCAGAAATTGAAACCAACCGATCCTTAAACTTCCTCGACCTAACCATAACAAAAAGCCACACACAAAAACACAGCTTCAACATTTACAGGAAACCCATAACAACAGACACACTTATCCACAACACCTCAACCCACCCTATCCAACACAAACACGCTGCCTTCATATCCATGCTCCATAGACTTAAAGAAGTCCCAATGACCACAGAAAACATAAACAAAGAACTAGACACAATTAAATATTTAGCATACGCAAGTAGATACAACACCACAATAATAGACAAACTATGGTTCAAAATACAAAAAAACACTAACATTAACACTACAGCCAAGGAAAACAAATACATCACATTACCATTCATAAACAAAACAACAAACAAAATAGCCCGCAAATTTCAAAAAATAGGATACAAAATAGGATACAAGATAGGATACAAAATAGCATACAAAACTAATAACAAATTACAATACAAAATCAACACAACACTAACAAGGATAAACTACAAGCACCAGGCGTATACAAACTGAACTGCGACGAATGTAACAAATTCTACATTGGACAAACAGGTCGCAGCTTTAAACAAAGAGTCGAGGAACACAAATAGAACACCAACTCAACTACAATCACATAAAAGAAACAGGACACAAATGCACAGACATTTAAGCCCTACCATAACCTAGAAATCCTACATATCAACAAAAAAGGACCACATCTTAACAGACTAGAACAATATGAAATTTACAAAAACACGAAAACACAAAGTACAAACATATTAAATGAACAAACACAATACAAATCACACATACTCTTTGATACTATCGAAATCCTACCTTTAAAACCGTCACCGCTTGACTCAACATCTCCAAGCAGAAGACACTGATGAAGATCGGCACATAGCGATCGAAAACGTTCTGTCTCAGTAAGTTTTAACAAATTTACTAAGTTCAAAGTTCGGATAGTCATAAACTATTGTTTAAGTATAAATAATATTCGAGCTGGCTTGTGAGTGAAAGTTATAATTAAAGAATAAAAATATGGTACAACTCACAAATATATAATTTTTTTATTTCAAACGCGTTTCAACGACTAATTTGTCGTCATCCTCAGTGAAGATACAGAAATGAAATTAACTTAAAAAAATATATATATTAAACATAACCTATAAAGTTTTAGCAAAAACTTTATAGGTTATGTTTAATATATATATTTTTTTTATTTAATTTCATTTGTGTGTCTTCACTAAGTATGACGACAAATTAGTCGTTGAAACGCGTTTGAAATAAAAAAATTATATATTTGTGAGTTGTACCATATTTTTATTCTTTAACTATTGTTTAAGTGATTAATAAGATTCACCGAACGTAATGGACTATAAGCTTCTAGAATTTTGTGTAGTTTTAAGGCGATTGACCAGTATTTCGGCTAGGAAGGTAAGAACAGAACTATGAACAGACAGGATTAAAGTAGGGAGATGTTCCCCTGGTGAAGAATATAAGGGGGAGCAGTATTATCTGTGAAAGGTCGCGCTCCTGAAGTAAAATTAGTTTCTCTCGGGTGGAAAAACGTGTCTACTAGTTAAAACCCTTAGCAAGAAGTCCAAGGAAGGGCTAAGAGAACGTAATACATCTCTCGTACTGGGAGAAGGGGCGGATGTATGATGACGAAATTGGTAAAGAAGCTAGATTTGGTTACAGTCGCTGATTCTGAAACAAACCTGCTCTAAGGTGGAGGGTAAAGAAATGTCTAACCGGCTGTAGGGTCAAAGACATAGTTTTAGGATGATCTGTGGTAACAAATATATCCTAACCTAATATACCTAAGACTAAACGATGGCTCTTTGGTTAAAGAATGGAGAAAGATGCAACTCAATAACACCAAATACAGGTCCGGTTTTATCTCTTATTATTAGGTATAGTATACGTTTAACTAGGCTGATTAAATATTTTACATTTCTTCAGAGAGAAGGTTTCATTTTAACCATCGGGTAAAACCGAACACCAAAATCAAAACAAAATAAAGTTACATCGCAAAACAAGTGTTATTTTTTTAATAGATGAATTCAATACCTTCCTCTGTGCTTGCAAATGACACTACGTGTTTAAATTACAGGAGTTGAAATTAATTACACATTTTGACGGTTTCGTACATTTCAATATTTCTAAAATATTAAAACAAAATAAATAGTACCGGAATTGTCAATTCATTAGATTTCGGGTAGTCAGTGAAAGCAGTAAAATATCGGAGATAAATACAGTTTTGAGGATGTTATATAATTACCATGTTAAATTTTCAATAAATGCATTACCGTCTAAAAAAAACTTGTAAAGATTATTAAAAAGTTTTGAAAACTTATAAACTGTTAGAATATATGTAAAGTAAGCAGAAAAGATATAAATATTTAAGAACACGAAGCAATATATTACCTAAAATATTAGGTTTGTTTCTCGATATTGGAAGATGCGCCTACTTGACCGGAAGGTAGTTATGTAATAGCATGCATTGCAGGTTACATAACAAAGCGGGGTAGGTAGAAGTAGCACTAAGCGAGTCGAAGCGGCCAGGGTTTTTCTGGCAGTATCTCATCGGTTCGCTACCAGTTAGGCTTTAACTTGTTTTGTCCAAGTCAGTGTTTTTCTGAGTTACGTCTACCGTTGATAAAATCCTTCAGGTGAGTGGTATTTCGACTTGTATGTGCGTTATCGGCAGCTAT
The DNA here is from genome assembly GCA_036971475.1 of Prosapia bicincta. Lineage (NCBI taxonomy): Eukaryota > Metazoa > Arthropoda > Insecta > Hemiptera > Cercopidae > Prosapia > Prosapia bicincta. The sequence continues at coordinate 136,045,199 of JBAIZL010000003.1, forward strand.
GTGCAATGAAGTCGCATTATCTGCGACGTTGCGTTTATAGTTTTATCAATGTTTTCAGTTTTATATATATTTTATAGATAATTAATATTGTTCGAAATAGCGTTTACTTTGTGATTCTAATAATTTTAAACTTGTTTTCTACAGGATGTGTTTACACTTTTATCTCTTTACTATAAGCCAAACGACTTAGCTAGTAATTTCTTTGACTATGTTGTTTATGTTGCGGATATTTTTAACTGCACATTATTATTTATCACATTATGTAAACACTAATTCAAATTTTTTTCTAGGTGTAAATGTTTGTCTTAGTTACAAAGCAGTTGAGTTTTAAATAATGTTTATACAAAAAATTTCTCTAATCACATTATATTTTATTTTTGTGATTAATTTATATAGTTACGTAAGTAACTTATATAAGCCTAGGTTACTTCAATTTTTTTTTTACTTGTTAGTTCTATAAACCTATTATACAAAATAATATTATCTACTAAAATGAGGATATATTTTTGTTCTTGTTATTTCTATACAACCTTAGAAGTCGTCCGTTGATGTTGGTTACAAAACTGACCGTAACGCAGGAGGATATCGGTTTGATTGTGTCAAACTGATTTTTGAAATCTTTTCTATGAAATTCGTTATCAAAAATCAAATGTAACTTTATAGAAACTTTATGTTTTGTCACCAATTCTATCGATTTAATCCAGCTTCTTTAACAACAGCAAATCAATAACAGTTTTAATATTGTTTTTAAAAGTTTTGTTGAAACACCAGAGTATCGATTGCGTAACAACAGACAATCGATAATATGTAACATCTGTAAGCCTGACGCAAATTATATTTGGGTTTATTGAAATATGTAAGTAAATATTCTAAACTATTCAACATTTTCTCATTTACACTCATATCTAATGTAAACAAAACAAGTCTATTATTTAATTTTGTTTTCAAAGTTATCATGAATTGTACATACTTTACCAACCACTAAGTTCATATTATAGCTTCGATTATGGATACATAAATTCACTTGACTGAGCTCATCAGTCGTTTATATGGAGTCTACTTCTGCAATAGTCCTTGCGATCTAACCTGTCTTTTAGAGCCGGTTTTTTTTCGGGCGGACTAAATAAATTTACTTTCTTACTTAATTGACATTTCTAGATACTTATCGAATATTTGAGAAGTACGCTGAAATATAGGAAGAACGATACATAATTTATAATAATAACATTACATAATTTGACAAAAAAGTTAGTTTGTCTAAGTGGAGGTGATTCATTAAGGAAACCTATGCAAGTGATAAGGCACATCAGGGCCAGCCCTGATCCACAAGACAGGTTAGATCATACATACAATAATTACCCTGCAATCAGTGGTTTTACTGATAGGTTGAGCCAAGGAACAAACGAGTGGGTTGTTATTGATTAAGATTATTTGCGCAATTTTAGCCGACAAATGGAAAAGGATATACGAGGATGCACACAGATTGATTCGTCTCTAATTAAACGCCACTAGATTTTCAATGTGTGCTTTTTAGTATTGAGCAACCTCAACGAGTCATTCTGTCATTCGTCATTCTGGATTCTGGGTCTCGATATTAAGCTTTGATTAAAAAGGTCAAGTTATCTTCGAGGTTTCACATGTAGTTCACCTAAAGACCTGATATAACGACGTATTTGATCGAAGAATTAATCACCATGGTATCTAAGATCAGGAAATAACGTTATTAGTGCTGCCTAAAATGTCACGGCCACGATCTTCTAGAAAGAAACAGCATCTCTACACTGATCTACTCCAGTAATTGCAAGAGGTTACTACAGGGCTAGACAAAATAGCGAAAATGTAGACAGCACGTACGTCGCATACAGACTACAAAAACAATATTATCTAACTTTACAGTAATCCAGAAGGTGTTTTGGGAGAGTGGCTTCAAACTATGAATATGAAGTGTATGGATTCGTGGAGGGGGTGTAAAATAGAGTAAAACACAAATTATAATTTTGAAATATTTGGGTTGATACAATTTTAATAACTTGAGTAAAAACAATTCAACTTGAAACATACACATGTAAATAAATATTATACATTGATTATCGACTTGTAATTGTATGTGATGTGGATTACGTTATGGTTGGAGCCTTTTGTTGTTCGTGCTTTTACCACAAGGTAGAATGCTTAGTGAAAACATTGCCACGCCGGACTTTTGATGGTTTGGAGCCCCTCAGTGATGAGGTTGGCTGCGTGCTTTCCTGGTTTTGAGCTCATCCATTAAGAAAACACCTCTAGAAGCCTGATTACTTGAGTGTAGCTTCTATTGCAAGCGATAGTTTCATTTTACATTTGATTTCTTTTCGAACGGATTCGATGCTATTTCTATCAAGTCAAAAGTAAAAATCTGCCCTTTACTTCTTGTGAAGAGTAAATACTCTTGCTAAATTCATCACATAAACTAAATACTGCCCTTGGTCAATAAAGGGAGCTCGTCGTAGTACTAGTATACATACCTAGGTTTTATAATGTAGATACTGATTACACTTTAGTAGGTGCTACATGCTAATGTAGGAGGTTCTATTTCTCCGGTCTTAGCATAGTTTGAACAATGCGTAGTCTTCAACACAGAAATGTAAGCCGTATATGACTAGTTGGTTTCCCTGATTTTTTGGGAATGATTTTATTACCTATATCATAAATATCCCGGAATTACACGTGCTTATTTTTCCCGAGGTTTTTTTAAATAATACTTTTAGCCAAAGCTATTGAAACAACCAATTAATTGTCAATTGTTGCGTTTCTATTTGACCGGAAGATAGTATTTTTGTTTTATTGCTCATTCAAAACAATTTACCATAAACAATTTAAATATGTACAGGTGTACAAACTTATACCTAAAATTTTACCGTAAGTTTAGGGATATGTTGTCGGGGAAATCATTTGTGGAATGCTAGAAGCTGATCGTCAAAGATGAAATATTTAGTAAATCTGTATTTAGCGAAAGTTAGTCGCTCAACAATCTTAGAGTGTATGTTAGTTTTCCGTTCTTCGGCCTAGACAACGCATGAGAAGTCAAAACAATGCAAATTTACAATGACATACATCGATAAGTTACAAGATGGCCAACAGACACATAGGCTTGACATTCGCGTCGCCTGTAGCTTTTACTTTGTACATCTTTGGTTTGCAAAGTGCTTTCTTATGCAACTACTGTATATGTTTGCAAATTCTGAATTTGTTGCTTCTTCTACGATTAACCATAAAGCCTTAAAAGTTATGAAACTCGTAAATACAGATATGATTAAGTTAAGCATGTCCCTTACTTCCATGTCCAGAACGTAGGGAAGGATTGTGATATTCATCTGCAATATTCTTAACTGAACTCTCTATAATGGTAATTTTTCGTTACACCAAAATGAATGAAATAAGCAAACCATTAAACTCCATTTAAATTCTTTGAATTGCATTTGGGAGGCTGATTTATGGAAGGTAATTATTAGATTTATGTTGAAGACGGTGTCCTTGATGAACGAGCGACTTGGAGTTTCAAATTCCGAGTTGTTTATCACCTTTTTTCATACAGAATCTTCTACGCATATCATTATAGAACTCTCTTTTAGCAAAATCTTTCTATTAAGTTCATTTTTATTATTTTTCCTTGATTTTATTCATGCTTAAATCTACCACTCACTAACCTTTTCTACTACACAATCTTTCAAAACCTCTGGACAGCAACTACACTCTTCAGCCACTTCAGTTTCTTGTAACTACCGTCTAAACTGTTCATCACTACATTCTTAATCTTCTTTTTTAATACAACGAGAAACTTTATTATACACAAACCTGGAAAAGAATAATATTAACTAATTTTACGAACACAGATTAGGGTTTTACGTATCTACTCGCATAGATTATAATGGCAACGTAGGCCTAATCGAAATCACTACAGACACAATAACCTATCTGAAGCACTGAAATTACACTGACGAAACAAGTGCACAGGGAGAGAAAGGTAATTGGCCACTCAAGGTCGAGCAAATTGCCAACTGCTAATGGCGGAAACGTAAAAGACATTGAATAAAATTATGATTTGCGGGGTCACTAAAGTGGTTTAAGAAATGGGTGATCGATGTTATCGTTGTAGTTGTTTGAGGTATCTATTAGGCTACTATCGCGAAATACATGTTAGTAAAAAAAATGACACAAAAATGTTCAAAACTTTTGTTTTACTGTTTATTAACTGTCAATAGTGGGATTAAAACGAATCAATGACTTATAAAAAATTTCACTTCAGAGTTCCTGAACATTGTCTTGATAGTTATTGCTATACCAATTCGTGTAATGTATCGCAATGAATTACGAGCAGATTACTGTTCGGTTCATAAGTCGAGGTTGGTGCAGCAATGATTATCGCTAAAGTTTTTTTTTTTTTATTACTTTAGTAATATCCCAAATTATTAATTGATGTTTTTAAATTTTACTTATTGATATTAAAGAACGTGGTTCTAACAAATTCCAGTGTCTATATCGTCAACATATTCCTGAGTTTTTTCCAACTGAATGAATTAAATCAGACAGAATGTGGCGCCTGAGATTTAAATGGACACGCACTAATCTACGTCACGACACGCCTACATACTTGATTGTGTTTACGTGTCAGTACACACTGGTTGTTTAATAACAATTTTGATTTATTGGTGGTTAATTTGACGCGGGCAGTGCCTACTAAGAAAGTTGAAAAGTAAAATGATGGAATAGCGAGTTGAAAAAAAATTAAGTCAAGTATTTTAATTGAAAGTAAATAGTTTACTTTTTTCTAAACGGTGATTATAATCCGTTTTCTACAAGGAATAATTAGGACCAACCATAAGCGTAATATGTGTACGATTTATTTTTTATTATGTATCTTTTCTCTATAATATATTTAATCTACTTTCCTCTAAATACAGATGGAATAAAAAAAATTCACTTAGAATGTTTGAAACAAGAAAACGCTTTACAAAAAAATTCATTATGTAACGATAGACAACTGAAGTCGCGTTTACACTGGCGTTTTCAATTAAGACATTTTCCTCAATTTGTTGAAAACAAACTATGTTGACAACAAAAGTACTTTGCAAATACATAAAAAACTATGTTGTTAGCAGCCATTTCTTTTCCCACCAGGACTCTGTAAAGTTCAAAGGAAGTTGGTATTTGTTAAATAATCATAGTAAATATTTAATAATAACATTTGAAGTTTATAAAGTGCAGTAAATAAACAACAGAATGAAGAATAAAAAAGCTTTGTTAGATAAAAATGTTATTATTAAAAAATATGCAACTCATTATATGTATTGAATTAATTATAGTAATATCTATCGAAATATAAATCAATTAATACATTTATTAACTGATAAACGACTTATTAACATTTTACCTTAATAATGTACAATAAATAGAGTAACATAACCTACAAAGTTAAATGTTAAAATAGTTCACTCAAAATCTCACTACACACTAGTTTTTTTTATAACACATACAGAATAAACTACTAAAGTAAGTCTGTAGGTATCAATAAACTAGTGTGTAATGAGATTTTGAGTAAACTCTTTTAATATTTACCGTTGTAAATAGCTCTTACTAGTTAAACTGTAAATAACTTAGTAACATTACATACCTGTTGAACAGCTGTTCTACAACATAACCTGTAACATAAAATCAGCTGTTATATGATATCATTTGTTAACACTTAGTTCACTTGGAATACTGTATAATATCGATGCGTTGGAAAGTAGCGTGAATGTCACAAGTCGAAGATTTTTCTCTGTGCAAAACTTACAGTTAGGCTTACTATAAGTAAAAGTTGTTTTAAAAACCTAAGGAAAAACCGATTCAATCGCTTCAAGTGAACCTTGCACCATAGACCACAGAATTGAAAAGATGTAAACTTAAGTACGAATAAAAAGGTTCAAAAATAAAGTCGTGTTAAGTGGATTCTTTTTATCTTTATTGTTATTAGGAAGGTATGCGTAAATTATTAAAGCGGTAGTTATTATGTTAGTGGTGGCACTATAAACAACACACACTTGGTATGTATAACTGTGCTAACAGTGCGGAAAATAAAAAATACTGGTATTCAAAGAGAATGATTCAAAAAGTGAGGAAGTAACCGCTACTAGTTAAATATATTTCCGGCAAACTCAGAAAACGTAGCGTTAAAGTAACCTCAGCAAAGCACGGTTCGTTATATTTATGAAGAAATCCAACCATAATATTCGCTTACTGCAGAACAGCAAAGAGTAGAATGAGTGTATTAAAGGAAATACTATAACACACAAGTTACCAGCAGAAATTGTTACTAAAAGTGTGAATGAATAATGTAATTATTAAAAGAAGTAATTCCTTAGCAACAAAATAGTAAACATTAATTTTAACTTCACGTGCTTAGATATTAAATGCATAACACTAGTGTGACAGTAGCAGATGTTCTAAATGAACAGATGTTTAAAACGAAATATTCCTTTCAAGTGTAGCTCGCTAGAAAATCGTACTGCGAATATTTTGAGTCGATGCAATCATTAACGAAGAAGTACCAAACCTATTCTAAAAAGACTTTGAATTATATCATGAAATGAAAATTCGGACACTGCGGTGACACTCGGGAAAACTCGGGTCACGTGACAAAAAGAGCAAATTATCGATCAATGAGTATTGAAGGATTGACAAAATAAACCACAGGAAAAAACTGAAGTAGTGGTTTGCCGGAGTCCGTATGAATCGGAATTGGAAAATAAATATGTCGACCCATGAAAAAAGGACGATCACCTAGGAAAACACTTTATCTGAAACCATTACCCCTATGAATCCGACTTTTAACCCATAACTCCCGAATCAGGTAACTAGTGTCAGGTCCGAAATAAGAGGTCATAGTCTCATGGTATCAGAATGTAAAAGCCTGGATGCTCATCGGTTTGCCACTGAGATGAGATGAGTGCTTTAACTATACCTACTACTCTCTCTAACTACTCGGGATCAGTAGAACCTTCTGGCTTATCTATAGGATAGTCTATCTGGTAAAGTTGTAAAAAATAGCCTATCTAGATATGTAAAAAAAGAGAATATATATTATATATTATTATTGTTATTATTATATAATATATAGAGTACTATAACTGCAATCGGCGCAGGCGTATCGATCAAGGTTTTTTGAGTGTTTATCAAAATACGGTTAATGATGATTTTTATCTTCCTGGAAAAAGAAGGAAATATAAGGAGAAGGGGAGAGGAAGGGTGTTTAAAGAATACAAAAAACTATTGTTTAGCCAAGGTTATACTTGAATGTTAACTGATACTCTATTTATGATCAGTAGCTTGTAATTTTCAATAAATGTATCATATGATAAAACAAAGGGATAGACAAAGAGTAAACAAGCCGGTTTCACTTAAATCTCCTGGACAGAAAAATATAGATGAATCAAATTTACAGAATTTGCTTCAAGTTAATTTGCTTTTTAAAGAAAATCAATTACATTAATTACATAGGTCAGTTCAGTATCGTGTTCCTTGACCAGAGAAAGGATTCATGATGTCTAAATAAATGTAACACTAACCGCTGAATGGTTGTTTTTGAAATTCGTGATTACATCTTAAAGCTTAGAATTGGACTATCCTAGTCTCTCTACATTTCCCCTATTATAACAAACGTTTAATCCCAGTGCGTTTCAGGTCCCATGATTGACTTCAGGTCAGTGATCACCAGTGGTTTCAGGTCCCATGATTGACTTCAGGTCAGTGATCACCAGTGGTTTCAGGTTACAGGTAACACTGTAAGACGTTACGTAATATTTGTGGTAATGGAGACATTCAAACTAGGTCATTCCCTCTCTCGTTAGTCGATGAATCTAACTTATTTCCTTCCCAGCAGGAGTGTCACGTCCTTCTATCACAATCCTTTTCCCTAACAGGCGATAATCTCAAGACTTATAGCGAGGAAAAATTATTCCAATCTGAGTTGAAGAGGATTTTACAAGATGTTTCGTAATAAGCATAATTTATAAAACTGTTATAATTGTATAGTTTTATAAAAAGAAACTAACAATATCCAGTTTTACAAAAAGAATATAATATTGGCTCCGAACGAAAGAGGATCTCATTGCCAATTCCCGAGGGATTAGTCAACTGGGAAAGGTAGTTTAATCAGGAACGGTTGAAAATTATCCCAGGCGCCATGTTCGCGTTTAAGTTCATTTTTAAAGTCGATACTACCTGTAGAGGTTCTATGTCATCCGGGTGGTATCTCTTCTTAAAGTCGGTCTGCTTAAGTGTGCGATCTAATCTGATGGTAAACCTTATATTTATATATTTCAAAAACAATAATTGTTATATAAATAATAGCCGATAAGAAAGACACCAACCTCTCTTGTCTTCAAAATTGCTAATCTAAAGGAGCTTAGTTAAAAAACTTACACACGACTGGAAGTAATTTGCTCACCCCACGTTTCTATAACTATTCAAAATGCGGCAATAAACATTTAATAATAGTTATAATAAAATTATTAACTAATTTATGGAACAAATTGTCATCAACATAAAAATATGTGTTTTGTGTAAAGATATCAAGCCAAAGACAAAAACCTGTATGTGTGTAAATAATTTCCTCGTCCTAAAAGACACATATACCTTCTCCTAGAATTACTTGAAGAAATAGTTCGAGAACATATCATTTAGATGAAGAAATACACAAACTAGTATACTAGTATGTAGTAAACTAGTACGTAAATTAACTTATCTGTATTTTCAAAAAAAATCCAACAAAAACCAAATTTTGACAAATTTTAGCGTTTTTGTTTTCAGTATGTTAGGTTATATTTCCTAATATATTTAATATATGCAATATTTAAGCATATTTAGGGGAAAATATAACGTAAATAAATAGTTTGAACTTTATACAAAACAACTTGCCTAGTTTATATAGTCTACATTTATAAAAAACGTGGAAGATAAGTGAACTTTATCCGTATGTGACACACTGATGAAGATTGCTTTAGTGCGTTGGCAGTAATTTCTTCAAAAATATTAAATTATATTAAGCAAGTTGGTGTTTATAAAGTTGAAGAGTAAACGTTTAGCCGATCGTAATTAACAACAGAAGGCACGTAAAATCATTTATTAGGCCCTATATAAAGGCTACTTTGCCATATACTTCTACTTAATATGTACAGACTACTTTGTAATATACTCGTATTTTAACAAAATATATACAGGCTACTTTGCCACATACTTAACCGTATTATATACTGGCTCTTTTGCCATGTACGTTATTATAATATATACGGGCTACACTGCCCTATACCTTACCGTAGCATATACAGGCTACTTTGCCATATACGTTTCCGTAATATATGCAGGCTACTTTGCCACATACTTAACCGTATTATATACTGGCTCTTTTGCCATGTACGTTATTATAATATATACGGGCTACACTGCCCTATACCTTACCGTAGCATATACAGGCTACTTTGCCATATACTTTTCCGTAATATATGCAGGCTACTTTGCCACATACTTAACCGTATTATATACTGGCTCTTTTGCCATGTACGTTATTATAATATACACGGGCTTCACTGCCCTATACCTTACCGTAGCATATACAGGCTACTTTGCCATATACTTTTCCGTAATATATGCAGGCTACTTTGCCATATACTTTTCCGTAATATATGCAGGCTACTTTTCCATATACTTTACTGTATTATATACAAGCTATTTTGCCATATACCATACCGTAGCATGTACAGGCTACTTTGCCATATACTTTTCCGTAATATATGGAGGCTACTTTGCCATATATTTTTCCGTAATACATACAAGCTACTTTGCCATATACCATACCGTAATCTATACCGGCAACTTGTCCATATACCTTTCCATAATATACACAGGCTACTAAACTAAAGTTTACTAAAATAAATACAGATTACTTTTCATATACTTTATCCTACTATACATAGGCTACTTTGCCACATACTTTACCATAATATATTCAAGATACTTTGAAATATACTTTACCATAATATGTATATAGTCTATTTTGCACTATTCGTTACTGTAATATAAAGGCCACTTTGCCACATACTTTACCATAATACTGTATATAAATAAAGTATAGATTACAGTACAGTACTAAAGTACAGTACAAAGTACACAGTACAGAATAAAGTACAGTATAAAGTATACTGTATAACTATTAAAGTAAATAATGTTTGAATTATTGTCATTAATAGTCTATGAATTAAAATGAGGTCGGATGACGACGAGAAAACAACATATTTTTTAAGAAAATCTTTGGTTTAGGTCTTCGAGTGATACAGTAATAACTTGTAAGGGCCCCTTGCCAAGGTTACGGCGCTTCTCGGTAAGCCAAGGGCGGTCGAAGATTTAACCCAATATGGAAGATGTGGGGGGAGCTGCTGACCTAGAATATGACTACGGAATAAAAATACTCCCGATCATCCAAGTTTGGAGGTGAAAACAGCTCGTTCTGTAAATTTTAAAAATCCAAAATTAAATATCAACGTAAAAATAATTAAAAATGTAGAAGGACAATTGGTTTCTATTTTAAAATTGTTCATTAATAATAGATTAAAATTTTTGGTACCTATTACAAATTAATTCCCATTCTAATAGAACATTAAAAATAAATTCTCGATTTCAAGTGTAAACCTGCCATGGACGAGCCCACCTGATAGAAATTGCTTTAAGGAGGTGGGGGACCTCTGCCCCTGACCTCTAATCAGAAATGTTCTAAGTTGATTTAATACAATGCGTATAACACTAGTTGTGAAATTAAAAGGATTGATTCGCTAAGGCGAATTCCACCAACCGCCCTATGTTATTGTTTAATGTTATTTTAAAATTTGTTCCTTAAATACATAAATAAAATACAAACAAATAATCAATCTTCGAACCAAGCGATAAACAATTAAAAATATTAAAGAACAGAAACCTATATCTATAAATAAGATGTTCTGATTGGTCCATCAATAAAGACCATAAACAATAGTGTAAAGTTTGATTATACCTCTGCCTCCTAATGTATTTTCCACTAAGAAGGGATTTTGCATAATGTTGATATCAATAGGTAAAATTTTTGATTTGACTGACTGAAAATCACCTTTAAAAAGGAACGGAATTTAATTTTTTTGTACACATCCACTTTCTAATATATTTTCCACTAAGAAGGGATTTCGCATAATATTGATATTAATGACATTTCAACAACACTTTTACGTTGACAGTAATTTTACGATCTGCACGAATTTACATTGTATTTAAAGTAATTTTTTAAAGCTTGAGACAAACCGTTTCCAACCGCACCAAGCGACATTAGACACTGAAGGTGATTGCCCAAAAACGTAAGACGTAATCGCGAGTCCCACGAATGCTAATTTTTTAAAAAAAGGTTCATATAAAATATTTTCTTTTACTTTTGTGTTTTCTGTTAAAGATAATCGATGTGTTTTCAAGGATACCAGTTTATTTTTCTTTACCTATGAAGAATATAAAATAATCGTGTACAAATAAATATAAGATCAAGGTAGGAGTATAAAATATCATGGTCTGAAACAGAGGAAACGACCATATTTCACTTGGAATCACGGAGATGTTTACTTGTTGGGACAAAGTATAGAATAAGGAAGGTAGACGAGAAGTTGGACAAAAGAAATGTTATAATGGACTCCATTGTAATAAAATTAAAGGAAATTTATTGCCAGCGTGGGTAGAATCGCTTACTTGACAGTTGGGCTCATTCGGAGTTAAAGACATTTATCTACTCGGTTGACGCTTTCTCTCGAAGTCTTCCTTCATTTTCATCTCATCATTATAACTAATCTTACTGTTTATGCACAAGTCAGATATTTCTATTTTTACTTTAAATTACACACCTAGTCTCTATATTACAATTAAAATATTGGAAAGAACCCCAATACCACAAAAATAATCAAAAGTAACAAATAAAACAAGTTACTTAAGATTAAACCCTTTGTAAAAATATCAAGAGCACAGTGGTACAATATATTATAATGAAAATATTGGAAAGAACCCCAATACCACAAAAATAATCAAAAATAAATAAAACAAGTTACCTAAGATTAAACTCTTTGTAAAAATATCAAGAGCACAGTGGTACAATATATTACAATTAAAATATTGGAAAGAACCCCAATACCACAAAAATAATAAAAAATAAAACAAGTTACTTAAGATTAAACCATTTCGTACATTTCGATGGCCCTGTCATCACCATAAGAGGGTTTTGTTACAAAATTACAATCTAGCAAACAAGATGTTACAAACTAGAGTGATCTTGTTTTATTTGTTATTTTTTATTATTTTTGTGGTATTGGGGTTCTTTTCAATATTTTAATTGTAATATATTGTACCACTGTGCTCTTGATGTTGTGTATTAGTCTCTATACACCTTTACAACCTTCATTTTTTCCTTTATCTTTAATTTGTGTATATTTGTCTCATTGGCGTCATTTCAGCCAAACATTATTTTCAAGTAGATCCTTGGTAAGAGGTAGTAATTCAGTTATTGACAGTACCGTAGTGAGATCAGCTTCCCTTGGAACTCTTCTTTGACAACTGACTGAGCCATATTTTCCAGTTCATTCATAGAATTTGAAAACAGGTGATTTATCACTGAGAATTCCTTAATATACTCATCTCCTTAATCCCTTAATTTCTTAATATTTCCAGCTAAGAATTACATTTCTAACCACTTTGCTTGAGAAGCTTCAAAACTTCTAATTGATATTGCAAACACTAACCTTCAAACGTAAAGCGTTTCCAATTTTTAGGTGTTTTACGATCTATGCTAATTCCACTGCCGCTGAGGAACCGTACCGCCTATTCATTAACCTCCAATTGTTTGAAAACGTTAATTTTTTTACTGAGAGCTCGGTTTTAAGATTTTAATAAAATATCTGAGAAGATGCATAAAGAGCAAACTAGAAAACGGTGAAAGTTGTTAAAATGTTGTATAAAAAAAACGTACTAGTGACGAAACATCGTGTATTTTTTTTTAACACTACCGGATGGAATGTTTATGCTAATACGTGTTCTTCGATTAAAGCACTGATAGAGTAAAGACTTCAGAAATAAGATTTAATAAGAGGGAAAATACGTCCGAGCAGGAAGCCTTAGTTTATCAAAGTAATTACCTTACACAATGAATTCAGTGTAATGGCAATAGCAGATAGTGGGGGAGGTTGTAGTTGTGGCTAGTTATTTAAACCTCCGCCTTTGACATGCCTTTATTGTCGCCTTTCGGTTTCCCATTACGTGGACATGACGACGTTTGAATGTAACGCAAAAGGGGATTCTATGATGCTGCTGGAAGCTGTAACCGAGTCTCTCTTCTATAGCATGGCACGGAGCTAAGTAAGATTGTAATTTTCTTTAACTATCGCTGAGGAGTTTTGTCAATTTTAGTTAGTAATCTTACAAACAATATTTTGTGAAGTAAGGCTAACCAAGTATTTCATAGTGATAGTTTGAGTACTAGGAGACTAACTGGTTACTGTGATGAGGTAAGACAAAGAAAATGTTTTTTTTTTTTTATAGTTCTCCAATATAAACCATTCGACCGAAATTATTTTTTAAAAATACTATAATTAAAATCGTATTGAAATGATTTGGACATTAGCAATCATCAGGGACAAACCTATTACACTTCACTCTATGAGACTCTTTGGCTTATTGCAGCTGCAATAAACTATTCATCCAAGAAAATGAATTTGTAAATGGTCTGGAAGAAGAGCCACAAGATGGTTTAAGAGGAAAAGAAAAAACAATTTGCTGTCTAATTTAATACGTGCTAAAGCCAACAACAAAGCTGAGTAATTGTCAAACACACTGCGTCTATGACACTTCACTGGTAAATATTATCTTCAGATAATCTACCTGAATTTAGGTACTGTTGGGAAAGTGCTATTGTTTCTAATTGATTAGTGGAGAAAGCCATTTTCACGACTTAAACGTTTAAGCACATATTCAAACATGGGAGAGAATGTTTTATACTTGAAGTGGGAAGCGTCAGTCGAAATTAAATGTTAATTTAAATGGTATTTCTAAGGTTATTGTTGTCCTTGCCCAAAACAAAACGTTCGTATAACTAGTTTTTTTACAATTACTATGTTCTTAGTTTCGTTTAGTTACGTGAAACTAACACTATCCGATATTTGATTTAAATGTTATTGTTCTGGTTACATTACTTATGAAGTAATCTTTGACTGTGATAGAATTAATAGTCTAATTTAGTATAAAACTGAACTGACCAGAATCTTCCGGTTTATATATTAATACTTGTAGGGTATAATTCCATTTTTTAAATTACTTTATTCAATTATACCTTTATTTGTAATTGTAATTGTTTTTTCCTGAAAAATATTTTATATTTATTTATCTTCACATTAAATAGATTCAAAATTACAGTAAAAGAAGGGAGGGAGGGAGAAGGTAGAAGGTAGGTCATCAAAATGGGGAAAGAGAGCAGACAAAAACAAGTAAAGGAAGAAAAGAAAAGTTGGGGGGGGGAGTGTCATTTTCGATTGTGCCTGGGATGCCATTTGCTCCAAAATTGTAGTTTACACGGGATTACGTTCAGATTTTTAATCTACCTATTTTATAGTTAAATAGAAAACTTTAGAAGCTGTAAAATTTACCTATCCTATTTTTATTTGTTTAGCCTTCATTGTATTAAAATAAAGGCAAAAAACTATTTTGATAATTTCATTGAAAATATCGTGAGTTGAAGTTATTGACCTCAGTAATCTAGTCTAACCTTGTCACTATAGAAATTTACTGCATCTTGATCGGGTACAAAGGGTTCTTGTTTATAGTTTTATGTTTATTGAGCAGCTGATTGAGCCAAGGTCGACACAGCCTCTGTGATTTACGCCTCTCAGCATTGAGAAGGCTTATCAATATTTTTAAACGATACGAGGTGGACTAGACTTGATCCTTGAAACGAGGAGTTGTTCTTTTCCTATCAAATGATAAATTAACGAGAGAGGCGGTCCTATAGAATCATCGAGGTCAAAGAATGCTATAAGTTCATTAAAAATAAGCAACGCTTCTTCTCTTGTGTATATATATATATTGTTAATTAAATTTACTTTTAAATAATATTATGAGTTTAACTATTGAGAGAAACCTTCTTTCTTGGAAACTTCCCAACATTACTGGATGCAAAGTAAATTCAAACATAAGCATTTTGTTAATCACTTAAACAATAGTTTATGACTATCCAAACTATGAATTTAGAAAATTTAACTTACTGAGACAGAACGTTTTCGATTGCTATGATCGATCTTCATCAGTGTCTTCTGCTTGGAGATGTTGGGTCAAGCAGTGACTGTTTTAAAGGTAGTTTTTCGATAGTATCAAAGAGTATGAGTGATTTGTATTGTGTTTGTTCATTTAATATGTTTGTACTTTGTGTTTTTGTGTGTCTGTAAATTTCATGTTGTTCTAGTGTGTTCACATGTGGTCCTTTCTTTCTGTGGTTGTAAAATGTTGAGTTGGTGTTCTGTTTGTGTTCCTCGATTCTTTGTTTAAGCTGCGACCTGTTTGTCCAATGTAGAATCTGTTACATTCGTCGCAGTTCAGTTTGTATTCGCCTGGTGCTTGTAGTTTATCTTTGTTGTTGGTGTTGTGTTGTATTTTGTATTGTAATTTGTTATTAGTTTTGTACGCTATTTTGTATCCTATTTTTTTAAATTTGCGGGCTATTTTGTTTGTTGTTTTGTTTATGAATGGTAATGTGATGTATTTGTTTTCCCTGTCTGTAGTGTTAATTGATAATAATTTTGGTAGTATGTTATCCCAGCTACTGCTCTTTTTCAACTCCAGCCTCAGTAAACATAACTCTTTTAGCAGCATCCGTAACAGTAGGAGTTGCGAAGTATTTGTACTTCAGTTTATTGGAATATATTGTAACTAAGATACAAATAATTTCTGGTGTTCGTTCATTTTAAACTCTATGACAATTACTACTTTAAATTACTTTAATGTTTTTCCTTTAATAGACTTATTTTCTGTTAAGTACAATTATGTAATAAATGCAGTAGTTGCTGGCCCAGTCAAGTTAATATTCCAATTTTAAAAACATACCTATTGTTTGACATCTCCCCTCCACTCCTCCATAATAACGACGGTAGGTCGGTCTTGCTAGGCCTTCACCCGAATGAAATCTTTAGCATTTTGCCGGTAAAATTGAATTACCACAATATTATAATATTTGCTTTATTACTAATGCCGTATTAATATCCATTACAGTTAAAAGGTAAGAGTGCGTTACATCCGATGTACAAGATTGTTTAGTGTAGCTAAACTTAGTAAAATTACAACTTATCGATTATTGTCCAGCGATATGATGAAGATTGCTTCAGACACTAACTTGAAAACATTATGTCCTAGTGGGTTAATATAAAAAATTTACTTTAATTATAAAATCTGAAATTCGTTATTTTACTAATTTTAAACATAAGAGTTTCGCCAAAACTCATGGATTAAAGTAAATCCAACCCAAACTTTCCTGATTCTTCCTCGACACTGTCACGCTACCGCTACTACACTCCTTCCGCATCTGTTTTCTTTTGTAACAAGTCTAACTTTTTTGCCAGTAATTTTTTCAGCTAAATATTCATTCTTATATTTGCCACAACCCGTCTGTTAGGCAAGAATTATGTTTATTCATTGCTTAGTAAGTCTGTAATATTGAATGAATGCAACAAATTATTAATCTTGCAACAAACAGAAATCCCTGCGTTTTCCCTCAAAATGGCAAATCTTTTGAAATATAATTTAACTGCTTTCAGTGTAAGAATTTTTAAAATTGATGCATGGAAATGAAATTGATATGTTGCTAACGAAATAAAGTTTCTCCTTGATTTCCTTCGTCCGCTTTTTTTAAAATTTTTATACCTTTATAAGAACATAAATACTTTAAATAGGTTAAATAAAAAAACCTATTTTACAATTATTTTCCAAAATGTACAGAGTTTGAACCTTCAAAATTAAATTTAATGATGCAGAAATTTCACAAAGAAACATTATTATTTGTCACTAGATAATCTGACCTGTTTTATAATTTGTCACATCCAGAGGCGGATCTAGCGTTTTCTTGAAGGACCCTAGATCTAGGGGTTGAAATTGAAAATTCCCCCCATAGAAAAAATACTCTAAAGGCGTTTATTTTATTTAAATAAAGGACAAGAAAATTTAAGAATATTTTTTATTATTTAGCAGTATGCTGTTACTAATTAGCGGTAACTATTTATAATTTTGAAGTTACATGCGGTGTTGCCAAGGTTATCCAGCTACGTGCATCTGTACAACTGTTCATTGAAGATCCTTTCTCAGTAGGGTTTTCAGTAAACATTAAAATTATTAATTTAAAAAAATGCAATTTCTTATCACTTATCACGAGAATAATCATTCTTTATCTTTTATCATTCTTATCTTCCTTACTCTTACTCAGTTTCACAGTGGTCACATTTTAGTAATTTTGCAAGAGCATTTCCGTACATTACAAAGAGCATTACGCGTGTAACTCTTAGAAAATACTTCTTTATTTTAGATAATTTTTCAAAGGTCTACAGAGATGTATTAATCTTGGATTAAATCAGTTTTTTATTTTCACCTTCTAATCACAGTTCACGCTGTCACAATTCATTTTAGTGTTAAAAACTTTCT
This sequence comes from Prosapia bicincta, assembly GCA_036971475.1. NCBI lineage: Eukaryota > Metazoa > Arthropoda > Insecta > Hemiptera > Cercopidae > Prosapia > Prosapia bicincta. Next base: position 136,062,938 of record JBAIZL010000003.1, read on the forward strand.
ACTTGTTCAAACTCCATCATTTTCACCTATAATTTTCTAGTATTCCTTGAAATAGCCACAGTTTTCTCATCGATTTATATTAATTCTATTTCTTGATGTTAATAAATGATAATTTTTCCTTATTAGCATTTATAATTCATACATCTCCTGCCTACCTACAATACCGCACACGTGCAGGAAAAAATGCTTTAAATGTTGTATTCTGAAAAAGTAAGAAATTATTGCTTTTCCAATGAACAAGCAATCTATATTTTGATGATTGTTTTCAATCAGACGCACGTTTCTGCGTGCTTGTGTGTGCACGTATTTTAGACATATGATTTAAGAATGCATTAAGTTTTAAATTACAACTTTCATTTACGAACATTGATTCTGTATATCTTTGGATCCAAAAATATTCTGCTCCTACAGGCTCTTTCTCATTAATTTTCGTCTTTTTTAAGTTTCTGTCCGTTCCGTATTTGTAGCTGTTACATTCTTATATACTGCCATGTTTAATGCTGAGGCCTACCATGAAAACCTCGTTATCTATATTGTCCTTCTTCTCTCCACACTGCTTCTCCCAATTACCTTCCCCCTACGGAAGTTTTTATCTACTACAGTATAATTAGGATTAATAAGTCAAAAGTGTTTTAGTTTTTGTGACTTCACCATTGTTACGACTTCTCTGTTGCTCACCATAGGTTGCAGAATCGCTTCAATTTTGACACTATCAATTCTAAGGCACTGCCAGTATCTTACGGTAGAGATACATCTTAAAGATCACTCAACTTTCTACTCATAGCCACTGTTAGGTTCTGAGACTTCACCCCACAAAGAAAGTCAGAGAATAGATGACACAGAAGTCTTATTAGAGCGTCCAGCAGCAAGTACAGTAACTGCGAAAGGTAGCCTACTCCTTCTCTAGAATATTGCTTAAGATTTCTGAACATTAATTCCTATTTCCTGTAAACGACCGCACAGATCACAGATTATGGTACTCAGATATAAAATATTGAATGGCTCTTTCAATGATTTACTATTAAACTTTGAGGTGACAATTATGAACACAGTGTTTACTGAAGATCATAAAATTAGTATCTTTATTATATATATATATATATATATATATCACTTTCATTATATGTACTTAAACAAGAATCTTACTTGGTATTTATGCGAGTTAACTTTCAAAGATTGGTACTATCTCGATCATCAAGTATGACTGACCGGGGGTTGTAGGCAGTCTACTACAACCCCCGGCCAGTGATGCCCGATGATAGAGATACGACCAATCTTTGAAAGTTAACTCCCATAAATACCAAGTAAGATTCTTGTTTAAGTACTGCTTCGTCTACGAGCCACCATGAAGGTCGAAAATCTAAAATCCACACCTCACCAAAATCCAAGCCTAAACAAATCAGTCCAATCAACAGCAAAGCACATCACTCAACGCCAAATCACCAAGCAACCACGCACAAAATTATAAATGTAAATGACCTCACTGATGCCTATAAAGCAACTAGCCAAACCACAATCGATAAAACCACCATAAAGTCATTCACCATAATTAAACTGTTGTAAATGAGCTTTTTCAGAAACGGCACACAACAGGAGCTCAACAAAAAGACAGCTCCGCCAAGCAGCCAAGGTGTTTAAGTACATATAGTGAAAGTGATAAGTGAATACAAGAAAACAGTGTTGCAAAGCTACAAATATATATATATATATATATATGTATATATATATATATATATATATATACACATATTAATCTATGTTCAAAGCAAAAACAAATTTTTTTGATATTTTTATAAATGCTACATCCTAACTTCACTGGTTTTTCGAAAAACAGGTTGTTCAAATAATTCTATTCAACAATCCTGTTGTAATTCGAACTGGGGAAAAATTGAACCTGTTCGCATTGTCAGAAATAATTTATATCAAAAATACGATACTGTGTCGTTTTGAAACGCATTACGTATTGAATAACAAATCAGAGGTAACTGGACTGATATAGATATCTCAATGGAAATGGAAATAAAGACTTTGGGTGCGATAGTTCTCACGTTACGTCACGACAGAATAAACCCGATTAGAATGTCGATACTGCGAATAGAACGAGGTCGGGTCAAACATTTTCAAAATATGTCTGCATACAGTATGTATATTGAAAATAAAAACTTTTCGGTAACATTTTTTATTATTTTAATTTCATGTTTTAGTAATCAGTATATTGTGATCAATATTTTTTTAAAATTTCTTCATAGTTTAATTTATTTCCTTAGCCTCTTTGAAGTTTTCAGTTTTTAGATGCCTTCTCAATAAACGTTACTTGTTAAACGTTATTTATTATTTTTAAAGCATATTGACAGAAAGATTTTAAAAATATTGTTGCCAAAAATATCGATTCAAACAAAGATATAACAGAAGCCCTAACCTTCCAATACTCTAGGCTTGAAGGAGGCTGGAGAAATAAATAGTAACCATGAGTAACCACAAAAGGTAAGAAAAACAAAATAGAGCTTTGGCCTGCTACAAATACCCTCACAAGTATGACTGGGGACAAACCACCATTGTTTGAGACCAAAACCGTGAAACGTGAAGGAATTACAAACTCTGTTATTTGTAGGCTTAATACAGCAATTGTAGAGTGCGCAGATGTTACAATAACACTCCAATAGGAATATATCCTGTTAGTGTGCGGAGATAGATGTTACAATAATGCTCCAATAGGAATATTTCCTGTTAGTGTGCAGAAATAGATGTTACAATAACACTCCAATAGGAATATTTCCTGTTAGTGTGCAGAGATAGATGTTACAATAACACTCCAGTAGGAATATTTCCTGTTAGTGTGCAGAGATAGATGTTACAATAACACTCCAATAGAAATAATTCCCGTTAGTGTGCGGAGATAGATGTTACAATAATGCTCCAATAGGAATAATTCCCGTTAGTGTGCGGAGATAGATGTTACAATAAAGCTATAATAGGAATAATTCCCTTTAGTGTGCGGAGATAGATGTTACAATAATGGTCCAATAGGAATAAATCCCGTTAGTGTGCGTAGATAGATGTTACAATAATTCTCCAATAGGAATAATTCCTTTATTGTACGGAGATAGATGTTACAAAAATGCTCCAAAGGGAATAATTCCCGTTAGTGTGCGGAGATAAATGTTACAATAATGCTCCAATAGGAATAATTCCCGTTAGTGCACGGAGATAGATGTTACAATAACACTCCAATAGGAATATTTCCTGTTAGTGTGCAGAGATAGATGTTACAATAACACTCCAATAGGAATATTTTCTGTTAGTGTGCGGAGATAGATGTTACAATAATGCTCCAATAGGAATATTTCCTGTTAGTGTGCAGAAATAGATGTTACAATAACACTCCAGTAGGAATATTTCCTGTTAGTGTGCAGAGATAGATGTTACAATAACACTCCAATAGAAATAATTCCCGTTAGTGTGCGGAGATAGATGTTACAATAATGCTCCAATAGGAATAATTCCCGTTAGTGTGCGGAGCTAGATGTTACAATAATGGTCCAATAGGAATAAATCCCGTTAGTGTGCGTAGATAGATGTTACAATAATTCTCCAATAGGAATAATTCCTTTATTGTACGGAGATAGATGTTACAATAATGCTCCAAAGGGAATAATTCCCGTTAGTGTGCGGAGATAAATGTTACAATAATGCTCCAATAGGAATAATTCCCGTTAATGCACGGAGATAGATGTTACAATAACACTCCAATAGGAATATTTCCTGTTAGTGTGCAGAGATAGATGTTACAATAACACTCCAATAGGAATATTTCCTGTTAGTGTGCAGAGATAGATGTTACAATAATACTCCAATAGAAATAATTCCCGTTAGTGTGCGGAGATAGATGTTACAATAATGCTCCAATAGGAATAATTCCCGTTAGTGTGCGGAGATTGATGTTACAATAATACTCCAATAGGATTAATTCCCGTTAGTGTGCGGAGATAGATGTTACAATAATGCTCCAATAGGAATAATTCCCCTTAGTGTGCGGAGATAGATGTTACAATAATGCTCCTATAGCAATAATTCCCGTTAGTGTGCGGAGATAGATGTTACAATAACACTCCAATAAGAATATTTCCTGTTAGTGTACAGAGATAGATGTTATAATAAAACTCCACTAGGAATATTTCCTGTTAGTGTGCAGAGATAGATGGTACACTAACACTCCAATAGGTATATTTCCCGTTAGTGTACGGAGAGAGATGTTACAATAATGCTCAAATAGGAATAATTCCCCTTAGTGTGCGGAGATAGATGTTACAATAATGCTCCAATAGGTATAATTCCCGTTAGTGTGCGGAGATAGATTTTACAATAATGGTCCAATAGGAATATTTCCTGTTAGTGTGCATAGATAGATGTTACAACAACACTTCAATAGGAATATTTCCTGTTAGTGTGCAGAGATAGATGATACAATAACACTCCAATAGAAATAATTCCCTTTAGTGTGCGGAGATAGATGTTACAATAATGCTCCAATAGGAATAATTCCCGTTAGTGTGCGGAGATAGATGTTACAATAACACTCCAATAGGAATATTTCCTGTTAGTGTGCAGAGATAAATGTTACAATAACACTACAATAGAAATAATTCCCGTTAGTGTGCGGAGATAGATGCTACAATAATGCTCCCATAGGAATAATTCCCGTTAGTGTGCGGAGATAGATGTTACAATAAAGCTCCAATAGCAATAATTCCCGTTAGTGTGCGGAGATACATGTTACAATAATGGTCCAATAGGAATAAATCCCGTTAGTGTGCGTAGATAGATGTTACAATAATTCTCCAATAGGAATAATTCCTTTATTGTACGGAGATAGATGTTACAATAATGCTCCAAAGGGAATAATTCCCGTTAGTGTGCGGAGATAAATGTTACAATAATGCTCCAATAGGAATAATTCCCGTTAATGCACGGAGATAGATGTTACAATAACACTCCAATAGGAATATTTCCTGTTAGTGTGCAGAGATAGATGTTACAATAACACTCCAATAGGAATATTTCCTGTTAGTGTGCAGAGATAGATGTTACAATAATACTCCAATAGAAATAATTCCCGTTAGTGTGCGGAGATAGATGTTACAATAATGCTCCAATAGGAATAATTCCCGTTAGTGTGCGGAGATTGATGTTACAATAATACTCCAATAGGATTAATTCCCGTTAGTGTGCGGAGATAGATGTTACAATAATGCTCCAATAGGAATAATTCCCCTTAGTGTGCGGAGATAGATGTTACAATAATGCTCCTATAGCAATAATTCCCGTTAGTGTGCGGAGATAGATGTTACAATAACACTCCAATAAGAATATTTCCTGTTAGTGTACAGAGATAGATGTTATAATAAAACTCCACTAGGAATATTTCCTGTTAGTGTGCAGAGATAGATGGTACACTAACACTCCAATAGGTATATTTCCCGTTAGTGTACGGAGAGAGATGTTACAATAATGCTCAAATAGGAATAATTCCCCTTAGTGTGCGGAGATAGATGTTACAATAATGCTCCAATAGGTATAATTCCCGTTAGTGTGCGGAGATAGATTTTACAATAATGGTCCAATAGGAATATTTCCTGTTAGTGTGCATAGATAGATGTTACAACAACACTTCAATAGGAATATTTCCTGTTAGTGTGCAGAGATAGATGATACAATAACACTCCAATAGAAATAATTCCCTTTAGTGTGCGGAGATAGATGTTACAATAATGCTCCAATAGGAATAATTCCCGTTAGTGTGCGGAGATAGATGTTACAATAACACTCCAATAGGAATATTTCCTGTTAGTGTGCAGAGATAAATGTTACAATAACACTACAATAGAAATAATTCCCGTTAGTGTGCGGAGATAGATGCTACAATAATGCTCCCATTGGAATAATTCCCGTTAGTGTGCGGAGATAGATGTTACAATAAAGCTCCAATAGCAATAATTCCCGTTAGTGTGCGGAGATACATGTTACAATAATGGTAAAATAGGAATAATTCCCGTTAGTGTGCGTAGATAGATGTTACAATAATTCTCCAATAGGAATAATTCCTTTATTGTACGGAGATAGATGTTATAATAATGCTCCAAAGGGAATAATTCCCGTTAGTGTGCGGAGATAAATGTTACAATAATGCTCCAATAGGAATAATTCAAGTTAGTGCACGGAGATAGATGTTACAATAACACTCCAATAGGAATATTTTCTGTTAGTGTGCAGAGATAGATGTTACAATAATACTCCAATAGATATAATTCCCGTTAGTGTGCGGAGATAGATGTTACAATAATGCTCCAATAGGAATATTTCCTGTTAGTGTGCAGAGATTGATGTTACAATGACACTCCAATAGGAATATTTCCTGTTAGTGTGCAGAGATAGATGTTACAATAACACTACAATAGAAATAATTCCCGTTAGTGTGCGGAGATAGAGGCTACAATAATGCTCCAATAGGAATAATTCCCGTTAGTGTGCAGAGATAAATGTTACAATAGTGCTCCTATAGGAATAATTCCCGTTAGTGCACGGAGATAGATGTTACAATAACACTCCAATAATAATATTTCCTGTTAGTGTGCAGAGATAGATGTTATAATAACACTCCAATAGGAATATTTCCTGTTAGTGTGCAGAGATAGATGGTACACTAACACTCCAATAGGTATATTTCCCGTTAGTGTACGGAGATAGATGTTACAATAATGCTCCAATAGGACTAATTCCCGTTAGTGTGCGGAGATAGATGTTACAATAATGCTCCAATAGGAATAATTGCCCTTAGTGTGCGTAGATAGATGTTACAATAATGCTCCAATAGGAATAATTCCCGTTAGTGCACGGAGATAGATGTTACAATAACACTAAAATAAGAATATTTCCTGTTAGTGTGCAGAGATAGATGTTATAATAAAACTCCAATAGGAATATTTCCTGTTAGTGTGCAGAGATAGATGGTACACTAACACTCCAGTAGGTGTATTTCCCGTCAGTGTACGGAGAGAGATGTTACAATAATGCTCCAAGAGGAATAATTCCCCTTAGTGTGCGGAGATAGATGTTACAATAATGCTCCAATAGGTATAATTCCCGTTAGTGTGCATAGATAGATTTTACAATAATGCTCCAATAGGAATATTTCCTGTTAGTGTGCAGAGACAGATGTTACAATAACACTCCAATAGGAATATTTCCTGTTAGTGTGCGGAGATAGATGATACAATAACACTCCAATAGAAATAATTCCCGTTAGTGTGCGGAGATAGATGTTGCAATAATGCTCCAATAGGAATAATTCCCGTTAGTGTGCGGAGATAGATTTTACAATAATGCTCTAATAGGAATAATTCCCGTTAGTGTGAGGAGATAGATGTTACAATAATGCTCCAATAGGAATATTTCCTGTTAGTGTGCAGAGATAGATGTTACAATCACACTCCAATAGGAATATTTCCTGTTAGTGTGCAGAGATAGATGTTACAATAACACTACAATAGAAATAATTCCCGTTAGTGTGCGGAGATAGATGCTACAATAATGCTCCAATAGGAATAATTCCCGTTAGTGTGTCGAGATAGATGTTACAATACAGCTCAAATAGGAATAATTCCCGTTAGTGTCGGAGATACATGTTACAATAATGGTAAAATAGGAATAATTCCCGTTAGTGTGCGTAGATAGATGTTACAATAATTCTCCAATAGGAATAATTCCTTTATTGTACGGAGATAGATGTTACAATAATGCTCCAATAGGAATAATTCAAGTTAGTGCACGGAGATAGATGTTACAATAACACTCCAATAGGAATATTTCCTGTTAGTGTGCAGAGATAGATGTTACAATAACACTCCAATAGGAATATTTCCTGTTAGTGTGCAGAGATAGATGTTACAATAACACTCCAATAGGAATATTTCCTGTTAGTGTGCAGAGATAGATGTTACAATAATGCTCCAATAGGACCAATTCCCGTTAATGTGCGGAGATAGATGTTACAATAATGCTCCATTAGGAATAATTCCCGTTAGTGTGCGGAGATTGATGTTACAATAATGCTCCAATAGGACTAATTCCCGTTAGTGTGCGGAGATAGATGTTACAATAATGCTCCAATAGGAATAATTCCCGTTAGTGTGCGGAGATAGATGTTACAATAATGCTCCAATAGGAATAATTCCCGTTAGTGTGCGGAGATTGATGTTACAATAATACTCCAATAGTATTAATTCCCGTTAGTGTGCGGAGATAGATGTTACAATAATGCTCCAATAAGAATAATTCCCGTTAGTGTGCGGAGATAGATGTTACAATAATACTCCAAAAGGAATAATTCCTGTTAGTGTGCGGAGATAGATGTTACAATAACACTCCAATAGGACTAATTCCTGTTAGTGTGCGGAGATAGATGTTACAATAATGCTCCAATAGGAATAATTCCCGTTAGTGTGCGGAGATAGATGTTACAATAATGCTCCAATAGGAATAATTCCCGTTAGTGTGCGGAGATTGATGTTACAATAATACTCCAATAGGATTAATTCCCGTTTGTGTGCGGAGATAGATGTTACAATAATGCTCCAATAGGAATAATTCCCCTTAGTGTGCGGAGATAGATGTTACAATAATGCTCCTATAGCAATAATTCCCGTTAGTGTGCGAAGATAGATGTTACAATAATGCTCCAATAGGAATAATTCCCGTTAGTGTGCGGAGATTGATGTTACAATAATGCTCCAATAGGAATAATTCCCGTTAGTGTGCGGAGATTGATGTTACAATAATACTCAAATAGGATTAATTCCCGTTAGTGTGCGGAGATAGATGTTACAATAATGCTCCAATAGGAATAATTCCCCTTAGTGTGCGGAGATAGATGTTACAATAATGCTCCTATAGCAATAATTCCCGTTAGTGTGCGGAGATAGATGTTACAATAATGCTCCAATAGGAATAATTCCCGTTAGTGTGCGGAGATAGATGTTACAATAATGCTCCTATAGCAATAATTCCCGTTAGTGTGCGAAGATAGATGTTATAATAATGCTCCAATAGGAATAATTCCTGTTAGTGTGCGGAGATAGATGTTACAATAATGCTCCAATAGGAATAATTCCCGTTAGTGTGCGGAGATAGATGTTACAATAATGCTCCAATAGGAATAATTCCCGTTAGTGTGCGGAGATTGATGTTACAATAATACTCCAATAGGATTAATTCCCGTTAGTGTGCGGAGATAGCTGTTACAATAATGTTCCAATAGGAATAATTCCCGTTAGTGTGCGGAGATAGATGTTACAATAATACTCCAAAAGGGATAATTCCTGTTAGTGTGCGGAGATAGATGTTACAATAATGCTCCAATAGGAATAATTCCCGTTAGTGTGCGGAGATTGATGTTACAATAATACTCAAATAGGATTAATTCCCGTTAGTGTGCGGAGATAGATGTTACAATAATGCTCCAATAGGAATAATTCCCCTTAGTGTGCGGAGATAGATGTTACAATAATGCTCCTATAGCAATAATTCCCGTTAGTGTGCGGAGATAGATGTTACAATAATGCTCCATTAGGAATAATTCCCGTTAGTGAGCGGAGATTGATGTTACAATAATACTCCAATAGGATTAATTCCCGTTAGTGTGCGGAGATAGCTGTTACAATAATGTTCCAATAGGAATAATTCCCGTTAGTGTGCGGAGATAGATGTTACAATAATACTCCAAAAGGAATAATTCCTGTTAGTGTGCGGAGATAGATGTTACAATAACACTCCAATAAGAATATTTCCTTTTAGTGTGCAGAGCTAGATGTTATAATAACACTCCAATAGGAATATTTCTTGTTAGTGTGCAGAGATAGATGGTACACTAACACTCCAATAGGTATATTTCCCGTTAGTGTACGGAGATAGATGTTACAATAATGCTCCAATAGGAATAATTCCCCTTAGTGTGCGGAGATATATGATACAATAATGCTCCTATAGCAATAATTCCCGTTAGTGTGCGAAGGTAGATGTTACAATAATGCTCCAATAAGACTAATTCCCGTTAGTGTGCGGGGATAGATGTTACAATAATGCTCCAATAGGAATAATTCCCGTTAGTGTGCGGAGATAGATGTTACAATAATGCTCCAATAGGAATAATTCCCTTTATTGTACGGAGATAGATGTTACAATGATGCTCCAAAGGGAATAATTCCCGTTAGTGTGCAGAGATAGATGTTACAATAATGCTCCAATAGGAATAATTCCCGTTAGTGTGCGGAGATTGATGTTACAATAATACTCCAATAGGATTAATTCCCGTTAGTGTGCGGAGATAGATGTTACAATAATGCTCCAATAGGAATAATTCCCGTTAGTGGGCGGAGATAGATGTTACAATAATACTCCAAAAGGAATAATTCCTGTTAGTGTGCGGAGATAGATGTTACAATAACAATCCAATAAGAATATTTCCTTTTAGTGTGCAGAGCTAGATGTTATAACACTCCAATAGGAATATTTCTTGTTAGTGTGCAGAGATAGATGGTACACTAACACTCCAATAGGTATATTTCCCCTTAGTGTGCGGAGATATATGATACAATAATGCTCCTATAGCAATAATTCCCGTTAGTGTGCGAAGGTAGATGTTACAATAATGCTCCAATAAGACTAATTCCCGTTAGTGTGCGGAGATAGATGTTACAATAATGCTCCAATAGGAGTAATTCCCGTTAGTGTGCGGAGATAAATGTTACAATAATGCTCCAATAGGAATAATTCCCGTTAGTGTGCGGAGATAGATTTTACAATAATGCTCCAATAGGAATATTTCCTGTTAGTGTGCAGAGATAGATGTTACAATAATGCTCCAATAGGAATAATTCCCGTTAGTGTGCGAAGGTAGATGTTACAATAATGCTCCAATAAGACTAATTCCCGTTAGTGTGCGGGGATAGATGTTACAATAATGCTCCAATAGGAATAATTCCCGTTAGTGTGCGGAGATAGATGTTACAATAATGCTCCAATAGGAATAATTCCCGTTAGTGTGCGGAGATAGATGTTACAATAATGCTCCAATAGGAATAATCCCCGTTAGTGTGCGGAGATAGATGTTACAATAATGCTCCAATAGGAATAATTCCCTTTATTGTACGGAGATAGATGTTACAATAATGCTCCAAAGGGAATAATTCCCGTTAGTGTGCGGAGATAGATGTTACAATTATGCTCCAATAGGAATAATTCCCGTTAGTGTGCGGAGATAGATGTTACAATAATACTCCAAAAGGAATAATTCCCGTTAGTGTGCGGAGATAGATGTTACAATCACACTCCAATAGGAATATTTCCTGTTAGTGTGCAGAGATAGATGTTACAATAATACTCCAAAAGGAATATTTCCACTCACTAATCTTGTTATTATAAAGCCTCACAGTTTATAATTATTTGTTTTGTTTGAACTTGTAACTTGAATTTTCTAACAAGATTCGTTCAATTGATGTTTTATAATATTCAAGATGAAAACGTTCGTCTACGCCATATGAAAATGTTTTCCGTACAATGAGATCTGGAGTTTTGAAGTACTTGTTTACGAAAAAAATAATTAATTAACTAAACATTTCCGTAGATTTTATTTAATTTCCTATTTTTTAGTAATGGTGGTACCGATGATCCTGTTAATAAAACGTTTTGTATGTGGACTGTAAGTAATAAATCCTATGTAAAAAATTGTAAGATACAAACGAATATTAAACGAAAATTAAATATTTTTCAAAATTATTTACGTGTGACTAATTATCAGTTTTATAGTGACAGATAAGGATAAGCACCCCTTAAACAAAATTTCATAAAATATATTATAATAAATGTTCATATTTGTTGATTTCATCTTCACGTGAGCTATAACTATATAACAACTGTGGCGTAATGTTTAGCATAAATAAATAAAACCTCTATACAACTAATGACTTTTTTCTTTTATTTAAAACCTTTTGCACATTTCGATTGCATAGCAATCATCCTCAGAGGTAATTTACAACAAAAATACTGTATTTTTGTATATCTTGTATTTTTATTGTAAATTACCTCTGAGGATGATTGCTATGCAATCGAAATGTACATAAGGTTTCAAATAAAAGAAAAAAGTCATTTGTGTTATAGAGGTTACATTTATTTATGTTTTACACGTGAGCTACTAGTTTTCACGAAAACATTTGTAAATATTTACAAATTTGCCAAGTTACGGTCAGGGTTACGCTCTGAGTTGACAATGGCACACATCTCCCGAAACGCCCGTCCTCAACAAATATAAGTAAGTGCTACTATTGGCAAGTTTGTAAATACTTACAAGTGTTTTAGTAATAAAATGGATCTCAGTTGTTATCAAAGAAGGATCAAAAACGTAAAATTTAGGGCACCAGATAATTAATTCCTTCATAATACCACAAGTCTATCTATTTTACACACCTATTGCTTTACTGTGAAAATCTTGTCAATTTAATAAATTTTTCTAAAAAAACAATCCAGTTACTTTTAATCAATTTGTAGTATAACCTAAAATTACGTGATAACCAATTGCCTTATTACCTTTTCTTAACCTTTATTGTTTAATGTAAATATTGTATCATAAACAAAAGTGCTTAGGTCTTGATTGTTTTGTTTTTTATTTAATTGTTTGTATTCCTTGTTATTAAAATATCATGAAAATTCCAGAGCCCAGTTGTAACTTGTGGATTGTGTTTTTTTCTCAACATATATTGCAAATTATTTTACTCATACAATATATAATATTAATAAAATTCAGCTCAACTGTGAGCCAAACTTATTAGGAAACAGATATTTAATTGTGAGTTGAGATTAGATAAGTTTAATTTAGTTGCTAGCATGCAAATTCGAAGACGATACTATCTACTTTATAAAATAAACCTCACTTTAACAACGATATTTAAAGAAATGACTGAAGAAGATGAAATTTTATAGAAAGAATTCTTACAGCTTGTACAAAAATTATGTTGAAATAGATTCTTATGTAATCATTCATCTTTGCACACCATAAAGCCGCTACTATTGTTACGTAACTTTAGTACAACGCCTAGTTATAGGCCTACTTGGAACAATATTAAACTAAAAAAAAATGTGAACAAACCATAAAAATCCTGCAGAAAAATAATTGTTTAAAAGTTAATACAATACGTATTGATTGATAATATTAAATGTATTTGCTTTATTAGCACTTTAAATGGAACAGAAAACGTAAATAGGTGACCTTAGCAATCGGTTAGGACGTAAAACATTGATACTTTGTCATAAATGTGATACACTTAAATTTTAGACCTTGACAACATCTGAACGTAGTAGCAGAGATCTAGGTTACATATTAAATTCGATGTCAATGACCAAAGGTTTGAGCGGCGGTTATATAATAAGGAGGCGTGGCGAGAAAACACCGGTAAATGACTAGCATAGGCTTCAGTTCTGCTCTTGGTCGAGCCCCTGTTAGGCCTTGGACGATATCAGCTGGAATTCTTAAGAATTGTTTACCTTAAATACTTTTTCCTTCAAGGTCTCGGCAATGGAAAGGTTTGGCGTCACCAACGAAACCACGTAATACACATAAACATGGGACTAATGTTTTATATACTGGCCTAGACACAATCACGTTTTTGAACATTATTTATTATTTCCGATTTAAGACACACACACAAGTTTTTTTAAAAGCTTACACATCACATCCACATACATGAGATAGTAAGATGTTATAATATTTTTTCTGAAAGGTCCCTCAGAAGATTAATTTTCTATACCGCGAAACTAACTGGAGCTATTTAGCAAAAGGTAGAATTTATTTCCTATCCTTGGTGAGAATGTATGAAATAGTATATGAATTGTATGTTTGTAATTCTATATTATTCAAAAGTGTTGTGTTCATCTAGTCCTCTCCTTTAAGACACTAGAGAATATGCATTATATAGACTCAAAATAACACAATATAAAACCATAAAAAAACAAACCCAAATATCAAACCATTTTGACTGCATCAGTGAAAGCCTGCCTAAAAATAAGCAACACCCCTCTGCAATGATTCCTTCGTTACAGCACACTAAATCTTTTATAAATTTACTTTAAAATTGAACTTAAAACAGATAGTTTGTATATATATATATATATATATCGCTCTTACTAAAGAGAACTATAAATTAAGTTTGTAAAATTAAGACTACAATGTACAAGGCCAAACTGACAGTATTATTACTTTAAAGTACCATAAATTCCCAAAAAAGGTTGTCAGTTTTAAAACGCAAGGGCGCTCAAAAAACTAAAGAAAAAAAAACTTGGTATCGTTAAGAGAAAATCAGTTAAAAAAGACGTTAAATTTCAAAATATACGTTAAAAAGTTAAAATTAAGAAATGCGATTGATCTAAACTAGGAAAGAAGGGATAAGGGGTTCAGAAAGTTGGGAGAAAAATCGAAACGGGAGGTCATCCAGGAACGTTCGATGGGAGTAGACGTCGGTCTTGTTACCTCCAGTTCGTGCAGTTATATTAAGTAAATCGTCGAAAGCAGAGAATATTAAGTAAATCGTCGAAACCAGTGAACATTAGGTAAATCGTCGAAAGCAGTGAATATTAAGCAAATCGTCTAAACCAGTGAACATTAATTAAATCGTCGAAAGCAGTGAATATTAGGTAAATCGTCGAAAGCAGTGAACATTAATTAAATCGTCGAAACCAGTGAACATTAGGTAAATCGTCGAAAGCAGTGAATATTAAGTAAATCGTCGAAAGCAGTGGATATTAAGAAAATCGTCGAAAGCAATTATATTAAGTAAATCGTCGAAAGCAGTGAATATTAATTAAATCGTCGAAAGCAGTGAACATTAAATAAATCGTCGAAAGCAGTGAATATTAAGAAAATCGTCGAAAGCAATTGCATTAAGTAAATCGTCGAAAGCAGTGAATATTAATTAAATCCTCGAAAGCATAAATAATAGTTTATGACTATCCGACCTTTATAAATTAATATTAAAATAATATTAATACTACGATAAAATAATATTAACATAAGTTTCTCCAATTGCAACCCGGACCTTATACAGCGACCCTGAGATCAAACTAATTTATATAAATTAAGTTGAGTATAAAAAGGAAAGAAAGTTAAGAGTCTTGTAAGTTAAGTTAAGTCTCTTGTAGATTAATATAATTGAGCAAGCCAAATTTAAATTAAATTAGGAAATTCTCATTTAAATAATATTGTAATATTTAAAAAAATTAATTAAATTAACTTAACATGTAAATTGTGTTATTCCAGTGTAACCTAGAGATCAAAATTATAAATAATATTTTCATTCTTATCAGAGATTAGTGGCGCCCAAAACCGAGTCCTATTATTTAAAATAATCATCTTGTTACTTTGAAAGTTAAACTAAAAAATGGTTAGAATATATATATATATATATATATATATATATATATATATATATATATATATATATATAGATGATTAATCAGCCAATGGAATTAAAATGATTTTATTTAATGCGTTCTAATCGAGTAATTGATGGTTTATTTAACTATAAAACCTGTAGATACTGCAATAATATACTGACTAATCAATGGTTTTTTTAAAACTTATCTGTTTATATATACTGTGGGGCAAACCCAATAGAAGTAAAAACTTGCCATTAAATAAATTCAATAACCTTTAAAGTTGAACAAACGAATGGATAAAATATTTTGTAATAGAAATTGCCATAGTGGAAAAATATAAATTTGTTACAATGGGAAATAAAATATTTGACTCTTTAATTTTTATTTGTACATAATGTTTGGCGAATTTTTAATATTGAAACTTAATATTGCAGGAATAAAAAGATGTAGCCTAAATTGAAAAACGAAAAATGAAATAAACTGTTTCGATTGTACCAGGCAATCATTATCGATTTAAAAGTATATAATTTAATTATAGAATGTGAAAGTATAATATTTTAAGTTCAAATTAGATTAGAAGTGGCTTTATTTGATATTTATATATATATATATATATATATATATATATATATATATATATATGTACACTTAATATATTACCAAATATCACCTATTGTATATATTCACATACAGAGAGAGAGAGAGAGAGAGAGAGAGAGAGAGAGAGAGAGAGAGAGAGAGAGAGTGAGAGAAAGAGAGAAAGAGTGAGGGATTTATAGAATGAGATACAGAAAGTGCGATATGTACAAGAAAAATCACAAGAATAGTAAACTCTCGCAGGATATACAAGTTCCTTTACCGTGGTCTTAAATTTGATCTATTTTCTGTATATTTGCTTCAGCTGTTCTTTCTGCATATCCTTCGGATATCTGATGCCTTTAAAGTGATAGTTGCTATTAAAATAAGAAACATTTTTTTAGCATTTTCATTTGAGGAAACATTTTCCTCAAAAGGAAAAATTAGAAATGTCTAGTTTTAATAAATGCATAGTTGATTTATTTAAATCCCCTCCCGGCGATATCATTTGTTCCCAATACAACATATATCCTATACTCAGGCCTATATGTTATTTTATAGTATAACGTAATGTATAAATAAGGCTACAAATTTTACTATATATAATACCAGGTAGTAGTTTATATAAACAATAGAATAAAAGACACTTTGTACACAATAGATCAGGATTCTGCTTGCCATTCATATGGTGGATATACCCCACAGATATAATTTAAGAAAGAACTTCTCAAATAATAGTGCACTTGTAATTGTAGGGCATGATTACCAGGTGTAAACCTTTCTAGACAGCGTAAACTATTAATAGTTAGACCTACTACGCGAGAAGCCTGAAGCAGGTAACAATGCCTGCTACCAAGTAGTCTTATATAACAGCTCTGAGGTGAAGGTCAACATTTGAATTTTTATGAAGGTTAAGCACAAAACTTTAAGACCACACTATACAGCGTTTATCTTTATAAAATGATCTATTGACATTTATTTCGTTTTCTGATGCAATAATGGCTGGAAGTTGACTGTAGTGTTTGGACAATTTTAGTGATATGGGGCAGCCTAAATGTTCTGTATCTCTAACTATAGTGTCTTTGTTCCTAGTATTATGTTCTCAGGCGGTCAAGGTAATCAAACGGGGAATGGTTTTTGATACACTGTGAGTGGTGTGTGTGTGTGTGTGTGTGTCTGGTGTGAGTGTGTGTGTGTTGTGTGTGTGTGTGTGTGTGTTTGTGTGTGTGTGTGTGTGTGTGTGTGTGTGTGTGTATGTGTGTGTGTGTGTGTGTGTGTGTGTGTGTGTGTGTGTGTGTGTGTGTGTGTGTGTGTGTGTGTGTGTGTGTGTGTGTGTGTGTGTGTGTGTGTGTGTGTGTGTGTGTGTGTGTGTGTGTGTGGGTGTGTGTGTGTGTGTGTGTGTGTGTAGAACGAATGAGATGTGCAAGGTCGTACATCAGAAGTAGACCTTCTTTGTATCACATCATTGTCATAACAATGTTTTTACCCGTTATGATAATTAAAAAAAAAAAAAAATAGAACCGACTTCAAAATAGAACCCGAAATATAATTTATAGGGACTAAGAAGTAAAAAAATAATTTTTTGATAAAGAAAATATAATTTGTCATGAGCTTTTTAACCATAAAATTTTTAAGTTGGAGCAGAATTTCATACTTGGACTCATATTTAACACACTGATCGTGACAAATAAATGGATTTTAATGACGTTGGAGCTGCTTGGCAAATGGATTAACAAATTATGACATTCACACAGGGTACTCAATCATTTATACTTATTTTATAGATACAGTATAAGAAATTTATTAAATTTATGATAGAAAACGATTAGGGAGATATGATCTCTTACTTCTATAAGTATCTACAGTAATCACATTCCTTGTAAATCATTCAAAAAAAGTTGAATTGTCCGTAATCTGTATACCTGAAAGATAACTATGCAATCACATATTGTATGATCTTTGCCGAAGACAAAGATCAATTTTATAGTACCACATATCATAATATCGAATATATGAAAGTTTGGTTTTCTTGAGAAGACTCTATGGTTCGCTGTAATCACTCAAGGGAAATCAAGCAATCAAAAAGTTGATTGTTTCGGTAATATTTGGAACAGATTTGGTGGATCAGCAAATAGACATGATTACGGCGCCGACATCAAAAATTTTGTGGGTAATTAGCATATGATAAATTATATTTCCGTTATTGGAAAATTATTTTTTACTTTTTAGTTAGTAAAAATTATATTTCGGGTTATTTTTTTTTGTTTACTTTTTAGTTAGTATATTTCGGGTTCTTTTTTTGAAGTCGGTTCAATTTTTTTCAACAATTTTATTTCTTAATATTTAGAGGTATGATTTTTAATTTCGATTTACATTATAACCGAATTTCGTTTCATGCTGTTGATTATGTTGGCAAAGTTGCCAATATTTATCCACACAAATTTCTGGTGTGCATATCCCTTTAACCATATTGCTCACAAATTTAGTTTTAGAAAATATATAGGAATAATAACATGTTTTTATTATTATATTGTGCGAAGTTAGTTGCACCAAATATATATATAAACAATTAATAGGCTGTTCAAACTCGGCACCCAAAATTTCAAATTTAAAACATTAAGGAATATCATTATAGATCTACAACGAGCATGTAGGCCATTTATATATTGTTATACATTTTAACGGATTTAATAAATTGTAAGGTGAATTTTAGACTAAATAACTATTTAATGATTCGTCAACTTTTATAGCTTCTATTATTTACACACTTAACAATTATAAAAGCGTCTAAATACTGTTTTAATTAGGTTTAAAAATAACTACTGAGTTCGCTAATAATCTATTTACACTTAGCAAGCACTACTACTGCCTATCACAAAAGCTTTAACTGTCTTCACTACATTATAAACACTGAACTCTCTTCACAGTCAACAAAAGCTTTATGTATTGAATCATTTTGTATTTATCATTTTCTCGTACTTTCTAGCCGCTTCACTTGTTAGAAGGTTCTAGACTTTACCACAACGGTGTTCCTGCTATGTCTGCTCAATCGTGAAAGGACGTGTAAACTTCCCAAGCCGTGTGCCAAAAATCACGGGTAGGGCCTTGTCAGTTACATTATTATAATAAATAGTTCATAATATATGTAAAGCTTCGTGTTTCCTGCAGGCTTCTAATTAGAAGTTACTGACTACTGAACGCCTCTTTCGTTCTTTTCATAGTACAGAAATTAATAATAAAATGTATTTATTTTATCCTTAACAATTTTTTAAAACTTTTGTTATTTCTATTGTTATGTTCATATCTTTCGTTATTACTTGTTTTTTTCTTTTTGTTATAACATTTTTAATTTTAATTTTTGTAGAGTTGATTAAAGTTTGAAATGGATATTTATAAAATTAGTTTCACTGGGTTAATTGTATTTTTCAGAGCAATAACATATTTATGTATACTGTATTATTGTTTATACTTATTAATGTATAAAATATTTATCTGTCAACTAAAAGAAAACTATATTTTACATTCGGGTAATCTTAAGAGAGTATTGTACTGTCATCATTCATGCGGTTATAAAATATTTATCTGTCAACTAAAAGAAAACTATATTTTACATTCGGGTAATCTTAAGAGAGTATTGTACTGTCATCATTCATGCGGTTATAAAATGTTTTGTTTCCTTTTCATTAAAACTCCTCAGATTTTGAAAATTTTTTTTTTCATGGAAGGATTCGTGTAACATAAGTACATGAAACGTAAAGTACCGTGTATTTTGGACAGATGTTTATATGATGGTAAAGGGAATACACGAATGTATTTTTGTTCCTATAAAAGCCAAAGTACCACTTGAATTTTGTTCGTCTTTTATTATTATTTTCTGTAATGATTTCCATCAAATAATATCTTTTTTTAAACATTTTAATGTTATTATTTGATTCTAAAAATATTAGAAAATAAGTTAATTATTTTTAAAAAGCAAAAAGCTCTACATTTAGCTTTTGTCCTGTAAGCCACCTTGAACCTAACCTATCCTATACACAATTCCAGTCCACAAATTAAAAGATAAGACGGATTTTACTTTTTACCAAACGTCAATTCAAGTTAGCTGCAGCAGCTTTTTATACAACCAATTTATCATTTCGAACAATTGTTCCAAACAAAATACCCTAAACCAGTTCCGGCAGTCATGCTATTTACCAATTGGCAAATGGTGACGTAAATAGCAGTAAATTACCATTCTGTTTCTAGAAAAAGCTACGTCTTAACATTTCTATCTCTAATCACTTACTATCCACTTAATATTCTTACTTTAATCTCCCCCAAGCCAAATCTAAGTGCTGGTTATATAAATATTTACCTTTCTATAAGCTTCTTAATCATTCTGTATCCAGTAATTACACCTGCATCCCGTCTGACTTTGTTCTTTCCCAAAAAGGGGAGTTACTTGATTTGTCTATTCTCAATACCTTATTAAGTTTCTATTAAAACTTTTATTTTGTATGATTTAGATTTAGTTTATAAATACTAGATTAACACCTCAGCTCCCATCCACCTCCCCCCTCTTTCTTACTATCCCCTCTCTCTCACCACACACGCACGCACGCTCCTCAACATTATAGATAAACAATAAACAAGTAAATAAATGAATGAATATAAAACACCGCTTTGCATATTTATTGCAAAAATGCATTTTCTCCAACTAGCAGCTGTAATTTGCGTAAATTACAATTAATGAACCCATTAATAAGCAGTGAACAATGCTAGGCTGATGCCGCGACTACACTCTTATCACGCTCTGAATTATCTACAATAATTATTTACGACTTAAACATTTGATATGACACTTGACACGTGCGACTAAGATTGGAAATAGCTTTAAGACGTATTTATTGTCATTTAAACACAGAATATGTTGTCAACAACAAAGTTTATGACGTTTGCAAATGCAAAATTCTTTATAGGATGACGGCAAGAGAGAAATTCATGATCCAATAAATTAGTGTTTTCAATTAAGACAGTTTCTGAATGAGGAGAAAATTTTCCAATTTACAGACGGATGAGTCTGTGGAATCAGGAAGTCCATACAACGACAACTTAAACACAACATATAAACAAACCTGGAGCGGTAATTCTTGATCAAGGACGTTACGAACTTTGACTATCACGAGGGGGATTTGAACTTTGTTTCCCATATTTCTAAATAGATTCTCTTTTAGCAATCCAAACCAATGCCCGGCGTTGTGGAACCACTAATGTCTTCTTCCGAGTCCACGTGCACTCTCTACCTTCCCCTGGACTACTAAAGTAGGAGACGATGTTTATAATGTATCATTCAAGAGATTAAGTCTTCCTCTTTTTATGAATGAAGACAATTCTTTTTCTTACCATATTCGGCGTAGTATATCCACGTTGGTGACTCTGAGAGTATGTCGCTAAGCGATGAAATAATTTCCCCATCCTCAGTACCAACGAAATATTGTAACCTGTCCTTCACATTTCAATGCCTCTAGCCTCTTCATTGATGTTACCGTCAATAGCCACGCCCCCGCACCGTACAAGACAGGAAATATGTAACATTTGGCCACTCTTAAATGGTGGAACTGAATTACTTCTGTGTTTGTATAAACGTTTAATGTTGTTAAATGTTGATTTCCTTTTTTTAGTTTAAGAACGTATTTCGATTGTTTTGTCTTATTTTGAGTAGCAGTTCCAGGATACATGCATGAATCTGCATATTAAAACCAAAAGAGTGATCAAAATATCATCTTTAATGGAACGTTCAGGAAAGAACCTTTTACTGTTTTCATGT
The DNA here is from genome assembly GCA_036971475.1 of Prosapia bicincta. Taxonomy (NCBI): domain Eukaryota; kingdom Metazoa; phylum Arthropoda; class Insecta; order Hemiptera; family Cercopidae; genus Prosapia; species Prosapia bicincta. The sequence goes on from JBAIZL010000003.1 coordinate 136,084,797, forward strand.
TTCCTAACTTGGTATTTAATACATTTCCCACTGGTGCCTTTAAACAGTTCTATTTTCGAAAAATTATTCTCTACAATTAAAATAATTACCATGGCTACCATGAGTTAGATTTGTATTTTTAATTGTTTTTATCATCCAAACATGATACAATTGTAAAACTAAATAGTTTTTTTTTAATTAAATATTTTAAACTTATAATCTTTTCCCTCCTATAACAAGTTGTTTTCTTGAGAGATTACAACTCTTATCTGTTCATTGAATGTAAAATTTAAAAAAACAATATCCTTATAGATTAATAATGCTTTGACGCTATAGTATCTAATAAATCTATAACTTATAGTTAAAGCAGGTGAAATATGCTGGTCCATAAAATAAACCGTCGACATGAAATTCAAAGGAATAAAATTGTACTTTTGAAAAATGTTATACATTCTTTCACACGCGCACACGTGAGCGAGCGGGTGAAAAACACACACTAAGTTGTAAATTAGGAATTTAGACAATTAGCAGAAAGTCTTTTTACGCTTTCTCTAGATAAAGCCACAAGCGCTAGTAGTAACATGTACACCAGATAGCCTGTGCTAATTTAATCCACCACGTGATAATATCGTACCGCAGACGACAACACTTAGCTTCTATTTTAGTCGTGTGTATGCTGCGAAGCGGTGACAGTGCGAAGTGCGTTTAAACATAACTTAATTTACTCTTAGTTTCTGCTGGAAGGAACTTGAAAACGTAGGTTGGAAATAATTATCTATAGGTTTGTGATTATGTGTAGTGACAAATTGGGTAAAAAGATATGTTTTTATTTCTTTTCGAGCATATCCAATCGTGTTATCACCAATGAAACCAAAAGTCAACAAACTTTAAATGAAGAAAAACAAATATTTTACGTAAAATGATAATAAAAATAAAAAGATCTTTCTTTAAGTTAAATATATATTTTACTGCTATTAAGAATTTATTCACCCGAGGATAAATATATAGCCTAGTCTACAAAAAACTAAATTAAAGGTAAACAATTATACTCCCAAAGTTAGATTTAATCAAAGTAAAAATGACATTTACGGCGTCACGTTTTGCAATGTACCTAAATTTAAAGAGATTTAATAATTTATAATAGGTTAAAATATTGAAAATTTGACTATTTCTGGCAGTTGTTTCAGTACTCTTGGAATTTGAAATATCGGTAAGAGGTGAAGTAAATAATTTTAAAACAAAAGTCTTTTTTTTTGAAAAATTTAAGTAAACAAAAGATTTAAACTAATATAAGGAATAATGTTTACCAAACATAATTCGGGATATTTCATTTTTTCTTATTAAAAACAAGGTTTGGTAGTAGATTCAAATGTTTTTTGTCCATTTTCCAAGTGGTTTTTATTAAATTTTAAAAGTATGTTTGTAATCACAGCATATCACCGGCATACTTTCTTTAAGGTGAATTTTCCTCAAGGTTGTCTACTAGGTGTTATTTATGTTTATACCATTATTTTTTTGTAATTGTTAAGTGCATGATTTATACGTTTTCCTCATAATCTCTACTAACTTGTTTCTATTATTTGAATTTAGTTTTATGCAAACTTTACGAATAACTTTTTTACCATTACTTACGTAAATTGTAAGAAATAATATTTCACTTATTTCATGATGTTCTCATTTATAATTTAAATTAAATATTATACTTATTATGAATATTTAAACTAAGAAACGTTTACGCGGTCATATACCGTTTGGGAATCGTTTGGGATTTTTTAACAATTTTTAATATGATTTTAAAAATACTCACAGTGATTTATTATTGAAATGAAAATATATCTATTTATTTCTTTCTGTTATTAAAACCATCTCTATTATATTTCTAGCATAAAATTAAGTTGTATGAAATTTATGTTTTTGATTTTCTGTAACTGATTTTATCAAATTTTAATTAAAATTACAATTCATAAATTATTTTAAAATGCTATTAAGATTACTATAATCGGCTTGAATTGAGATAATTTATTTAAACCGGCAAGAATTTTCTAAAAAGGACATTGAAACAGATTTTTGTGAAAATACTACTTGGATACCAGTTATAACTTACGTGTATCATAAATTAATGTTGACTTGGATGTTACTGTCATTTTTCAGTCCCGCCTCAATTATATACCAAATAATAAATTCTTTTTTATTTCTTATTTTTCATGATGTCTGCAAATTATTGAATTTCGATAAATATTTTAAACATTCTTTAGTTACATAATCTTAACATAATGAATTGTTAAAAAAAAGAAACTTTAAATTTGTACTCCAAAGAAAAAAATTATAAGGCAAAATTGATTTCAAATTGGTAACCGGAGAAAATCAACTATGAATTAGATCAACAATGAAATTTTATGTTTGGTTATTTGACGATTTTACCTGTGTCTTGTACCTAAACCTATATTGTATAAATAACTTTTGCAATTTCTGCTTGAAATAATTTGTAGTGTTATAATATCTGTAATTTCGGTTTGATGCATTAAGCCTTGTTAAGTGTATGTTAGTTACACATAAAAGTAAGATATTTAAATATTTGTTTGAAAAATAAAATTGTGTAAGGCAAAACATTATTGAAAATATCAAAAAAGTAAAAGTCTTGGGTCACCGATAAATGTTCAGATGAGATCGTCAGTAGGAGAGTGAAAAGATAGCTAGGGAACCTTGATGGATTAGTGAAAGCTCGTGAACAAAAAATATTAAACATTGTTGTGAAAAGTTGGATGATCGATTAGAGGAATGAAGGCCTAACATTAAGCTAAGGTAATATGAATGATTAGTTAACTTTAAGCGGATTTCAATACTTCAGTACATTTACTATAGATTTTGTCAAACAGCTGTGTACAGAAGTAGTAGGCCTACAGGTTAAAATGGAGGAATTAAAGAGGAATAGCAAAATAACTAATGTTTTGAGTTCCATATAAAGCGCAAATCTAAAATGAATGGGGGAAATTAAGAGGATTTTATAGTGAATTTTGTAGAAACTTAGAAAAGATAAAACCAGGAATAACATATAGGAAGAGTTAAGTCATGGTGAAGAAAAAGAAGATAAAAGTTCAAATGCACATATCGGAGCTGTGTAAAAAAATCCAAATCGTAACAAAATGTAATAGATTTTCAAAATAGTAAAAGAAAAATATTTACCGGTAGCCTAAATAGAAGATATTTTCAAAATGCAGTAAATTACGTTGACTGCATCTTGCTATCAAGGACAGCTTTATTCTTGTTTACAGCTGATCGGCCCAAGGTCACAAGCAACGTGATCGATTCACATTTACATATTTATCTTACTTATTTGTATTTTCATGCGTCATGTAAAAACGTATCGAGGTGCTTAAACAACAATAATAAGCAAATAGGTCAAGGTTTGAATGTGGAACATCCAGAAGTGAGTTAGAATCGGAACGTAATGGCCGCCAATATGAACAGTTGACAACTTGGAATTCAATGACCACATTTTATATTTAGAAATGTAATACGTAAATAGAACAAAATTTACGTAACCGTTCACGTAACCTATCTGTATCTTTATATTTTATAAATTTAAAGCAAACAATATACTTTTTAATTAAGTGTTTTCACGTGAAAATAGTTCTTTAGTTTTATGGTTTTGCTTTTGCTTGGAATATTTAAAATTTTATATAAACTGTGTCTTATTATTATATATCCTGCTATCACAGTACGTGATTATATATGTTACCACCGCTTTGGCGGTTTGATAAAAGTGTTGTAACTGATAAGACAATTTTTTACCGCTCCAACAGAGAGTGGGTTCACTTCATGTAAGCGAGCAAACATAACTTTAGCGTCTACAATAGTTTTTATTTCCTTAACCGAGTTCTACTCATACTAACCAGCTTTAATACCGTTCGTCGGCGATAAGTCATACTGGTTGATACTCTTAAAATACAAAAAAAGGTTCGACAACAGTACGATCTCATGTCAATAACACATTTTAAATCCACTTAATTCATACATTTAGATTTAAATTTTCAAAAAGAATACGCAATTACCACTAAGCTGTGTTCAAAAATTAATTATTTTTGTTATTTGTTTAAAGCATTTTAGCATTTTATGTATCTGTTTGGAGATGTATCTCTCCAAAAGTTAGGAAATTCATCTATTTGGAGATGTATCTATTTGGGGATGTATATATTTGGAGATTTATCTATTTGGAGATGTATCTGTTTGGAGATGTATCTATTTCGGCATGTATCTATTTGAAGATGCATCTATTTGGAGATATATCTATTTGGAGATGTATCTATTTGGAGATGTGTCTATTTGGAGATGTATTTACTTGGAGATGTATGTATTTGAAGATGTATCTATTTGGAGATGTATCTATTTGAAGATGTATCTATTTGGCGATGTATTTATTTGGAGATGTATCTATCTGGAGATGTATCTATTTTTATTTATTTGGAGATGTATTTATTTGGAGATGTATCTATTAGGAGATGTATCTATTTGGAGATGAATCTATTTGATTATGTATCTATTTGAAGATGTATGTATTTGGAGATGTATCTATTTGGAGATGTATCTACTTTTAGATGTATCTATTTGGAGATGTATCTAATTGGAGATGTATCTATTTGAAGATGTATGTATTTGGAGATCTATCTATTTGGAGATGTATATATTTGAAGATGTATCTATTTGGCGATGTATCTATTTGAAGATGTATGTATTTGGAGATGTATCTATTTGGAGATGTATCTACTTTTAGATGTATCTATTTGGAGATGTATCTAATTGGAGATGTATCTATTTGAAGATGTATGTATTTGAAGATGTATGTATTTGGAGATGTATCTATTTGGAGATGTATCTACTTTTAGATGTATTTATTTGGAGATGTATCTAATTGGAGATGTATCTATTTGTAGATGTATGTATTTGGAGATGTATCTATTTGGAGATGTATATATTTGAAGATGTATCTATTTGGCGATGTATCTATTTGAAGATGTATGTATTTGGAGATGTATCTATTTGGAGATGTATCTACTTTTAGATGTATCTATTTGGAGATGTATCTATTTGGCGATGTATCTATTTGAAGATGTATGTATTTGGAGATGTATCTATTTGGAGATGTATCTACTTTTAGATGTATCTATTTGGAGATGTATCTACTTGGAGATGTATGTATTTGGAGATGTATCTATTTGGAGATGTATCTACTTTTAGATGATTCTATTTGGAGATGTATCTAATTGGAGATGTATCTATTTGAAGATGTATGTATTTGGAGATGTATCTATTTGGAGATGTATATATTTGAAGATGTATGTATTTGGAGATGTATCTATTTGGAGATGTATATATTTGAAGATGTATCTATTTGGAGATGTATCTACTTTTAGATGTATCTATTTGGAGATGTATCTAATTGGTGATGTATCTATTTGAAGATGTATGTATTTGGAGATGTATCTAT
>JBAIZL010000003.1:136097760-136100260 GCA_036971475.1 Prosapia bicincta
AAGTAAGATCTTATGAATTTTGTCCAATATTAATATTTTATTACCAAATTTAATTACATCTTCAAATATCCTTATTACTGAAGATATCTGTCGATAAGAAAAACAACCATGTTATTATGGGATTATTGTATAACTCTAACCTTATAACCTTGATTACACATTTTCACTAATCTTCATTACCGAAGATATTTATTAAGTAACAAAATAGGCATGTTATAATGGTATTAACCTTCAACTCAAACTAACCTTGATTACACATTTTCACCAATCTTCATCACTGATGATATTTATTAAGAAACAAAATAGGCATGCTATAATGGTATTAACCTTCAACTCAAACTAACCTTGATTACACATTTTCACCAATCTTCATCACTGAAGATATTTATTAAGAAACAAAATAGGCATGCTATAATGGTATTAACCTTCAACTCAAACTAACCTTGATTACACATTTTCACTAATCTTCATTACTGAAGATATTTATTAAGAAACAAAATAGGCATGTTATGGCATTAACCTTCAACTCAAACTAACCTTGATTACACATTTTCACTAATCTTAGTTAATGAAAATATTTATTGATAAAGAAAATAGCCATCTTGTTAGAGGTATTAACCTCTAACCAGAAATTTACTTTGATTGCCGAAATAGCCATGCTATTATGCAAATAATCTCTAACTAAGAGTTAGTGTTGTAGTAAGTTCCTCTAAAGATAATTGCTTTACATTTTACATTAGGATCTAACCAAAAAAGTGTTTTTAAAGACGTTTTACTTATTTATAATTTTAATATAGGTTTAAAAATTATGTGAAACGAAATTTAAAAAAATATATTAATTGTAACATATTCAAAATATTTTATGTGGAAGAAACATATTATGTTAATTTTAAATAAAACCTTAAACAATTTTTACAAAATACGAAGTATAATGAATACAGAAGAGCAAAGCGAAAATCGAAGATTCTTAAAAAGTGCAATGCAAAATCTTGACAATATTTCATTTATGAAAATAAAAAACTTTAGCATGATACTGATGAAATCATCTATAACTTTCTAAACTTAGGTAAAGTTTTATATGCTGTAACTCCATTCTTATTTTTCCCATACCAGATTCAGTTTGTTTAAGTTTAATGTTCTTCTATGTCCTTTCTAAATATAAACATTATGAAGAATTTTTTTAAACTCTCAATTATAACTAAAACATAATAGAAATAATTACAATATTTTTATCAATAAATATGACCTATTATGTACGATTATATTATTTAATGTAACTGTTGTGTTTTGTGTTGTTTTAGGTTAGTTGTCAGCGAAGTACATCTGGTGTAAATGAAGAAATACCAACCAGTGCCTGGACAGTTTTCAGTTGCTTAAGATAGATATCGTTCTAAAACTGTGACAAATAATTTTTACATTATTACAAATCAAAATATTACTGAATTTATAGATTTACAGTAATTTTAAAGTCAGTATCACGTAACTATTCTACATTTAACACTCACAGTTTCTACGTTTCCTAAACAATCTTTACTAAAAAACCGTGACACTGAAGTTTGAGTTTCGAGTGCGAGTGGTGGTACGTTACCACAATGAACTCCAGCCAAGTCACGACCGGAGCAATGAAACAAATACCATGGACCAAAGGGCTGGCGTCCATGTTTTACCTGGTCAGTCCAAAGGACTCGTCATACGAATATGTTGAAGAAGTCCCTCATTTTTTCATTCAGGTAAGCTTAAAGTTTATTTCATATGTTTTTAATTATTTTGGTCTTGCGATTATAAACTATTTTATGAAAGAGTTTATGGTAATTTTATATTATTTACAAAATAGTTTTATGTTTTACTTTACTTTAACACATGATTTCATTCAGTTATTTCCTTTTTTCTGAATTGCTTTTATATTCTCACTTGTTTTAGCGTGTCTTTTCCAATTTGAACAGTTATTTTGTTTACATGTGTTATTGATTTTTCTCTCCATTTTTTTCAACCGTTATTTCATTTCGTCCTAATGTATAGGTTTTGGCATTGTAAAGTGTTGCATCTTCGTGAATACTTCACTTGCGTATTGTTAATTGACTTTTATTCTCAGGACTACGACTCTATTTTTGTTGTAACATTCCAATCTTCATTTTCTCTCTCGCTCAAAGCTCATGTTCTCCTTGCAGTATACTAAATTTTGGAAGTTTTCCCCTACGTTTCACCAAATTATCCACTTCCAATGACCATAAACTTCGTCCTGCTTTGTTAACGAAAGATATCCTCTAGTTTTATTAGTATGTTATTTAGAATCCTGTAATTCTTGCTGCCCTAACATCCTGCATACATAGATAATACCAACTCTATTCTTATTGCTCACAAGACTGGAAGGCTTTCGGTTTTCAATATCCTTCAACCACGCATCCAATATGATACATGCTAAATAGATGTGTTAGGTGAATACAATGCGTGTATTTGAGGTGCAATTGGGACAGACCTAGATTCCAGAATATTCACAAGA
>JBAIZL010000003.1:136105260-136112760 GCA_036971475.1 Prosapia bicincta
ACACATATATTTTCTAATTTTGACGCCTCTGATAACTCTTAGTTCTTCGTGCTTATTCTTTATCTCTACCACGCTATCTTCCTTTTTTATGTCTTCCACCTCTTTCTTTACACTCTACCTTTACACTATAACACATATATTTTCTAATTTTCACGCCTCTGATAACTCTTAGTTCTTCGTGCTTATTCTTTATCTCTACCACGCTATCTTCCTTTTTATGTCTTCCACCTCTTTCTTTACACTGTATCTTTACACTATAACACATATATTTTCTAATTTTGACGCCTCTGATAACTCTTAGTTCTTCGTGCTTATTCTTTATCTCTACCACGCTATCTTCCTTTTTATGTCTTCCACCTCTTTCTTTACACTGTATCTTTACACTATAACACATATATTTTCTAATTTTCACGCCTCTGATGACTTATCTTTTCGCGCTTATTCTTTCCCTACCTCGCTTTCCTCCTAGCTGTGTCTTCCACCTCTTTCCTTACAGCGTATATTCTACTATAACAGATTTAATCCTTATTATTCACCCCTCTGATATCTCTTAGTTCTTCGTTCTTATTCTTTATCTATATTATGCTATCCTCTTGGCTGTGTCTTCCACCGTCTTCTTCACAGCGTATCCCTAGACTACAACAGATTTTTTCGCAATTGTTCACCCCTCTGATATCTTTTTGTTCTTCATGCTTATTCTGTATCAATACCTCGCTATCATCATGACTGTGTCTTCCACCTCTTTCTTTACACCGTATCTTCTACTATGACAGTTTTCTTCTTTATTATTGACCCCACTGATATCTCTTAGTACTTCGTGATTAGTATTTATTTATGATTCGCTATCCTCCTAGCTATGTCTTCTAAGTCATTTTCTAAACCGTATCTCTACACTATAATAGATTTATTCTCTATTATTCACGCCTCTTATGTTTCTTAGTTCTTCAGAACTAAGTAGGTTCAGAACATGTTTTTGATTCATTTTATATGCTTTGTATAGGGGGTACACACAATTTGCATATTTACCACATTTAAATAACTTTTGAACAATAGTGGCCACCGTATAACACGTAAGTACCTATTGTTCATTTCACTGATTACCATAATTTTCATTAAAATAACACTTTCAAGGACTAGATTCTCAATTCCAATGTCTTTCAAGTTTAAAATAATAACTGGCAATAGCAACACACACACACACATATATATATATATATATATATATATGTGTGTGTGTGTGTGTGTGTGTGTGTGTGTGTGTGTGTGTGTGTGTGTGTGTGTGTGTGTGTGTGTGTGTGTGTGTGTGTGTGTGTGTGTTATACGCTTCTCAAAAACTATTTTGTATATTAAAGCCAAAGAAGTTCATCATCTTTCCATTCCCATGATCTCAGCTACAGAAAAAAGAAATTATCTCATTAGAATGCCCGGCAAAGGAAAAACTAGTCTCCGCAAGCTGCCAAGCTTCTGTGCTTGAGTGTTTCAGTTGTGCATTGTTAAACGACTCTAGCCATCATTCCGGTCAGCTGTACTCGGGGTAGGCTACCATATTCTTCTTTGAAAGAATAATTTACTTCTTGAAATCTATGAACAGCTGATTGTATTTCACCTCGTTCTTTGTTCATCACTAACCTCTATATTCGAGTTCTGTATCAGTAAACACAACTTGATAAATTTTTAAATAAACTAGAAACCCATCTGCAACCTGTTCGGCAAAAATGCGTCAAAAAATTTGCACATTTTACATAAAAATTGTAAACAACTGCTAAAATAATAAACCAGCTAATTAAACACGTAAACACAAAACTGGATTTAATTTTATTACAACTATTTATTTGTTTCGGCACCCCGGTGCTGTTTTGTCTCTTGTAATAATTTGTTGTTCAATGAATCTTGTGTACTCCGTCATTTCGCCGGTCATAGCCGCTACCGGGGTGCACGTGTACCAAGTACGGACGCGACGGGTTTACACCCCATTAATTTTGATTTTTTTTTTTTTTTTTTTTTTTTTTTTTCCGAAACTGTTGTTGAACCTAGGCCAACGTGTGAGCAAGAAAAATTTTGATCCAGGGTCCAAAGGTCGTGAAGCACTGTAGTAAGGTAAAATTTCGCAGGTGTCTATCCAAACAATGTGTAGAAATGTGGAGCAAGTAGAATTTAGGTTTGGCGTTCAGTGTGTAAATATAGTTTGCTGAAAGATAAACAAATTGTATTATTATGGTATCCTCATGGGAGCCACACAAAATCACAAACACTTAGAGAATGTCACAAAATTAAAATATTATCAAGTAATACAAAACTAGAAGTAAAACAATGTAATTAACAAAAAAATATTTGATTTAATTTAAACATAAAAAACAGGAAAGCCTACTAAAAACTTGACAAGGGTAAAATATTTTCCATAAGTTATAACTATGTAACAGACATAATTGTGCTTATATTCATATGGTAAAGTTGTGTTCCTGTTTTGCTATGTAGTGGCTTCACTCAGGGACAGTCTTTTTTAACTGACATATGTGTTACAATAAAATGTTTCAATTTGGTTGTTAAATATTTATTAAAATAATTATGTAATTGTTTTGAACTTTGTGAAAACAAGCAAAACATGGGTTTAAATTTTGTGCATGTATTAAACGTTGCACATGTATTAAAAACTATTTGACCTTCGAAGAGCTACCTTAAATGGGTTGTTATAAAACTTACTTATTTAGTTTTATAAGTTCTCGTTTGACCTAATTTGGTTTTTATTTAACAAAAGGTTATTATACCTTAATTAGTTTAAATTTGTTATTATCAAATAAATATATGGTAAAGTTTTATAGTAGGGTAAGAATAGGCTGATTTTGGGTTTTAAAACAACTAAGTATTTGGTAATCTTTTATTATTAAAAATTTGAGGAATAAATTGTTAATTAAATTCTCATATATCATGTGGTTTAGAATTTAATTATGTAAAGAAAACAACTTACCTTGGGTGACCCAGTGTTCTCCTTGTATACTTGTTATGGATAACACCGTTATGGGAAGTCGATATTCACCCAAGCATCTATAATGTTTCCAAAATTGTTTGTATTACAAGTTAGTGAATAAAACGTTTAATCTAATATACAAATAATGGAATACTTACTACAAATAACTGTAAGTTTTTTAAAAGTGTACCCGTTTGATGTGAGATTTTATTTTGCTCTGTTTGGACAGCACTGTAAAAGTTCCCTAGATATCAAGTTATAAATACAGATACAGTTTTTGTAAAGTTAGATGAAAATACAGAACGTTACTAATAGGCAATATACCATTTGTTGTGTTTTCTATAAATACCATTACTGTCGAAGAGCATTATATCGACAATAACTAGACTTAGAAGACGCGATATGTATTAAAGGTTTATCTAAACTTCACTTAAGCCGACATGTATTCATATTCAGAGTGCACCTTTTTAGAGGAGGTTTCAGCACCAACATTTACATAATTTATAAATTCTTTTATATCAATATACACAAGTGACATCATATTTGTGAGATATATTGAGTTACCAATTCTTTACAAATACAAATTATTTAACAATTTTTTTTTGAATATTTATGGTTCATAAATTTTATTTCATTTGATTAGTGAAGTAATGTAGTATAAAAGTTTTAATTGGAATTGACTTTATTTTGCTTACCTTCCACTGAACGCCGGAGCCGTGTCATTGTTTCTAAAAATAAAAAAAAATAACATATTTACTAAATGAATAAAACATGAGTAAAACTATAAAAGCTTAATTAACTTTTAGGAAAACAATCGCTATTAATAAAACGATAAAGCTAAATGATTTGAAAACGATACAAACTAATTAAACTAAGGGGCCAAAATCTCAATCTAAGTCCAGCAATATATACAGCAGCTGTTTTAAACGTTTCAGCTGAAAGTTAAACAGCTGATATTAAATACTGAACGATATAACAGCTGAATAAATATAAATTGAATGAAAGGAATTAGGTTAAACAGATGGCTATAGCTTTATTTATGATATTTAAAGATTATTGCAAACGGCGGTGTGCTTTGGCCCGGATGAAAAAGGTGACGAAAACCAGTGTGTATTTAATATACAGAAAACGCCATGAAGAATTGAAGGGAAGACGCCATGGAAGCATCCCAAACGTGTTACCTTGTGTCACCAATGCAATTATGTTATGTTTAAATTAGTGATAAATAGTAACTGTGAAGGAAGCTAAGGTTTCAGCACAAACTTACTTGGCTAAACCGTAACTAACTAGAGAAGGAAATATGTAAACTTTCCTTTTTCTATTGTGTTTTTATCATGAAGCAATATATTTAAGATTTAAAAATATTAAAATGGATATTAAATATAAGAACTGTTACTCATACAATATAATAACTTTAATTCCAAAATGGAAGATTGGGAAAAACAAAATAGCATTTCTCTTACATATGGACTGTGTAGTGTAGTATGGCTCGTCTTCGTATGTTGATGTGTGTCTGAAATTTCGAATGTTAGATGTGTCAGGTATAGAGCATGGGATTAAGCTGTAGTCTCTATATTCTGTGAATGCTGCGTCTTCTGAAAATAAAACGGTCAATAATTACGAGTTAAGCGAGTCTAGGACTTATTACTTAGCTCATACATTACAATGCTTTATATGTAACTCTCTAGAAAAACTTGAGGAAATGTAACAATTTCCCTCTATATGTATATTTTAATTATTTGAGCAACATAGTTCAACCTTATGGTTTACATTTGGAAGTGAATTCTGATACAACTTCTATGATACGATACTAATATGAGTCATAGTTAAACATTTTGTATGGTAGATTATTTAGGGTTCATAAAGAGAGAGAGAGAGTGAGGGATTAAAGATAAAATTTATTATTTCGAATATGAAATAAATTTATAATAACATATTGTAAAGACAAACAAAATAAAGTTACTCCTCTCTCTCTTTCTCTCTCTCTCTCTCCCTCTCTGTCCCTCCCTCCCTCTCTCTCTCTCTCTCTCTCTCTCTCTCTCTATATATATATATATATATATATATATATATATATATATATATATATATATATATATATATATATATATATATATGTGTGTGTGTGTGTATATACATATATACCATGCTCTGTATAAGGTGTAAGTTAACGACCGACTTGTTATGAATTCCTTTCTTGAATATTTCGTTTTTCTAAAGAATATGAAGTCTGAGTATTAATTTTAATACTTTTTTCATAAATTTTGTTTAGTCCATATTCGTATGAAAAAGATAATTTTCAAAATTTGTGTTTATAATTATGTTAAAACTAACGAGACCAAAACATGCGGTTTAGTCTTACCTTCACGTATTTTGCGCAGCTTTTCTCTAATTGCATTCCTCATTTCTCGAGCTCTCACTAGAAAAACAGAAAATATTTAAAAAACATATAAAATTTCCCACATGTTTATGGTTATTATAGCATACTAGCTATGTAATTATATTAGCTGATATTACAATGATAAACCTTAACTGCTTTGCGTACATTGCACATAGTTTTGTCAATCCTTGTTCATATAGGCTTACATTGGAATAACCACTCACAAACGTCTTACGTTTTTGTGCAAAAAGGAAATACGATAATTTCAGGCGAGGTAAATGCTCTAAATAAATAATTCAAATTTAAATAGCTGCACCATTTATTGATAAACATAATTGAAAAGATCAGAGGGGATTGATTCTTTAAAAAAAATTTGAAGAAAACAGCGCAAACTGTGATGAGTAACTATGTTATCGACATGAAATTTAAATAAAACTTAAATCTTACAATTTATTTTAAATGACAAGGAACAGAAAAATGGAAAAAATTGACATCTGAATGATGTAGTCTAAATGTAATAAAATTATTACACGTAATTCATCTATACACAATAGACACATTCACACACTCCCAACACACACACACACACTCACTCACAACACTCACAAAATATTTTTACAATAATCAAAACATATGTACTACAAACAACCATATGTTTATAAGTATAAGTGAAAACATATCACCATATTATATATATATATATATATATATATATATATCCTCACTCTCTCACACACACACACACACACACACACACACTCACAACACAAAAAATTATTTTTAATATTAAATTCAGTAACCAATAATACGTACTAAAGTCTTCACGTAGTAGCCTTAAACTGTCTAGTACATCTTCAAGTGCCTCATAGGTTATAATTCGTTCTAGAACAGGTAAATAAATAACACATAAAAACAATGGTTAAGTTGAAGTGCCATCTACAGCATATGTTATCACGAATATGTACTAAAATATTTAGGTCTAAATATACATTTTATGGAGACAGTTATACGAGAGAGATAGAAGAGTGAGAGAAAGAGAGAGAGAGAGAGAGAGAGAGTAAAAGAAAGAGAGGGAGAGAATGAGAGAAAGAGAGAAAGAGAGAGAGAGAGGGGGCAGACAGACAGAGAGAAAATAGAGGATAAAAATATTGATAAAATAGATTCAGTCTAAAAGATTTCATAAATAACAGGCCTTGGGAAAAATGTGTGGTAATGATGGTGCACCTTTTTATTATTCTATTTTATTAATAATTGATTCTCTTGAATTTTCAGTTATTTTGTATAGTAGATCCTTTAAAGTGCTCAATATTTTTTATTGAAAAAAATTATGAGTTCTGTCAAGTCAGTATTCGTATGAAAAAAAATATTTTCAAAATTTGTTTTTCAAAATTAGCCTACTCTTGAAACACAACCTTAACAATAGTCATATCTTCGTGTGACACATAAATTCACATCCAAACAAGTTTTTATAGGTCCCTATAATCAGAGTAATACTACAATAAATTATTGTTTTCCTACAGACAAACATTATGTTATTTTACTATAATTACTTTAAGCACACTTTATTAACCATCATTAGGTGTACTTTTACCATGAAATCCCGTTACGAATTCTCAGGTCTGTCAAAAAATAAGTGACTTGGGTAAATTTCAGTAACGATTAGAAAAAAATTAAAACTTAAAATGTATTTTAATGACAAAAACTGAAATTTATTCGCACAAACAACAAAATACTATTGTATTATTATATTCTAGAACAAATAATTAAATGAGAATTTTAAAAACATAATCAAGGATTAGTAATTAGGTATTTACGAATAAATGGGTTACTGTATTTTCAAAAAGACTTACCCCTGACCACATCGCTGTTTTCATCTGTTCTGTTGTCTAATGTTGAAGTGTCGTGTGATCCTATAACATTTAAATCAATAAATTAGAAAAGGATGTCCAAAGTAGAAGAAACATTTTCAGTAAAACTAATCAAGGAGAAGTAATTAAATATTTAAGATGAAATAGACTTTCTTTATTGTCAAAAGACTTACCCCAGTCGGTGTCCGTACTTGTGTCATGTAATGTGTTTTGTGTTTCTGTAACATTTAAATCAATAAATTAGAAAAGGATGTCCAAAGTAGAAGAAACATTTACAGTAAAACTAA
>JBAIZL010000003.1:136117760-136190260 GCA_036971475.1 Prosapia bicincta
AAAAACGTCTATTTTTGAAAAAATGTGTCAATCAAACATATCAGTATATGGTCAAAGTATTGACGAATAAGGTATAAAAGAACCATAGTAGATGTGACTGATTAAAATATTATATGGATTCTGACAGAGAAGTAGGAAATTATGAAGTACATGGAGTATTTGTGAATGTTGAAAACGAAATATTCATGGCGAACGAATGAAGTTTTGAGCGCATGGAACGGGAAAGCAACGGTCAAAAATAACTATATTTTATGTTTAAACTCTAAGGCAAAATGCGCTTTAGTTTCTATGTATTACTACGAGATTGAATTAATGTATAAATGTAAAAACTTTTCTCTTCTGTAACAAATATAAAACTAGGCATTTTCAATATGATATGGGCATTTAAAATAATTACCTGGAGTGTGGTTAAAATATTTGGAGGTTGAGGAGGCTTACGTTATTGTCCGCTAATCCTGGATTAAATGTAATCGCAACACAAAACAATCATTACCCAATGACCCTTTACGTTTCAAAACAGCTTCGGCCTTCAGATTTACAACTGATTTTCTATTCCAGGGTATAGGCCTATAACTGAATGCTTTCACACAATATTATGTCACAATGTCACTATGATATGGGCATTTAAAATAATTACCTGGAGTGTGGCTAAAGTATTTGGAGGTTGAGGAGGCCTAAGTTATTGTCCGCTAATCCATTATTAAAAATGTAATCGCAAAACACAGGTTAATTACCTTACCTAGAATTACTTACTTAAGAGGTCCTAAGGATATATGTTAAATATTCCAAGGGACAATTAATGTAGAATTACTTATTTAAGTGATCGTAAGGATATATGTTAAATAATCCAAAGGGGAAATAAATGTAGAATAAACTATGTAATAATCATAAGTTTGAAATTTAAAATATTCTAAGGAACAATTAGTGGAAGAATATAGCCGATGTTAAATATTTCAAGGGACAATTATGTAGAAATTACTTTATTATTTGATCGTAGGCCTATATATTTACAATTACCGAAAAAGATAAAAGATTTAACATTATTCACATCAGTAATAACTATGTATGTGGAGAAAACTTTTAATTAGTGGTAAAATTGCAAATAAAAGGATTAGACTACTATAAAAAGGAAAGTAACTTCCTCACGGCTTTCTTTTCTTCTCTCGCAACCGCCTCCTCAACATCCACTGCAACCCCCACAATGTGGGTGCGGCTGGCTCATTGTCCGGCCACTGTTTCTTGGCAGGGGTCATAAACCACAGCTGGCTGACAGTCCGTTACCCCATGGGGGTATCGCTGTATCAGAGGACGAAGGTTTTAAAGAAGAGACTTCTTTAGTCTCGATATTTGTTTGTAGGTTTTGAAAATAATCTAAAGATAGCTTTTAAGATGTTGGTGTTTCTTACGATACGTTTACCTGACTACCTAAGTAAATATCATTTCTACATATAGGCCTACTTGAATTTAATGTCCATTGAGTAGGCTACTCTTTAAATATGGATTGTATTTCAATTAAAAAGAAATTTAATTCACTTATTTTATCATCTTGTGTGGAAATTAAGTAATAACGGGTGTAAAATGCGTATATTTTTTTTTAAATTTTGTTGGAGGGTGAATTACACAAGGGCTTTAGATAGGCAATGCCCGTTTATAGTCGGAATTCCGCCACGGTGGCAGATCTTATAAGAGTTTTAGAGATTGTATTCCAAATTCACTGAGATACAGTGAACAATCTAAAATTATTTGTCCACTGCATTTTGGTAATATGGAATATAAGTCATAGATTGTATTGTCGATGATGATTGCTGAAGGTTTAAGTTTATTGTTACTTAAATTAACAACTTGGCGAGCTCATTTCAAATACACGTAATTATTTGAAGTTTTGTTAATAATTGTTTTTCCACCGGTATGCATGGCCACGCCAACGATAGAAATATAGAAGTATGACCTAACTTTAACCTTAGTTGTAAGTTTGTAGTAGCAACACCCACTGACGGTGATGACCTTGTCATTGAGACGCGTATGAGTCAATAAATGAATAATTTTTGAGTTTTGGTCATGTCTTTTATTTGTTTCGTTGATTATTACTCTAGATAAGGTACAGAACCTATTTTAAAAGCCCAGGTTAACGTAGAATGCAGCACACAAAAATTCAGGCTCGTAATTTAGGCTCGTAATCTAAAGGTTTTAAAATAATATTTTAATAGGCAACGTATGTGGTAATTTTTAAGTAACTTGTTACCTTTTTACTATTTTTAAATTTATATTTCTCATTTTGCCTGCTTAAAAATTTCCTTTAGCTACAATTGTTTAATAATGTTCATTAAACACTTGCGTATTTGTATATCTGAAACGGATAGATACGTTAGGAAGTCTGCTGGTGAAAGACTCGACGCTAGCATTAATGTTGAGCCTCCGTAGGGGCAACAACTATCACGGGCTAGATAGACCGATTTTTTTAGTCTGAAGGACAGATCACATCTCTCCCTCAATATTGGAATGGATAGATACATTCAGAAAACGAAGGAGAAATTGTTGTATTCGCTGTTGATGATAAAGTAATTTGATAAGGGAGAGCCTTGAAATAGAAAAAAATATTTGTTTGAGTGTAATTTGTTATTTATCAATCGTTTATCCTTAGGATTTTATTCATACTTATTTATTTATATATTATTTTTAATATTTCTATTATTATTTTATATTATCAAGATTCAAAGAATAAATAGGAACAAGTAAGGGGTAAAGAAAGTAAGTATTCATGATTGTTAAAGGGTTTTCCTAAAATATAAACAAAAATAATGATATAAGAGCAGTACTAAAATAAATGAATACTTTCCAAGAAACAAGAAAATTATTTCTGAAGTATTTCCTTTGTGGCTTTCCCATTTTAGTAAGTAAAAGGAACAGAGTTGGTTGAACCTAAACACCCGGTCAAAAGAGTAGCTTAATGAAACTGGTTAAATAGAGGGGTGCAAAGAGCTAGAGTGCAATATCAAGTGTTTAATTTACGTCGTTTTCAGTTTCCATAATTACTAAAACCAAATTATTATTTTGGGTAAAAGCCGATCCCATTTTCATCTTCTATAACTAAGGATAACTCTTTCGATAACACATCTTCTTCATTTTACTTATATATTTCAATAACTGTAAATATTAAATATGTTCCCTCTCTCTTGCTCTTTAACACGCACACACACACACACACACACACACACACACACCCACACACATACACGCAAGCACACACACACACATACACACACACCCACACATACACGCAAGCACACACACACACACACACGCACGCACACAATTGAGGTAATTCAAAAAAAGAATTATTTATTAATTTATATTCAAAGCTTTTCCTTCGTAAACAGTACCAACATCATCAGGAATGAATAACACAATAACGCAAGATATAAAACATAGGTTAAATTAGAAATAGCATTGTTGTCAAAGTTTTACAAATTGACAAGTTTATATTGTTTCTGTAACATTATAGACGTTGAATATAGTATCAAATTTAGAATGTATTTATATACGAGTATGTTCAAGTGTGTTACTATTACTGTATTTATATATTTCGATTGCTTCATTTATGTTCATTTCTTCTTCTTTATTGATTGCTTTTATGGGTTTATTATTTTCTGTATTTGGAAATCTGTGCTTATTATTAATACAGTTATTTGCAAAATTTGATTTTTATATTTCTGTTTTTTAATAAGCATTTAAATGTTCGTCGTATCTTTCTTTTAATTTTTTCTTGGTTTGACCTATATAAGCTTCATTACAGTTTTGACATTCTAATTTATAAGGACCAGCTTTATTATGCATATTATTTATTTTATATTGGGCTATTTATTATTAGTTTAACATGAAATTTTGATATTTGTATTTTTAAACAATTTGGGGATATTTTTCATCTCATAAAAAATTATTTAAGATTGTTAAATAATTAAATAATTAAATAATTCTTGTATATTAATTTATAACCTCTATTGTTATATACATACAATCAACCTGACAAAGGCTCTGTATGCTTGTCGCTTGCTTTGTTTAATTTCCCGTTGGAGGGCCGCTTGCGCTCGTCGCACTTCTACACAGCTATTTCTTGTCTTTTCAACTTCAGCAGCTTTCCTGGCGTCATTTCGTTTCTTTTTCAGGGTGGAGAGTTTCGCTGACCAGAAAGGTCGGTGCTTTTACACTTGTCTTCCAGGCACAGTTGATTGGGCGCATTTAAGTATAGTGGATGCTACGGCCTTTGTGGATTTGTCAGGGCAATCTTTAATGAGATCCCCCGTTATTAGGTCATCGGAGAGCAATTTAAACTTTGTCCAGTTGGCTTTCTTGAAGTTCCACCTTGGTTTTCTCTTAGGTGCTGCAGGTCGTCGGGTCTGTGCGACAGTGATATTAATTACACGGTGTCTGCAGCCACTAGCTGGGTCTTTCAGTTCTATGCTGGTACGTGTCATCAGATCAGGGTGGAGCAGCGTAAGATCCAATTTGGTCAGTGAGCCGATGTAGGACAGAAACGTTGGGTCGCTGTGTTGGACGTGGAGGTGGTTTTCGTCAACGAAGTCCTCTATAGATCTTCCTACTGCGGTTGTTCTATCATAACCCCATCTTAATGATGGTGCGTTGAAATCTCCCGTGATGATTTTGTTTGCACAAATACCCAGAATGCTGTTTTCAAGACTTGGTCTGTTTAGTGGTGGATTGTAAAGTCCATAGACTTTGTACATTTTTGTCTGCTTCCAAACCTTAAAAAGTATTATCTGTGACTTATCGTCATTGGTCATTTCATGTATAATTTGATGTACAGCAACGACTATATTTTTCACACCGGCAAGAATTCCCGATGCAACAGGTCGTGCTCTTTTCAGAGTTACGAGGGAGTATCCTGGGACTTGGCAAAACACAGTGTTGTCAGTGCATGCACCAGCTTCGACAATTATAAAGATGTCCGCTTCAAAAGATAAAATAATTTATTTTAGTTCTAATAATTTGGATTGGTTTAGGCCTCCAGCATTCCAAAAGGTTAGCTTCAGGCCGTCGTCAGGGCCCTGAAGAGGGCCGTTTGTAAAAATTTTGTATATCTTCATATTTATTGCCCTTGTGGTCTGCTCGAGTATAGCGCAGACTGTTGATCGTTCAGTCGAGAGCAGGGGGCACCACGTGCAGGCGATCAACTTCACCCCCCATTTATTAACTCAAAAGCGTTTCAATGAGAAAATCATCATCATCAGTGAGTGTGCTACTACAAACTCCAACTTACAACTGTTGTAAGTTGTAAGTTAGAGTCTGTAGTAGCAACACTCACTGATGATGAAGACTTTGTAATTGAAACGCGTATGAGTCAATAAGTTATTAATTTGTGAGTTTTTTGTATCATTTATTTGTTTTAACATAACCTCTCAAGCTAAGCTCAAAGAATAGTTGTATAGCTTATTTTGTGATATAGGTTATGTTATAAAACAGCCGTTTTACACGTAGATTAATATTAAATAGTTTTGATCAGTTAATAAATATACTAGTTTATTTAAATTTTGGTACATCTCAATATATATATAATTATATATAACGATAATGATTGGCTATGTAATTTTAATATAATTTTTGAAAGGAAAAAAATATTTAGGCCGTCCTTTACTTTTTAAGGAACTGATTTGAATTGAATTTGTTAAAAAAAATAATATTCAGCAAACATCTAATAAATGTTTTTTTCTTACCCACATAACTTT
This sequence comes from Prosapia bicincta, assembly GCA_036971475.1. Taxonomy (NCBI): domain Eukaryota; kingdom Metazoa; phylum Arthropoda; class Insecta; order Hemiptera; family Cercopidae; genus Prosapia; species Prosapia bicincta. Next base: position 136,123,502 of record JBAIZL010000003.1, read on the forward strand.
ATTATTAACTGCAACAAAATATTAATCTTTATTGAATAAATTCCTCAAATAAAGATGTAAAAATTGAATGGAAAACGTATACGTTCATGTTTTGGGCGATTTTCGTTCTAAATATTGCCAAACTATTAACTCTTTTTTATTATCACTTCTGTCGGGACTCCCTCGAGTGATACCAAATTTCTATCCATAATACGTTATGTCGACGACAAAATTAGTGCTGTATTTTTAATGCCGTTGGAATTAGTCCTAAACACGTCCATTATTATCGTCACTTATGTAAAGAGGGCAAGTTGTTATCAATACAAGTTACTTCAGCTAGTAAGTAAACTCTCAAACATTCAAGGTTTCTTACGAATAAAATATAACATTGGATTGGGAGATGTAGTACCCGAAATAACGAACTCGTTTTAGTGGAAAATCCTTATACGTATGGAGTAAATAGAATACATAAGGTTAGTTTAACATGAACACCTGATTCTTTAAATTTTACACACTTAATAGAAATTTATAAACATTAGGTTCATATTAAAGAATAAAAATATGGTACAACTCACAAATATATAATTTTTTATTTCAAACGCGTTTCAACGACTAATTTGTCGTCATCCTCAGTGAAAATACACAAATGAAATTAACTAAAATATATATATATATATATATATATATATATATATATATATATATATATTTATTTAATAAATTTAAAATATTTCAAACACAAGAATACTTTTAATTAATATATTTATTCAAAGCTTTTCGCCGATAAAAAAGTATCAGCATCTTCAGGAAAAATAATTATCTAATAAAAAAAAATAAAAAAAAAGTATATATATTTTTTAGGTATATTTTTATATATATATATATATATATATATATATATATATATATATATTAAACATAACCTATAAAGTTTTAGCATATAAAAACCTATATAATAACCTATATAAAAACCATATAACATAATATATAAAGTTTTTGCTAAAACTTTATAGGTTATGTTTAATATATATATATATATATATATATATATATATATATATATATATATATATATATATATTAGTTAATTTCATTTGTGTATTTTCACTGAGGATGACGACAAATTAGTCGTTGAAACGCGTTTGAAATAAAAAATTGTATATTTGTGAGTTGTACCATATTTTTATTCTTTAATTATAACTTTCACTCACAAGCCAGCTCGAATATTATCTATTAGGCTCATATAATTAACAGTCCAACGTTTTAGCAATAATCCAAAATATAACAAATATTTTTAATATATTTTTAGTGATAAAAAGAATTAATATTTTTTCCCCAAAAAATGAATTACATGCGTTCATGATGAGACTATCCGCAAAATATTGTACTATGTTTTTCTTCGCGTGTTTTAACCATATGTTTGGTCCCTTGGCTATGATTTGGGTTGAATAAAAGATAATGTTAATTTTGATTTCATCGCCTACATAATATCGTTTCGACTACTAATTTATATAAAAAAAATATAATTACAAGTAAACTATTAATAGTAACCGAAACCGGCAAGGTCTATAGACTATAAACAAAATGACCTCTTAAATTGCAATTAATCAAATGTAACCCCATTTCAATTTATCTACTCAACGACTGTTTTATTTTACAAGCCACAGATTGAAATAAATTAATGATAGACAGTTTTTTTGCTAACTGATAAATAAAAGTTAAAAAAAACCAAATTACGTTATCTTAAAGGCTAATGCTCTTCACGTTTTTAAACTTAATATAAAGTTAAATTGTGGCGTAAATCACTGATCATAGTAATTCCGTGTTTGTTGAATACAAGTTCTTCTAACATTTATTGTGTTTTTTATGTTTACTAGACAGAGATGCAAAAGTAGAAATGAGGGGCAATCAGGATATATTGCTCAGGAACGAGGAGGAGATAATTAAGATAATAAGGCATAAGTTATAGCAGATAACTATGTTCTTTATCTAAAATATGATATATTATACATGTATAATGATATATATATATATATATATATATATATATATATATATATATATATATATATATATATATATATATATATATACACAGGGTGTTCCAAGAGGAATCTAAAATTAATTTAAAAGAAAACTCTTCCGATTTTATTGACTTTATTTACACTATGTTTTTTAGAATAAAATTCTCTACAAATTTTATTCAACATATTTCTTTCTATATAGGCAATTTAACGGAGTTATTGTAGTCCAAACGTAAAAAAGTGTGTTTTTCTACCTAACCTTTTTGTTTTACCCCATATGTCTCCTAAACTATTAGAGACAGAGTTCTGGGAGAGGTTTTATACCATTTTTCAGCTCATTTTACATAAAACCTATCTAATTAAAAAACTCAATTAACACCCTACAAATTTCAGTGTGAGTTAATTTTACTGGAGGAGCTGAATTTCAGGTGAAATCTTTGATTCTGTATAACTCGATAACAAAACAATTCCGGATCCACGTTTATATGTACTTTTTCCATTATTTTGATAAGAGAAATAAGCTTGTGCAGTATAGCAGATTCCTCCTGGAAAACCATGCATATATATATATATATATATATATATATATATATATATATATATATATATATATATATATATATATATATATATATCATACGTTATTACTGTTCAGTGTTTTTGAACAAGTAATTAGATTTGAAAATTATTTCAACAGAACCTGTAGATAACCTCTAATTAAAAATAGTATCAGCTGTTTGATTTTCAAAATTCTTCAAGATAATTTGTTTATCTTGATTTACTTTCAAACTTCTTTTGTAGAGTAACCTCTCTCAAAGTGCTGCATTAATAGTCTTTCAATCAGTTTATCATTTCAAAGACCACTGACTCTTCGACCCAAGTCTAACAGTCTAATATTTGTTTGAAGTTGACAACCTTACACACGTTATTTACTTTTTCCCAAAGGCTCTTTTTATTTAAGCCTCTTTCTTTTGTATGTGTAAACTAATAGTTATCCCTGGAGAAAGCTATACAACTACTGTGTCGAAATTACGAATATCCGATAAAAAAATGACTAAACTAAACTTGGCGAGACTCAGGCAGAAATTTCCTTACCAGACTCTTTCAAAATGTTTTATAAAATGGTTGAACTGGAAGTAATTCTGTGACTATGGGACATCGCTACTGTAACGTCAGAGTAGTACTAACAAACCTGTGCCTACTGAAGTTTCATACACTCAACATTAAGATAATAAATGTGTTATTTCTAAATTACCTCTATTGTCCAAGTCACACACTGAAAACTTCATCACCGATTAGGATAACCGGAAAAAATGTATGGTGATAACTTCCACTATAATTCTGTTTTGGTACGCACACCTCACGACTCTTAAGGTAAAGTTTTAAATTTGCTTAGGCGAACACGAAAAATAACTTTTGAAAACTTTCTACATTTATATGTTCAAACCTCGGTCGTTTGGAATACTTATGCTACGTTTTTTTCATGTATAACACAATGGAGAGAGTTTTTGAATTATTTATCTTTTCATATGTTTTCCAAAGGATTCGTCTCCGAAATTCTGTGAAAAATCTTTAAGCAACCGTAGCAGCAACGTGTTTTTATATGAAGTTGAGACATTCAACAAAACTAAACAACCAATCCCCAAGTTCTTTAACTAAAACTCCAATATTCAATTATACAAATAATCTTTTTTTATTTCGCTCAAAGGCAGCCTATAAAACCTAACCAGAGATTTGAAAATAAAACATAAAAATTAAAAACATAATAACATACAAGTATTATTTATTGAGGTTGAAATAAAATACCATAATAACCATTACGTTATTATTAAAAACAAATAAAAGATGTAGGCTCTCACTTTGAAAAAATATGACAATTTTAGCTCTACAATATTTTGACCTGTCTGGCCTACTTGAAAAATCTTCCCACCCAAATACAATAAATAAATTTCTACTGCGAACTTCTTACGTAGAAAACGAACCTCAAATTTTTTAAGGCGCAGTTTATGAATATAAATGCGTCACTATTCATCATTTTCACCAGTTTTTTTTTTTATCACCATTGATCAGGAAGCGTAAATTTCAGTGGACTAAAAACAGTTCCAAATTGTCTTTTGTATTGTGGCATTTCAAGGTCACAGTTGTAAGACAGCTAATGAAGTACGAGAGGCAAATTATTCATTGTCAGATATGACGTATGTCCTACATACTTGTCACACAGCGTGTGGGGAAATTCAACGGGAACTGAACGTTTTTCGAGGTATGTCGTCAATGCTTTAGGGTACCTTATCAAATCAATCAGTAATCAATGTAAACGTATTTTTATTGGTAAAGTGAGTTGTATTAAGAAAAAGTACACTAGGTGCATTACAAGATAACAAATTTTTGTGCACTTTTTTCTAAAACAAATTTAGATTTTTTTTCACTTAGTAAGAAAACACATTAATAAAATGAAACAAAGCCCAGTATTGAAGATTAATCTCCTTTAAAAATGACTCTACTTCTTTGTTTGTAGGCTAATGGAGTGTTCTAGCAGCCCTTTAAAAAATCTATGACGTAGAAGAAACGTCATTGACGTATTTTCTTTGTTTTAAAATAAAAAAAAGAATGACACTCTTTCATTTAAACATCTCCTAAAATAGTTGTTTCAGGAGCTTTCCCAAATCTTCTGAAATCTTCACTGCAATCAATCTTCCTATTCGTAGGCCTAATACAAGTTTCATACACGAGCAGATAAATATAAGACTTGGACATTTTATTATTTCTGTATAAGTATGATTATATATCGATTTCAGTTCTTTGAGTATGTTGTTACTTTCCTCACTGGATAGGAACCTTATGGAAAACTGGCACTCTTTTTAAATAAGAAAGTTTTACTAAACACTAGGTGCGAAAATAGGGCCCAAACCTACATTTTTCTAATGAACATATCTCCTTAGTATTCATAACATATCTTAGTATTTATATTTTCCCATATACATGTAACCTGCATAATTTATAGTATTGAAAAAGCCAGGAATTACTATCCCTATAATGGATTTAAATGAAGGGATTTTTATTGCCTTTATATACATTTATGAACAAATTATATTATGCCCTCTGTATACGGATCGACTGTAAGGCAACGCGAATTTGAAAGCATATTGGCAAACGTTTAATACATTGCGTGATCGTAATACAAGCAGATTCCTCACATGAGTGCGGCCGAATCTGGATCAGTGTTAATACTAAGAAGTATAGCTTTGAGATTTAAATCAAACATTTTCCGTTATTTTTTTTCAGAATTATGAATTAATGTATTATCGTCAACAAGAAGCAATCTTCATACAACATAATTCTGTTGGGGAAGTTATAACCACGTATTTACAACGTCACTGGAAACGAAGAGTGCCAAGGAAATGTTGGCGACGCTCTTTTATGGACGAGAAATATAAGGTCCAGGCTAATAAACAATTAAATCGGAGAGCAGATTTATAACATTCTACAAAACTTCCAAAGAATCTAATTTGGAATTTGAGAAGATAGTAGCGCCTTAAATGGAGAAAATAAAGTGCAACATCGCAACTAGATGGTTTTGTGACCAGGAAACGTATTTACAATCTATGTATGGTCTTAGCCACTGCCTGGGACGGGTAGCAGTTTGTAGTCGATGCAGCGGCGGCGCGGTACCCTGTTACAGTCCCAGCCATGCTTGCATACCATTTTACACATTGAAGCCGTCAACAAAATATCAAATTATATTAGCTTACAACAACAAATCTTCTAGTTTGTTATTTTTATCAACATTAATTCAAGCTCTATAATAATAATCACTGTGGAAAAGAATTTTAGTAAACCTTTATTTACAGTAATTTGTTATACGACAAAATCTAACCTAACCTAACCTAACCTTTTAGGTTATTAGATGGATGTGAAGGACAATCAATACTTTGTTGCGGCTGGGCACAGTATATGAGTTGTACAAGTTGCCATTGGCCGACACTACAATGCACCTATAACGCCAGCCAGCTGAGACAGTACATAGATCGTAAATACGCGACCAAGAAACTGATATGAAACTCGTCACAACCTGTGTGTATAGCGGTTGCAGCCGCAATAGATTTGAAACTATAGTTGCAAAGCAGTCGACTCGTGTGCAGGGGCCTTATATCTCAGACATACATGTCTAGAGACCTCAGACCTTATATAAATAATTATACAGCTTTAAATCACATATTAAGGTTACAGCTTTTATTGATCTTGGTAATGGTTTATACCTCTTTAATATGTAAACCTATTACTTGGCCTTTGGATTGACGCGAGGTCAGTTTACTTTATTGCATGGATAGCAGAGCTGCATACTTTGAGCTTTGCAAACTGGAAAAAGCAGGTGCTGTTAAATATTTTCGTAAATATTCTGATAAAACTAAACGACGTGTTCTGTTATGGATTGTTTTGCTACCACTTCATCGATATGACTGGCTGAAAATTCAGTTCAAATTGGTGGCGTTAATATGTTAGTACGCTTAAGCAACAAAAGTTGACAAAAATCTTAAAATGAATAATTTAGTGCTTAGAACTATAACAATTTGTGCTAGCAATTACTTTCAATTACTAAGAGAAACTTCTTATGGCATCTTCATAAAACCATTATTTGTTCTCATTTACCATTCCCATTATAGAAATAAGTTATGACCTTATTGCCCCTTAGCTGCAAAGGTTTTGATATTATTGCCCCTTAGCTGCAAAGGTTTTGATTTCATTGTCCCTTAGCTGTAAAGGTTTTGATATTATTGTCCCTTAGCTCCAAAGGTTTTTATCTTATTGTTTTTTAGCTGCAAAGGTTTTTACATTATTGTCTTTTAGCTCCAAAGGTTATGATATTGTCAATTAGCTGCAAAGGTTTTGATCTTATTGTCCCTTAGCTGCAAAGGTTTTAATATTGTTGTCCTTTAGCTGCAAAGGTTATGACATTATTTTTTTAGCTGCAAAGGTTTTGATATTGTCCCTTAGCTGCAAAGGTTTTTACCTTATTGTCCCTTACAGTTGAAGAGGATTTGACCTAAGGTTCATTCATCTTCTCCATTTAATATTACCTCTGTAAAACTAACTCGTGTCCCGAGCACCTACTGTCCAACTTTACTCAGCTTACAGGTTGGGCACGATTGACGCTCGAATGTCCTTGAATGTCTGGTAACCTAACGTCTGGGCAACAACCGACTGCCCGTTGTGCGTCATACCGTGTGCGTCAGTGTGCCAAGCGTCATCAGCAAGGTAGAGAGTCGCCAACCTAGTGAAGTTGGTGAAATGGGAGTATTATTGCTATCAGAGCGGCAAGTTGTAGTCGAGGGAAACTATCGAGTCTGGTGTATAGGTTCGATTTAGCTCGACTTCGTAAAGGCTAGATTTATTTCCCCACTTTAATATCTTTGAGTTTTAATAACTCTTACAGAATAATAAGCCCTTAAGATAATAATAGCCCTTATAAGATTAATAACAACTTCAGATCCAATAATAGAATCGAATATGCTAAAAATCCTAGGCCTACTACTGAAAACTATTAAATTTTATTTTACGAAGGATCCTCGTCCATAGTGGTAACCTAATAACGGTGTAAGTTAGAAGTTTGAATTGCTTACGTTGGCTAGTTATATTTTATGTATACGTTGTTGAGTATAACTAAATACGATTTAAGGATGTTTCCTTCCGTTGAAATTGGGTTGAATTATAATAAATGTTATAAATATGCGAGATCAGGAGGTTCAACTGTAGAAAGCTGTCTCATACCCCATAGGTTTCAGGAAACATTCACACACGCACGCACTTGCGTGACGCCATTCTCGTCCATGACTCAACACACACTCACACACGCACGCACTCACGTGACGGCATTCTCGTCCATGACTCAACACACACTCACACACGCACGCACTCTCGTGACGGCATTTTCGTCCATGACTCAACACACACTTACGCACTCGCTTGCCTACACTCTAGTGCATGACCCAACACACACGCACGAACTCGCTTGCCTACACTCTAGTGCATAACCCAACACACACTCATACTAGCCTTCCAGGTTAAGAGCTGGCACGTAAGAGAAAACGCACGTACCAATATGATTAAAATTCCCATCAATGCTTATTAGCCAATATTTGGGTCTCTCCTTACCCACGACTACGATTTTTGAATTATTTCCTTTTAGTATCGAGTACAAGAGCTGAGTACGTGGACAGCGACGCACTGTGTGTAAGAGCTCGCTCTATGTGCACCGGGTTGAACAAAGTTACGTAAGAGGGGTTTTCATGCACATGCTGTGACATTGACTTAGGAAAAGAGTGTGTGCGTTTAGCTCTTAAACTGCCTCCGCTTGAGTTGAAGAAATTAAAACCTCTACGTCTATTATCCCTTCGAAATAGCTGAGTTCATACAAAACATAAAACAGTTGATTTAAAAAAAAATTATCTACTTCTAAAGTAGAATAAAACGAAAACATAAATGTATAGCACGATAAACGTATCTACTAATACAAAAGTTTTTTGTAAAATACCACAAACTGAAAATGAATCGGAAGAAGCGCCACTTTACAAGAATCAGCTAGAAATTCTCCAGCCTTCTAACTTTTGTCAATAACCTTAAAACAAAATATTTACAAAAACGCATCGTTTTTATCGCTTTATCACATCGCTTTAAGATTTAAAATATTTTAGTTGTGGTTACGAATGGAGAAACCTTTACGACCAGGAATTTCATAAACTATTTTGTCTCCAAAACTTTGTTCAGTTTAGGGCACTAAGAAGGGAAGTCGGAATGGTAGAGAATGACAACGCTTTACTTTTATGAACGTTAACCTAATGGGCAGAAGCAGACTGTCTGGACCTTGGAGAAGTACGAACAGAAATTCTCAACTGTGCCCAATGAGTATGAGACTCGGGTTCCAAATATCAGAAGTTTATTACTTATATATATTATTCACTTAAACATTAGTTTATGACTATCCGAACTTTAATTTTTTTTTAATTTGTAAAAACTCACTAAGACAGAACGTTTTCAATCGCTATATGGCGATCTTCATCAGTGTCTTCTCAGACACTCATTGAGAAGACACTGATGAAGATCGCCAATAGCGATTGAAAAAGTTCTGTCTCAGTAAGTTTTTTCAAATTTACAAAATTTAAAGTTCAGATAGTCATAAACTAAGGTTAAAGTGATTAATTAAGATTCACCGATCGTAATGGATTACAAAATTCAAGAATTATAAGTAGTTGAAAATTCATTCAAATAGCTAAAAGACTTTTCAAAGATTGTAATTTTCTTATTTATTTAAAACTAGTTTCATTACAACCAGACGACTATATTATCGTTGTTAATTATTTTCACGAGTAAATATTCTACTGCCAATATTTGAAGTTTAAAAAAATATTTATTAGATTTGTATTTCTAACAAATCGCGATAACTTTTGGCCCCTGCGGAAAAACCTCTGCGAGTTGCCGAAAGAGGCGATGCTTGTACAGTTGTTTTCGTCACAACAACAATCAACAATTCATTCATTCCCTGAATGAGTGCATGAATGGAAAGCATTAGTAGTGAGCGATGACGTAATGGATGACAGACAAGCCGCGTGATGCTTTCAGCAACAAAGATATTCTGTGTTGTTCCGTATATAAACAACCATTATGATTCACTTAGATATAATTTTGCTGAATGTGTACAACACGAGTATGGAAGTACGTGTCACACGCTTAGGTTATAAATAAATGATAGGTCAGTCGAAATAGTCGAAGTAATCGGATGTTTGTTTTGAATCGATTTGTTTCATCGAGTTTTACAGTTTACAAAACAGAGATAAATTCAATGAGAAACATAGGTATTAAAATAATGAACATTAATATTTTAGACACGTAAAATAAGTTTAGCATTTTAAAAGGGATTTGTGTGAACTGCTTTCGAATTGCAGCCGGTTTGAACTGATTAAGACAATCAGGTCATGTTACAATATACGGTTGACTGATCATGGAGGCAATAAAAGAAACAAGACTGTTCGATAGGTCTCTAGAAAATCACCCGATCTTTATAGGAGACTTAGGAAATCGGTAGAAGGACCGGTTAATTATTTCCAATTTGTAATCACTCACAACTATTGCAATAATATCTAGAAATCTGTATACTAATAGACAAGCGTTCATTACACTACTGTCGTAATGGCTCTATTACTGTTATATGTAATAATAAATTAACTTACCTTAAATTCACTTTATCCTCGTTTGTGGAGATAAGTATTTTATAAATTTTGACTTAATTTCTTTAACTGCAGGTTCTAAGTACAATGTGTAAATAGAAAAAAATATCCGTAGCTTTTTTTAAAATAAAAGAAAAATGTCGTTAATTTTAGGTTTTCAGTTTTAGGACGAACTTATCTTCATCACTCAAGCGGTTTTTTACTACCGCTCATGTTATGCACTCACTTTTTTATTCAGTTCTTTTGTCAGTAGCTTTTGTCAAAGCCAATATATATTTGTCTCTTCACTGCAGTTGTTAAGGTCCAAATGAGTGTAATCACGTCTAGGACCAAATCCTGAGTCTGAGGATCATGCCCTTAGATAAGGCCAACCGAAAGTAGATAAAGGTCCGATTGCACATCTAGATCGAACTTATCAGACCAGGTATTGAAGGTCGTTCGTTAGGTTCTATTGGTCCCGAGTAGTTTTGAAAAAGCGGACGAAACCATACTGTCTGGTAAAGTTCGCCTCGTTCCAGGGCCAGGCCGGTTATCAGTCCTATTTTTTTAATTATTTTTTAAACCATGTCTTGTTTGGTATCATGCTTCTTATATTTTTACGTATTTTTCAAACACTCGATACAAATTTTGAAATTATTATTTGCAGAAGGTTAATCTACTTAGTGGGGATACTAGTAAGTTAATAAATAAGGAAACAACTGTTAGCGGCTGCAAGTGATAAGGCATGCCCGAGTCTACAAGACAGGTTACATCATACATATTAAAATCAAAAGATCATCATAACCTATGTAAGGTTTGGGTAACATTTCGGAAAACTCTTTTATAAGATCGCTGTATATCCTTATTTTAACTTTAGAAGATTGTAGAGAGAGACTGTTCCTGAGATTGGCTTACACATGGAATGTTTCGGCTGTTCACACACATTTTACTCACACAATTATCATAACGGTTACCTCTTCAGCTGGTGAATTACAATCTAATAGTTTTTGCTTTAAAATTCTTTAAGGGAAAAACAAATTAACAAACAATAAAATAATATGATAATAGTTATTTACAATTAATAATAATTAACAAATAAAATACCACTCAAGCCTACATAAAAATGGCGCATACTTAGGCCCACGCCCTTGAATATAGAGAAGGATAGAAAATGGATTTCAAGCGTTCGTATTTATGTTTGAAGTACACACTCGTACTACATCAGATATTTTAGTTACAATTGTGATTAATTCTATTGCTTAGGCTCCATAATTAAATGGACTATAACCAAAGTTCCAAAACCGATTTCTTAAGAGAAGGTTTCCCATAACCAGTGTATTATGACTTTCCATCACTTATTTATTTTAAAATGAGTAAAATGAGATGAACGATTCATCCCAAAAATTTTCTAAAGCCAATCCTGGAGGAGGTTACTCCCAGTAGCTGCTTTCGTTTTACTTGGAAGTTATCTTGAAAAGATCCGGCCTATACACAGCTACGGAGGCCAACCATCGTTGCTCTGGCTATGGGTGTTGTAGCCCCATGCTGCTGGAATAAGAGATTTCAAAAGCTATTCGTTTGCATTACTTGGAAGTTATCTTGAAAAGATCCGGCCTAGAAACAGCTACGGAGGCCAACCATCGTTGCTCTGACTATGGTTTGTAGCCCCATCCTGCTGGAATAATAGATTTCAAAAACTATTCTTTCGTATTACTTAGAGGTTATCTTGAAAAGATCCGGCCCAGACACAGCTACGGAGGCCAACCATCGTTGCTCTGGCTATGTGTGTTGTAGCCCCATGCTGCTGGAATAAGAGATTTCAAAAGCTATTCGTTTGCATTACTTGGAAGTTATCTTGAAAAGATCCGCCCTAGAAACAGCTACGGAGGCCAACCATCGTTGCTCTGACTATGGTTTGTAGCCCCATCCTGCTGGAATAATAGATTTCAAAAACTATTCTTTCGTATTACTTAGAGGTTATGTTGAAAAGATCCGGCCCAGACACAGCTACGGAGGCCAACCATCTATGCTGGAATAAGAGATTTTAAAAGCTGTTCTTTCGTTTTCTTGGAAACAAATTTATCATTGCAATGTAATTCTCAGTTGTAAGGTCTAGTAAAACCAACCACTTCTTGTACCCACCACACAGTCATCTACGGGCCAAGAAGAGGTTTGTTTTTTGATGAAATCATTAGGATGAAAATGGGCTTCGTCACTCAGTATCAAATTTTCATGCTCTTCAAAAGCGGCAAGCATTTGTCGAGATTTGTAATCGCTGCAGAAAGTCCCTCGCGTTTAACTGCTACACAAGAGCTAGCTTGTTAGAGTGGAAATGTAGGTCTGCATACAGAAATATTCTTACACTTGAAGAACCCTCTTCTCGAGGAACAACTGTAGCGACTTTGTAACCCTCTCTTGCTTAGTCGCTACCAGAGGAAGAGAAACTCTGCTTGGTGACTCCGAACAGAGCGGCGAGCGCTTCTCTTACTCGATCGATGTTCTCTGGAGCGTAAGCAGTACATTATTAACCAGGCGTTGTTTTCAGTATTGAATCATTTCTTCGAAGATATTTTACCCATTGCAATATTGTGTTACGGGGAGGAACACTTGTATTTATACCGATTTTAAAGTGACAGCGGAAATCACGCTGAACAGCAGTTACGAACTCGTTACAACGCACAGAACTATCCTACACGTACAAGCGTTGACCTTAAGTCCACGTTGTCATCTCATTGACTGAAAGCCAAATGCATGAACAATGACATTACTGCTGCCTGTACGTGCCTACCCAACACGCTCGAGTACTACCCATTTCAAAAACATCCGATTCCTTAATCCAGCCTGTACAAGCCCTTCGGAAACCATATTAAATTGAATTCTTTAAAACAATTTTTTAACATCTGTATAAACCTATAACATTTATCACTAAAGATAACGACTTCCACATTTTTCTTTATCAATGAAAAATCTTAGTTCATGACCTGAATTTTATTTTATATTGTTACAGGCTTGGCCTTACTTCTTCCTGTTCATGGTAATAGAAAACCTTATCCTTTGGTTGGAGAAGAAGCCCTTAATGAGGATCAACGACGGGATCACTTCAATATCCCACGGCTTGATTCAGGAGTGCGGGAGGTAAGTGAATGGTTCTAAGTTATTAATTGTATCCGTTGAACTATGACTGTTGCTTGTGTGGTTTGTTGTAGAGATGAGTTCCGCTTACGAATTCACTCCTTTCAGAGTGAGTGAGTGGAAAAAGGAGTGCTAACTCTTACTACATCACAACTCACTCGTTGAGTCCCTTACTCCCCCTAACGGTCACAGACCACCAATCATGAAGCATATATAAGTAGGAAAGAGGCCGAGTGTATTCGTTTTATAGGCTACTTCACACGCGCTCCACAGAATAAATGTTGTGCAGTGGAATTATTGGCTCGTACTAGTATTTTTAATTTTCTTCACATTTTTAAATTATATTGTTTTATAAATAAAATAAAAAACAATCAGCTCATTAAGATTCCCATAAATAACATTTTTCTATGACTGTTTTACCTTCAATATTTATTTCTTTAAAGTACTGTTAAAAGTAATTTATATTTTTCAATTACAGTTAAAAGATGTCAGTGAAATTACGTTAATTGGAAACAGTTTATTTTTTCGACTTTCCAAAGATAACATTTTTTAATGTCTGCTTTATCTTCCATATTAATTTCTTAGGGAAACAGTAGGCTGTTTGTTAAAGAAATTTATTTTATTAACGTTTTAAAGATGCTTCTCTATTGACGAGTATATATTATTGTATACTAAATAATTTATGTTGTTTGAAGTCAACAAATTATTCAAATACCTAAACATTTTTTTTAGGTATTTTTATTAAACATTATGTTAATTAATAGAGAGTGAAAGGGAGAGAAATTCCGATGCGTCAGTTCCGCAGAAGCTATTAGGCCTACTTGTAATGAATCACGGGAACATATTCATCTGAATTAAAACTGCAAAGCGTTTGTTATCGTTTTAGCAATGAAGTTACAGTACGACTAGGCCTACTAAGTATTCTGACACCCCGAAGCGACAGCTCAATATCTCTAAATTGTATTATAGTCATATATTTTTTAAAGTTTTTATATGCTTAAATGTTGTAAAAAGTGACAACAAATGTTGTTTTTTAAAACAAATATTGAAGAATAATAAGTGAATTTTGTGAGAAAATTAAAATGCAAGTTTATTTCTACTAAACTTACGTTTGCTCAAACGCGAGCTATTATGTTTAAAGACAACAGATACATCTAGTTTTGGTTTACGCTTTAAGTTTTTTAACACCTAGTTGTATATAATATAATTTTTATGAATGTTTAAAAAAAAATAATAAACGTACATAGACAGGTTTTAAACCCTAAACGTGGACTGGAATTTAACGACATTAGTGGAGAATTTAGACAAACAATGCTATTTGGCACTTCTTAGTAAGTGCTGGCGACTTTGAACTAAAGTTAAGCCTAATGACTTTTAAAGCGTTACTTCTAACCTTGTTAGGGAGGCGTGTTCGTTTCACAGCACTTATTGTCTGTCTGCCTCCATCCATTAACTTGCCGCTTTGGAGTAATTTTTGGTTAACTTGCCTCTGATTAGAACAAGAAAATTCCCTCTGAATCTTCTTCATATTACGCATGCGCATGCGTATTAAAGGTCAAGGCCATTGTTAACTACTACCGTTAAGTTGAACATGTAGTTAGCTCGAAGTTAATTGTAAGAGCACTGTTTTTGTTAGGTTTAAGCAAATACACATTATTGCATTCTCTATGTCACACCACATCTATACAAACATGGTCACACATGTGAAGAAAAATTACGGGAAAAAGTGAGTCAGTAAGTCCCTCATCACGTTTTAAAAAACAAGGTTGTTAATACCTTTGTCCTCCTTGCTAACCTTTAACGTGTATTTCCAGTGAACCCTCGTTAGACCCAACCCACTTGGTGTTCTGTAAATTGCGTCTTGTGAAAATCTCGCTCCGTACGTCCGCACGCAGTGTAAATCACGCCCAGCAGGTCCTCACTTCACCTGTCAAGTTTATTCAAAATAAACTGATTCCCATCACACTTTATCCAGGCTTTGGACTGGCTAAAT
Source organism: Prosapia bicincta (assembly GCA_036971475.1). Lineage (NCBI taxonomy): Eukaryota > Metazoa > Arthropoda > Insecta > Hemiptera > Cercopidae > Prosapia > Prosapia bicincta. The sequence continues at coordinate 136,138,828 of JBAIZL010000003.1, forward strand.
GAAAAGTGCAAGTTATTTAGGCGTGTTTAAAATCAGCTTTAAGATTTGTCATTTTTTGGTCATTTTTATTTCAATATTTGTATTTTTTATATTTTAATAGTTTTTCAATAGTTAGTCCAATCACTCAAACTTTTGTAGGAACGATATTGATTTCAAACATAAGACAATGTCCCCATTTTCTTCGTACTTCTTGATTATTTTCCCCAGCCTTTCGTCTAGTTGCATGTAGGTTGTTTTTCTTCGTTTTCCTTCCATACTCAACTCTATCCTCATTAACGAGCATGCTGAATTTTCTGCCTCTTTCTTCATACATTGGATTACATCTCTGATTTTAGGATGCGGTTTTCCAAGTGTGTTATTAATTCTATTATGCCAACCTTCTACGACGTTAGTCGTACGATGGCGGCGTCTGTAGCAATTCCAAAGGCTAACCGGCACTTCTTCATTTTCCATCCATCTCTCTACAAATTAGTCGAAAAATTCTGACAGCTTTGTGATATTAGGTGCTTGTAAATGTATCTGGAGCCGGCCATCAATCACATCTTCGGGCCGAAGAAACGCTAGCGCAGCACACATGCGAATCAGCATTCTTATTTCCTCATTTTCCCTGTATTCGAGAGTAAGTCCCAATTCTTGCACTTTTCGTCAGACACTTCTTCATATGGAAATGTCACCCGTGTACTTGAGCAGATGGAAACACAACTCCCAGTGCAGAAATCACTGCCACTTCAAAATCCACAGTTACGTTTTTTGGACTCCATTCTGGAACGTGTTTTAATATATTACGAAACAGCTGAATATATGTCTCATTTTTCTTGTTTGGTAAAAATGCGAAGACTACTGGATATACTCGTATATTGGTTTCTGTCCCTGAACTCCCATAGTCTTTGTGGATTGAATAAACTTGAGGAAATTGTTTACTACAACTTTTAAAGGTGCCGTCCATAAAAAAGTCTATTTTACTATTCAAAACCTCCTTTCCTGTTTTTCCACTGAAAACTATTATTCTTTCTCCTAAATCACTGGCGTCACTTAGAAGAAAACTGCTACCGTGCACATCGGCGTCCTTGGTCCTGATGACTCCTCGGCAACGAGTTGACCTCTGCTTCAAGCAGCGCCAAATAATCGCGCCATCTTTCAGAGTCTTCTTGATATTAAACGAGTACCCTTCGTAAAGAGCACATGGCTTACCATGATTGGTTGTTGTCACTTCCATACAGCCCAAGCCGCAGGAACAACACAAAACAGAGAACACACACAAGCCGCACGACCTGACCACTTAAAAAATTGGAACAGGAATGAGGGAGGGAGGGTAAGGGTGCTAAAAAGAAAGCTATCAGGGATGAACCGGGGAGGGGGCGGGTAATTCCCGGTCATTCCCCTTATTAAACGGCCGTCAAATGACGCTCGTGGTCCGCTCGGTTCAGGTAGACAGGGCGCGATTTACACAGATTTTTGTTTGTGGGCGCAATTTACCCAGATTTTTGCTTGGGCGCGATTTTCACAGGGCGCGATTTTCAGGCATTCAACCCACTTACCAAACACCCCTGTTCCTACATTCCAATCCGCTACATAACTTCGGCGGCCACTCTTCCTTCTCTGACTGACAATTTCCACGAATTTAATGTAGGCCTACGTCTGTAGATCCATGATCTACACGGATTAATGTTTAAGGTATAAATTAATATTTATGATGTTTTGATACGTACCATAAAGCCATTTCACTTGTGAAAAAGTTGGCGTATATTAGAACACGTTTTTCATTTCCATATCCATGCTAACTGGATAGCAATAGCAGTTAATGTAGCAATAGTCTTTTAGCAATAGTCTAATGCAATGGGACACAGTGCTCTGTTTTATAAAAATTCTTGAAAAAGAAAGTAGAATTTTGTCTTTTTCCACTATTTTACATTTTTAGGGCATCAGAATAAGTTTTAATACATTGTCTTATCCTTGAAAATTTTCAATTATCTTTGGTATAGATTTTTCCCAATATCGATTATTGTCTGGGGTGCTATCAATCAGTATATAGTATTGAATATCAACCTATAATTAATTATAATATATATATATATATATATATATATATATATATATTAATAATATTTTTTAAATATATTTTAATATCTAAATAAAATAATTTTAAAATTAACTTAAACAGTTAAATGATTTGATGAAATCACTTACTCTCTTTAGGGACTCAGCCTGCAGATCTTGTTGTTTTAACACCTTCTGTGAATTGATCATCTCTACCTTAAGGATTTGGTTGAATATCCTATTTATCATCTCCCTGCAACATATTTACTGGTTAGGTTCAATCATCTTTGCTATTCAATACTTGTACTTTATTTCAAATAAATTCGACGTAATATGGGATTAATCACTTAAATGTTTTATGGGAGACTTTAAGTGAAAATATGCACATTTCGCTGATATCCTAAGATGACCATATTTGAGGTGATTTCAAATAGGATACTTGAATGGGGGACATTTTTTAAAAAAATGTTCGCACCTAAAAATAACATTTTACGCTTCTGTAGTACTTAAAATATAGACGAAGATAATCACAGGGATACAGTACAAATCACACACAGGAAGATAGTAATTGTAAAAAACTAATTACAATTGAAAATTCAGTAGAAACTTAGGAATAATTTGAAATGTTCTTAAGTAATCAGTGTTTGAAATGTATGTTTATAGTAATCATATATGAAGAATTACATATTTGAATTATTAATTTTATACTATAAAAACTTCTATTTAAAAAAAAAGTAGGCCTATACGTTTACATACCAAAGTAATTCTTTGAAAAATGTATTTTTTTTAAAGAAGAGTTGATTCTCCTTTTATTTTCTCAAGAAATTCATCACAGTTCAGTCCTGCAACTATTTGAGCATGGGCATTGCTCTCAATGTTCTGACATTTAATTCAGATTTATTCTCAGTCCAAACACTGTTCATGTTGGTGAATACGAGTTGAACTGGAGCATTAGTCTGGTGAGAAGTTCCCAGAAGTAATGTATATTATCTTGATTGTGCTTTCTTTCAAAATGTTATTGATGTTCTTAGTTTTATGTTGCGGAATAGTCATGAAATAACAGTTTATAATTACACTAAATGCTTGAAGGGAGCCATAACAGCGACCCTCGAATAAACTTGGGCACACAGGCATAACACCCTACTGAGCGTGATTGTCCTATCGAAAGCGGAAGTTACCTTATAACAACGTCTATTTTGAAAGAGTGGTGCATCTCTTGGCTAGAATTACTGTAGTAAACGTTGGACACTCTTTCTACAACCTTGGGAAAGCTTATTTTCTCTTTTTCTCTGTGTCGGTCTCTCTCTCTCTCTCTCACTCTACCTCTCTGGCATTGTTGTCCTCTTTATTTCTTCTGTACAATTAATTTATATATTTACTTACTACCACCTCTACCAGTCTTCTGGTCGACTACAAATGCTCTCGTTAGCCCACTCCTGATAATTTCTAACAGCTCATTAATTTTTTTGAGATACTCCAATATTTTTTCAAATCACGCACAAAGTTTAAAAAGTCAACAAGTTGCTAAGCAGTTGGCTTAATTGTATGAATTTTTTCATTTAACATATGATTTTCCTCTCCCCTAGATCCTTACAAAAACAAATTATTTTTCAAACTAACTAAGTTTTTTACTTCAAGTATTAAACGTTATTAATAGCGATGTTTATGCCATACAATGGGAATCTTAAAGGTAAATATGTAGTGCAATTTTAGATTTGTTGTCTTAACTTATACTTTACAGCTTTAAGTCTCTTTTATTTATGTGAATATAACTCACTGGTGTTTAATGACGTCAGCTCCGAATTTTATCCATTAGAAATAATATCCAAGAAATTAAAATCCACATTAATTATAAAGTTAGTTACTAAGCAGGTGTTTTGAAATATCAATAACATTTTTCAACCCATCTAAAAGTTTTTAAATTTCTCTCCCCTCTCTCTCTTTCTCTCTCATTGTTTGTCTGTTTGCTTCTCTCTCTCTCTCTCTCTCTCTCTCTCTCTCTCCATTTTTCTATGTGTGTGTCTGTCTCCGATTTCTGTCTGTCTGTCTGTCTCTCTCTCTCTTTCTCTCAGTAAGCAATAATTTACAAACTTTTGAAGCTTGGGAAAGGTTTCCAGAGATTAAAAATAACCTGCAATTTTTAACACAAGAATAATAATACCATAAATTTTGAAAATAATATGATAAGACTTATGGCCTTAAAGGTCTTTAATGTCTTTAGTATTAAATCTTGAACATTGCATTGAAATTTCAATAATCTGGACTCCGGTCATGCAATTCCCTAATCATCTAGACTTTATTTGTCATGATCATTTTATCAGTTTTTTTTGAAGTACAAAATAAACATTGTAAGCATATGAATGATTATTTCTCAGTAAAAATATTTTAGTAAATACATTAAAATTTACTTGTAACTCATGATTTAAAAACAAAAGCATAGAGTTGAACAATTTTTAAATTTCAAACCTATTGCTATGATTAAAACTAATATCTTTTTACATGATTTTTTACAATTCTTATTATTTGTTATCATTGTCTGAATAGTTGTTAAAAATTATTGTACTCAGTAGTATTGTGAAATAAAGCATAAAGATAACGCGTTTTACCTGAAGATAAATGTGTTTGTTGAATATTAGGTTATTACGAACAAAATATAGGCCCCCAATGTTCAGCAGGGATTAAAAAAGTTCTCAAAGTTTCTTGTAATTTTCTCAACATAGTTCACAATATTTAAACAATGAAAAACAAGTTTGTCGGACATTTTGGAACTGTTTTTTATATTAAACACATACTGGTTTTACAACTAAAATTACCTTTTATATATTAATTTTGTTTAGTTTCCAAAAGGACATTAATAGTAAAAACATTTTGTAAAGCAGTTTAGAAAATTTCTTGAAAATGAAGTATATTACACAAAATTGTACACGATAGTCTAAAAATAAATCCTACAAACTCTTAGTGTTAACTCTTTTTCTAGTAATGCATGTAAATTCGCAGTAGTCGTAATTTTTCATGCTACCGTTTATCTTAGAAGGGGCTTCTACCCTTTAAAGCATGTTTCTGTAAAATGAAGACAGATTTCTTATCCTGCAAAAAATTGTTACTCCTATATGAATCATTTTCATTTAGGCCTGGGAATAAAGTTAACCTATGCATCCTTTGTAGGCTTGTTCTTGGTAACCCGCTAAACCTGGAGGCTTGTATTGTTGATTTCATACGTGTAAATCACGAGCTATAGAAAGAGACTTGAAGTCCGCACGAGAGGAGTTTGCCAACCAATGGAGGGGGAAGACAGGCACCTACCTATCCCTCTTTCGCATCCAGGCACAGTGGGAATAAGACTAGTGCTTGTGTGGACCGATACGTATGGCAGTGAGGTTCAACCAGTACTGAGTTACTGAGTCCTCACCACTCTAAATGCCAAGTGGGGCACTATGGATTGGCTGGATTATTCTCTTGCTAAATCTTTTTCCAAGTGACACTGCAAAAAATCAACATGCAAAAATCTTCTGCAGTGACAGATTAAGGCCTGACTAAATGGGAAGGATATCTGTTGTTTGGTTTTGTATAATGTTCGTATCTGTTATTTAGTTTGCAAATATGAAGGGATATGTTGTTAAACTATAGTTGTGTTGTCAATGGCAAACATGAGATTAATATATCAACTATATGAATGCAATCACAGACTTGTTTTCACTACATTTTCAGAACCAAAACACATTGCTCTGTTTCAGATTTTTAGTTGTTTTTCAAATAACAATAAAACCTTAAACTAGAGTAAAGTACTAGTACAAGTAGCAACTGACCTACTGAAGGTCACCAGTCACAATTAATTCTTTAATAGAAGCTCTATTGTAATTTTTGTTTGATAGTCCACAATTACAACTAGGCTTGAATCTGTTTCAACAACGTCTGTTTGAGTAGTCAAAACTAAGATGATTAGAAATATATATAGGCACGATGGCAAATTATATAATATAAGCAAATTATTTTTTTTTAGTCACGTGATAATGAAATACAGAGATAAAATGTCACAAGATTTATGATTTTTAAGATTTATTTTCATTGATCAACTTCTCACAGTTAATTAGATTTTAAAAAGTGTTTGTCTTTCTTTTCAAATAACTTTGACCAAGAATAACTAATTGTTTTTTGTCCAGAGCTACAATAACAGATGTGATAGGAGTCACGTCTTCTTAAATTTTTAATATGGTTCTTTTCACTTCAATATTACACTGAACGTTTTCAATGCTAAGGCTCATCAGTGAAGTTGGGTTTTATAACATGAATTGGTTTGAAAATAATTTAAAAGATCCTTTGTATAAAAGTAGTACTTAAATTCAAGACACATCTGCCTCATGTTAGTTTCAATTTCTTTTGTTTTACTTTTTTTTTTAAATTAGTAGCTTATTGTTAAAGTCACTTCTTTACACCGGAATTTCTTAACATTTGATTTTATCCAACTGTAGACTAAAGATTATTATCATACTTGGATTGGATGTTTGTTTTGCCATTGTGGAATAATTTAATCATTTTCATAGAAAATCTGTGACAAAATTTTATGCTGGATATCATAATCTTCAATTAAAAAGGTTGAATATTTTGACTTCTTCTCACTATACTGACAAAACCGATGCATATATTTGTTTCATTATGACACATCGGTTAAGCCAAGCTTTTAAGTTTTTGAATAGCATGAGAAATGAAATTACAAATAATTTTGAACACAAATTTAAGCCAAATTAAATAATATCGTGTTTAGATAAATTTAGGTGTTAAACCTAATTATCAAGGCTAGTTGGATATTCTTGTAGTAATGAAAAATTTTAATTGTTTTCTTTGTTGCATCAGTTTGTGTGTTGTATTTATGTTCTAGCACGATCATTTGAACTATACATAAACAGGCTTGACAAAAGTCAATTAATGTATATTTAAACAGATTACAGTGTAATGTGTTCCTTCATTTTAAAAAAATCTAATTTTTTAACTAATCTAGTAGTTTAAAAATTGACGAATAATGCAAGAAATAATTAAAGATTTAAATTACACAAATATAATTGCAAATATGTAGACCTAACACTTCAATACCTTTTTCTCTCACTATTTCTAGAAATAAATAAATAGAAATAATTAAAAAGTAATAATTTTAAAGATCTGCATTATAAAAAAATTTGTATTTCAGTTGACCAAAATGGGGGTTTCTGTTTCTTTAAATATCCACAAATGTAATGTTTGAAATTATTACTCATGAGAAGATATTTGGGACAAGACTACATAATTCAAATAAAGAAAAATGTTAACAATTTTACAGAATTTTAAACAGTAGTAGAATTACATTTTGTGTTAAGATTGAACTTTTTGGCACCTTTGAGTATCTCACCAAATTATCCACATATAAATTGAATTATCCCATATAAAAGTTGTTTACTTAATAATTACAGTCCCATCCAGTAACATATTTGTTTAATTAAAAAAATTCATTACAAAATATAGCTTGTAACATATGAAATATTTTTACAAAAAGTACATCTTCACAGTAAATGTTTTTGATGGTTTGTGTTGGGCCTCCAAAACAGTGGTCTTAAAGCATAATTAATTGATTCTATGAAACCCTATATTAACTTTTTCCCCAAACCTTCATATAAATTCTTATATCTACGTAAAGCAAAAAAACTGATATTTTGTTTATAACTTTGGCATATGTTTCACCTGTAAAAATTATTAAAAATTTTAAAAGCAGAAAAATAAATTAGGTTAGATTTTTCTATACTATAATTTTTATTATTTTTTGAATATACTATGAATAATAATAAAATACATTTGTAAATATTATTTTAAAAACTATTTATACTGTACTAATTTTAAAAATACTTAACTAAGTGAATACATAATTGCTTACTTGCTGATGTGTTTCAAAACATTCGTTCCTTTTACGAAGCTAACCCTCTACTAGCGGCATTGGTTGTGTGTAAAGGTTCTAATTGGAATGGATTTATGACTGTGGAATAGGGTGGTTGTTTGAGTTGTGTGTCATATAATAGAAAAGACTGTTGGCTTCAAAGTGTGTGTGATCATTTAATATGTTTTCTTAATCTGTTGCGTAGTGTTTGTAGATTTCATATTTTTCTAAGGTTATTAGTTTTTTTACTTTTTTTCAATGTGTGTAGAACATTTAAATTAGCTGTATGTCGGTGTGTGTGTGTTGGGTGTTTTTAGGTGTTTTGCGTAGCTGGATTTAGGGTTTGTTTGTTTTTTTTTGGGTAATGTGTTCTTCGAAGTGTGTGTAGAATAACCTGCCGGTTTGGCCGATGTAATAGTTGGGACAATCGTTACAAGTTAATTTGTAAATACCTGAGAGTTTGTACTTGTCAGTTTCTTTCTGAAAAGGTTGTATGTGCTGTCTTAAAGTGTTTGTTGTTTTGTAGGATATTTGGTAATGAAGTTTTGGTAGCGAATGTTTTGAAATGCGTCAGCAAGTAAGCAATTACGTATTCACTTAGTTAAGTACTTTAAAAAAAAGTTTAATCAGTGAATTGAAGATGATTACATCAACTTATTTATACTGTGTATTCAAATTTTATACTTTCTTGGATTCATGGCACTTTGAGACAGGTTGAAAATGTGACAGTAATGCCATTTCTGTACCATGTAAAATAATTTTTATATTATAACTAATTCTTTCGAGAACTAACTTCGAGAGAAAACTATTAACTTACAATGCTGATTCATTTTGAAACTGTGGTTTCATTGGCGAAGTCTAACCTGATACTACTTATCAGCGCAGTATTTTAATATTTTTCACTTAATTCTTTAAATAATTACTTCAGTGGTTTAATCACTGAAATCAAGATTAAACCAACAATCAACTTAAATTTTTATAGGTGTTATCAATAAATGATACTACTGTTTAGTCATTTTAAGTTAATATCCAGACAGATAGTGACAGTTATAAGAAAAATTCATACTTAATACTTCACCTCAATAGATACTTTATTTGATATGTTACTACTATGTTTATATTCATATTTGATTAGCATTTGAAAGATACAATTTTGTTTTACAGATTGTTATTTCGAGGGGGAGAAAGTGCTCTTTACATGTATATTTATGAACATTTCCGATTGGTTGATTTACCTTGGGAATCTACAGTGACATGGTATTTAGCAGTTGTAGGAGTGGACTTTTGTTACTATTGGGTACATAGAGCTAGTCATGGTAAATTATATTTATATTTCAATATATTTAAGATTACTTGTGTTTGTGCTGTTTCATTTTTATCTAATTTTGTCTTTAATAGCAGAACACTGCCAAAAAAGTCTAAAATTCAATGACAATTTTAAAAATTGTAAATAAACAGCTTGTTTCAACAATGTATGGCATAAATGTTGTTAGTGTGTAAGCATTATTTGTGTGCAAGCATGAATTTCTTAGACATCACAATAACAAAAAATCAAAACAAACATGCATTCAACATATACCGCAAGCCAACCATGACAGACACACAGATACACAATACACCGAACCACCCAATACAACATAAACATGCAGTATTCAAACATTTACTACACAGACTAAATAAAATACCTATGTCCACAAATAACTACACAGAGGAACTAAACACAATAAAATATTTAGCTCACAAAAATGGATATGACAATTATTTAATAGAGAAACTACACAGAAAAATACTCAATAAGAACAGTAACAACAACAAAAACACAAACACAAACAAATTCATCACTCTCACATACATAAACAAACTCACAAATAAAATAGCACACCAATTCAAAAAAGTAGGATCCAATGTAGCTTGCAGAACAACAAATAAAAGCCAAACGGCTATCAGATACAGCATTAATAACAATACCAACACATACAATAACCCAGGAGTATACAAACTAAAATGCAACAACTGCAATAAGTTGAATTCTTGAATTTTATAGTCCATTACGTTCGGTGAATCTTATTAATCACTTAAACAATAGTTTATGACTATCCGAACTTTGAATTTAGTCAATTTGTTAAAACTTATTGAAACAGAACGTTTCCGATCGCTATGTGCCGATCTGGCACAGATACGATACATCAATGCGAAAAACTCCTCACCTACACTAATAAAATACACCCAAAACTCCACTTCACTTCATAAATTGAAACCAACCGATCCCTAAATTTCCTCGACCTAACCATAACAAAAAGACACACACAAAAACACAGTTTCAAGATTTACAGGAAACCCATAACGACAGACACACTTATCCACAACACCTCAAACCACCCTATCCAACATAAACACGCTGCCTTCAGATCCATGCTCCATAGATTTAAAGAAGTCCCAATGACCATAGAAAACATAAACAAAGAAGTAGACACAATTAAATATTTAGCCTACACAAATGGATACAACACCACAATATTAGACAAATTATGGTACAAAATACAAAAAACACTAAAATTAACACTACAGACAGGGAAAACAGTTACATCACATTACCATTCATAAACAAAACCACAAACAAAATAGCCCGCAAATTTCAAAATATAGGATACAAAATAGCATACAAAACTAATAACAAATTACAATACAAAATCAACACAACACCAACAACAATGATAAACTACAAGCACCAGGCGTATACAAACTGAACTGCGACGAATGTAACAAATTCTACATTGGACAAACAGGTCGCAGCTTGAAACAAAGAGTCGAAGAACACAAACAGAACACCAACTCAACATTTTACAACCACATAAAAGATGATACAGGACACAAATACACAGACATTTACCATAACCTAGAAATCCTACACATCAACAAAAAAGGACCACATCTCAACACACTAGAACAATATGAAATTTACAGACACACAAAAACACAAAGTACAAACATATTAAACGAACAAACACAATACATTCACACATACTCTTCGATACTATCGAAAACCTACCGCTTGACTTAACATCTCCAAGCAGAAGACACTGATGAAGATCAGCACATAGCGATCGAAAACGTTCTGTCTCAGTAAGTTTTAACAAATTTACTAAATTCAAAGTTCGGATAGTCATAAACTATTGTTTAAGTGAATAATGCAATAAGTTCTATATTGGACAAACAGGCAGATCTTTTGCCAAAAGATATAAAGAACACAAAAGCGCAATGCACACTACTATTGAATCCAGCTTCGCAGATCACCTCATGGACACTAAACACTCATGCAAAAGTATGGAAAATAACATGAGCATCCTCCATACATGCAACAAAGGCCATAAATTAAACACACTAGAACAGTATGAAATATATAAACATAGTAACACACTTAAAAATGACATCCTAAATGAACAAACACGGCACAGATCAAACATACTCTTCTATCACATCACTTCTCACTTTCAAAGAAATGGTTCAAAGAAGTCATAAGACGAAAACGTTTCCTCCAAGTGTAAGTTAACAATTTAACAACCTTTAGTTAACAAAAGGTCTGGTCGCAAGTAATAGCAAAAGTGTAATAAGTGTGTAAGCAATTTACATTAGTGTATTTATAATAGCAGGGAACATAATACATGAAATATGTTTACAGTAAAGGAAAAAACCCAAAGTCAGATACTAAAATAATCCAAGGAACAATTTGTTCTCTCACAATTACACTAACTCTCACGTATGAAATGGAAATTTGTACTTTATAACCATTAACCAATTTTAAGTAAAGGGAAATACATCAGAACTTTTATGTCAGGAAGAATTATATCACAATTTAAAAAAGTAATAATAATGAAGAATCTAAAAGAAAATAATATAAATAAGAATCACTATTATAATTTTGAGATAGCACAATTCCAAATTACTGATCACTTTGGTTAGAGTCTTTAAAGATAAAGGCAAAAAAGAGTAAGAAACTGCAAAATATAGTGTAACCAGAAAGGCACGACAAGAAATGTAGCAGGCTAGTGAAACTGAATTTGGAGATTAATAAGGATTACGATTAGTAGTTATAGAATTCATTTTAATTTAACAATGATTTTTCAATATAGAGGTCTTTAGTGATATAAAATCAAGAATTATTTTTAAAATGTATTATATAACAGATAAAGAATAGGTTGTAACAATAGATAAGTTACACCTTAAACAAGACTTTTTGTAAATGAGTTTGTTCACTGGAATAATCGGGAGAATTAAAAAAGAAGAAAACCAAGAACAGCATAGAAACAAGTTAGCGAGTCAGTCAGTCAGAGAACGAGGGAGTTTAATGGCCCCTGATGTTATGCAGCAACTGTCACTGACAATGGCTGTGGGTTGGAATATGGGAACAGGGTTTTTGATAAGGACTGGATGTAGGAGGGGTATCTGGGTGGACGTTATCTAAATGGGACAATTAAAAGGTTTTAATGCTGGGGGAGTATGTTTATTTAAAACATGTGGACTGGCTCACTGACTCTCCTTAGAAACAAGTATCAGAGCATTGATGACATATAACAAGCTCAGATATCAGACAAACAAATATCAGAAACAAGCTAATTTAATGACCCAGTTTAGAAGAATGAGTAGAGATTTCTTATATTTTGACTAGAACTGGAAAGAAATAAAAAAGGGAATGCTCTTTGCATATCACACATTAAATTACACCTTCATTATTTACCCACTCTTTTACACTTTTCCTAAGTTCATTCTTATTTACTGTATTATAAATAAATGCCACCTTTTTTTAATTTCTAAAGTGTTAATTGACTATCTTCATTGTTAAATTATTTAGAACTTGAAGCTACATCAACTTTTTGATAATTTAATAAAGATAATATGTTTTGTACTGAAATAATTAAGTATAACCGTTTTAAAAATAAAATGGATAATTTTTACTTATACTTAAAGATTAATTAATTTTAAATTTAATTCAAGATCTTCAAATAAAAAAATATTCTTTGAAGACCTATTAATATTATTAAAATTTGTTACCAGAAATCCATATTCTGTGGGCCCAACATCAAGTGCACCATAGTTCTGAAGACTATAATCTAGCAGTTGGACTTCGCCAGTCAGCCCTACAAGGCTGGTGTGGATTTGTAAGTTAAATGTAGATCTTTGTCTAGTGTATTTCATAGTAGGAAATTAGTAAGATCAATTCATGATAAAATAGAAGAAATTATTGTAGAATATTTATTATAAACACTATATTTACATAGAGATAGGGTGATTGTATAAATTAGTGTTTTCAAAATAGATGCCTTTTTAAAGTAAATTTTGAACTGTTTAAAAAAAGAGTTATTTCTTTATTCAGTAACATTGGAAGTATAACTGCGTATATGAGCATACTTTGTTTACACAAAACTGTTGCATATATTTACATTAATTTGTTTATGTAAAATGAAATAATAAATTGAAAGTTGAAAACCTACAACTGCAAAGCCAAAAAGAAAGTAAAGGTGAAAAAAATAGCTGTAATTACAAATTATTAAAAGTACATAGTTTTTTCTCTAACATTCTTCTGTAAGCTATGTCTGTACACTAGAGGCACACAAAATTTACTGTATTCATAGATATTTTTCTAAAAGATTCAATATGCATGCTCTCCCTCTCCCTCTCTCTCTCTCTCTCTCTCTCTCTCTATATATATATATATATATATATATATATATATATATATATATATATATATATATACAAATTGCAGATGGAAACAAGTAATAGCGTACACATCTTTCTAGTTATAATTGTTAATTAAAAATTATTTGACCTAAGTTTTTAGTGATTGATGATAATCCCTTATTTCTCAAAATGGGGAAAACTAGATTATAGGGGAAAGACGGGCAAAGTGGCCACGGCGGGTAAAGTGGTCATTTGTGTTTATTAGGCCGTATAGTGCTGCAGTCGTGTGAAAATCATGTCAACTAGTTCCTTCTAATGGCGTAAGTATTGTCTGTGACTGTGGAGGTGAAGACTATTTGAAATTGTAAACAGTGTTATTTTTCTGATTTTCAGCGTCTGACTTTTGGTAAGTGGCAAGTGTTTATACTTTTAACTTAATAGCCAACAGGATGATAGTTATGGACTAAAGTGCTGATGGATAGTCTTGATTAACGCTTTCAATTGATGATTGCTTAAAATTTGTTTTCCATTCTAACTAGGTTTTAGATTACAATTCTTATAATGGCGTCATTCCGGTTTGCCTGGCACGATTTGTTCTACTGCATATATTTTAATAAATTCCTGATTTTAGTTTACTCATTTTCTAAGATCAATATGAAACCAATTTATATCCGTTTATAATGTTCTCGATGTGTCCTATTTCTGAAGGAAGATCCTGTGCTTCTAGTTTTAGACGGACATGCAACACATACGAAGAGTATGGATTTTATCGAGAAGGCTAGGGAAAATAATACAACTCTCATATGTTTGCCTCCACATTGCAGTCACAAGCTGCAACCCTTGGATATTTCCTTTATGGCACCCTTCAAAGATTACTATATCCAAGAATGTGAAAAATTCCTCAGAAATAACCCTGGAAGAGCTATAACCCAATTTCAAATCAGCAAACTTCTTGGAGATGCATTCTTACGTGCAGTAGTACCTACAATTGATATCAACAGATTTCGGAGGTGTGGGATTTTCCCTTATAATCCTGATGTGTTTTGTGATGCAGATTTTGTTTCGGCAGAGGTGTCTGACATTCCGATAAACAACAGACAAAATGATGAGTGTCTAAGTGTTATTGAAAATAGGGCAAACACTGACAATGAGTTGAAGGAAAATGAAGATGGACAAGCAGCTATGGGCGATCTTGAAACCAGCGACAGAGATTTGAGTGAAAAGGCAGGTAATTATCATAACAGTGGGGATTCACCATTTGCTGGGCCCAGTGGCGTAAATCAAAGTGCTTTTGCAGTGAGCCCAAAAGAAATTATTCCTTTGCCAAATCAAGTCATTATTAAGCAAAGAAAGCAAACTAGAAAAAGGGGCAGGACGGCAATCATCACGGGTAGCCCATACAAAAAGGAATTGGCAGCAGAAATTCAAAAGTGGCAGGAGGAAGAGGCGAAGAAGAGAAAGAGAACAGATATGAAAAACCATTTTAGGCCTACTCACGAAAAACCAACTCGACAAACTAAGAAAGCTCCTCATCCAATGAAGCGACTCAGTTTTCCAGATGAAGAAGATCCAGAACAAAAGGAGATAGAAGAAGATTGTGTTTGTTTTTATTGCAATGAATCTTTCTCTAAATCTAAAGATAATGAGGGTTGGATAAGATGTTCTCTGTGTAAGGAATGGGCTCACCAAGAGTGTTCAGGGTGTGACGAAGACGACGATGATTTTAATTGTGAATATTGTAAATAGTGTGTTCTTGTATGACTTGTTTTTTTAAATTTAAAAATGTATGAAAATTAATTGAAACTATAATGTTTTGACAAAATCATTTATATGTTCAAATTACATCCAATAATAACTTTGAACAAGTGTTTCTAATTCATTCACTTACCTGTGACAAACCCTGGCCACTTTACCCGACCTATGAGGGCAAAGTGGCCATTTTGTACTTTCTTTCTAAAATCCTGTTTATGTACATTTAAAATTTAAAAAGTCTAAAAAACAAGATATTATCCAATGCCCAAGATATTGCAGTTGATGTTGGTATATGTTTAATGATTTTAATTGTTGAATAATGGATCATAAAAATTCAGCAAACAAAAGAGTGGCCACTTTGCCCGTCCTTCCCGTATCTAGTCACAGAATAACAGAAATAATTTGTTTTAACATTATTATGTTAATTATAATTCAAATTAATTTGAATTAACATAAATTACAGCTTAAACAACTAACATTAATTGTAACACAAAATAATCTAACTAAACAGTTCACTCTATTTTATTGAAATCTACTTGAATCATATATGCTATGGATATGATGTTACTCCATTTGCAGAATTAACTTCAATATACAGGTACATCCTTTTATTAACATTTACCAAATTCTGTTTTGTTTAAGGTGTACAATTAATTTAGTCTATACTTAGAGAGGTCGGTACTCTGCAGAAATAATTATGTTTCTAAATATAGAAGTATAAAGTCCAAATTAATTTTTCTCTGAAAAAAAATTAAATATAAAGAGTATGAAGCACATACATGTAAAATTGGATGCATAAAAACAATCATCTTCTTTTTTACAGTTTTTGTGTTATACATCTTGGCATTTTTATAGAAATTAAACAAACAAGTGTAATCATCTTTTACTAAAAACCAATTTTCTAACTAAAACATTGTATTTAAAAAAAACCTAATTCATTACTAGTTAATAATATTTGGAATTCTTTATTGAATTACTAATAATAAGGTTATCTTCTACTACTTGTTAACATCATACAGTAATCTAAAAACTATGGTATTATTTGATTGCATCTTTAACTTAAGGTACTAGATTACAGTTATATACTTTGTCTAACATAAATATTCAACATTGTCACTACTACCACTTACTTTGTTTAGTGTGGATAGCTATTTCAGGAGACATGTCCCATTGTCCACTCAGATCAGAACATTTGCTACTATAGACAAGTGTTACATGTTATTTTATGTCAAAGTGTATTTGGTAAATGGAATTTTGTTTGGCATTATGTGTAGACTTTATAAATATCTATTTTGGGTTTGTTTCAGGCTTTCTACCTTCCTCTTGCTCTCATTGTTCCTCCAGCTCATTTCATCACTCATCAGCAGTTTAGTTTACTGTACCAGTTTTGGATTCATACTGAAACTGTCAAGTCACTTGGTCCACTGGAGTGGCTGCTTAATACTCCAAGGCATCACAGAGTACACCATGGTAAATACTTAATATTTCTCACTTATAGGCTGTAAGTAGAAACAGATATGATATGTGACCAGTTTGCAATAATAACATTGAAGTTAAAAAGATGATTATTATTTTCCAAAATTCTATGGTTTATGAAAGAAAAAACTCAACTCTGAGTTTGAAACAACATTTATGCTAGATTAATCTAAATAGAAATTCTCTTTTGAAAGTAATGACATATCTTAGTATTGTTACTATGGTTATTTTTATTTAATCCAAAAGTGTAATGTATCATATAACCTATGAGTGCAAACCATTTTGTAGCTCCATGCTTTTGGAGTTGCAAGCAACACACTTGTATGTTACGGTTTACTATTTTACCAACCAGACTTATCTAGTAGGGCTTCCATTGTACTGTAAATTTTGTAATTGTTACTGAGACTTTTTTAGTAGTTTCACTACAAATACTTCCAGTTGATACATGATATATATTGTGTGATTGTCTCATTGATGCATCTAAAATCTGTGATAACTAGCACTGCACTTCTATTCTTTTAGACCTTACATGTCTCAAAAAATGTTTTGATATTCCAAATATTTACCGGATGGTTTTACTACTTGAAAATAGTAGTTTTTCTCACATCTTCTAAAACAGCATTTTTTGTTATTTGAATTGCTGTACATTTTCATTTCAGGACTCCCACACAGTGAGAAAGTAAACAGCTGATGACTATCAATGTATAGCCAGTGTGATATAAAATTTTCAAATTACAGCAGAATAACAACTCTCTGTTGCAACAAAATATTAGTGAATACGACATCTTATTGGAAAAACAGAGAATAACTATTCATCTTCACTCATATTTTACTATTATTTTTTGTAAGAAATAAGTTCCTGAAACTTTATGTTATTAAATAATCAAAAGGATTAACATTATTTATTTAAAATATAATAATGTTGTGTATTGTAAATTAATAATAAATAATTATTTTTAGTGATATAACTTGGCAAACAACCACTACTAGTGATATTTTTCAGCAGATGTGTTTCACAATAGATCAATGCATTGTTCAATGCTGTGTCACAAGCAAGACTCAAGTAGTGTTTTAAGCAAGTAGTGTTTTTTACCAAATGAAATCAATTAAAATGATGGTTTAAAGAACCTCAAGATGTACAACAGAAAAACTGGAAGTACTAATAAATAATTTATTTGTAGGTAGTGTACTTTACTGTTTGGACAAGAACTATGGAGGATTTCTCATTATTTGGGACAGGTTGTTTGGTACATTTGCTGAAGAAAGGGAAAAACAAGAAATTATCTACGGATTAGTTCTGAATCAGCCTTCATTTAACCCAGTATTTTTACAGGTTTGTAAAATATTTTGTCAAATTTTGAAGCACTTGTATAATTTTTTTTACTTTTAAAATTTCAAAGAAGAATAATTTTTTATGAACATTGTCAGTGTGGATAAGAGTGATTGCTGTCATCAAGGGCGGCATAATTTACCAAGAGATTTAAAAACGCCTACTTTATAGATTAAGTCTTTTGTTTTACATTGTTAATTTAACTTTATAAATAATTTTACCACTAAATAACTTTTTTAGATTTCTGAAAGAATTACCCAGGGATGGCTTCAGTTTATTTTTGGTAGGAACAGTTTAGGGGAGTTGTGACTGCCAGTTAGAGGGGAGTTTTGTCTAACACCCTCCTCCAGAAATATTTTAAAATTTTAATGTGTATTTGAAGGCATTTTTACTTTACGGGCAAATAGATATAATAAGCTAAATAAGAGAGTGATTATTTGCTACTTTATTGTTGATTGGTGAATTATAAATTCCACTATAATATTATTAGAATTTATTTTAATTTTAGACATAGAACATATACCTTCTTTAATCATTGACAACTAAGAATGATCTTAACAAATATAAAAATGTTAGGTAGGCTGGGATCCACCTGCTGGAACTTCTACTGGTCATCCTCATAGCTAACGACTGCATACATTTTCATAGCTTCACTGCTCTAATCACAGAGCAGCTGATACTGTGGTCATTTGAACTAAAAATGTTAACTAAAATTACATAAAATAAAAAGAGGTTTAACATAACATTTTAAAACTAATTAGCTTCGCAGAACCTCAGAAAATCATATTAGGTATGTTTTCTTACTCATCTTTGATAATGTTACATTATCATGTTTAGGTGTTCTACAATAAGAATGTATACAACAAAATGAAGACAATGGAAGGCTGGCAGAATAAACTATCTGCAATGATAAAAGGTCCGAGCTGGCTTCCTGGGAAACCATGGACTGGAGCCATGGAGGATAAAATTGATGTATGTTGAAATAGTAGAATAAATATAATCCTTTAAGTTTGCACTGCTTGTAAGCGAACTAATATTTTTTTTAAAGTAAAACTATTTAAATGAAGTTTATAATTCGTAACTTACAACTTATGTTCTTGATTTAAGTTCCATAAATTTGGTTTACCAATTTAATGCGTGATGGTATATTATTAGCTTAACATAGTTTGTCAATTTTTTATTGGCAAAGTGAGCTAAACTTCTATTTTAAAAGTAAATAAACAATAAATATCACATAAAATTGTTGATTTTTCTGTTAATTTATTTTGGTGAATTTTTAAAATTAAAAAATTGAGCAATGAGAATAATGATTTGTTTATACTGATAATAAAGTAAATATTAAAAATATTTACCGAGGCAAAACATTTTTTCTCTAACACTACCACTTTCTATTCTAGCTCCTAGAATATATTGTGAGCTGAACACTGCTCCTTTTAAAGGGCGTTTTTCACTACATAGAGAACAGTGGTTAAATATTAATATTGCTCATTTAATGTGTTTTTATTTTATCTTATACTACTGTTCTTAATTGTAAAATAATTATTTTTAGACCTGGTTAATTTGTTACATACATAATTGAGACTGTGTTCTGATTTTAATAGCATATCAATTTTCGATTACTTGAAACTTTAGTCTGGCGACTTTCAATAATTATTGATTGCAGTAAAACATAAATGTTGTGTTTAACAAGGACACACTATTCCTGTATTAAAATTTATAAAAATGTTTGTACCTGTCTTAAAATTATAAATTTAACTATGAAACTTGTTTTTAGGTGAAAAGTCGAGTTAAATTTGATGTTTATTTACCAAACTGGTGCAATGTTTATATTTTATTTCATTTTGGCGCCATTATTGTTGGATTTCAAGAGCTATACTTGCGACATGTGGTAAGTTATTATCTCTTTCTTTTATCCCTTTTTAGTAGGGATGGGCCGATTCCTAAAATTTTCGATTCCGATTCCGATTCTAAAATTTTCCATTAGATTCTCGATTCTTTAGTCGATTCTCGATTCTCGATTCTTTTAAGTTATATGGCAAAACCTTTTAAAAGTTCTGTTTTAATGTAATAGGCTACACAAAACCTTCAACCGTGAGAGTGATATCTGTCTATAATATAATTTATTAAGGTTAAGTTTCGGAGGAATAATACAGTGTTTCTGTTATCCATCTATTCGCTCAACCGTCATGGCCACGGTTCCGACGGTGACGGTTAATCGAGTTTTTACTGTACTTTTTTGTGTTTTGTTCTGACATTTAGTGAGTGAGAGAGAGAGACGAGCGATGTCAAACGACCAGAAATGGTTACGATCTTGATTGCTGTTGCTTCATAAATAATAATATTTTCGTTTACTATAATCATTTAATTCATTCAAATCAACTAATACATAAATAAGACATAGTTGGTAATTAATTATTTTTCCACACAAATATAATAAATTTTGGTAATAAATTTTGTTTGGTAATAAATTACTCCACACGCATATTATAATAGTTAACAAAATAGGAATCGGAATCAACACTTTTATGATGAAGAATCGAGTATCGACGATTCCTCGATACCACCTAGAATCGACGATTCCTGGAATCGAGAATCGGAATCGGCCCATCCCTACTTTTTAGTTTTATTACCAGCCTTCTAGTTTTTCTCAAAATTATTAACTTTATAATTTCCAAATAACAATGGCTTTCCAGCAATGTGTTTTATTTAATATGTTGACTGTAGTTGTAGACACCACAACATCATTCTAAATCGCTTTGGATATGTGGATAAAGTCAGTCAGTTGTAAATTCTTTTTTTTAATATCTTTCCACCAATCGTAGCATGTCCTCCAAAATCACTTACTTTACGTGCCTGCCATCTAGTGAAGCCTGATGTTGTTCTAATTTTTTTCTCTATTGAATTCTAACTTTATTAACTTTTTTTTAAAGGAAATTCTGTTATTCTTGTATATTTAGGGTTGATTATTATTTCAATTAAAATTTATTATATTTATTTTAATATATTTTAAAATGTCAATATCTATTATTTTTAAAAATACATTATGAAAACATTGGATAAAAGGTAAATCCTCAAATATTCAAAAATAATACTTTCTGCAGTAAAAAAACACCAATCCAGAAGGGCCCAACTGGTCCCCTTTGCATTTGTCCCCCTTGCCCCCTCTGCCAACATATACCATTATAAATCCAAATCAGTGTTGTTTTTGACTATTCCAATATACAAGAGACTCATTCCGTTATTTAGATGTTATAGATGTCAAGCAAGTAAGTGACTTTAGAATGTTCCCATCCGGTCCTTTATTATTATTAAATACTTGACACTCGTTTGTGCAATTTTGATTTAAGTTAATATTTCTTGCTGGTTACATTATACTGAGACTGTGTTTTTACATCCTAACGTATTTAAGATCTTATTTGATAATTGTCTAATCGATATCTGACAGGTATACCGATTGTTCTGATAGTTATTAATTAAATGGCAAAATCAAAATATAGCATCACAGGTTAAGAACAAATTAAGCCAGACCAAGAGAAAAGTTTTAATAATGTTAAATAAATATTCTGAAAATTTCTATTAAACTCTATATAGTAAGAAAATGTAACCATTAGTTTTCAAAGTGATGTAAAAAAATGGATAAATTGCTAGTTACTTTGAGTAGAGTTGAATAATTGATCCTTATACTAATGTATTTAAAGAATCACACAAAGATAAAACGTATTTATATCCACAAAGACATAACATTAAATCTTGAGGAATAATAATTGTGATGTTTAAAAAATGAAAAAGGGAGAATTCATGAGCCAAAAGGTAATGTTACTATCATGAAATGGCAAGACAAGAGAAATGTTTTGAACATTTCAACTTCAAACCTTCAGATGGAGAAAGTAACAACTAGAAGAGAGAAAGTAATGCAGAAACCTTGTGTAATTGACTGCTAAAACAAAGGCATGATTGGAATTGACCGAGTTGGTCAAATGATTCCTTATTTAATCCACTTCTAGATAATATTGGCAGACAGCTCAACATTATTGTAAAGTAACATCTGATCTGAAATTAAAAATGTGGCACACATGTGATGAGCATGTGTAACAATTTACAGACCAATTCGCACTAACTCACAAACCGAGTTTATGCCAGACATCCGTACACACCTATAAGAATATATCAAGCTGTTAAAATAGCCCAATTATATATCAGAGGAATATAAGTAGCACACGAACAGTGGCCCAAATATGAGCCATCATTCTATTTTAACTGCCCAACTAGAGCTTATGTAGTAAATTGGGTGAAACCAACAGAAACAATACAGCTCGTAAATGAGTCATGTAGTCTATGTCAATTGCTATTATTAACATTGCGGTATTAAAAATGTTCATTAAAAATTATATCTTATGACTAAACACAACAAATCTTTTAAAACTTTTTAGTGTCACAAATTGCCCTAATTTATAACAAAAATAAATTTTTATGAACACTTACAAAGACAAAATGTTTTTCCGGCTCAGGCAGTCATTATAAGTGTTTCAGAGCATTTATGTCTTAAATACAATCATAATAATTGCTTACTGCAGTCAAAAATCTTTTGTTTCAGTATGATATTTAAAAATTTACTCTCAGTATAAGTTCATACAAATAATGTCGCATGAACTTAAAAATATTTGTCAGAATTATGGAAAAAAAACATTCAATGTTTGTATATGGAGGAAAATTAAAGTATAATAAAAGGAAATGACACATTCACAATAAATAAGTATCTAGCAAAATTTTAATCACAATTTTTGTGAAAAAAATAATGAATTATTTTACATTTTGTTTCTATTAACAATCAACATTTATTGCAATGAATTCTTATTTAAAAATGGAAACTTACATAGTAATTTAAAAAGAAAATAACATCTCTTACACAAAGTATATATGATAGTTCGGCATTAAAAACAGTTAAGACTAATCAAACAACATTCATTATAAACATTCCAACATTTAAAGTTTTAAAATTCAAAATATTTAACAATCTTATATTAAGACAAATATTTTCTATTTACAGTTAGATTTTAAAACTAAGTTTTATTAGTGTTAAGAAAATAAATTCTACTTATTTTTCTGAAGAATGTTTGCAATTGCTTTGCGCTAAAGTAAAAAAGTACACAATTTTTATTTATTCATTATATTTATGGGATATTTTAAAAATGTAAGTTTATATAAGGTTTAATATACCAATATTTAATAATAAAATAGGTAATTATAAAGATAAAGTAAAATAATTATTTACCTGAATTTTGTAGTCCATTACGTTCGGTGAATCTTAATTAATTAATCACGTTAACAATAGTTTATGACTATCTGAAGTTTAAAGTTAAAGTTAAAGTTCGGATAGTCATAAACTATTGTTAAAGTGATTAATTATTTACCATTAAAACAGAGATCTAGAATACCTTTAAAATGTTTGTATTTTACAAATCAGTAGAAAAATATGAATGGCTGATAGTTTCACATTCATATCCAGGATTGAAAAATTGAGAGGAGGGTTAATAGAATAGAGAATGAGATTAAGAAAATAAATTTTGAGATAAACAAAAAATGAAATAAGTGAGAATAACAAAATAAATGCAGTTAAAGTTGGAAAGTTAATAAATAGGACTCATCAGCTGTACAGACTGGAGTATTTTTACGAGTAAAATGGAAAATCAAAAATTACTAATTTTTTAATTCTAACATTGTTTACTTGAGTGTCAGTACATGTGAATAAAATGCTATAGGATGAGGTTCTGCAATGGACAAATTTGTCGGTTTGATAAACTTAGAAGTCGTAAATGGTATACAAACTTCAGGTTTCAGTTAACTGTAGACTGAATATACAAGCAACTCCCTTTATATTTATTTTAAGATTGCCAAACTCAATTTCTGCTGATCAATGATGCATTTTTATATCAAGGTTAGGAAATAAAATAATTATTTTTCTACTAAAAACCTTATTTTCTTATGTTTTAAGTGATATCTTAGAACATAAATTTATAAAAAAATCTCTCATCATAACTTGCAACACATTAAAAATGCAACTCATAAAGAATCTTTTAAACCGTTTAAAACGTTTGTGTTTTTATTTAAAATTACAAAAGTAAGCCATGAACAATTCAAGTACAGAGTGAAAAATTGTAAATAATTTTTTTCTTGATAATCTTAAGTTGTTAATACAACTCATTACAAAGTACTTTATGAATTATAATTAATTCTAAACATGCATTATGTTCAAGTGAAAAACATAGATACAACGTCTACTTTTACTGGATAGATTGTTACTATAAATTTAAATATTTAGTTTATACAAAATGCATACCCATTTTTATCATTGCTTTATACTTATAAAAATGGAAGAAATATACCTTGCCAATTTATTTTCAACATAGGAAATTATAAATAATATTGTTCATAAAATATACCTTTAAGAAAATAAATTCATCACATATTTAGTTACTATGTATTTTGGCACTTTTTTGGCACAGTTATGAAGTGGTATTTTACAAACTAAAGTAAATTACAAAAACTAATTCTTAAATATATCTTGATTTTAATTTTTATTCATTTAGTCTTTAATTGATTTTTAAAACTAATCAAAATATTACATTAGTAAATATGATTATATAGCTATAAACACACAACATCAATATAAACTAATTACATATTAAAACCATAAAGTTTTACAATTAGTAAACATTTTATTGTTAAAAAGTAATTATTTTACAAAACAGTTGATTTTTAAACATACAATTCTAATACTAAAACTTTAAAATTTTTCAGAATAAAGATAAAATACAGTAACATTATGTAAATACTACACTTTAACAGATAGATCCTGAAGGTTGGAAAACAGGAAAATATTACTGTAAAGTTCAGATTTTATATACCATATTATGATTTTGAAAACCAATACCTGTAGGCTATAACAAAGATTATTTTGTAACAATATATACATTTATGGAATGTTAACCTAGACAGATATTAACACTTTTTAAATAGTGCTGCATATAAGTAAAATTAGAGGCGACTCTCTCACGAGGGCCCAATGTGCTGGTCCTTACCAATAATAAGAGAAAAATAAGAACTTGAATAATCAAGAAAGGACAAATCATACACTTCAAGTGAAAGATTATTTTGTGGTTTATAACAATAGTAATGCAATACACATGTGCAACTTAAAAGGATACAGAACTCCCCACTATTCAAAGGCCCATTTCTTGCATATTGTTTTTACATATTGCCTTGATTGTAGAGGCCATTTACTCTTAAAACTAAGGAATTTCTAAGTCCCATTATACATCATGAATGTGTATTGTTATCAACTTCGCAATGTGTTGTGTGTGTTAAACTCTTGCTGTGTACTGAAGGGCTTTGCAGAGCTAGAAAATGAAATATTATTTTAAAATAAAATAGTAACATTATTATTGTTTTATTTACTATTATGTTATATGTTTTAGTAATTAATTGTGATAAATATAGTTGGTAACTTGAAAAAAGTCTATTTTATAACTTAAAATTTGATAAAAAATTAGAAGTTTAAGATCAGGCCATAAAAATCAAGAAACAATTTTTCTTTCATCCAAATGGATGGTTAGATGAACAAAAAATGTTGCAGTAGTTGATTTACAAAAAAGTCTTGGCTAAGTGTTAATGTGGAAAAGAAATCTAGTTTGGATTTATAGCTTATTGTTTGATAGTGGAAGTAAATGTGTCTGGGCAAACTCTTTGAAGGGACCATGAATATTTAAGTGAACAAATTTTATCCTTTCATATTGAACATGCAACAGAATAAAAATTTAGGAACAATGAATATTGCATTACAAACAACTCTGTTGTTTTAATTTCAATCTAATAACAAAACTAACAGGTATAAAAATCAGATACATTCTTGGTAGGGTAATGGACTGTTTAAAGTTTTTGTGGTGTTCATGAAGTTTCTTGAAAGGTTCATACCGAGGCAGAATATTTAATTGTGATAACTTTGTAAATTTGTTATGAATGATAGGCAATTTTGGATATTGTACTGGAAGATCATACGATGAATTGCTAAATCTAATGACTGGTCATCAGGTAGGTGTTTTGAGATTGTTCAAATCTAAATTTACGAACTAAACACTACTTTAAGTGCTAAGTAGTAGCTAAAGTTGATGATGAAATTGAAAAAAAGAGAATTTGAAATAGAAAGATGTTAAGGAATACAAATTATACAAAAGAATGAATAAAAACAATAAGAGAAACATACAACTACTGAAAATGGTAAATGTTTGCATACAAAAATGAATAAAATTATGTTTGATATATCTCAAACAATTGCAATGAAATTATAAATCAAGGCAGTTTTAATTCCATTCAACTGCGGCTGGTTATTCTACAAAATAAATGAATTGAGTATTTTCTGTTAAAAAAACTTTAAAATTTAGCAAATTTGTCTAGGGTCCTTCCAAACATGACCTTCTTATATATATATATATATATATTCATACTCTACATGTTTCTATAAAAACAAATTTCTACCACCTTAATATCATCCAAATCCCTATGATGGACATCTATAAAAAACTAATAGGGGGATTAAAGGAACAGGATACACAATGAATCATGTCTAAAATAAAATCAAGTAAACACATACCTTACATAATATAAATGTTTTATGATGCATACTAAATTTGAAGTTGTCTAATACTGTCTGACTTTGGTAAAATCTATATTCTAACACATGAATAATCTATTACAGTACGAGATCAACATTTCACAAATACATTCTTATATCTCCTAAAACATTTAATTTACATAAAGATTGGAAATCTAGTTGGTTAAATTATTCATACAATCAGATTTTAGTGTATGAACTACAAAATTACACTGTATTGTTTTATTTATACTATATAAACCTAAAACGTTTACTTTCAAATACAAATTTACCTAATTAAGTTTACACACAATACGTATTTCCTAGGAATTTAGACATTTATTAACATAACTTCTCTTTATAAATATTAAAACAGTTACATGTTTTAAATATATTATATAACATTTGTTATTATAATATATAATACATTACATAATAATAATTATATTATATAAAGTTATATAATAATTATCATAGATTATATTAAAATTGAGTGTTACAATAATATAATTGTACAATCTTTTAAAGTATTGCAACAATTTAGTACTAAGAGAATTTAGTTAAATTTATTTTGTAATAGACTCAAATATTTATTGTTAAACAGAGCATCAAACAAACAGGATATTTTATTTATTCAGAGATCAAGCCAGGATACAGTATTTCTTTCTGTGTTTGGTAAAAATTCCACAGAAATAATAATATACATTTAAAATGTAAAATATCTAGTTTTATATATATAAAAATTATCAACCAATTAGTAAAATAGTACTTAATAAATCTTCTTACATAATTTTATCTGTCTTCCACATTAATCTAAATACATAATAGGTACAATTTATTGTTAATAATATTATAAACAATATATATATATAGATAGATTTTTTGGACTAGGAGACTGACAGACTTACCTTGGTAAGAGTCCACACTGTAGTCTTGAAATAGAAACACATAAAAGCACTTAAACAATGATATATTTCAACCACACAGTGGTCTTTATCAATCGAAGAGAAAACACTAAAAGAAATATGAGAGAATGAAATAAAATAAAATAAATATAAGTTGTAATCACAGATTGTGTAGAGTAGAAATCAGATGACACAGATGCACAGATTAAAGATATATATATATAAATTGTTTCCATGAGCATATGAGTGATTATAGTTTATATAAGTCTGTCAGGGGAAAAGAGATAAGGCTATTGGAAAAAAAAAAAAAAAAAAAAAAAAAAAAATGGATTTATCTGATGTTGAGGTTAGGGGATTCTCTGGACTTGGTATACCACTGGTATGATACTTCCCACCTTCTCAGTTCTGAGGGATTGCAATCAGGGGGGAGTGATTTAATTATTTTTGTGGTATAGCAGTCATCAAAAGTTGCGATGTTGTGACTCGCAGCATGTTGAGCTGTTGGTCTATCCATATTCATAATTTTAATATTCATAATTTTAACATCATGTCTGTGGCCATTCATTCTGATATTCAGACCATCCGTGGTCAGGCCTATGTGTGGACTCTTACCAAGGTAAGTCTGTCAGTCTCCTAGTCCAAAAAATCTAAATAATCTTTACCAACCAAAACTATATATATATATATATATATATATGTGTGTGTGTGTGTGTGTGTTTGTGTGTGTGTGTGTGTGTGTGTGTGTGTGTGCGTGTTTGTATTCTATTTTAATTATAATGGCTGAATTTTATATCATAATAACATATTTGAGAAATTCTAACTAAACAAGCTCAGTACTATATAATTTTATTACAAAAAGATGTAATGGAAGGAGAAATGTTATTTAACATACCATACCCAATCCGTTATTGAGTAATTACTTCAATAGGGCCAAATGTTAGACATTGAACAAATACTATTTTCTGCCTCTCTTTACATTTGATATGAAACAAAATTAATCCATTGCTAGGAAGAAACCATTTATGTTGAGGGTCAGACAACAAACCACGGAGCTTGTCATTGCATGGAGCAAAACCATGGTCATTGCAAACATGTGAGCTCTCTTTCAGGGAATTCCAGAACAACACCTAATCACAAGCATTTATCAAAGTTACAGATATTGGTTTAACTTGTATAATTTTAATCTGTATGTTGATGTATCCCCAACAGTTTGAAGGTTAATTTTCAACACTGTCTCTTAAAGTGGAATTTATTAATTTTTCAAAAATAATTCTGAATAATAACAACCCTCCGTGGGCCATGGATGATGTACATTGCTACGAGAAATTTAGAACTGTAATTAATTTGTAAATAGCTAATTCAAAACAGTTTGTATGAGCTACCAGCTTAGTTATCCAATCTTCACCTTCGTAAAATACATATTAGGTATCAGGAAAATCAATCTTTACATTGTCTGCTGTAACTATTTGATACATATATTGAATTTTATCGTTTACAAAGCTTTTCTTATAAATAATAGAATACATAAATTAAAGGAAAAAAAATATGAGTCACCTAGACAGTGAATGATCTGATTGACCATATGTAGATGATATGTGAACTGGTAGTGGTTGGAACCCAGACAAATTTTAATAGAAGTTTTTATATCTGTTTGAAACAATTGAAGCTGACAAGTCAAATTATTACACTAACTAAGGCTTTATAAAACTATCATTGAGTTATGCAGTTTAAAATAACCAGTATCCAATTATTTGATGACTCGACCTGTACACTTGGATCCATTTTCCGAATCTTGGAATATAGGCAGAAACCTGTAATATGAGTTCCAATATACCCCAAAACTTGTATATAGCTTCAAACATAGACTCAATTATACTGTTGAAAAAAATAACAGTGAGTTTTAATGTACTTTAGGTAAAATAACATTCACTAAAAGTATTTCAAAAGTAAATTCATACCAGCATTGGTGTCAGCTGTCGACATTGCTCACGTCTAGTAGAGGACACTATTATAAATTTATTGCTAATTTTTAGGCCACTTAAAAAGACGTTTTCACCATAAGAAAATTTGCAGGTTATTAAACTTTTAAATCCACAAATGTTTAGGGTTCTTCCCAGAATCCCAGAATCTTCTCTGAGAATTAATTATCTCAGATTCAGAAAGTTTATACCAAGATTTTTGACTGAACAAAGATTTCAAAATGAACCTAATGTAATATATCGAACTGCTAGTTTCCAAGACAAAAGTAGAAGTCATTAATTTTCTTATGAAGAGGGTATAGAAAATGTTATTAATGAAATAATTCTCTTAACTAATCTTATCTCCACACCATCGGCAACTAATGTATCGGAGGACAGATTTTAAGCCACACTTATTAGAATGCACACATCACAAAAGATCCAAACAAGAAGAGTGGATGACTAATTTCTGATTACTATTTACTGAAAAGGAGCTCTTACGAACATTAGACGTAGAGAAGACACCGTGTGACCCATAAATTTTCTTTGAAAAATGAGATAATTAGACAAATTTATCTTGTTTTGCACCACTGTCTACTTACTACCTGGAAAATCTATTTACCAAAACAAGTGACTAACACCACTCACTGTCGGAATCATATTTGTTGACTCAGTATGTCAGTTGTGAACATAAATTTTGTTAATGGTTCAGTTACAAAATGTAGTTATTCATTGGATTTTGTACAGTACAAATTTACAAGTTTGAACATAGCATATAATGTGTTTTGTTCCTAATCCTGTATTACAATTTTTATGCTCTAATTTTTGTGATTCTTAGTATTTAGTGCTGCTTTGTATGAAGTGTGTAGTTTGCTGTTAAAAAGTGTATTTTGAGAATAAATTCCCTTAGAATTTCCAACTGACAATTACAATGGTAATTTATAACCCAAAGTATAAATAGAAACAAAATGCAGAACCCAAATGTAATTGTGATCATGAGATGTTAAGGAATCAGATAACTGAATATGTACATGATTAACCGTGTCAATGTAAAAAGTGAAAGACTAAAATTAAAGTTAAAAAAATATCACTTACAACTTTTAAAAAAATGTTTTAACTTGCCTATAGTAGCACTTACTTTTTTTTGTTGAGGACGGCTGTTTCGGGAGATGTGTCCCTTTGTCAACTCAGATCATAACTAAAGTTGAGTTACGGTCTGAGTTGACAAAGGGACACATCTCCCGAAACGGCCGTCCTCAACAAAAAAAGTAAGTGCTACTATAGGCAAGTTAAAACATTTTTTTAAAAAAGTTGTAAGTGATTACTAGTGGCTCACGCGAAGATGGAATCAACAAATGTAAAAAAATATATTAATACGGTATTGTTCCCGCCAAATTGTAGATATGTTTTACCAAATATTTTTAGTTAGGTAGGTACAATTAAATTGTTTTATTTGTAGTTATGAATCACCATTCTCCCTTAGTAATACTCTTGTAGAATAATGCACGGTGTCTCTTGTTTATGTATTTAAATATGATAATGATCAATAAATGGAATTTCGAAAACACCGGCATACTTCGTGTATTTTGTTTTTAATCTATGATACCAACAGTGAAAAAAGCGATGTAGATGATGAATTCAGAGATAGTGAGATCTGTATCATTTATAAATATATAGATAAACAAAAAAAAAATTAAATAATACACTTAAAAGAATCAAAAGTAAAAATCTTTCTCTCTTTAAACAAAGACAAAATAGCTTTCACATTAATGGGTAACTTACTTTATAATTGCAAAAAGAAGCTTGATCCACAAAAACAACCAAGTAAAGTCAAATTACAGACCAGAATATTTAAAAACACATTGACTGCTAGGAGCTAGCAATTGGCCACCCTAATGCAGTTATGTCATGTTTTAACTGTGTTAGCGTGATCTTAACTGACCGAGCTTTTAGGAAGGTTTTGTACTAGGAATGTTTTTGTCACCTGTTGTTGCCACTGGTTTCTGGACATTGGATTGATCTTTATATAATAACAAAATTTTATTATACTTCAGCAAATATATATAATATATATTAACACAAGGGATCAACTTAGTATATACTTTATAAAATGTTTTCAAGTAGTAGTAGCTGGCAAGAAAATACTTGTTTTGAACTTTATTCAAAGAATATTGAAATCCATTTGTAATCATTGTGATGAAAACTAATATCCTCGAATAAAAAAACATTGAGAATAAAAGCTAGTAAAAAAGAATTTTTGTGGTGTAAAAATTGGTTGATAATTTAGATAAACATAATGATCACATTTTTAATAAAAAAATTAAAATTTACAATTTATATTGAGTTATTATATTGCTATATAGACTTTCCTGGTTTGATCAAAGCTGTGTAAAAATGTCACTGTTTGTCAATTAGTGATAATATATCTCTAAAACTGTATTACTCTATAATGCTCAATAAAGATAATATTATAGTGATTTGCTGATAGGATTATCTGAACCCAGGAGTGGACAGGGGTTTAATATTAATCTGTAAATATTCTAAAATTATATAAAATCTGACTGAGTCATACTATTTCTGTTATTTTAGAAATAAATTTACATTCCTTTTCATCAATCCTAGGCATTATTTGAGAACATACAAACTTGAATACTCATGAAAATATACTAATATAACAACTGTAATTTTTAATATGACAGTAAAACAACAAGGTCAAATTTCTAGATCTAGGCTGTTTTTATGAAGTCAAATTTTATATTCATTACAAGAATAATTACCCTGTTATGTCCATAACAAGTACAAACACTGTTTAAAAGTTAGTACACATAACTAACTATAACATCAATGGCAAGTTTCATTGTTGCCTATGAATTTTTCTTCAAGATGTAAAAAATAGATGGTTTATCCTGAATAATTGCATATCATTTATAAATGACAAATAACAATTACTTTTTTTATCAACAGTCCTCATTTAAAAATTTATCTGTAACAAAAATCAATTATCAACGGAAACATAACAAAAATTCAAGTCAGCTAACTACTGGTCAGTTTTTTTGTAAATTGAGTTAAATGATTGTTAAAATTTTGTTAGTGTTATGTCTTTCCTTGTGTTACAAATATTATAACCTCTAATATAGTGTTGGGTAGAGTATACGTTTTAGAATGGCAAGAAGTAAGTAACTTTTTTTAGCTTCACTTGTTTAGATACAGTATTAGAAACGCATCTGCTGTTTAAAAACTGAATCTAAGGATTCTGCCATATTCATGTTATTTCTGTGATAAAATTTGATCTTCAAAGAAGTATTCCACATTTTAAAATTATGCTTGTAATAATCAGAGCATAGTCAGACTAAAATTGCTGCTATAGTCAGAGCATATAATACAACCATAGCTCTATTAAAGGAAATTCTACTTGACGTTAGTGTGGACTACTTAATGCAACTTTCAGAAAAGTTATTGTTGTTTTAAAATGAGCATGTGAGAAGAAGGCTTCCCTGTAGTAGATTAAAAATAATTTAGCCAACATCTAACATTTATGATGTGATAAATAGTTATAAAATGTTATGACTTTTTATAATGTTAATTTTATATTTTCTAAAACAAGCATTAAATTTTAGAACTTATGGTTTTATCTTTACAATATTGTGGTCATTCACTGTGCCTGGATATTCAGCAGTTTTGTATGAAATTGTGTGTTTTTAGGACTAATGGTGATAATATAGATGAGTTCATCGTGGCAGACACAAACATTTCACCTTGATAATTTGTAAATGTATAAAAATTTATCAAAATTTGCTTACAATTTAAAATTGACTAGATTTACACAATGTATCCAGTATTAGTGATGTAATCATTGTACTTTTTACAAATTTAACACGGAGGAACCCTGTTGGCTTCCGAGTGGGGGCTTCTCGGGTGCGGCAGAAGCCTATAGGCTTCCCAAGTCCATATTCGTTACATGTCGGGTTTACGACTGCAGTTATGGCTTTAGTTTGCAGCGTGGTGGGTGTGTATGTGTGTTTCTTGTGTAGCAATAGTTTCCCATTTCGTTTACCAAAGGACGGTATATTATTCATTTGTTTTTTGTAAATAAATAGTGTTAGTTTAAGTGTTTTGTCTCTGTAAAATAATGGCTGGTACATCTAGGGACATGGTTTTAAATGTAAATAGTGCTTTGAACGATGTTGGTGACTAC
The DNA here is from genome assembly GCA_036971475.1 of Prosapia bicincta. NCBI lineage: Eukaryota > Metazoa > Arthropoda > Insecta > Hemiptera > Cercopidae > Prosapia > Prosapia bicincta. The sequence goes on from JBAIZL010000003.1 coordinate 136,172,706, forward strand.
TCCGAGACTAGTTAAGGTGATGAGTCCAGTGACATTGATGCCGCTGATCTAGGTGGTAAACCTATATCTACAGACAATGAAAGTGAGTCAGATGATGATGATTTAGACAATTACAACCCTACTTGGTGTCATTATAACACTATTGGTATGAGAGACATACCATTTACTCGACAGAATAAGCTTTTAGTAATAATTTACTATATATAACAATAAATGGCAAAAGTGTAATTTTTTTACAATGGTATCTTCTAGCGATACTGTGAAAACCTATCGGCTTCCGATAACTGTGACGTCATAATATTAGCTGAAAAGCATTCAAAATATTTTTTTCCATCTGATAAAATATTTATTTCATTATTATTTACAATATATGACAATAAATAGTCATAAGTAAAAATTTTCTTACATTGTGACCTTTTAGCAGTGCTGCGGAAAATTATGACTTCATATTATCACCTGAAAAGCATTGAAATTATTTTTTTTCCTGAAAACTGTATTTTTTCATTAAATTAAATAAAAAAATTGTAAAAAACAATTTCAGGATCGGTACAAGGTATGCCCAAAGTTCCGCTGCAGCGAACGTGTTAAAGTTATAATTCACAAAAGCTAGGAAAATTATATTATAATTGTACAAATAATTCAGTTTTACTTACTGGAGATCACCTGAGTTATGTCTTAGATGAAATTAAATTTTCACTTTTTCCTCCCAAAAATTTTTTTTTAAAGTTAACCAATTAATCTTATTAATTTTTCTGTAAAAATAATCAAACTTTGGCACTATTGTGGATGAGTATTGTCATTAATATTTTATAATATTTAAAGAGTTTAACATAAGGACTCTTAAAACGCTGTACCCATCTAAAACTTTCATATCAATACATGTTGACATTGGCTCTAAGAATCAAACTCTGAATTTTAGTCAATCACAATGTATTTCATAATTTGATATTGACAATTTCATTTTAGGCTAGTATTTTAAAAATTATGTATAGCAAGAATGTAGAACGTACAAATGTACGAATGTAGAAAAAAGGTACAAATGTAACTAAACATGTTTCAATTTTAATTTATATAGTAAATAAACATTCAAATTGCTTCTGAATTTTGGTGTTCATGAATCTTGGCAAAACATTTGTGTTTAGACTTGGTATTATTATGAGCTAAAGTAAATTTATAACAAATTCACTTCAACTATGAATCTGCAAAAAGTAATATTACTAAGTTTATACATAATCAATTTCCAATAAATCTTAGAAATAAAACTTATCTTTATAAATTATAAACACCTAAATACTCTTTAAATTTTCATCCTTTTATTAATGCCCTTTAAAATAAAAGCATTTTATATGTAGCTTATAAAAATATATTTCTGACCTTAAACCGTTATGGGTTAGAAATGAAAAGAGATTATATTCTAGATGCTGTGATACAAAACATATTTTAGCTATATGATCTGCAGTTAGCTGCTGATACTAACATATAGTTTAACCTTATTTTTACAAGGATTAACCTTATAAAATATACTAATGAAATATATAAAGGGTAGGAAATGATAAAGCAGTGGATAAAAACAAAATTTAAAAAACTTGATTTAGAAATGTCAACTGTTGATATAAAAAGATAAGTACATTATTATTGTTCATGAATGTAGGTGTTATTAATTCTATAACTTTCATAATAACTCCAGTTCTAAGCGTTTTTGTCATAAATACATTAAAAAAATATTTATTCTAATTGAAACCAAAGTTATTATAATAGTTTTTCCTAGAAACTATATTAATCACCGATAATTAATTTCTAAAAATTCACAACATTAAAACATAATTTTAAATAAAGTAAGCTCAATTTACTTATTTCTCTCTCTATAAAATTATCTGTTTCACAAATCAGCAGATTTCATCTTTAATTTTAGTAATCAAGGCAAGAATAAAGCAAAAAGAGAAAATCAGTAATTATGAAATTAATAATTCCAAACTCTTATAGAACTGTAGCATTTTCGTAAATAAATGATCATATGATTTTACTGAATGGTCAGGTTCTTTACATATATAGGTATTGCAATATTTCTCAACAGATACAAGGACATTGTTCTAAAATATTAGCATCCCTTGCTAATCATTACAGGATTTATGAATTGTAAGATGTTTAAATAAAAATTAATTCATAACAATATAGTGTGTGTATGTTAATAAAAAAAAAAAATCATTTTAAAATAATTTTAGCATCTTAACTTTGAAATTTTCATTATATTTATAAATTATTAAAATAATTTTCATAAATATTTTAAAATTTTTAAATGTTATATAAAAATATTACAGTAAATTAAAATTATAAAATGTATAAAAATATATGAAAACATTTTAAAAGCTTCTATTAATTATAATTAAAAAAAATTTTTGTATTATAAATCTTAAATTTTGATAGTATCATAAGTTTCAGTTGTTATCTTCCTCATGAAATTGATTCAACGTTCACACTATGTTTACCTTAAAATAAGTAATAAAATACTTTAAAAATAGTTTAAATACCTTTAAAAATCCTACCACTCCATTCACTTCACAAACAACATTTTTTACAATATTATTGAGATATTATCAGCTCAGTTTTAGTTTTACACTCACCAAACATTTTATAATTACAAGAAATTCTTTTCCAGCTAAACATTAAAAATATCTCTATTATTCGTTGTATAAGTAATTTAGTGTTACAAAATAAAGTTTGTGGAACAGGATCCATGCAGGGTCAACATTAATGACACTAACTCATTTACCTTTGTGTTTATCTATGAATAACTTGCTTGAAAATATACAGTAAGATATAAGTGGGTATTAATGTGGTACTGGTATGGGATTTTATGCTCCTTACAGTCACACCAAAGAGCAGTCATATTACCTTTTGCTAAAACAGCAAAATTATAATTATTTCCTAAACCTCAATCTATTTTGCTCAGTATTTTATAGTACATTCCATAAGCCGCCATTTTCTCTATATACCATTTGACATACATTCATATCTAATAATATCATAATAATTGGTTTTCTCTGGTTAGCCTATTATAATTATGTTATATCAACATAGTAAATTTTACTCTGGATACATTTTCTCTTAAAATATCATATTATATAAATAGTGAGTGTAAAATAACCCCAGTGCAATGCAGATAAACTTAGAAATATAATAATCTAAGCCCAAAACGTTTATCAAAATATAGAACTTTATTATTGCTTAAGAAAACTTTATATTTAAAAGAATTAATTTATTTATAATTTTAAATCTTCAACCACTTTAACGGCAAACATAAGAAACATAATTTTTACTCGAAAAATTATCACATTTTATGCAAATAAATGTCTCCTTTAGGGCATATTTTGGTCTTATTGAAAACATTATTTCTAATTAACTAGAAGTTGCTTTATGTATACTTTTACAAAGAATTTTAGAAAACATTTGAATATCTTTCTTGATCATTAGTGTGTCACTATGAGATGTTATAAATGAGATATGCTTCAGAAATTTTCTATTAGTTGCATTTTCAAGGGTAAAAGTTGATATTAATGATATGAAGGTAATATTTAACATACAATAATAAATCTACAGGGCACTGAGTCACCCTATTCCCACATAGTTTTCGAGAAACTATTCTTTAACAGGCAGAAAAAAATTGAAAAATAATACTACATCCATCAAGGATAATATCAGATAGAAGAATACACAAAAGATAATTTGTTACCACAAAAATTATGTTTGGGACTAATATTTACATAAGAGTGGGGTAATTGATCTCTACACTACTTCTCTCAGGGTAATGTTCAGCAATGATGTTAAACAGAAACAACATAATTTATCAAATTTCTGGTAGTTTTAGAACTGACAAGTAATTTAACTTATTTAATCTATATACTGCATAAAATTGCTTGTATGATGTAAATATCATTTATAATCTTTTTCACTACTGTACACATAGTTTTACATTTAACCTTGAACATTAAATAATTCTGTGTAAAAATCCCTCAATATCCTAATTTTGATTTATATTTACTTTCCCAAATAATAATAGTAGTATTATATTTGTTCTCTTGTTTTTGAAATAATATAAAGTTAAACTTTATAAAAGAAATTTTCAACGTGCTACTTAAGTTATTGTTATCATAATGAAAATAAATATATTTTATTTACAAAATTACCATAATAATTATAAACTTATATTTGTAATAATTTTTTAAAATTATTTTAAAAACACACTATATTGTTAAGAACAACTTGCAGCATAAACCAAAATGTTTTAAATTAACTGTATCCTAATTTCCAGGGGATGAGCCCGATAGCCATCTTACTATTCGTCACTTACATCATTGCATCACTAACAGTAATTGGACTAATGTTAGAAAATCGAGCGCATGCTAGTGTTCTAGAAGTGTTTCGTTGTATTGCACTGGTGATTCTTATTCAACGCTGCTCTCACACGCTGATTGATCCTATTATCCCACTTTCACTACTTCAGTTCTTCTACCTTATATCTGCAGTGCTCTGGGCATTACAGTCTCTTCAAGTCCTGCAAATAAAAATCAAGTCAAAAGAGAAGAACCATTAGCTTTAATTTCTTGCAAAAGATTTTTAATTTGCCAAATGGTAATTTCTAAAGTGTAATATAAGTAGTATTTAATTTGTATTGTTCTAGTTTTTTATTTATTAAAAAAATTGTTCAGCTATATTTGTAGCTATAATTTTGTTTGTATAGTTTTAACTCTTTGTACTTTATAGAATTTTTAGGAATAGGCTAGAGAAACAATTTTTATAGTATTTTGAGTCATGAATTGTAGCTAAAACTGCCATGAAATTTACCGTAGCTGTTCAAAAGGTTTCGATTTTTAATCACAAAAGCATAATTTTGCTTAAAATCTTATGGATATAAGATCTGTAACTAAGACACAAAACCAATCAACACATTTTTCATGATTTGTTTCATTCGCCTATTAAGTAAACTATAATTATAATTTATTAAAATAAATGTTAAAAATTTTTTTATTCTCAAAGAGCGATGAATTTTTAAAGTATGCAAACTCTTAATTAATAAATTATACTGAATTTAATCTTAATTAAATATAATAGAATTGCATTATATAAAATTGTATTGAACATTTACCTGTTTTTTGTACGTACTCCCATGACCAAACTGGTCATTACCACAACTGCCAATATATGTTAATGCAAGCACAAATCAATAAATTGAAAAACCTCACAATTAGAATGAGGTGTATATTCACTTTTTACATCTGGTTTCATTACAATATACTTAAAAATAAATACTTAAATAAAATAACCGGATTAAATAAAAAAAATGAAAACATTTTGCACTTTGCAATATATACAATTATTTAAATTAATCACTTTAACAATAGTTCGGATAACCATAAACTATTGTTAAAGTGATTAATTAAGATTCACCAAATGTAATCGACTACAAAATTCAAGAATTATTTAAAACTTGAATTTAAAAATTGTAACAATCACTAAAAACATTTTACATTTTAAATATTGTTGCAATTGTAATTTAAATGAATAATAAACCAATATTTAATCTTCACAATTTTAAATGAGTGAATATTTTGTTATTAGAACTGAAAGTGTATTTGCCTATAAAGGTTCTATATCTAGGGTCTTCTAAACTTATAACAAAACCATAAATGAAAGAAATACAGTAAAATAATGTAAATACTGTAAGCAACAGTAGAATATGTAGTTAATTGATAAATTAATTTTAAAAAATTTGATGAGTGCTGCAACACTCAATTAGTTTACTTTATTTCATGAAAACTTGACAGTTGACTGAATTTTAAAAGTTAGATCTCACAGTGCAGTTGTATTACATTGCCATAATGGAATATTATAACACTTTTTTTCATGACATTGCTTTTTTGTTATATGATTTTATTAAATAGGTAATAATTATACATTCATGTTATAATATACATTATGTTATGTATACATAACAAATGTACACATACAAACGTTTCATAAAAAAAAATTAACACTCTTTCATTAAAATATGCTTAAAGCTTTTTGGCAACTGGCAGTGCTAAAAATATCATCATACCACTATAAAATCTTCAAGATTATGATATTTTCCAGCTCATGTTAAGATGTCTTGACAAAACTGAGAAGTTTTCTTTGATTTTAGTACAGATACAGATTCAAACACACTGTATTCTAGTGAAAAATCTTCAATCACACTGTAAGTCATTTATGTTCATGAAACGTTTGTATGTAATAAAAAATATATATATAACAAGGAAATCATCATCTACAATTATAGGTAACCTCAATTCATATTCATCAATATTAATTTATTACCTGTTTTCCATATTTACTTTACTGTAGAACTTTGCTTTATTGTAAAAGCTTTTTTTACAATCCATTTTAAAATTGTTATAATTTCTGTCAATTTCATTTCACCTTCTTCATAATTAGTATTTTCCATCATAAACAAGCTTTATTTGTTAAAATTTACATCTCTTAATTTTTAATACAATAATAGTAGTTATTAATGTTTTAAAAAAAACTAGTTCTGTACTGTTTTAAATTTACTCTTAAAATTTCAAATTTTTTTAAAACTATGACTTTTTTCATTTGTTTCTATTATGAATAAAGATTCATAATTTTCATTTCTAAATAGTCTATAAATATGTTTGCAATTATAATGTTTAAGTTATACATTTTGATTGAATTGAATGTGCCATTTTATTATGTTAACAGTGTCTTATTCTTTAATTAAATAAAAATCAAACTTTATAAAGTTAAGGAATAGTTTAAGGTAGATTATAAACAAATGTAGATTTAAATGATACTCCATTGTCTTTAGATAGATAACCGTCCATATATACGTTATGTCAACTTGTTGTGCATAATAACATTTTATATTGTTGTTTTATTGTCAATTAAAAAATTAAGCTTTATATTGTGTTTTACTGTGTAAAACCTTATTAACCCTGGAGCCGGGGCGCCAAGTCTTACATACCTGGATCAAGGAAATTTTGTTGCAACGGTTGATAGGAATGCGCCAGAAACCTAACGCTTTGTCAAGTTATCTATTTTTGTATCCCAGTCAAAATCGAAAAAACCGTCGATTTCAATTCAGCGTTTATTTACAATTTGGGTCTGACAGAGTTGATGCCCCGGTTTGTGTTACTGTCATTCAGATCTGACAGACTTGTGCTACTAAATTTTGTGATTTAAAATAAATAAAAAATATTTGTTTATGAATGATTTTTTTCGAATAAAGTGTTTATATTATCGGCTTTATCGAATAAGTTTTTATAAACTATTTGAATGATAGCTAGTGTTCTTCAAAAAGACTACATTCACCAACTTCTATATGAGAGTTCTTATTCTGAGCTTGATGACAGCCCAGATAAGAAGAGGAGGATCGCAATGAGTACTGGTGATGCTACGAAGCCAGAAATAATCAATTTTCATAATTCGACCGTAGGTGGTGTTGCTACTCTGGTGTGCTACATACGACATGGCTAGAAGCACAAGAAGGTGGCTAATGGTTATATTCTACTCTATATTGAGTGTAGCAGGCATAAACTCCAAAATAATCTACATTGCAAACAATTCAACTACAAATACACATAGAAGGGGGTATTTGAAGGAACTTGCATTGAGCTTAATGTCTGAAGAACTTCAACGCAGATCTTTGCTGACTAACATCAGTTCTGTGATCCGCCTAAGAAGAGGTTGCTGGCACTTCAAAAACTACAGAACTTCATGTAAGAAGGACAGCAAAAACCAAGTATAGTTGTAAGCACTCCCAAAAATTTATATTTTTAGCCCATGCACAGTATATAGGCCCGGACTGCCCAAACACTAAATTGGGTAATTTGTAAGAACAAAGCCTGAACGTTTTTGAAAGAAGTCTGTAGTTTTGTGACGTTGTTTTCTATAAGCTTATGATAAGTTTTTAATGTATAGTTATTGTTTTACCATCCTTAGCACATTTTTTCCTTAGATATATATTTTTCTACAAGTTCGTTTAATTGTAATAAATTAATAATAAATATCTTAGAACTTTTTTTACTTTTTTATTACACTCCTTAAAAACCATTTGATAGAGTCTCATTTATAAGCATATCAATTTAAAAAATGTTAGCATTTATTTCTATTCCTATATTATCAATATTCCAAATATAATCGATATTAGCAAAATAATTACACCTTATGATGCAGAAAGTTTTGAGTCACAAAAAAATAATTATGACACCAAAAAATTTAACATCCTGAAAAAATATAAAAAGCCATCAATTCCCAACTCGCAAAACCTTTATGTATCTTAAAAAAAACATAACTGCGTTCTACTATATAACTAATAAGTAGCAAGAAAATATAGCTAAAACTTTCAGTGAGAAAGATTTGGTTATAAATTTAAGTAAAAGGTAATTGAATTTCTTAAGGTAGGCCAACTTAAAGATTGCTGAGTGAGCTCCATTTAGGTACATGAGACTCATACATATTAGGCTCCACTCAGAACAATGAGGCGAAGTTTCGCTTTTAACACTTCAGCTGTGTACCATGTGCATTAGTAAACATTATTTAAAATATAAACAAATCAATACCAACTAAATACTTTACAGCTCTATTCTTGTATAGTAAAACTTAGAGCTTTGTTTTATTAAAAAACAGGGGATATTTGTTTTTTTTTAAATGTCAGTCATGTGAAGTTATTTACATCTTTTTTTTTCAAATTTCAAGATTTTAGGGCATCAGCGTTTTATTCTTTTTTCAGTATTCTTGATGGTTTACTGTCATCAATTGGTATCATTTTTTTGTCATTGTTGTTTTGTAATGCTGATAATTACCAAACACTCTGTAAACAGAAATGTTTTTGTTTAAAACACTATATTATTAGTGAATGTGTTGATTCAGTTAATTCAAGAAAACATATTTACTATGGATTACATAATTTAAATTTAAAAAATAACTTTTATTTTATGTTCAAACATGAGACTATGAATTACATCATATAAATAAAGAAAATTAAGATTTATTTTTCAATTATACACATGAGACTTCGGCATGGTTTAATATTGCAATTAGCTATGTATAATTTGTACTAACAGTTGCAGACCCAGATAGACTTTGATCAGTAATTTTTTAGTGTGAAACCATTTGTTTTCAAACCATTAGAAAATATTCTGTAACTAAATGAATATTTATTCGTGTTTTGAAACAATCATTTTATTTACAAAACTGACACTGCCTACAATTAAAAAAGTATTATAATATAAAACAAACTAACTCCCCTACCACTTTGGGTCATGTTTCCATATATTGAAAAATCCCTTTCCATTTATTTATCAATTGTAAATAAAGATTGGTATGTAAAATAATTTTTTAAATTTCAAAACCTCATTAAAAACTGTTTAAATTTCAAAAAAACCTCAGGGAGAAGTACTTTTAAAACATTGTTTTAAAAATTTCACATTCAGCTGAACTGAATTGAAGTGTGTAAATTATTGATTTCGATTCAACAATCTCTCTGAAAAATAGCTGAGACGTACCCCTTTTCGTTAATGAAATCTATAAATTTAATTCCTGAATCCCTTTGAAATTATTAGAGTCATGAACAAGATAAGATATCTTAATTAGATTCATTTTAAAGCTTGAAGGCTAAAGACAATGGGGAAACTATCAGATATGTCATAAATTATCTGAGCTTTGATAGATCTAATGATTTTCTAATGGCAATATCACTACAGTAGGTTTATTAAGTGTGCCTTACATGCCGGATGATGGTTAATAAATACACCAGATGGTGATAACATCAGCTGATGTGAATTTGATTGTTTATTTTATTTTACTGTTTTGTTAAATTAATATGTATCTATCAGAAGTAGGCTGCTATCAATTTGTGTATGCTAAATGAACACAACACCACAATAATAGACAACCTATGAGACAATATACAAAAAACACTAAAATTAACACTACAGGGAGGGAAAACAAATACATCACAATACCATACAGGAACAGAACATCGAATAAAATAGCCCACAAATTAAAAAAAAAACAGGCTACAAAATTGTAACGTTATGTAAAAAAAAATTAAATTATTATTATTTAGTTTTAAATTTTTTTTTTTAGTTTTAGTTTTAGTATTAACTTCTAGCTTACAGTTCAGGCGTAAGAATCGTCTGTTTGTAACGCTCTTGAAGGTAGAACTCCGTTACATTGAAATACTTTAAAATACAAAGTTAAATTATTTAAACTAGCAGAGTCTCATTAAACTAATTCTAAAGGCTTATTAACCTTGAAATGCAAGGAATTGTGTGCTGGTTAAATAATTACTCTTTTAAATTCAATTAAAGCAAATTACACTCTTTTTATTTAGCCAAGAAAAATAATATAAATGATAATCATGATACAAATTTCCTGACATTCAGTTACGGATTATTGAACATTTGATATTTAACTTATGAATTTTTAAGGATAGCAATCTATCAATCAATTAATCAATCAATGGCTGAAAATGAATCTGTACTCGAGTTTACTTGCTTTTTTCATAATCAAATTTTATAATTCAAGGTGAACATAATTGCACTAAAAGATGCGTAGATTACAGTTATGTATATAGGTTGAAATGTTCAAGGTTCTTTAGTTTGAGTTATACCGTGTAACATTTTAAATTTTGAAATAAATCTTTAAAGTCTTAAATCGTCCACTTAGCTGTATTCACATATCGTAACCTCGCATCCTCCTTGTGGAAAGTCTCAGGAAATGTCATCGGTATTTTCAGCGTCCCATCTTTGTACTTGGTTACGTACGCTGTCTCCTACACCATGATTATAACATGTTTAAAAAAAAGAAGTTTACATTAATTTTGAAAACAAAATAAAATTTTCTTCTCGGACACGTCCGTTGCCCTTTACATCTTGGCTAAAAGAGGCCTTAATTGTAGTTGCGAGCAACCTTCCTACCTACCGCGCATCCGGGCGGGCGCATCCCTACTTTAATTACTTGTTTTAAAATTCTCCGTCAGATGTCACTATCAACCAGAGATCTCATTAAAATATTTCTCATACATCACAATTTTTTTATATAGTCGTATATTATTACAATTTTTGAATACATTCTCGTTTGTTTTCTGAACCTTGCCAATTTAATATGTAACACCATCTAAAGTGTGTTACAAAATAGCATACAAAACTAATAACAAACTACAATACAAAATACTACATGTCACCAACAATAAAGATAAACTACAAACACCAGGCGTATACAAATTAAACTGTACAAAATGCAACAAATTCTACATTGGGCAAATAGGTTGCAACTTCCAACAAAGAGCCGAGGAACACACAAAATCACCCAAACAGAACCCCAACTCAGCATTCTCCAATCACCTAAAAGAAACAGTGCACAAATACACAGACATTTACCATAATTTAAAAATCTTACACATCAACACAAAAGGACCAACACACTAGAACAATATGAAATTCACAAGCACACAAAAACATAAAACACAAACAAACCCAATACAAATCACACATACTCTTTGGTACTATCAAAAACATGCCTTTAAAACCGTCACTGCTTAACCTAACAACAACTCCAAGCAGAAAATTTAGACACTGATGAAGATCGCCACAACGCGATGGAAAACGTTCTGTCTCAGTGAGTTTTTACAAAATTAAAGTTCTGATTGTCATAAACTAATGTAAAAGTGATTAATTAAGTTTCACTGAACCTAATGGACTATAAAATTTAAGACTAATGGTGAATTTTATCTTTTAAAGTTATACCTGATTTAGTCAACAAACATGTGAAATCAAACAATTTATTTCACCTAAGTATTCAGTATACATTTTTTTATCTACGTTTCTGGTTATATGGAACACATCACTGATAAAAGATTGAGAATGTTTAATATGAGAAAAAATGTATCTAGTACAGCTAGACCTTGGAAATGCTTTTGGGCTAAGTTAAGCTTATTACAGTAGAACCCCTCAAATTCGTACCTCAGAAATCCGAAGTCCTGCAAAATCCAAACATGATTTGATGAAAACCAAATGTTAAAAAAGTATTTAAAATTTAATGAATTATGTACTGAAAGTTTGCTACTTACGTAAAACAGGACTGAGATGTGTAATATACTGGAATTGACACTGTAAAAGGCCTATACTATACTGGTGTGTCACTTCATTAACATAGAATTTATTGATAGTAAAATAAAAATTAAAAAGATAAACACTAAACTACATGTTTCACTTAAAGAGAAAAGACACAAACAAATAACTATATTTTTCACTTAAAATCAGTAATCTTCATCTTCATGAATAGACATAAAAGTAAAATAAAAATTAAAAAGATAAACACTAAACTATATTTTTCACTTAAAGAGAAAAGACACAAACAAATAACTATATTTTTCACTTTAAATCAGTAATCTTCATCTTCACGAATAGACGTAAACCTTCTCGAAGATGTGATGTTGCGCCACCGTCGCATTAGCTTAATAGCATTGAATGTTGCATCAACGTATCTGTACCAATATATTATTTTGCGTGCGTGTTAATTGTTGTTTATAATATCTTTTTGTTCTAAATTGTATATGAATATTTCAGACAATATGCTTGAGATGGGAGATCCCATGGGTAAACTTTTGTTTTATGTATAGTATTTGTCGTATGTGAAGTAATTCTTGGGAGTGATTGTTTCTGTTAGTTTTATTATTTCTTTGGTTGTGTTTTCTGGTGTGTTGTTTTTTATTGACATTTGTTTGAGTATGATTATCTTTTCTTTGACTGGTATGTTTGTGTATAGGTTGGTGATGTCAAACGATGATAGAGTACTAGTGTAGAGTTATAGGGTATGTGCATTTTTTTATTTTTTGTGTAAGATCTATGTTTTTTTTACACTGATGTGGCTATGCAATGTGATATTTTTTCTTATTATTTTGTCGAGGTGTTTTTGCAATTTCGTTTGAGGGTGCTGATGTGTTATTTTATTAGTGGGCTTATTGGTATATCTTTTTCGTGTATTTTAAGTAAGGCATTGATTGTTTAATTTGTGCAAGATGTTGTTTATTTATTATGTGTGTGCATTTGTTTACGTTATACTTTATTTGTGTGTGGAATTTGTTTGTGGGGTCTATTGGTGTTTCTGTGATGTCATTGCTTTTAAAATGTGATAGTACTTTTTTCTGTAAATCTGTTTAGTTTATAATGACAGTGATAGTGCCTTTGTCTGTTTTAATGAATATTAGGTTATGTTGTCTTTTATTGAGTTTAATGTTTTTGTTTCATTGTTTGTGTGGTGTGTTTGTTTTATTTTGTTTAAATTTTTTAATGTGTGTTGTCGGAGGTATTCTTGGTTGTTATGTCTGTGATTAGTATTACTTTTTCAAAGTCGAGTAAATTGTTAGTGAGCTTTTTGTGTTGTGTAAATTGTGTTTGAGGCTTTTGTTGAGTAAATCAATTTCTTGTTTGTTGAATTTTATTTTTTGTGTGTTAAAAGTAGGTTCATGAATTGTATGTGTGATGTTAATTTTGGTTTTTGGGTGGTGTATGAGTTTGTTAATTTTGAGATTATGTTTATTTTTTATTTGTTGTCGTATTTTATGTGTTTGTTCATTTGTGAATTGTATGACGTTTTCACACCACACCGTAATGATGTCAATCAATCAACCACCAAGCGAATTGACTCCTTGTGACTTTTACCTTTGAGGTCTTCTAAATTCTTTGGTGTATGTCCATAAACCACGACAATGAAATAAATTCAATGAATTGTTGACAAAATCCCAATCAAAACATATAGGAAATTTTATAAGAGAGATTTCTTGTTTGCCGGGATAGCAGAGGAGGTCATACGCCCGGCATCGCTTGAAATGTGAAGATGAGATGATCATCTTTAAGTATTTGAAATAAAACAGGTTTTTTGTATCATCAACTTCATGTAAATTTAAACTATGGTTAAATACAAACTGGCCTTGGTCAAATTAATTTGCTGTGAACAGATAGGGTAAACACTTTATATCAATGTACTAGTTATTTTAAGACCCTATTCCTATTTGTGAGCGAGCGAGCGTGTGTGTGTGTGTGTGTGTGTGTGTGTGTGTGTGTGTGTGTGTACGTATAAAGGATATAATCCCATTGATAGTCCTTACCATTACAACCTGTAACACTTTTTGAAAGGTTTAAGGTATGTAAATTGAAATAGATAACCTCTTTGACTATCCTTGCAGAATAGTAATACTGCTAGACCATCTTTGTAGATCTGGTAGTGTGAGAAGAAGGGTAAAAGTTCTATCATGCCTAGAACCATAATTAGAGAGTTAAGATAAGGTACTTAGTCTTGCAATTTTTCAACAGGCCAATTTACTAATTGCAGGTCTACATACTTCCATAATTAAGATTAATTTTAAATAAGTTTCGAAAACAAAAGTATTTATTATATTGTTATTTTACCATTAAAACATGTTCAATTTAATTACATAACTTTTACATTAAACATAACAATCACTTACCGAATGGCATTCCTGCAATGTTTGCTGAGCAATCTATTAAGGCAAAAGATATCAATAATGTTTGACATCATGCAGTTAAAGAGCCGTTAAATGTATGGCGATTGAGCGAGTTCATCAACTGTTCATTCTCATTTCGAACTGAAAAATAAATATTAAAATTAAACATAACAACATTATTCGTTTAAAATATTCCTACGTGATTATTTAAAGTGAATAATTACAGTTTTATATTCTTTTTACTGCTATATAATATTACGAGTATTAGATTCCATCTTCAACTTCAGCTACTGCCTTACTTTTAAACACTTGAATATATATGAATATGCAACACTGCCCTCTAGTAGCACTAACTTTCTCTGTAATTGAAGATGACCTTTTTTGCGATATATATATATATAATAATAAATTATTATTATATATAAACGCTTATATCAAACCAAACATATATAAATCAAATTTAGCTACGCATTGTATTAAAAATGGACACGAGTTTCCGGAAATAGAAAATATGAAATTAATAAAAGAATTTAATAAAGGATTAAAAATGAATATATTTGAAACATTGGAAATTTATAAGCATAAAGTTAAAGACAAATTAATTGATGAACAAATTCAAGTGAGATCAAGGCACCAAACTATTTATAAAGTCATTGATGTTATAGAAAAATTTACAAAAAGTGCAATACTTATAAACATATGGTCGTTTGTAGTACATATGATTTAATTTTGTAAAAATATTTTATTAGATAATTATTTTCCTGAAGATGCTGATACTATTTTATCGGCGAAAAGCTTTGAATAAATATATTCATTAAAAGTATTCCTGTTTTTGAAATATTTTAAATTTATTAACTATATTACAAGAAAACATATCACCATATTTAATATATTATATTGCCTTACTAGGCTACTGGTGTTGTGAATATGTGCTCTACAGAGGTTAGTTCTATTAGTAATCCATCTTTAACAAAAGATTTAAATTTATATCAGAAACGTAAAATTCAATTAATGAAAACTAATTGTAATATATTTTTTAACAAACAATGTATTATTAATAATATTGTTTCTAAATATGCACGAATTAATATTAAAAATAAAAGTAATGTAGCACAAAAAACATGTAAACAAGCTGAAATTCTATTGGTTAGAAATGAAATCAAATTTTTATATAAGAAATAAAATGAAATAACTTTTGAAATTTATAAATTACATTTAAAACTAGCATTTTTCATGTATAAAACAAAATGGGAAGAAAAATTTAATAAAATAATATCTTTTTGTTTAAATATAGACAAAGAAAAATGAACACTGTAACCAAAAAACTAAATATATTAAAAATGAACAAAGATAAAAATAATGAAGTAATCATACAACATCATAAGTTTCACCCCAATTTTGTTAATTTAACAAATACAAAATTCAGTCAAAATGAAATAAAAATTTTAGAAAATAATAATAAAGTCAACCTTAAAAAAGATATAAAAAGAAATATTGATACAATAATAATAGATACTGAATTGGTGATAAATAAATTAAAAGTAGAGGAACAAGAAAATATGCCAATAAAAACATCACATGAAATAATAAATTTAATTAAAAATAACAAAACTAATCATACACACATAAAACAATACTCGCAAATTCATCAAATTAAACAAAAATTACAAACTAATGATCTTATTATGACAAAAGCTGATAAAGGTAATGCTGTAGTTATTATTGATAAACAAGAACATATTGATAAAACTGAAAATTATATATCTAAAAACCAATATACAGAAATAAATAAAGATCCCACAGACAAATATCAAAATGAAATAAAAAATATAATAAAAACATCATCTAAATTATTTAATCAAAAATATACTAATAATTACATATGTGAGAATCCCAAAATTCCAAGATTAAATGAACTAATTAAATTGCACAAAGAAGATAAACCAATTAGGCCATTAGTTAATTTTACAACTGCTCCTTCCTATAAAATTTCAAAATATTTGGCTTTATTACTTAAAGATAAGGTAAAATTAAATAATACTCATAATATAAAAAACTCCATTGAGCTTATTGAAAAATTAAAAGATATTAAAATGGATAATAATACAAAATTAATATCATTTGATGTTACTAACATGTATAATAACGTACCTATAATGAAAACACTTGAAATAATAAAAAATAATATAGATACATTTGGAAAAGATAACACATTAACACAAGAAATAATAAATACATTAAAAATCATATTAAATCAAAATTATTTTTTATATAAAAATAAAATTTATAAACAAAAGGATGGATTAACAATGGGCTCTCCAATGTCCAGCATATTATCGGAAATATTTTTACAAAATATAGACATTGAAATAGATAAGATTATTAAAACATATGATTAAAATGGACACTGGTTTAGATATGTAGATGATGGATTATACATATCAAATAATAATGGTTTAAATATTGACAAAATATTAAAATGTATAAATAATATACACAAAAATATTAAATTTACTCATGAATTTGAATCAAAAAATAAAATAAATTATTTAGATATTACAATTACTAGAAATAAAGAATCATTTGAATATAATATATATAGAAAACCAACGCAGACAAATCAAATAATACCTAATTATTCAAATCATCCATACAACCAAAAAATGGCAGCGCTTTATAATTTACTACATAGAATGCACAAAATACCAATGAACATAAATGATCAAATAAAAGAGCAAAATATAAAATATCAAATTGGTTTAGAAAATGGATATAAAAGAAAAACTATAGATAAATTAAATAATAATATAATAAGAAAACAGAAACTCGAAAATAACTTTGTACCTAATAAGAGAGAAAATATTTGGACAACTTTTACATTCACTGGTAACGAAATAACTAAAATTACAAGATTATTTAAAGAAACAAATTTACAAATTACATATACAACTGATAATAAAATTAAAAATTTAATAAACAATAACAAAAATCAAAATAATATGCACGAAAGAAATGGAGTATATAATATAAAATG
>JBAIZL010000003.1:136195260-136220260 GCA_036971475.1 Prosapia bicincta
ATTTATAAAACCTTCACCAAAGACTATGTTCAAGTTTTAATTCATTTCACTAAAATACCTAAGGGTATATTTAATAGTTATTTTTACTGCAGTGATTATGTCATACTGTAAGATTATGTCAGTTTTAATAAACAAATAATTTTAATTCGTTTAATAACAAACAACTTCAGCCTAAATGTTTTATGAAGAAAAAAGTATTAGAAATAAATCTCAATTTGAGATTTATAATATTTATTTATTTGCATGTTTTCAGGCTCTCTTATCTTTCAAGGTATAAGTTTTCGCTTAGATACTCTATTAGTGTTGCAGTATTCCAGGCGTTCTTCTTGAATCAAAATACAATTACTTCCAAGTTGTATTTCAATATAATTTTGAAAACATTTTGTATTAATTACCTTTCCTATAAGGTATCCCATTTCTTTTATTATGATAAAATATTATGCGTTTGCATTTGACTGATTGTATTTCTAATAATAAAACCTTATTATAATTTAATTAATTAAATATATTATGTTTTTCATTGGTTACTTCGATTCGTATTATCTTGTTATAAAAAATTTTAATGCTAGTCATAGAAACACAATATTGGTAGCATAATACCAACACAGTTTAACAATACTTAATATTTGTTTAAGGCTATTTTTCATAAGCAAATGGCATTGCAAAGACCATATAGGCCTATAACTACATATATTCTTTTAGATCTTAATACATTGACATTCTATACTTTTTCGAAAAGATAAATGATGATGTTTAAGTATTATTTTCTATAATCATTTATCTAGTGTTATTTTATTTAAACATTTGAGTTATAAAGTTGTCTTTCTTATTTCCCACATGTAGAACTCAAATTTATGTATAAATAATTGAAATATAAACCAAAGATTTATAATTAGTGGTATTTTAATTATAAAATCGATAGTTTATAACAAATAAAATATATTTTTGGTACACAATAGAAAAATAAGTTAATATAATTTGTAATAAAAAAATTGTAAACAATGATTTCACCAATACTGTCTATTGATTATGAAAACAATTTACAATTTTACATTGTCCTATTTGAAATAAACATATGAGAAGACAATAAGAACATGTATTTTGGTATAATTATTATTTGTTCTCTAAAATAATTTTAACTAACTCTCTAGAAGGGATTATTTACTTTACAGCTTGTCTGTAAGAATGAATGTTAAACAGTTGAATGTCACAAGTGTACAAGATACGGTCTGTGAGAAGTCAAACAATCGCTCTATTTCTTCTTCTTCAAAGTTAATTTAACTTGAAAATAAATAAAATACAGAAAATATAATTTAAATGTTTTAAGAACTGTACATTGTTATTTCTTTCAAACAAATAAATTTAAAAGAAGCAATTCCAGAATTTCAGCATTGAACTTTTCATGGCTTATATTTTGTTCATCATTAAAATTTTCCAAGACAATGCGTGTATTTTATAATTTGATATTTTTTCATCTGTAACTATGGCTAGTCTTGTTTTGCCTGTTGTGAAGTCCTTAAATTCTTGGATCTAAAAATATCATGTAACCTAATTTAATTAAAGTAGGAAATCCGTTTATAAAGAAATTGGAATATTAAAATTAATTTTTATTGAAATTATTTTAGAACAACGAAGTATTACTAATATTAGAATAAAATAGAAAATGATTTTTTAAAAAATAATATGTAAAGCAGTGTTACTACAACGGCAAGAAACATTTTCCTTTAATTAGTAGAAATAAGCTATTTAAAGAGAGTAAAGAGTGACCTTGGCGAAGGGGGTTTTGCGAGGGTAGCATACTTTGAACTTTTACGTTCCAGCTTACAGAGTTAACGATTTTTGAAGGGAAAACTTTTTGCTGCGGTAAAACTTATATTTCGTATCACGTCACTGAACGCCGTCTGAGTCCGTAAATGTTGGAGAAAAATAAAAGAATCGCGGAAAACAAACATGTAACAGACGAAGAATAACTAGTGTGTTATTACAGCCTCTACATTTCAATTAAAATGCTACACCCACAACATTTTTATAATAGTTTAGTATTAGTTTTTGTTTTAACTTGATACTGCAGCCTTAAAATTAGAAGTGAATTAACATAGATTTTATATATTTACCAAAGTTTCAAATGACTTGTTTTCAATTAAGTAATTCAGCATTTAACATAATTTTATCTGTTGAATATATTTTTACTTACAAATAATAGTAAGGTTTTATAAGTTTCCTAACCTCAAAAAGAAATAATATGCAATCATTTTTAGAAACACGTATTTAACGATTATACCTCGATAGGCCTAAAAGAGTTATTAAGTGTTACTTCAATTTATTTTGTAATCTACATCCTGTAATTTACAGTATCCGTAATTGTATAATTTAGCTAATTAAATTAGGAAGTAATAGTCTATAATTTTTCTAATAATATTCTAAGATTATGATATTATCAATGCTATTGTATTCTTCTTAGATATACACATTAAGTAGCAACAACAATTAAATCATTGTTGCCACTGTAAATAACAACGGATGAGTTTACACCTAAGATCCTATTTAATTCGTCCTTCGCTAAAGGCACAAGACAGGATTTAAGTAACACTAGCTTTTGCACACAAACACTGTTGCAAGGAGCTATAGAAGGCTAAGGGGAGTAAAGAATAGTTAACTACTACGTTTTGGCCAAGAGAGTCCTTCACAAATAGAAACTCATTATTTTTGTTTGAGAACAGTAGATGATTATTGAATAAATGATAAGCCGGTGTGATTTCGCGTCAAAAGTTTATTTATTTCTTGAAACGTTCTGCAATAATTTGTTGACGAAACGTAGCAATAAATAAATAAACTTTTGTCTCGAAATCTAACCGGCCTATCATCAATTCAAGAAGCTCATTAAACTTGGTCGATTTTGAGAATTATATCTGTAAATTTACGCTTTGTAAATGACATATTAGAAGGGATGCCCTGAAATCTTTTATTTAATTAAGCTTTGAACTCTCTGTAAAATTTGAAACTTTACTGTCTAAGGTTGAAAACTCTTAAACGAATTTCCTCCTTTATTAAAGAAATAACAATAAATTACTAAATCGTTTTTATATACACATTCAAAATTTTACCGTAATATCACGGCATTTAGAGCTTTGGTGGACGATTTTCCGAATTTGAAGCGTTTTTAGTTGACCTCTTCTTTAAACAATACTATATTTTCGAACTTGATACACCCTCACAATAATTTAGGGTGTTACTAATGATTTTATAGTCTGGAGCTACAAGATGACAACTGAAAACTATATAAAACAGATTTTTTGTAACATGAAGGCTACTACAACGATAATTATTTAACCTGAATAAACTGTTATTTAAGTCTAAAACAACGAGTTATTGGTTAAAGACCATGTGTGTTCATGGTGTTTTAGTTCTGCGCTCTCACCAGCTTCACCTACAAATGAACTATTTGTTTTGTATTTTTATCCTGTAACGTGTGATCTTCTGAAATGACTTAGAATAACTGTTATATTTTGTAATTTATCATTGTTTGAATTCAGTTTTATTCATGAAACTAGGCCTGTATAATGTCTCCATTTAGACGGCTAATACAAAGCAATGTAATATTAAGTGGTAGTTTAGAATACAGTCTATATTTAGCAGTAAAATAAATACACACAAACATAGAAATAATAAAAAATAACAAAAATACTGTATTGATTTATGGACATTTTAATTATGATCAACCACAAGGTCTAACTCTACAGGTACACCAACCACATGCCCCACTCCATAGCGTCTAGTTTTGCTCTGATTAGTGACCACAAACCGAGCGTATAACAATTACTAGCGGTAATGTGTTGTTACTTCATCATTAGTTATCCATTTTAAATGTTGAGAATGGTAGGTATTGAGTCAGAATTGTTGATTTTTTAAAAAAATTTAAGAAACGTTTGAAAAACTATTGTAAAGTGTATGAAATATTAATTAATTATTTTTTGAAAAAACTAACTCTTATAAAAGTACTAAATGTGTATGTTTTACACGAGGCTCTTCATATTTTAGATTGAATCAAGTGATAAATTATGATTCATATAACAGCTGATTGTATATTATAGGTTATGTTGTAGAACAGCTGCTTTAACCAGTAGGTCATGTTAATTTATCTATTGAACATTGTTCAATATTATTAGTTAATAAATATAATAATTTAATTACGTTTTGATAAATTTTAGTATAATTAATTTGAATGTAATGATAATAATGAATTATATGTTATTCAAATTTTTGGAATGAAAAATTTCTTAGAAGCATCTGACAATTTTTAAAAAACTATTGCAAATAAATTCGTTGAGTAAAATTTTAATTGAGTACATTTTTTTAATATCTATTAAAGGTTTTCTATTAACTATATTCCTTTATAAATAATATTCGAGCTGGCTTGTGAGTGAAAGTTATAATTAAATAATAAAAATATATACAACTCACAAATATACAATTTTTTATTTCAAACGCGTTTCGACGACTACTTTGTCGTCATCTTCAGTGAAAATACACAAATGAAATTAACTAAAAAATATATATATATATATTAAACATAACCTATAAAGTTTTAGCAAAGGTAAAAACAAAAGTGAAAATCAGATCTGGGCATTGTCAAATTTATAGCCACAGCTACTAATATAATTACATTAAAATAACATATGTTAATTATAAATATTTAATTTTGATGAGCCTATACAGCTGGTAAAACATAATAATAACAAAATTATTTAAATAATTTAAAAAATTTAAAAAAGATAGTATTTAACAATTAATAAATTTAAAATAATATTGAATTTTGAATTGGTCCTAATTCATTATTAACAATTTTATCTTTATTTCTATTTATAAATAAAGTTTCCCATGCATCTAATTCCTTAAAATTTATCACATTTTTTAAAAGGACAACATTTTTACTTTTAAATTCATGTTTTTCGACCAAGTTCATGTGTTTCAGCTATGGCAAAACATTGTTTGGACGAAAAACATGAATTTAAAAGTAAAAATGTTGTCCTTTTAAAAAATGTGATAAATTTTAATGAATTAGATGCATGGGAAACTTTATTTATAAATAGAAATAAAGATAAAATTGTTAATAATGAATTAGGACCAATTCAAAATTCAATATTATTTTAAATTTATTAATTGTTAAATACTATCTTTTTTAAATTTTTTAAATGATTTAAATAATTTTGTTATTATTATGTTTTACCAGCTATATAGGCTCATCAAAATTAAATATTTATAATTAACATATGTTATTTTAATGTAATTACATTAGTAGCTGTGGCTATAAATTTGACAATGCCCAGATCTGATTTTCACTTTTGTTTTTACCTTTGCTAAAACTTTATAGGTTATGTTTAATATATATATATTTTTTAGTTAATTTCATTTGTGTATTTTCACTGAAGATGACGACAAAGTAGTCGTCGAAACGCGTTTGAAATAAAAAAATTGTATATTTTTGAGTTGTATATATTTTTATTATTTAATTATATATTCCTTTATAATTGAATATGTTAAATAGATTCTATAAAAGTCTTCAATGGGTATATTTTCCAGATGAAGAGGGTTTACTTCTTCAGGCCTAACCTGTGAATATTTGTTTAAAATTGCATATGGTTTGTTGTCCATGACGTTTAACGTAACTTTTATGCCGATAGTAGCTATACGACTTGCATACACGTATACTGTATTTAAAGTGATTTTTTTATAACTCTCTGAGACTAACCGTTTCCAAATTCAAAAAGCGAAATTGGACATTGAAGATGATTTACGTATGGGCAAAACTTAAGATATAGTAATTTTTTATCTGTCAGACCACTAGTATTATTTGTAGTAATATTATTAAACTCTTTAGTGGACGTCACTGCCAGTTTTATGGATGAAATAAATGGACAAATATTATCTAATTACCACGAGCGTTAAATCAAGGAATATTATTTGATATCTAATAAAATTATACTTTTTTATTATAAATTGGTTTTTTCAAATCTTAATGAAATATGTTTTTGGGATTCTTTTTATTTAAAGAGTGAAACTGCTTCATTGAAGAAAAAAATGGAAATTATTAAAAGCAAGAAAATAAATTTAGCAGAGTGCTAACCTCGAGAGCCACGGAGGACGAGTATTGTGCAAGGATCACGTCACGGTTTGTTAAATGTTTTCTTTCAAATTTAGCAGAGTGCTAAACTCAAGAGCCAAGGAGGATGGGAATTGTGCAAGGATCACATCTCGGTTTGTTAAATGTTTTCTTTCAAATTTAGCAGAGTGCTAAACTCAAGAGCCAAGGAGGATGGGAATTGTGCAAGGATCACATCTCGGTTTGTTAAATGTTTTCTTTCAAATTAACCAGAGTGCAAAACTCAAGAGCCAGGGAGGATGGGAATTATGCAAGGATCACATCTCGGTTTGTTAAATGTTTTCTTTCAAATTAACCAGAGTGCTAAACTCAAGAGCCAAGGAGGATGGGAATTGTGCAAGGATCACATCCCGGTTTGTTAAATGTTTTCTTTCAAATTTAGCAGAGTGCTAAACTCAAGAGCCAAGGAGGATGGGAATTGTGCAAGGATCACATCTCGGTTTGTTAAATGTTTTCTTTCAAATTTAGCAGAGTGCTAAACTCAAGAGCCAAGGAGGATGGGAATTGTGCAAGGATCACATCTCGGTTTGTTAAATGTTTTCTTTCAAATTAACCAGAGTGCTAAACTCAAGAGCCAGGGAGGATGAGTATTGTGCACGGATCACGTCTCGGATTATTAAATGTTTTCTTTCAAATGTAGCAGAGTGCTAAGCTCGAGAGCCAGGGAGGATGAGTATTGTGCACGGATCACGTCTCGGATTATTAAATGTTTTCTTTCAAATGTAGCAGAGTGCTAAGCTCGAGAGCCAGGGAGGATTAGTATTGTGCACGGATCACGTCTCGGATTATTAAATGTTTCCTTTCAAATTTAGCAGAATGCTAAACTCGAGAGCCAGGGAGGATTAGTATTGTGCACGGATCACGTCTCGGATTATTAAATGTTTCCTTTCAAATTTAGCAGAATGCTAAACTCGAGAGCCAGGGAGGATTAGTATTGTGCACGGATCACGTCTCGGATTATTAAATGTTTTCTTTCAAATTTAACAGAATGCTAAACTCGAGAGCCAGGGAGGATTAGTATTGTGCACGGATCACGTCTCGGATTATTAAATGTTTCCTTTCAAATTTAGCAGAATGCTAAACTCGAGAGCCAGGGAGGATTAGTATTGTGCACGGATCACGTCTCGGATTATTAAATGTTTTCTTTCAAATTTAGCAGAATGCTAAACTCGAGAGCCAGGGAGGATTAGTATTGTGCACGGATCACGTCTCGGATTATTAAATGTTTCCTTTCAAATTTAACAGAATGCTAAACTCGAGAGCCAGGGAGGATTAGTATTGTGCACGGATCACGTCTCGGATTATTAAATGTTTCCTTTCAAATTTAGCAGAATGCTAAACTCGAGAGCCAGGGAGGATTAGTATTGTGCACGGATCACGTCTCGGATTATTAAATGTTTTCTTTCAAATTTAGCAGAATGCTAAACTCGAGAGCCAGGGAGGATTAGTATTGTGCACGGATCACGTCTCGGATTATTAAATGTTTCCTTTCAAATTTAGCAGAATGCTAAACTCGAGAGCCAGGGAGGATTAGTATTGTGCACGGATCACGTCTCGGATTATTAAATGTTTTCTTTCAAATTTAACAGAATGCTAAACTCGAGAGCCAGGGAGGATTAGTATTGTGCACGGATCACGTCTCGGATTATTAAATGTTTCCTTTCAAATTTAGCAGAATGCTAAACTCGAGAGCCAGGGAGGATTAGTATTGTGCACGGATCACGTCTCGGATTAT
This sequence comes from Prosapia bicincta, assembly GCA_036971475.1. Lineage (NCBI taxonomy): Eukaryota > Metazoa > Arthropoda > Insecta > Hemiptera > Cercopidae > Prosapia > Prosapia bicincta. The sequence goes on from JBAIZL010000003.1 coordinate 136,203,156, forward strand.
TAAATGTTTCCTTTCAAATTTAGCAGAATGCTAAGCTCGAGAGCCAGGGAGGATGGGTATTGTGCACGGATCACGTCTCGGATTATTAAATGTTTCCTTTCAAATTTAGCAGAATGCTAAACTCGAGAGCCAGGGAGGATTAGTATTGTGCACGGATCACGTCTCGGATTATTAAATGTTTTCTTTCAAATTTAGCAGAATGCTAAGCTCGAGAGCCAGGGAGGATGGGTATTGTGCACGGATCACGTCTCGGATTATTAAATGTTTCCTTTCAAATTTAGCAGAATGCTAAACTCGAGAGCCAGGGAGGATGGGTATTGTGCATGGATCACGTCTCGGATTATTAAATGTTTCCTTTCAAATTTAGCAGAATGCTAAACTCGAGAGCCAGGGAGGATTAGTATTGTGCACGGATCACGTCTCGGAATATTAAATGTTTCCTTTCAAATTTAGCAGAATGCTAAACTCGAGAGCCAGGGAGGATTAGTATTGTGCACGGATCACGTCTCGGATTATTAAATGTTTCCTTTCAAATTTAGCAGAATGCTAAACTCGAGAGCCAGGGAGGATGAGTATTGTGCACGGATCACGTCTCGGATTATTAAATGTTTCCTTTCAAATTTAGCAGAATGCTAAACTCGAGAGCCAGGGAGGATTAGTATTGTGCACGGATCACGTCTCGGATTATTAAATGTTTCCTTTCAAATTTAGCAGAATGCTAAACTCGAGAGCCAGGGAGGATGGGTATTGTGCACGGATCACGTCTCGGATTATTAAATGTTTCCTTTCAAATTTAGCAGAATGCTAAACTCGAGAGCCAGGGAGGATGGGTATTGTGCACGGATCACGTCTCGGATTGTAAATGTTTTCTTTCAAATTTAGTAGAATGCTAAACTCGAGAGCCAGGGAGGATGGGTATTGTGCATGGATCACGTCTCGGATTATTAAATGTTTTCTTTCAAATTTAGCAGAATGCTAAACTCGAGAGCCAGGGAGGATGGGTATTGTGCATGGATCACGTCTCGGATTATTAAATGTTTCCTTTCAAATTTAGCAGAATGCTAAACTCGAGAGCCAGGGAGGATTAGTATTGTGCACGGATCACGTCTCGGATTATTAAATGTTTCCTTTCAAATTTAGCAGAATGCTAAACTCGAGAGCCAGGGAGGATTAGTATTGTGCACGGATCACGTCTCGGATTATTAAATGTTTTCTTTCAAATTTAACAGAATGCTAAACTCGAGAGCCAGGGAGGATTAGTATTGTGCACGGATCACGTCTCGGATTATTAAATGTTTCCTTTCAAATTTAGCAGAATGCTAAACTCGAGAGCCAGGGAGGATTAGTATTGTGCACGGATCACGTCTCGGATTATTAAATGTTTACTTTCAAATTTAGCAGAATGCTAAACTCGAGAGCCAGGGAGGATTAGTATTGTGCACGGATCACGTCTCGGATTATTAAATGTTTCCTTTCAAATTTAACAGAATGCTAAATTCGAGAGCCAGGGATTATTAGTATTGTGCACGGATCACGTCTCGGATTATTAAATGTTTCCTTTCAAATTTAGCAGAATGCTAAACTCGAGAGCCAGGGAGGATTAGTATTGTGCACGGATCACGTCTCGGATTATTAAATGTTTTCTTTCAAATTTAGCAGAATGCTAAACTCGAGAGCCAGGGAGGATTAGTATTGTGCACGGATCACGTCTCGGATTATTAAATGTTTCCTTTCAAATTTAGCAGAATGCTAAACTCGAGAGCCAGGGAGGATTAGTATTGTGCACGGATCACGTCTCGGATTATTAAATGTTTCCTTTCAAATTTAGCAGAATGCTAAACTCGAGAGCCAGGGAGGATTAGTATTGTGCACGGATCACGTCTCGGATTATTAAATGTTTCCTTTCAAATTTAGCAGAGTGCTAAGCTCGAGAGCCAGGGAGGATTAGTATTGTGCACGGATCACGACTCGGATTATTAAATGTTTCCTTTCAAATTTAGCAGAATGCTAAGCTCGAGAGCCAGGGAGGATGGGTATTGTGCACGGATCACGTCTCGGATTATTAAATGTTTCCTTTCAAATTTAGCAGAGTGCTAAGCTCGAGAGCCAGGGAGGATTAGTATTGTGCACGGATCACGTCTCGGATTATTAAATGTTTCCTTTCAAATTTAGCAGAGTGCTAAGCTCGAGAGCCAGGGAGGATTAGTATTGTGCACGGATCACGACTCGGATTATTAAATGTTTCCTTTCAAATTTAGCAGAATGCTAAACTCGAGAGCCAGGGAGGATTAGTATTGTGCACGGATCACGTCTCGGATTATTAAATGTTTCCTTTCAAATTTAGCAGAATGCTAAGCTCGAGAGCCAGGGAGGATGGGTATTGTGCACGGATCACGTCTCGGATTATTAAATGTTTCCTTTCAAATTTAGCAGAATGCTAAGCTCGAGAGCCAGGGAGGATGGGTATTGTGCACGGGTCACGTCTCGGATTATTAAATGTTTCCTTTCAAATTTAGCAGAATGCTAAACTCGAGAGCTAGGGAGGATTAGTATTGTGCACGGATCACGTCTCGGATTATTAAATGTTTCCTTTCAAATTTAGCAGAATGCTAAACTCGAGAGCCAGGGAGGATTAGTATTGTGCACGGATCACGTCTCGGATTATTAAATGTTTCCTTTCAAATTTAGCAGAATGCTAAACTCGAGAGCCAGGGAGGATTAGTATTGTGCACGGATCACGTCTCGGATTATTAAATGTTTTCTTCAAATTTAGCAGAATGCTAAACTCGAGAGCCAGGGAGGATGGGTATTGTGCACGGATCACGTCTCGGATTATTAAATGTTTCCTTTCAAATTTAGCAGAATGCTAAACTCGAGAGCCAGGGAGGATGAGTATTGTGCACGGATCACGTCTCGGATTATTAAATGTTTCCTTTCAAATTTAGCAGAATGCTAAACTCGAGAGCCAGGGAGGATTAGTATTGTGCACGGAACACGTCTCGGATTATTAAATGTTTTCTTTCAAATTTAGCAGAATGCTAAACTCGAGAGCCAGGGAGGATGGGTATTGTGCACGGATCACGTCTCGGATTATTAAATGTTTTCTTTCAAATTTAGCAGAATGCTAAACTCGAGAGCCAGGGAGGATTAGTATTGTGCACGGATCACGTCTCGGATTATTAAATGTTTTCTTTCAAATTTAGCAGAATGCTAAACTCGAGAGCCAGGGAGGATTAGTATTGTGCACGGATCACGTCTCGGATTATTAAATGTTTTCTTTCAAATTTAGCAGAATGCTAAACTCGAGAGCCAGGGAGGATGGGTATTGTGCATGGATCACGTCTCGGATTATTAAATGTTTCCTTTCAAATTTAGCAGAATGCTAAACTCGAGAGCCAGGGAGGATTAGTATTGTGCACGGATCACGTCTCGGATTATTAAATGTTTCCTTTCAAATTTAGCAGAATGCTAAACTCGAGAGCCAGGGAGGATTAGTATTGTGCACGGATCACGTCTCGGATTATTAAATGTTTCCTTTCAAATTTAGCAGAATGCTAAACTCAAGAGCCAGGGAGGATGAGTATTGTGCACGGATCACGTCTCGGATTATTAAATGTTTCCTTTCAAATATAGAAGAATGCTAAACTCGAGAGCCAGGGAGGATGGGTATTGTGCACGGATCACGTCTCGGATTATTAAATGTTTCCTTTCAAATTTAGCAGAATGCTAAACTCGAGAACCAGGGAGGATGGGTATTGTGCACGGATCACGTCTCGGATTATTATTATTGTTTTCATTCAAATTTAGCAGAATGCTAAACTCGAGAGCCAGGGAGGATGGGTATTGTGCACGGATCACGTCTCGGTTTGTAAATGTTTTCTTTCAAATTTAGTAGAATGCTAAACTCGAGAGCCAGGGAGGATGGGTATTGTGCATGGATCACGTCTCGGATTATTAAATGTTTTCTTTCAAATTTAGCAGAATGCTAAACTCGAGAGCCAGGGAGGATGGGTATTGTGCACGGATCACGTCTCGGTTTGTAAATGTTTTCTTTCAAATTTAGTAGAATGCTAAACTCGAGAGCCAGGGAGGATGGGTATTGTGCATGGATCACGTCTCGGATTATTAAATGTTTCCTTTCAAATTTAGCAGAATGCTAAACTCGAGAGCCAGGGAGGATTAGTATTGTGCACGGATCACGTCTCGGATTATTAAATGTTTCCTTTCAAATTTAGCAGAATGCTAAACTCGAGAGCCAGGGAGGATGAGTATTGTGCACGGATCACGTCTCGGATTATTAAATGTTTCCTTTCAAATTTAGCAGAATGCTAAACTCAAGAGCCAGGGAGGATGAGTATTGTGCACGGATCACGTCTCGGATTATTAAATGTTTCCTTTCAAATTTAGCAGAATGCTAAACTCGAGAGCCAGGGAGGATGGGTATTGTGCATGGATCACGTCTCGGATTATTAAATGTTTTCTTTCAAATTTAGCAGAATGCTAAACTCGAGAGCCAGGGAGGATGGGTATTGTGCACGGATCACGTCTCGGTTTGTAAATGTTTTCTTTCAAATTTAGTAGAATGCTAAACTCGAGAGCCAGGGAGGATGGGTATTGTGCATGGATCACGTCTCGGATTATTAAATGTTTCCTTTCAAATTTAGCAGAATGATAAACTCGAGAGCCAGGGAGGATTAGTATTGTGCACGGATCACGTCTCGGATTATTAAATGTTTCCTTTCAAATTTAGCAGAATGCTAAACTCGAGAGCCAGGGAGGATTAGTATTGTGCACGGATCACGTCTCGGATTATTAAATGTTTTCTTTCAAATTTAGCAGAATGCTAAACTCGAGAGCCAGGGAGGATGAGTATTGTGCACGGATTACGTCTCGGATTATTAAATGTTTTCTTTCAAATTTAGCAGAATGCTAAACTCAAGAGCCAGGGAGGATGAGTATTGTGCACGGATCACGTCTCGGATTATTAAATGTTTTCTTTCAAATTTAGCAGAATGCTAAACACGAGAGCCAGGAAGGATTAGTATTGTGCACGGATCACGTCTCGGATTATTAAATGTTTCCTTTCAAATTTAGCAGAATGCTAAACTCGAGAGCCAGGGAGGATTAGTATTGTGCACGGATCACGTCTCGGATTATTAAATGTTTCCTTTCAAATTTAGCAGAATGCTAAACTCGAGAGCCAGGGAGGATTAGTATTGTGCACGGATCACGTCTCGGATTATTAAATGTTTCCTTTCAAATTTAGCAGAATGCTAAACTCGAGAGCCAGGGAGGATTAGTATTGTGCACGGATCACGTCTCGGATTATTAAATGTTTTCTTTCAAATTTAGCAGAATGCTAAACTCGAGAGCCAGGGAGGATGGGTATTGTGCACGGATCACGTCTCGGATTATTAAATGTTTCCTTTCAAATTTATCAGAATGCTAAACTCGAGAGCCAGGGCGGATGAGTATTGTGCACGGATCACGTCTCGGATTATTAAATGTTTCCTTTCAAATTTAGCAGAATGCTAAACTCGAGAGCCAGGGAGGATTAGTATTGTGCACGGAACACGTCTCGGATTATTAAATGTTTTCTTTCAAATTTAGCAGAATGCTAAACTCGAGAGCCAGGGAGGATGGGTATTGTGCACGGATCACGTCTCGGATTATTAAATGTTTTCTTTCAAATTTAGCAGAATGCTAAACTCGAGAGCCAGGGAGTATTAGTATTGTGCACGGATCACGTCTCGGATTATTAAATGTTTTCTTTCAAATTTAGCAGAATGCTAAACTCGAGAGCCAGGGAGGATTAGTATTGTGCACGGATCACGTCTCGGTTTATTAAATGTTTTCTTTCAAATTTAGCAGAATGCTAAACTCGAGAGCCAGGGAGGATGGGTATTGTGCACGGATCACGTCTCGGATTATTAAATGTTTTCTTTCAAATTTAGCAGAATGCTAAACTCGAGAGCCAGGGAGGATGGGTATTGTGCATGGATCACGTCTCGGATTATTAAATGTTTCCTTTCAAATTTAGCAGAATGCTAAACTCGAGAGCCAGGGAGGATTAGTATTGTGCACGGATCACGTCTCGGATTATTAAATGTTTCCTTCCAAATTTAGCAGAATGCTAAACTCGAGAGCCAGGGAGGATTAGTATTGTGCACGGATCACGTCTCGGATTATTAAATGTTTCCTTTCAAATTTAGCAGAATGCTAAACTCGAGAGCCAGGGAGGATGAGTATTGTGCACGGATCACGTCTCGGATTATTAAATGTTTCCTTTCAAATTTAGCAGAATGCTAAACTCAAGAGCCAGGGAGGATGGGTATTGTGCACGGATCACGTCTCGGATTATTAAATGTTTTCTTTCAAATTTAGCAGAATGCTAAACTCGAGAGCCAGGGAGGATTAGTATTGTGCACGGATCACGTCTCGGATTATTAAATGTTTTCTTTCAAATTTAGCAGAATGCTAAACTCGACAGCCAGGGAGGATTAGTATTGTGCACGGATCACGTCTCGGATTATTAAATGTTTTCTTTCAAATTTAGCAGAATGCTAAACTCGAGAGCCAGGGAGGATGGGAATTGTGCACGGATCACGTCTCGGATTATTAAATGTTTTCTTTCAAATTTAGCAGAATGCTAAACTCGAGAGCCAGGGAGGATGGGTATTGTGCACGGATCACGTCTCGGATTATTAAATGTTTTCTTTCAAATTTAGCAGAATGCTAAACTCGAGAGCCAGGGAGGATGGGTATTGTGCATGGATCACGTCTCGGATTATTAAATGTTTCCTTTCAAATTTAGCAGAGTGCTAAGCTCGAGAGCCAGGGAGGATTAGTATTGTGCACGGATCACGTCTCGGTTTGTAAAAGTTTTCTTTCAAATTTAGTAGAATGCTAAACTCGAGAGCCAGGGAGGATTAGTATTGTGCACGGATCACGTCTTGGTTTGTAAATGTTTTCTTTCAAATTAACCAGAGTGCTAAACTCAAGAGCCAGGGAGGATGAGTATTGTGCACGGATCACGTCTAGGATTATTAAATGTTTCCTTTCAAATTTAGCAGAGTGCTAAGCTCGAGAGCCAGGGAGGATTAGTATTGTGCACGGATCACGTCTCGGTTTGTAAATGTTTTCTTTCAAATTTAGTAGAATGCTAAACTCGAGAGCCAGGGAGGATGGGTATTGTGCATGGATCACGTCTCGGATTATTAAATGTTTTCTTTCAAATTTAGCAGAGTGCTAAACTCAAGAGCCAAGGAGGATGGGAATTGTGCATGGATCACGTCTCGGATTATTAAGTATTTTCTTTCAAATTTAGCAGAGTGCTAAACTCAAGAGCCAAGGAGGATGAGTATTGTGCACGGATCACGTCTCGGATTATTAAATGTTTCCTTTCAAATTTAGCAGAATGCTAAACTCGAGAGCCAGGGAGGATGGGTATTGTGCATGGATCACGTCTCGGATTATTAAATGTTTTCTTTCAAATTTAGCAGAATGCTAAACTCGAGAGCCAGGGAGGATGGGTATTGTGCACGGATCACGTCTCGGATTATTAAATGTTATCTTTCAAATTTAGCAGAATGCTAAACTCGAGAGCCAGGGAGGATGGGTATTGTGCATGGATCACGTCTCGGATTATTAAATGTTTTCTTTCAAATTTAGCAGAATGCTAAACTCGAGAGCCAGGAAGGATGGGTATTGTGCACGGATCACGTCTCGGATTATTAAATGTTTTCTTTCAAATTTAGCAGAATGCTAAACTCGAGAGCCAGGGAGGATGGGTATTGTGCATGGATCACGTCTCGGATTATTAAATGTTTTCTTTCAAATTTAGCAGAATGCTAAACTCGAGAGCCAGGGAGGATGGGTATTGTGCATGGATCACGTCTCGGATTATTAAATGTTTTCTTGCAAATTTAGCAGAGTGCTAAGCTCGAGAGCCAGGGAGGATTAGTATTGTGCACGGATCACGTCTCGGTTTGTAAATGTTTTCTTTCAAATTTAGTAGAGTGCTAAGCTCGAGAGCCAGGGAGGATGGGTATTGTGCACGGATCACGTCTCGGATTATTAAATGTTTTCTTTCAAATTTAGCAGAATGCTAAACTCGAGAGCCAGGGAGGATGGGTATTGTGCATGGATCACGTCTCGGATTATTAAATGTTTTCTTTCAAATTTAGCAGAGTGCTAAACTCAAGAGCCAAGGAGGATGGGAATTGTGCAAGGATCACATCTCGGTTTGTTAAATGTTTTCTTTCAAATGAACCAGAGTGCTAAATTCAAGAGCCAGGGAGGATGAGTATTGTGCACGGATCACGTCTCGGATTATTAAATGTTTTCTTTCAAATTTAGCAGAATGCTAAAATCGAGAGCCAGGGAGGATGGGTGTTGTGCATGGATCACGTCTCGGATTATTAAATGTTTTCTTTCAAATTTAGCAGAATGCTAAACTCGAGAGCCAGGGAGGATGGGTATTGTGCACGGATCACGTCTCGGATTATTAAATGTTTTCTTTCAAATTTAGCAGAATGCTAAACTCGAGAGCCAGGGAGGATGGGTATTGTGCATGGATCACGTCTCGGATTATTAAATGTTTTCTTTCAAATTTAGCAGAATGCTAAACTCGAGAGCCAGGGAGGATGGGTATTGTGCATGGATCACGTCTCGGATTATTAAATGTTTCCTTTCAAATTTAGCAGAGTGCTAAGCTCGAGAGCCAGGGAGGATTAGTATTGTGCACGGATCACGTCTCGGTTTGAAAATGTTTTCTTTCAAATTTAGTAGAGTGCTAAGCTCGAGAGCCAGGGAGGATGGGTATTGTGCACGTTTCACGTCTCGGATTATTAAATGTTTTCTTTCAAATTTAGCAGAGTGCTAAACTCAAGAGCCAAGGAGGATGGGAATTGTGCAAGGATCACATCTCGGTTTGTTAAATGTTTTCTTTCAAATTAACCAGAGTGCTAAATTCAAGAGCCAGGGAGGATGAGTATTGTGCACGGATCACGTCTCGGATTATTAAATGTTTTCTTTCAAATTTAGCAGAATGCTAAACTCGAGAGCCAGGGAGGATGGGTATTGTGCATGGATCACGTCTCGGATTATTAAATGTTTTCTTTCAAATTTAGCAGAATGCTAAACTCGAGAGCCAGGGAGGATGGGTATTGTGCATGGATCACGTCTCGGATTATTAAATGTTTTCTTTCAAATTTAGCAGAATGCTAAACTCGAGAGCCAGGGAGGATGGGTATTGTGCATGGATCACGTCTCGGATTATTAAATGTTTTCTTTCAAATTTAGCAGAATGCTAAACTCGAGAGCCAGGAGGATGAGTATTGTGCACGGATCACGTCTCGGATTATTAAATGTTTCCTTTCAAATTTAGCAGAGTGCTAAGCTCGAGAGCCAGGGAGGATTAGTATTGTGCACGGATCACGTCTCGGTTTGAAAATGTTTTCTTTCAAATTTAGTAGAGTGCTAAGCTCGAGAGCCAGGGAGGATGGGTATTGTGCATGGATCACGTCTCGGATTATTAAATGTTTCCTTTCAAATTTAGCAGAGTGCTAAGCTCGAGAGCCAGGGAGGATTAGTATTGTGCACGGATCACGTCTCGGATTATTAAATGTTTCCTTTCAAATTTAGCAGAGTGCTAAGCTCGAGAGCCAGGGAGGATTAGTATTGTGCACGGATCACGTCTCGGTTTGAAAATGTTTTCTTTCAAATTTAGTAGAGTGCTAAGCTCGAGAGCCAGGGAGGATGGGTATTGTGCACTGATCACGTCTCGGATTATTAAATGTTTTCTTTCAAATTTAGCAGAATGGTAAACTCGAGAGCCAGGGAGGATGGGTATTGTGCACGGATCACGTCTCGGATTATTAAATGTTTTCTTTCAAATTTAGCAGAATGCTAAACTCGAGAGCCAGGGAGGATGGGTATTGTGCAAGGATCACATGTCGGTTTGTTAAATGTTTTCTTTCAAATTAACCAGAGTGCTAAACTCAAGAGCCAGGGAGGATGGGAATTGTGCAAGGATCACATCTCGGTTTGTTAAAAGTTTTCTTTCAAATTAACCAGAGTGCTAAACTCAAGAGCCAGGGAGGATGGGAATTGTGCAAGGATCACATCTCGGTTTGTTAAATGTTTTCTTTCAAATTAACCAGAGTGCTAAACTCAAGAGCCAGGGAGGATGGGAATTGTGCAAGGATCACATCTCGGTTTGTTAAATGTTTTCTTTCAAATTAACCAGAGTGCTAAACTCAAGAGCCAGGGAGGATGGGAATTGTGCAAGGATCACATCTCGGTTTGTTAAATGTTTTCTTTCAAATTAACCAGAGTGCTAAACTCAAGAGCCAGGGAGGATGGGAATTGTGCAAGGATCACATCTCGGTTTGTTAAATGTTTTCTTTCAAATTAACCAGAGTGCTAAGCTCAAGAGCCAAGGAGGATGGGAATTGTGCAAGGATCACATCTCGGTTTGTTAAATGTTTTCTTTCAAATTAACCAGAGTGCTAAACTCAAGAGCCAAGGAGGATGGGAATTGTGCAAGGATCACATCTCGGTTTGTTAAATGTTTTCTTTCAAATTAACCAGAGTGTTAAACTCAAGAGCCAAGGAGGATGGGAATTGTGCAAGGATCACATCTCGGTTTGTTAAATGTTTTCTTTCAAATTAACCAGAGTGCTAAACTCAAGAGCCAAGGAGGATGGGAATTGTGCAAGGATCACATCTCGGTTTGTTAAATGTTTTCTTTCAAATTAACCAGAGTGCTAAACTCAAGAGCCAGGGAGGATGAGTATTGTGCACGGATCACGTCTCGGATTATTAAATGTTTCCTTTCAAATTTAGCAGAGTGCTAAGCTCGAGAGCCAGGGAGGATGAGTATTGTACAAGGATCACGTCTCGGTTTGTTAAATGTTTTCTTTCAAATTTAGCAGAGTGCTAAGCTCGAGAGCCAGGGAGAATGAGTATTGTACAAGGATCACGTCTCGGTTTGTAAATGTTTTCTTTCAAATTTAGCAGAGTGCTAAGCTCGAGAGCCAGGGGGAATGAGTATTGTACAAGGATCACGTCTCGGTTTTTAAATGTTTTCTTTCACATTTAGCAGAGTGCTAAATTCAAGAGCCAAGAAGGATGGGTATTGTGCAAGGATCACGTCTCAGTTTGTAAAATGTTTTCTTTCACTTTTAGCAGAGTGCTAAATTCAAGAGCCAAGGAGGATGGGTATTGTGCGAGGATCACGTCTCGGTTTGTTAAATGTTTTCTTTCAAATTTAGCAGAGTGCTAAGCTCGAGAGCCAGGGGAGGATGAGTACTGTGCAAGGATCACGTCTCGGTTTGTAAAGTGTTTTCTTTCAAATTTAGCAGAGTGCTAAATTCAAGAGCCAAGGAGGATGGGTATTGTGCAAGGGTGACGTCTCGGTTTGTTAAATGTTTTCTTTCAAGTTTAGCAGAGTGCTAAGCTCGAGAGCCAGGGGAGGATGAGTACTGTGCAAGGATCACGTCTCGGTTTGATTAATGTTTTCTTTCAAATTTATTAGAGTGCTAAACTTGAATGCCAGGGAGGATGAGTATTGTGCAAGGATCACGTCTCGGTTTGATTAATGTTTTCTTTCAAATTTATTAGTGTGCTAAACTTGAATGCCAGGGAGGATGGGTATTGTGCAAGGATCACGTTCGGTTTATTAAATGTTTTCTTTCAAATTTAGTAGAGTGCTAAGCTCGAGAGCCAGGGAGGATGAGTACTGTGCACTGATCACGTTCGGTTTATTAAATGTTTCCTTTCAAATTTAGAATAGTGCTAAGCTCGAGAGCCAGGGAGGATGAGTACCGTGCAAGGATCACGTTCGGTTTATTAAATGTATCCTTTCAAATTTAGCATAGTGCTAAGCTCGAGAGCCAGGGAGGATGAGTACTGTGCAAGGATCACGTTCGGTTTATTAAATGTTTCCTTTCAAATTTAGCATAGTGCTAAGCTCGAGAGCCAGGGAGGATGAGTACTGTACAAGGATCACGTTCGGTTTATTAAATGTATCCTTTCAAATTTGGCATAGTGCTAAGCTCGAGAGCCAGGGAGGATGAGTACTGTGCAAGGATCACGTTCGGTTTATTAAATGTTTCCTTTCAAATTTAGCATATTGCTAAGCTCGAGAGCCAGGGAGGATGAGTACTGTGCAAGGATCACGTTCGGTTTATTAAAAGTTTCCTTTCAAATTTAGCAGAGTGCTAAGCTCGAGAGCCAGGGGAGGATGAGTACTGTGCAAGGATCACGTTCGGTTTATTAAATGTTTCCTTTCAAATTTAGCAGAGTGCTAAGCTCGAGAGCCAGGGGAGGATGAGTACTGTGCAAGGATCACGTCTCGGTTTGTAAAGTGTTTTCTTTCAAATTTAGCAGAGTGCTAAATTCAAGAGCCAAGGAGGATGGGTATTGTGCAAGGGTGACGTCTCGGTTTGTTAAATGTTTTCTTTCAAGTTTAGCAGAGTGCTTAGCTCGAGAGCCAGGGAGGATGAGTATTGTGCAAGGATCACGTCTCGGTTTGATTAATGTTTTCTTTCAAATTTATTAGAGTGCTAAACTTGAATGCCAGGGAGGATGAGTATTGTGCAAGGATCACGTCTCGGTTTGATTAATGTTTTCTTTCAAATTTATTAGAGTGCTAAACTTGAATGCCAGGGAGGATGGGTATTGTGCAAGGATCACGTTCGGTTTATTAAATGTTTTCTTTCAAATTTAGTAGAGTGCTAAGCTCGAGAGCCAGGGAGGATGAGTACTGTACCAGGATCACGTCTCGGTTTATTTAATGTTTTATTTCAAATTTAGTAGAGTGCTAAGCTCGAGAGCCAGGGAGGATGAGTACTGTGCAAGGATCACGTTCGGTTTATTAAATGTTTCCTTTCAAATTTAGCATAGTGCTAAGCTCGAGAGCCAGGGAGGATGAGTACTGTGCAAGGATCACGTTCGGTTTATTAAATGTATCCTTTCAAATTTAGCATAGTGCTAAGCTCGAGAGCCAGGGAGGATGAGTACTGTGCAAGGATCACGTTCGGTTTATTAAATGTTTCCTTTCAAATTTAGCATATTGCTAAGCTCGAGAGCCAGGGAGTATGAGTACTGTGCAAGGATCACGTTCGGTTTATTAAAAGTTTCCTTTCAAATTTAGCATAGTGCTAAGCTCGAGAGCCAGGGAGGGTGAGTACTGTGCAAGGATCACGTTCGGTTTATTAAATGTTTCCTTTCAAATTTAGCATAGTGCTAAGCTCGAGAGCCAGGGAGGATGAGTACTGTGCAAGGATCACGTTTGGTTTATTAAATGTTTCCTTTCAAATTTAGCATAGTGCTAAGCTCGAGAGCCAGGGAGGATGAGTACTGTGCAGGATCACGTTCGGTTTATTAAATGTTTCCTTTCAAATTTAGCATAGTGCTAAGCTCGAGAGCCAGGGAGGGTGAGTACTGTGCAAGGATCACGTTCGGTTTATTAAATGTTTCCTTTCAAATTTAGCATAGTGCTAAGCTCGAGAGCCAGGGAGGATGAGTACTGTGCAAGGATCACGTTCGGTTTATTAAAAGTTTCCTTTCAAATTTAGCATAGTGCTAAGCTCGAGAGCCAGGGAGGGTGAGTACTGTGCAAGGATCACGTTCGGTTTATTAAATGTTTCCTTTCAAATTTAGCATAGTGCTAAGCTCGAGAGCCAGGGAGGATGAGTACTGTGTAAGGATCACGTTCGGTTTATTAAATGTTTCCTTTCAAATTGAGCATAGTGCTAAGCTCGAGAGCCAGGGAGCATGAGAACTGTGCAAGGATCACGTTCGGTTTGTTTAATGTTTTCTTTCAAATTTAGCATAGTGCTAAGCTCGAGAGCCAGGGAGGATGAGAACTGTGCAAGGATCACGTTCGGTTTATTAAACGTTTTCTTTCAAATTTAGTAGAGTGCTAAGCTCGAGAGCCAGGGAGGATGGGTACTGTGCAAGGATCACGTTCGGTTTGTTTAACGTATTCTTTCAAATTTAGCATAGTGCTAAGCTCGAGAGCCAGTGAGGGTGAGTACTGTGTAAGGATCACGTTCGGTTAGTTTAATGTTTTCTTTCAAATTTAGCATAGTGCTAAGCTCGAGAGCCAGGGAGGATGAGTACTGTGTAAGTATCACGTTCGGTTTATTAAATGTTTCCTTTCAAATTTAGCATAGTGCTAAGCTCGAGAGCCAGGGAGGATGAGTACTGTGCAAGTATCACGTTCGGTTTATTAAATGTTTCCTTTCAAATTTAGCATAGTGCTAAGCTCGAGAGCCAGTGAGGGTGAGTACTGTGTAAGGATCACGTTCGGTTTGTTTAATGTTTTCTTTCAAATTTAGCATAGTGCTAAGCTCGAGAGCCAGGGAGGATGAGTACTGTGCAAGTATCACGTTCGGTTTATTAAATGTTTCCTTTCAAATTTAGCAGAGTGCTAAGCTCGAGAGCCAGGGGAGGATGAGTACTGTGCAAGTATCACGTTCGGTTTATTAAATGTTTCCTTTCAAATTTAGCATAGTGCTAAGCCCGAGAGCCATGGAGGATGAGTACTGTGCAAGTATCACGTTCGGTTTATTAAATGTTTCCTTTCAAATTTAGCATAGTGCTAAGCCCGAGAGCCATGGAGGATGAGTACTGTGCAAGTATCACGTTCGGTTTATTAAATGTTTCCTTTCAAATTTAGCAGAGTGCTAAGCTCGAGAGCCAGGGGAGGATGAGTACTGTGCAAGTATCACGTTCGGTTTATTAAATGTTTCCTTTCAAATTTAGCATAGTGCTAAGCTCGAGAGCCAGGAAGGATGAGCACTGTGCAAGGATCACGTCTCGGTTTGGTAAATGTTTTCTTTCAAATTTAGGAGAGTACTAAGCCCGAGAACCAGGGAGGATGAGCACTGTGCAAGGAACACGTCTAGGTTTGGTAAATGTTTTCTTTCAAATTTAGCATAGTGCTAAGCCCGAGAGCCAGGGAGGATGAGTTCTGTGCAAGGATCACGTTCGCTTTATTAAATGTTTTCTTTCAAATTTAGCAGAGTGCTAAGCTCGAGAGCCAGGGAGGATGAGTATTGTGCAAGGATCACGTTCGGTTTGTTTAATGTTTTCTTTCAAATTTAGCATAGTGCTAAGCCCGAAAGCCAGGGAGGATGAGTATTGTGCAAGGATCACGTTCGGTTTGTTTAATGTTTTCTTTCAAATTTAGCATAGAGCTAAGCCCGAGAGCCAGGGAGGATGAGTACTGTGCAAGGATCACGTTCGGTTTATTAAATGTTTTCTTTCAAATTTAGCAGAGTGCTAAGCCCGAGAGCCAGGGAGGATGAGAACTGTGCAAGGATCACGTTCGGTTTATTAAATGTTTTCTTTCAAATTTAGCAGAGCGCTAAGCCCGAGAGCCAGGGAGGATGAGTACTGTGCAAGGATCACGTTCGGTTAATTAAATGTTTTCTTTCAAATTTAGCATAGTGCTAAGTTCGAGAGCCAGGGAGGATGAGTACTGTGCAAGGATCACGTTCGGTTTGTTTAATGTTTTCTTTCAAATTTAGCAGAGTGCTAAGCTCGAGAGCCAGGGAGGATGAGTACTGTGCAAGGATCACGTTCGGTTTATTAAATGTTTTCTTTCAAATTTAGCAGAGCGCTAAGCCCGAGAGCCAGGGAGGATGAGTACTGTGCAAGGATCACGTTCGGTTTATTAAATGTTTTCTTTCAAATTTAGCAGAGCGCTAAGCCCGAGAGCCAGGGAGGATGAGTACTGTGCAAGGATCACGTTCGGTTTATTAAATGTTTTCTTTCAAATTTAGCATAGTGCTAAGCTCGAGAGCCAGGGAGGATGAGCACTGTGCAAGGATCACGTTCGGTTTATTAAATGTTTTCTTTCAAATTTAGCAGAGTGCTAAGCCCGAGAGCCAGGGAGGATGAGTACTGTGCAAGGATCACGTTCGGTTTATTAAATGTTTTCTTTCAAATTTAGCAGAGCGCTAAGCCCGAGAGCCAGGGAGGATGAGTACTGTGCAAGGATCACGTTCGGTTAATTAAATGTTTTCTTTCAAATTTAGCATAGTGCTAAGCTCGAGAGCCAGGGAGGATGAGCACTGTGCAAGGATCACGTTCGGTTAATTAAATGTTTTCTTTCAAATTTAGCAGAGTGCTAAGCCCGAGAGCCAGGGAGGATGAGTCCTGTGCAAGGATCACGTTCGGTTTATTAAATGTTTTCTTTCAAATTTAGCATAGTGCTAGGCTCGAGAGCCAGGGAGGATGAGTACTGTGCAAGGATCACGTTCGGTTTGTTTAATGTTTTCTTTCAAATTTAGCAGAGTGCTAAGCTCGAGAGCCAGGGAGGATGAGTACTGTGCAAGGATCACGTTCGGTTTATTAAATGTTTTCTTTCAAATTTAGCAGAGCGCTAAGCCCGAGAGCCAGGGAGGATGAGTACTGTGCAAGGATCACGTTCGGTTTATTAAATGTTTTCTTTCAAATTTAGCAGAGCGCTAAGCCCGAGAGCCAGGGAGGATGAGTACTGTGCAAGGATCACGTTCGGTTTATTACATGTTTTCTTTCAAATTTAGCATAGTGCTAAGCTCGAGAGCCAGGGAGGATGAGCACTGTGCAAGGATCACGTTCGGTTTATTAAATGTTTTCTTTCAAATTTAGCAGAGTGCTAAGCCCGAGAGCCAGGGAGGATGAGTACTGTGCAAGGATCACGTTCGGTTTATTAAATGTTTTCTTTCAAATTTAGCAGAGCGCTAAGCCCGAGAGCCAGGGAGGATGAGTACTGTGCAAGGATCACGTTCGGTTAATTAAATGTTTTCTTTCAAATTTAGCATAGTGCTAAGCTCGAGAGCCAGGGAGGATGAGCACTGTGCAAGGATCACGTTCGGTTTATTAAATGTTTTCTTTCAAATTTAGCAGAGTGCTAAGCCCGAGAGCCAGGGAGGATGAGTCCTGTGCAAGGATCATGTTCGGTTTATTAAATGTTTTCTTTCAAATTTAGCAGAGTGCTAAGCCCGAGAGCCAGGGAGGATGAGTCCTGTGCAAGGATCACGTTCGGTTTATTAAATGTTTTCTTTCAAATTTAGCAGAGTGCTAAGCCCGAGAGCCAGGGAGGATGA
>JBAIZL010000003.1:136225260-136230260 GCA_036971475.1 Prosapia bicincta
TCCATTTTTCACACAAGGCATCCCACTCGCGACGCCTAGATTATTTATAAATTTTTGTTTATCCTTTTGTAAAATTTTTTATACATTTTCAAGCTACAATATGAATTATAAATAAGCTGTTAAACACTTTTTTTACTTGATTTTTAACAGTACATGTTTCGGCATCTGAGACAACACAAAGTCAAGAAAAACTTCGGAAGCTGATGGCAATAATTAATTCATTTATACCTACAATGGTCGACCTAGTTTTGGTACAATTAAAAAACTAAGAGTAGAAAAGTGTGCAAACTAGCGTAGAGTGATCAGCGTGACGTCAGTACCAACATAAACGCAGAGTCAAACAAGGCCTAAAAATATGACCGTTAAATTACTAACTCTGAAAAGCGGAAAGTTTTCCTAGAAAAAGCTATGTAAGATGCTGTGTAAGAAGCACAGAGACCTCATTTTATCCTAGACAACTACCCCTGTCTGATGGTAAGAAGATAACCTCTTTATATTGGACTTAAAGTTTTATTAAGTGCTACAAATTTTATACAGTAGAGTAAATTTCGTGGAGTATTTTAAGCGAAAAAGTAAATAATTCCATTAAAAGTTTAGAATTCTAGTTAATTAGCTAAAATCCGTTTCGCATCTGTATTAGTGCATCGCATTCACGTTATCCTATCGTTTTCCATTGAAAACTAAATACGAGAGGTGTTAATTTTATTTTTTTTAGTTTTGAGTATTCAATAACTTTTATAAAAGCAATTAAACGGCAAAGGATCAGCAAGCGGTAGCATGGATAGCCCTGACATCCATCAAGGAGGCACACTACAGAAACCACACTAAAAAACAAGTTCCAGGGATCTCTAGAACCAACTACAATCAGTTCTCACTAGAGAAAACTTTTCAAAATATTGCCAAAATAGTTGCAACCTAATTTCAAGGAACTTTGTAAACAATTTCAAGTGATATTGCATAAGTTTTAAAAGACATACATTTTATTTAAAAGAAAATGTAAATAATCTGTTAATAAATAATGACGATTAAAATTTAGTTAAAATGAGTTACAATTAAAAATAGATTCATTTAAAATTAGTTACAATTTATACGGAAACTCCAAAAATATCAATTGCTGTGGGTTCAATATTAATATCATCCTTTAGGCAATTATTATTATTTATATTTTTTCACATTGCATCTGTTTACCAGCATGCCCTGTAACAAAGAGATACAAATTTTACACTTTAAAAAAGATTTTTATTTTTGACTAAAATATCAAATCAGTTTACTTTACTTTGAGCCCAGTGAAACGGGCATTAAGAGGCAATTGCTGGACGTTCCAGTCAGTCACTCCATTGCTAAGCCCACTGAAAGGATATGCTTCGAACAATGGCTATTATTCTCAATTTGACTCGTTCTAATGACACTGTTCCAATGCCCTTTTAGCCTCTGTAGTGCACCTATTTATTGCTCTTTATTTAAGAGTGCTTTGGATAATTTATCGTTTTTTGATACACAGAGTGTTCATTGTTTACTTGATACTAATGTTTATACATTTCTGTATTTTCCAAATTAATATTTAGTTAAGTTGTTTTACTTTTAGAGCAACTTTAAAGAACCTGAATACAAGCAAAAAGTGGTAGAACCTTGCTTTTGAAAAAAATTCGAAAGTATTATAACATTCTAAATACGCAGTTGCTTGATGTAATCATCTTGAATTCACTGATTAAACTAATTTTAAAAATACTTAACTAAGTGAATAAGTAATTTCTTACTTGCTGACGCGTTTCAAAACATTCGTTCCTTTTACGAAGCTAACACTCTACTACAAAACAACAAACACTTTAAGATAGCAGATACAACCTTTTCAAAAAGAAACTGAAAATACAAACTCTCAGGTATTTACAAATTAACTTGTAACGATCGCCCCAACTATTACATCGGCCAAACCGGTAGTTCATTCTATACACGCATCGAAGAACACATTACTCAAAAAAAAAAAAACAAACAAACCCTAAATCTAACTACGCAAAACACCTAAAAGGTCCCAACACACATACACCGACACATACACTAATTTAAATATTCTACACACATTATAACAAAGTAAAAAACTAATAACCTTAGAAAAATATGAAATCTACAAACACTACGCAACAGATAACGAAAACATATTAAATGATCACACACACTTTGAATCCAACAGCTTTTTCTATTATATGACATACAACTCAAACAACCCACACATTCCAGTCATAAATCCATTCCCGTTAGAGCCTTTAAAACTAGGCGATGCCGCCAGTAGAGGGTTAGCTTCGTAAAAGGAACGAATGTTTTGAAACGCGTCAGCAAGTAAGCAATTACGTATTCACTTAGTTAAGTATTTTTAAAATTAGTATTCTAAAAATATTTATAAATTTCAGCGAACAATGAACTCGTTTATAAAATAGAAGCGAAAGCAACTCAATAGCTTTGGCACAGCGAAGAGAGGTTTAGTAAGAGGCATTGTTAACGGATTGCCAGTGCCTTCTTAAGTCATTTTACCCGCTTTTGTATTTCAGAATAATGCAGCAGACAGTTGAAATGCTCGTATTCAATTTTTCCAGGCATGCGTGATGTTCAGTGGAAAATGAACGTTTGCCAATTGAGTTTGACTGTTGCTGAGCGGGCAACGATCGTGTCCGTAGTTGATTTTACGGTTTAAAAAATTAAAGGTATTATAATTTGTATGATTTTTTCATCTAAATATTTTTGTCTAAAATTTCAGTTAACACACTGGTAAAGGATTAAGTCATAGTAGACCCACCTATTTCTTTATAGGCCTAAATTTAATTATTAAGTGTGAAATAGTTTTGCTTTATTATTAGTGACATTGTTTTTTAAGGTATATAATTTTTAACTTAGTTAACTAATCTTCAATCATTAAAAGATTAAATAAAATGACACAAGCATTCCCGAAGGTCAACTCCAAACTAATAAGAAATAAAAAATCGGAAAAAGTAATAACAATGTCAAAGTAAGTATATGTAGCCTAAACAGTATTTGTGTACACAGGTTTACAATAAACATAGATATTTTTAGGGACTAGGATATTATTTAAATATAATTATGTTTCTAAAAGTTAAAGTTTAGCAGCCAATTTTAAATGATAATTTTCAATTCAATTAGCATGATTTTATATCAATAGTTTTAGTTTATGATGAAATTAATTTAAAGCCGTTTAAAATGTTTTTGCGTAAATGAGTTAAATTTGTTTCACTTTGTAGTTTAAAAGTGACTTTTTTCATTTATTGTATATAGCTATATATATATATATATATATATATATATATATATATATATATAGTTTTTAACTTTCCAACACTGTTTTTTTGTAGTCACTTATCACTTTCACTATATGTACTTAAACAAGAATCTTACTTGGTATTTATGCGAGTTAACTTTTGAAAATTGATAATTTTTTCATTGCAGAGCATCAATATCTCGCAATAACTCGCATAAATATCAAGTAAGATTCTTGTTCAAATACATACAGTGAAAGTGATATATATATATATATATATATATATATATATATATATATATGGATGAAGATCGTCCCATAGCGATCAAAAACGTTCTGTCTCAGTAAGTTTTTACAAATTTACAAAATGTAAAGTTTGGATAGTCATAAACTAATGTTAAAGTGATTTTGTAACAAATTTGTTTCACTTTGTAGTTTAAAAGTGACTTTTTTTCATTTATTATATATAGCTATATATATATATATATATATATATATATATATATATATATATATATATATATATATATATTGTTTTTAACTTTCCAACACTGTTTTTTTTTGTAGTCACTTATCACTTTCACTATATGTACTTAAACAAGAATCTTACTTGGTATTTATGCGAGTTAACTTTTGAAAATTGATAATTTTTTCATTGCAGAGCATCAATATCTCGCAATAACTCGCATAAACATCAAGTAAGATTCTTGTTCAAATACATACAGTGAAAGTGATATATATATATATATATATATATATATATATATATATATATATATATATATATATATATATATATATGGATGAAGATCGCCCCATAGCGATCAAAAACGTTCTGTCTCAGTAAGTTTTTACAAATTTAGAAAATGTAAAGTTTGGATAGTCATAAACTAATGTTAAAGTGATTAATTACGCTCCACCGAACGTAATATATATATATATATATATATATATATATATATATATATACATATTAAAACAACATAGGTTATTCAAATACAAGAATATTTATTAATTTATATTCAAAGCTTTTCGTTGGTAAACAGTACCAACATCATCAGGAATGAAAATTACAATAATGTAAGCTATAGGCCAATTATATATAAAATTGAATCATACATAAAGTCAATTGAATTATTTGAGTATACAGTATATTAAACCGGTTCATGATTCAATACTAATTTCGAGTGTTCAAATAAACATGAATTATATTACAAATCCTACAATCGATTGTTTCAACCTTGCATCCTGTATGCATATTCATCTTCAAGTTCTCTTTCTTGCATATTTTGGTATTTTTCAAATTATTTACATCACCACTGTAGTACAATTAATGACACAACTGTACAGATCTTCTCTAAGACTAGATATAGTACATAACTTATGAAGTCTTTTGGTTTCGTCAGGAATTGGTTTTTGTGATAGTAGAATCTCCTTTTTGTCGGAGAAATTTACAATTTCATTGCAGTCCTGTTGTCATTCAATTACATATTAGTTTAAAATACTGTTGTTACTTCCTAATTATTCTAGCGACTTCTTATCATCTGAAAAGAAACAGGTGTACAACTCATTTCTATAAAGTATTCAGTTTTATTCAACCACTTCAGCAAAGTAAAATATGTCACACGCCACCAGTCCGTTTGTAGGTAGGGAGTTTACAAACCGACAACCCAGTTTTAGAATTCCATTTTCATTAAACCCATGGGCTTTGGATTTCTTTCATCTATCCATCCTA
>JBAIZL010000003.1:136235260-136237760 GCA_036971475.1 Prosapia bicincta
CTTCTCGGCTCCTCGATGATCTTCCCTTCCTCAATGTTCCCTATTGCCCCCTTGGCTTCCAGATCTTCTGCTCCCTCCGAATCCTAAAACTTAACTGCCTTCCCTTCTCTATTCCTCGACGATCTTTCCTTCCTCAATGTCCCCTCTTGCGCCCTTGGCTTCCAGATCTTCTGCCCTCTCCGGATCCTGATAACTATCTGCCTTCCCTTCTCGACTCCTCGCTGTCTTGTCTACCAACAATCACTTTTACCCAAGCTTTATGGTTCTTAGTTTCCCATTGTCTCTGCAGCATAGCCAGCTGGCTCAGGCATATAAATTACCTAAGTCTACAATAAATCTAAATCTACTTTCTATCTTACAGTGGCCCTCATACAATTCTAGCAATCTATGAAATTTGCCTTCAGAACTGCATGATGTAGCTAATGCTTTTACTACCTCCAGATTTCCAACTTTATATTCGATCGGTGAATGATTCTCCTTATATTTCACAGGGAACGTTTCCTATTCGTTTTCAATTTCAAATGTTTCGCGACCGCATTTCGAGTAATGTTTCATATAACTAAATAACCCTGTCCCATATTTGATGGCGTTTAACACCAAACTGTGCCTTTAAATAGCGTCCTGACGAGTTTTATTTATTAACGTTTCTATTTCCTTTACTCATACCATCCACGCTCTATGGTTATATCCTATTAGGTTCCTGAAAAGTTAATTCAATTATCTGATAATTCTTTCCGCACTGATGAATTGCGGGTTCCGGATGGAAGTGAATCGTGTATGAATGTTTAACTTCTCTAACTCCCATCTGCTTAGTCTGTATGTAAACTGGGTTCCACTGTCTGTAGTAATGATTTTAACGTTCTCTATTTCTAAAAGTATTCTATTAGTTTGCTTAGTGTTACTTTTGTTGTAGGCTATTCCCTCGTACACAGATTCCCGTACTTGGTAAACGCGTCGACTTCCACCAAAATATATCCTCACCCATATCTTGACCTTGGCAGTAGGTAATAAAAATCTGAAGATTTATAGTATTTTACCTTTTTCTATCGATAAGATACGACGCCATTCCTTCGTATCGGATCTTATTGTCATCCTTGCACTTCCGATATTTATGGCATGATCTGACTAATTTAGTGAGGCCGTGCATTAGGTTATCCCCCGCGAAGTCTTCCTTAATCGTTCGGTAACATTTGTTTATTCCGATGTGTCTGAAATACAGATGGACAAATCTTAGTTAGGTTTCTGGGATGAGTAACCTCTTGTGTCGGCGGTACAATTTTCTTTCTAAATTTGTAGTGTTCGTTTATTTGGCGGCAAGACAATTTAGTTTCGTTTAATATAGTTCTAATTTTACTGTCCTGCTCCTTTAAGAATGGAATGATATTTAATTTATCTATAATGTCAGTTATAAACGTTCTTTGTAATTGTATTGTTTATGATTCCGTGGTACTATCGGCTGGTCTACGGCTTAACGCATCGGCTACTACGGGGGGGGGAATATCGGAAGCATCCTCTTGGGCCAATCATCTGATCATCCTTCCATTTAACAATATCTACGTCTATTTATATAGGAGAGTGTTTATATCGAGAATTATTGATAATGGCTAACGTAACACAAAACACTTGAACTTCATGAAGCTGTGCTCTATACTCAATAGTTCCTTCCCTGCCGTGCTTTAACTAATTTCTGCTCCTCTGGAAGATCTGCTCGTATGTGTAACTACATCTACCTGGTTATGCTCGTCTTATTGGTAAAGTTGCCCCCCTAATTAAAAATTACTGGTACCGCAATGTAAATAAAAATGCTTGTCAGCATGACTTACTTTAAGAACTGTTCCAAGACTGTCTGAAAACACACTTCTTCTTCCTTAGGTCATTTAAACTTTGGTCAATAAGTTTTGTGGTAGTGTAACATTTGCATTGATTTCCACAAATAAATTTATGAAGCCTAGAATACTCTTTATTTGCCTGACATTCTTGAATCACTAAAATGGTTATGAGACACACACACACACACACACACACACACATACCACACCTCACACCCCACTCACCCCCCCCCCCCCCCACACACACACACCACAACCAACCCACCCACCCACAAACTCACACACACACACACACACACACACACACACACCACAAACAACCCACCCACCCACACACACACACACACACACACACACACACACACACACACACACCACACCACATCCACCCACCCACCCACCCACACACACACACCACACCCACTCACTTAGCCACCCACACACGCACAAACACAAAAACACACACACACACATACCACAACCAACCCACCCACCCACAAACTCACACACACACACACACACGAATATATATATATATATATATATATATATATATATATATATATATATACATATATATATATATATATATATATATATATATATATATATATATATATATATATATATATAGAGAGAGAGAGAGAGAGAGAGAGAGAGAGAGAGAGAGA
>JBAIZL010000003.1:136242760-136285260 GCA_036971475.1 Prosapia bicincta
TGCGTGCGTGTGTGTGTGTGTGTGTGTGTGTGTGTGTGTGTGTGTGTGTGTGTGTGTGTGTGTGTGTGTGTGCGTGAAAGAGAGAGAGAGAGAGAGAGAGCCATATTCCTATTGAACACTTTGAGAATAGCTCGAAATGAATAGTACAAGAATACATCGAGTAGAAATGTTCAAGTAACGGGAAAGCTTCTTGAGTAATAGACCGGATTGCTCTCACGTAATGAATAGTACAAGAATATATATCGAGTAGCAATGTTCAAATAACGTGAAAGCTTCTTGAGTAATAGACAGCATTGCTCTCACGAAATGAATAGAACAAGAATACATCGAGTAGAAATGTTCAAGTACTGTGAAAGCTTCTTGAGTAATAGGCCGGATTGCTCTCACGAAATGAATAGAACAAGAATACATCGAGTAGAAATGTTCAAGTAACGTGAAAGCTTCTTGAGTAATAGACCGGATTGCTCTCAGGAAATGAATAGAACAAGAATACATCGAGTAGAAATGTTCAAGTACTGTGAAAGCTTCTTGAGTAATAGGCCGAATTGCTCTCACGAAATGAATAGAACAAGAATACATCGAGTAGAAATGTTCAAGTAACGTGAAAGCTTCTTGAGTAATAGGCCGGATTGCTCTCACGAAATGAATAGTACAAGAATACATCGAGTAGAAATGTTCAAGTAACGGGAAAGCTTCTTGAGTAATAGACCGGATTGCTCTCAGGAAATGAATAGAACAAGAATACATCGAGTAGAAATATTCAAGTAACGTGAAAGCTTCTTGAGTAATAGACCGGATTGCTCTCACGTAATGAATAGAACAAGAATACATCGAGTAGAAATATTCAAGTAACGTGAAAGCTTCTTGAGTAATAGACAGGATTGCTCTCACGAAATGAATAGAACAAGAATACATCGAGTAGAAATGTTCAAGTACTGTGAAAGCTTCTTGAGTAATAGGCCGGATTGCTCTCACGAAATGAATAGAACAAGAATACATCGAGTAGAAATGTTCAAGTACTGTGAAAGCTTCTTGAGTAATAGGCCGGATTGCTCTCACGAAATGAATAGAACAAGAATACATCGAGTATAAATGTTCAAGTAACGGGAAAGCTTCTTGAGTAATGGACAGGATTGCTCTCAGGAAATGAATAGAACAAGAATACATCGAGTAGAAATGTTCAAGTAACGGGAAAGCTTCTTGAGTAATAGACCGGATTGCTCTCAGGAAATGAATAGAACAAGAATACATCGAGTAGAAATGTTCAAGTAACGGGAAAGCTTCTTGAGTAATAGGCCGGATTGCTCTCAGGAAATGAATAGAACAAGAATACATCGAGTAGAAATGTTCAAGTAACGGGAAAGCTTCTTGAGTAATAGACAGGATTGCTCTCACGTAATGAATAGTACAAGAATACATCGAGTAGAAATGTTCAAGTAACGGGAAAGCTTCTTGAGTAATAGACAG
This sequence comes from Prosapia bicincta, assembly GCA_036971475.1. Taxonomy (NCBI): domain Eukaryota; kingdom Metazoa; phylum Arthropoda; class Insecta; order Hemiptera; family Cercopidae; genus Prosapia; species Prosapia bicincta. The sequence continues at coordinate 136,244,228 of JBAIZL010000003.1, forward strand.
CATTGCTCTCACGTAATGAATAGTACAAGAATACATCGAGTAGAAATGTTCAAGTACTGTGAAAGCTTCTTGAGTAATAGGCCGGATTGCTCTCACGAAATGAATAGAACAAGAATACATCGAGTAGAAATGTTCAAGTAACGGGAAAGCTTCTTGAGTAATAGACAGCATTGCTCTCACGTAATGAATAGTACAAGAATACATCGAGTAGAAATGTTCAAGTACTGTGAAAGCTTCTTGAGTAATAGGCCGGATTGCTCTCACGAAATGAATAGTACAAGAATACATCGAGTAGCAATGTTCAAATAACGTGAAAGCTTCTTGAGTAATAGACAGCATTGCTCTCACGAAATGAATAGAACAAGAATACATCGAGTAGAAATGTTCAAGTACTGTGAAAGCTTCTTGAGTAATAGGCCGGATTGCTCTCACGAAATGAATAGAACAAGAATACATCGAGTAGAAATGTTCAAGTACTGTGAAAGCTTCTTGAGTAATAGGCCGGATTGCTCTCACGAAATGAATAGAACAAGAATACATCGAGTAGAAATGTTCAAGTACTGTGAAAGCTTCTTGAGTAAAAGACAGGATTGCTCTCACGAAATGAATAGAACAAGAATACATCGAGTAGAAATGTTCAAGTACTGTGAAAGCTTCTTGAGTAATAGACAGGATTGCTCTCACGAAATGAATAGAACAAGAATACATCGAGTAGAAATGTTCAAGTACTGTGAAAGCTTCTTGAGTAATAGACAGGATTGCTCTCACGAAATGAATAGAACAAGAATACATCGAGTAGAAATATTCAAGTAACGTGAAAGCTTCTTGAGTAATAGACCGGATTGCTCTCACGTAATGAATAGTACAAGAATATATCGAGTAGAAATATTCAAGTAACGTGAAAGCTTCTTGAGTAATAGACCGGATTGCTCTCACGAAATGAATAGAACAAGAATACATCGAGTAGAAATATTCAAGTAACGTGAAAGCTTCTTGAGTAATAGACCGGATTGCTCTCACGTAATGAATAGTACAAGAATATATCGAGTAGAAATATTCAAGTAACGTGAAAGCTTCTTGAGTAATAGACAGGATTGCTCTCACGAAATGAATAGTACAAGAATATATCGAGTAGAAATATTCAAGTAACGTGAAAGCTTCTTGAGTAATAGACCGGATTGCTCTCACGAAATGAATAGAACAAGAATACATCGAGTAGAAATATTCAAGTAACGTGAAAGCTTCTTGAGTAATAGACAGGATTGCTCTCACGAAATGAATAGAACAAGAATACATCGAGTAGAAATATTCAAGTAACGTGAAAGCTTCTTGAGTAATAGACAGGATTGCTCTCACGAAATGAATAGAACAAGAATACATCGAGTAGAAATATTCAAGTAACGTGAAAGCTTCTTGAGTAATAGACAGGATTGCTCTCACGAAATGAATAGAACAAGAATACATCGAGTAGAAATATTCAAGTAACGTGAAAGCTTCTTGAGTAATAGACAGGATTGCTCTCACGAAATGAATAGAACAAGAATACATCGAGTAGAAATATTCAAGTAACGTGAAAGCTTCTTGAGTAATAGACAGGATTGCTCTCACGAAATGAATAGTACAAGAATACATCGAGTAGAAATATTCAAGTAACGTGAAAGCTTCTTGAGTAATAGACAGGATTGCTCTCACGAAATGAATAGAACAAGAATACATCGAGTAGAAATATTCAAGTAACGTGAAAGCTTCTTGAGTAATAGACAGGATTGCTCTCAGGAAATGAATAGTACAAGAATACATCGAGTAGAAATATTCAAGTAACGTGAAAGCTTCTTGAGTAATAGACAGGATTGCTCTCACGAAATGAATAGTACAAGAATACATCGAGTAGAAATATTCAAGTAACGTGAAAGCTTCTTGAGTAATAGACAGGATTGCTCTCACGAAATGAATAGTACAAGAATACATCGAGTAGAAATATTCAAGTAACGTGAAAGCTTCTTGAGTAATAGACAGGATTGCTCTCAGGAAATGAATAGTACAAGAATACATCGAGTAGAAATATTCAAGTAACGTGAAAGCTTCTTGAGTAATAGACCGGATTGCTCTCACGAAATGAATAGAACAAGAATACATCGAGTAGAAATGTTCAAGTACTCTGAAAGCTTCTTGAGTAATAGACAGGATTGCTCTCACGAAATGAATAGAACAAGAATACATCGAGTAGAAATGTTCAAGTAACGTGAAATCGTCTTGAGTAGTAAGCCAGATTGCTCTCAGGAAAAAATGAACAAGAAGGGAAATAATGATTGCATTACGAGCACGAGACTAGCACAGTGCTATGTGTTTTCGATGTTACTGTATTGTATGCAAGCATGGTTATCTAGAACAATGTTAAAACTATTTACGAATCTTTGAATTGTCGAAAAAATGTTAAATTCTTTCATAAAAATGATAAGTATTTTTAAAACAAAAATTTTCAAGTCAATTCCTACTTTGGTCAACAAACAAAAATTTTATTTTAGTTACTTTTATTTTATAATAACAATTAATATATTTATGTATGTGATCATACATATTAAGAATCATAATATTAAGTGGCAAAATTGATAGCGAATTTCCTCGTAATTTTCAATTTTTTTCTCTATTCAGTACCTATATGGTGCTGGACTATTATTTTTGTTTGTTTCTATTTATTCAATCCTTTTTTCCTTTTCTTATTTATGAAGCAGATGTTGATCTATAATTTCTCATTCTATCCATCTCTTGTATTGCTTCACTAACGCAAGGAACATTCTTTTTATAATTTTATATACAGTACATATTTAAGTCATTGAGTTCTAGTAATAGGAAAGTTGGCTCAGCCAAAGTGCTGGATTTCAAACTCGTAGTAATTAGGTTCGAATACGACCGAGACATCAGCTTTTTTAAATTTTAATTGTTGAATAAATATTTGTAAAAACTTTATTAACATGACTACGGGTTAAAAAATGTACGGGTTGTACAAATGTATATATATATATAAGGAGAGTGTGAGCTAACAGAAGGAATTGAATAATACTATTATAAAACACGAAAGCTGAAATGTTTTAGACATGTCATTAGAAAGTCTAGAAAGCTTCAAACAAATGTCCAGGATTAGTGTTGGAGAAGTGGCAGGAATTCTTTATGGTTGAAAAACTTAAATGTGACAAACTGTTTGTGAATACAGTTGCTAAGCTTATAATAGCTGTAATAATTGCCAAAGTTTGTGTTGGATAAGGGACAAGAAGAAGAATGTTGACGTCACCACAGCAACATCAAAGTGTCGTATTAGCACATTACTGAAGGAACATCGTCCATCATACGAATAGTGCAATGATGAAGACGTTTATAGACTACCTGATGAAACAGTCGTACCAGTATAACAGGCTGATTCTCCCTTTTAATAACATTTCAGAAAAACTAAGGAATACAAATTTAAGACGTTTGGAGATTTTGAAACACATCTACGAAAACGCAGGCTCATAGACACCTTTTGGAACTAGCTCCTGAAGTATAGGTAAGTGCATTGTAATGGTTCAGGTTTGTAGTTTTTTTAAAGAAGATATATTTTCTCTGTATCTTAAGCAAGTTGACTTCATATTCCTCCATACGCCATTATTCAACGTATCTCTTCATGTGAAAAGAAATTAAGACAAACTGTTTAAACCACATAGCACACAAAAATTTAATAACAATAATAACAGCCACAACAATTTAGACACTTCCAAAGACACAAAACTATTTAGAGAAACTTTAAAAGTCAATGTAACATTTAAATAAGTGACATTTTAAAATTACAATGGTATTTAGTGACTCTTCAATCTCTCGAAAAGAATTTAGTGCTCTTAAAATCATTAATTATCAACAACACTTTCTAACAAGAACTTGTTAACCTTTACCTGCAATATATGCACAAGAGTACTCGCTCGAACGGACTTCCAACTAACCCCATGACAGTTGGTAACTTCGTAGCGAATCTTGTAGGTGTCTAATTACGAGACAAAAATGGAAGTTTATGGGGGGGGGGAGGTTTGACCAAGAAGTTTATTTTAGAGATAAGAAAATAAAACATTGGTAAACATTTTCTAAGTTAATGCTTAATACATCAATATATTCAGCATAATGTACATTACATGTACGTCACATATGTATGTCACGTCACATGTACGTGTACATGCCACGTCATGTATGTACGTCATATAATGTATAATGTACGTCAGTATGAGAAGTAAATACAATTTTTTAAACGATGACAAATGAAGGATTTATTATACTCTAACATAAAACTATGAAACATAAATTATAGACTTAAAATTTATTGAAAAACTAAGTTTTATAATATTTGAATTAATTTACATACATAGCGATTCACCTCTTTTTCCTTATTACTGAATTGCTAAATCTCTAGTTATTTTTTATTATATGTTGAAAATATTGGCCTGATATAAGATTCTCCAATCTCAATTTAATAAAAATATTAAATAATTGTAATACATTGTTTAAATAAATATATTTAAATTCATGAAATAAATATATTTCATTTATAATACGAAACCAATTAAAAAATGTATATGCTTTGCATTGTTGGTGTTGATTTAGTTTTTAAACTATAATTTTCACCACTGATTTGTCTCATTCCGAAATTTAAAAAAAAATCGCTGTTTCTTAAAAACTAATACGTTAGTGTTAGATTAAGAAGAAGTACAACCATTACTATTATCACATTAGTGTGTACTGCACCGGAAACTCAATTTGTATTCAAACTCTTTAATTGCACAACACATTTTTAATATATGTTGAACCCACAAAACAGTTTAAGGAAGTAAATTAGCCAGTTATGACGATATGTAATATAATCATTTATTTTTCTTACTAAAGAAATTTAATGCACTATCGCGTTTATGGAGTGTGCCTGCTACTCATCCTAAAGAGGTAGGACATGTTGGATTGTACTTTTAACGCCGACTTAGATAAGTTTTTGCATCTTTATAGACAAGGTATGAAAATCCTTTTTACCGATATTTAGAGTAAATTCCACTTTTTTCTTACCTTAAAGGCAAGAGGCCACAATAGTAGTTAAGCAAATGTATAAATCTAGGGTCAAAAGCCATTCCCAGATAGAATTCTTATAGACTCGGACCTTATGGGTGACAATAGGTATGTTTTGCCACAACCTGCCTACACATGCTCAAGTTACATATACTCACAGCTTATTGTGACCCCTGCAGCCATTTGTACACCTGCCATCGCTCCCATCACAAAAGTCAGTTTCAGCGACGTCACTGCTTCTCTCCGTTAATACAACAGCTGATCCGTCATTCCACTGCCGCACTTTACAGACCGCCTTGTTCTTCCCGCCGTGGTGTTTGTGCCGATGATGATGGTGGTGGTGGTGGTGATAGTGGTGTCTAGAAACAAATTATTAAATCTGTTATTTCTTGTTTATAAATTAAAAACGAAGTATTAGACTATATATAAAAATTGTAGCTTCCATCTTCAATAAACAAGGTAGGCTCGAATGGTCAACAAGAGGACCAATTCGTTTCTGTCCTCTTCAAATGCTAATTCCTAAGTTTATGCTTAAACTTACCAAATTATTAACCTGATGAAGTATATTTACTTACTGAGACACCACTTTTTCCATCGCTCTAAGCGATCTTTTTCGGTCAGTATCTCCGACTATCTTTTGAAATAATCAATAAGCTTCCATCTTCAATAAACAAGTTAGGCTCGAATGGTCAAAAGAGGACCAATTCGTTTCTGTCCTCTTCAAATGCTAATTCCTAAGCTTATGCTTAAACTTACCAAATTATTAACCTGATTAAGTATATTTACTTACTAAGACACCACTTTTTCCATCGCTCTAAGCGATCTTTTTCGGTCAGTATCTCCGACTATCTTTTGAAATAATCAATGAGATTGCTAAGTGAGGTCGAAAAAGTTTTGTATTAGTTTGTTTTTACAAAATTTACTTAAAATATAGGTTCGGGAAGTAATTAAAGAAGTCGGTTTCATCGGTCGTCATGCACCATATAATAGACTAATTAAATTTTTATATTTTTATTTAATGTATTATTTAGTTCGTTTTTATATGTTTAAGCCAATAATCCTTTGTATTATTATAAGGTTGAATAGATTTAAATTAAAATCTAAACCTATTAAACAAATCTAAAACTCAACAACATTAAATATAACAAATGTTACCAAGATATATAAAAACACAATAACAAGACATTGAATAATAAAGATACAAATAAATCAAAATTAATTTAATAAAACAAAACACCACTCTACAAACCACAGACAATGTAAGCTAATTCTTTAACAGAAATAATTAAATTTTATTTTAAAAAAGGCTAGATGATGAGTAAACATTTTACTTTTACATTTAAATTTTTTAAAGATGAAATAAAAATAATTACAAGCGGAAAAATTCGCGTTCACGAGCTCGTATCTTGACATCAACATATTAACTTTTAATTTGTCTTTCAACAAGGTATTTTTAACGTGTAGAAATCCAATAAAGCGTAAGATTTTAAATTGTTTTCCTAATTTCAGTAAGAAGTTATATTATTATTCTAACAAATATTTAGTGAAATGCTGCAAATATCGATCATATAGAATTTAAAACAAAAAAGTTGATTACCCTTAAATAATAAAAAAAAACATTTGGCCCAACAGAGATGCTCTTGAGTTGGAAATTTGGTTTTGTGAGGTGAGTTTTCCAACTGTTTCCAGGAACTAGTATACTTGAAGGCCTTTAACTTTGCTACAATTAACCGCTTTCCACTCGTATCCCGCCCGGCTTTAAGTCGTATCGTACCAAGTAGGTTTGCCCCAACCGATTGTAAAACTTTCTTAGCAAACTTAATTGGTTGATCAACTCTTAACTTCACGATTGTTCTGAACTGAATATTATTTGAGCCTTAGAGCTACGAAGCATGCATTCATTAACTTCAGGGAAATGTTTAGGTAGGGATTTACAAGTCAGTCAATATTAAAGACATATTGCTAAATAGCGTTTGGAATCCGTGAAATGTAAAAGACGTAACTTACAGCCATGTTATAACGTAACTTACAGACTTGATATAACGTATCTTACAGCCATGTTATAATGTAACTTACAGACTTGATATAACGTAACTTACAGCCATGTTATATCGTAATTTACAGACTTGATATAACGTAACTTACAGCCATGTTATATCGTAATTTACAGACTTGATATAACGTATCTTACAGCCATGTTATAACGTAACTTACAGACTTGATATAACGTATCTTACACCCATGTTATAACGTAACTTACAGACTTGATATAACGTATCTTACAGCCATGTTATAATGTAACTTACAGACTTGATATAACGTAACTTACAGCCATGTTATATCGTAATTTACAGACTTGATATAACGTATCTTACAGCCATGTTATAACGTAACTTACAGACTTGATATAACGTAACTTACAGCCATGTTATAACGTAATTTACAGACTTGATATAACTTATCTTATAGCCATGTTATAACGTAACTTACAGACTTGATATAACGTTGAAGGGTGATTCAATATTTTTAACAAATGATGCATAGTATGTGAAACAAATGTTTTCAGTGAAACTCCAATAGGAGTTTTGAATATATATTTTTAAAGAAATATAATTAAATTTATTTTTAGAATTTTGAACCTATTTTAATATAAAGTTATATTTTTTACGAAAATTATAAATTTTACAAACTAATATGAGGGATATGCAAAACATTTAAAATTAAGTGCACCTCATATTATTTTAGTAATTTTAATTTAATTTAGAAATTAATTTTGTATTTTTTTTTTTATTAAAAGTATTTTCTTAAACGATACTCTTAAAACGATACTTTTTTACCTAATTACTTGAGCTTAACCCTTCAAGCTGGGGCGTCTGTGCGCTCTGTTACCCTCGGTAAGAATATTGTACTACTGTCCGTCGCAGTGTCGTACCCTAGACAAAGATATTCATTCCTATGGTATCTCTTAGATTTTTTAAAAACTATTTGTTTAGCAAGAAGTAGGAATTTGGTTCTTCTCTATGACGTCATATTCCCGTACCTGTCATAGATAGATTATAATCTGTCTATGATAGACTATATCTGTCTATATAAAATAATTATTTTTGATTAATTTATCTGGATCTATGCAAACACCTTGTATATAGTAGTATAATAAAACCGAAATATTAGCACCTTTGGAAATACACTTTTATTTACACTAAAAATATCGTTATATAAATTATATAATTCGTTTATAAACATTAGTTGTGTTTACAAACTTTTACTCACCCATCCGTTGTAACATGTTTAACTTTGTGATGTGGCAAAACACTATTCCGAATACAGACTATGTTTACGAGAAAAAGTTGAACACTAGTATCTTTTTTGTCTTTGCAAACAGAAGAAAAATATAATAAAACAATTAATAATACACAACAAATAACACTAGTAAAACAAAGTCCCATCCAAGTGCTTCTGATGCTAGTAGATCCGATGCATACCGTAGGAAATGTTATGAGCGTGCATATTACTAACAGTAGTTATGATAATGATACTTATAAACATAATTCTTTAATTTTCATGAATACGCTTCCTAAATATTGTCAAAATTGTTAGAATGTTTTTTTATTATTATTATTTTAATTTAATTTCATTAATAATATTTTTTGTTTCAACTAGAAAAGAGTTATGTGTTCTTATATTAACTGTAACATTTATCAGTTGATTATCATAAGTTTTAGAGACAAAGTAATCTTAGCTAAAAGAAGCGGTAAAAGAAGTAGTTAGAATAATTTAAATCCCGCCCCAGGAAATACACTAATGCTGTTATGTGCGCTCTTTAAACACTGCCTTGAATGGTTGGAATTTAAAAACGTTTACAAACAACGTACTGAGAGATAACATTTCGATTGTACTACAAAATTATGATTTTATGGGTTTAAAACAATATTGTCTAAATACATAAACACACATATACACGCACGCAAATATAATTACACATTTACAATTAATTTCAGTATTGCATCCTTTTGTTTACTTTATTATATAAAGTGGTCTCGTTCAAGTGGGGGTACAGTAAAGTCTTGTCCCGATACGTTTCAGTCGCCATCATGCGTTGGAATAGTGAGGAGCGTGCCTTTGCCGTTGAGGCCTACTTTTCAAGCGGATGTTCGGTTATTGCAACACAGCGCGCATTTCGGAATCGCTTTAATTTAGCCCCGTTGGCTCCCGTCCCAGACCGCAAATCAATTGTTACATGGGTCACTACATTCAGACAAACTGCAAGTGCGACAAAACGAAGAACTGGAGTCCCTCGGCCCGTTAGATCACCTGAGAACATTGAAGCAGTGAGAGCGTCAATGTTGCGATCACCACGGCGTTCTGCGCGAAAACACGCATCTTCCCTTGGACTATCCGATCGTTCTGTGAGAAGAATTCTTCGTGATGATATTCATTTTCATCCCTATAAGATGGCGATAGTGCAGGAACTTTCAGAACGTGACTTCAATTCTCGGATGAACGCGTGTGAGCTTCTTCTTGATGTCGTTCCCGAGGGTGCTATTGTTTTTTTAGCGATGAAGCCCATTTTCATTTGTGTGGGTCGGTTAACAAACAAAACATGCGATACTGGGCTGACGACAACCTTCGAGAATTGCATCAAAGGCCTTTGCATTCACCCAAAGTCACAGTGTGGTGTGCAATTTCCTCAGCTGGAATTATTGGTCCCTGGTTTTTTGAGGAAAATGAGGTTACAGTGAAAGTGAATTCGGACCGGTATGTAAACATGCTACAGAATTTTTTTTTCTCACGACTAGAAGAGTTGGATTTGGGGGACACTTGGTTCCAACAAGACGGTGCAACAGCACACACTTCAAGAGCATCGATGGCTGTTTTAAGGGAACACTTTCCAGAGCGCCTTATCTCAATTAGAGGCGATTTGGAATGGCCGGCACGCTCTCCCGATCTGTCCTCTTGTGATTTTTTTCTATGGGGTTTTTTGAAATCCCGTGTTTATGTGAACCGTCTAAGAACCCTACAAGATTTGAAGACCAACATCCAAGAAGAAATTGCCAACATAACACCTGCTACGCTAACACGAGTCATGACAAACGCCAGAAATCGGTTTACGCAATGTATGGAGAATAAGGGACGCCACCTAACAGATTTGATCTTCAAAACAATGTAAATAAAATCTTTAGACATGTACCTACATTATAAAAAATAAATAAATATTTTCCAGATGCATACAATAGTTTTTATTGAGTTTTCAAAAAAGGAAGTTACGCTGCTGCACCCTGTACATGCACTAATAATTTTGACTAAATCCGATTCGGCTTTCAGAGATATGTCAATCTCACTCCATTTTCAAGCGCGTTAAAATGATGCTAAAGAAACCTTTACAATTACGGGCTAACCAAGTTGTAACACATGAGTGTGTGAGTATCTTTCATATGTATTGGTAAATTTTACTCTTGTATTGTTTTGGGAGGTACCCCTAGTGATTGCCTCCCTCTTTATTAGTTTTTTAATTAGTTCTTCATTGAGTATCTTTCATTTGTATTGGTAAATTTTACTCTTGTATTGTTTTGGGAGGTACCCCTAGTGATTGCCTCCCTCTTTATTAGTTTTTTAATTAGTTCTTCATTGAGTATCTTTCATTTGTATTGGTAAATTTTATTCTTGTATTATTTTGGGAGGTACCCCTAGGGATTGCCTCCCTCTTTATTAGTTTTTTTAATTAGTTCTTCATTGAGTATCTTTCATTTGTATTGGTAAATTTTATTCTTGTATTATTTTGGGAGGTACCCCTAGGGATTGCCTCCCTCTTTATTAGTTTTTTTAATTAGTTCTTCATTGAGTATCTTTCATTTGTATTGGTAAATTTTATTCTTGTATTATTTTGGGAGGTACCCCTAGGGATTGCCTCACTCTTTATTAGTTTTTTTAATTAGTTCTTCATTGAGTATCTTTCATTTGTATTGGTAAATTTTATTCTTGTATTATTTTGGGAGGTACCCCTAGGGATTGCCTCCCTCTTTATTAGTTTTTTAATTAGTTCTTCATTGAATATCTTTCATTTGTATTGGTAAATTTTATTCTTGTATTATTTTGGGGGGTACCCCTAGGGATTGCCTCCCTCTTTATTATTTTTTTAATTAGTTCTTCATTGAATATCTTTCATTTGTATTGGTAAAGTTTATTCTTGTATTATTTTGGGGGGTACCCCTAGGGATTGCCTCCCTCTTTATTATTTTTTTAATTAGTTCTTCATTGAGTATCTTTCATTTGTATTGGTAAATTTTATTCTTGTATTATTTTGGGAGGTACCCCTAGGGATTGCCTCCCTCTTTATTAGTTTTTTAATTACTTCTTCATTGAGTATCTTTCATTTGTATTGGTAGATTTTATTCTTGTATTGTTTTGGGGGGTACCCCTAGGGATTGCCTCCCTCTTTATTAGTTTTTTAATTAGTTCTTCATTGAGTATCTTTCATTTGTATTGGTAGATTTTATTCTTGTATTGTTTTGGGGGGTACCCCTAGGGATTGCCTCCTTCTTTATTAGTTTTTTAATTAGTTCTTCATTGAGTATCTTTCATTTGTATTGGTAGATTTTATTCTTGTATTATTTTGGGAGGTACCCCTAGGGATTGCCTCCCTCTTTATTAGTTTTTTAATTAGTTCTTCATTGAGTATCTTTCATTTGTATTGGTAAATTTTACTCTTGTATTATTTTGGGGGGTACCACTAGGGATTGCCTCCCTCTTTATTAGTTTTTTAATTAGTTCTTCATTGAGTATCTTTCATTTGTATTGGTAGATTTTATTCTTGTATTGTTTTGGGGGGTACCCCTAGGGATTGCCTCCTTCTTTATTAGTTTTTTAATTAGTTCTTCATTGAGTATCTTTCATTTGTATTGGTAGATTTTATTCTTGTATTATTTTGGGAGGTACCCCTAGGGATTGCCTCCCTCTTTATTAGTTTTTTAATTAGTTCTTCATTGAGTATCTTTCATTTGTATTGGTAAATTTTACTCTTGTATTATTTTGGGGGGTACCACTAGGGATTGCCTCCCTCTTTATTAGTTTTTTAATTAGTTCTTCATTGAGTATCTTTCATTTGTATTGGTAAATTTTATTCTTGTATTATTTTGGGAGGTACCCCTAGGGATTGCCTCCCTCTTTATTAGTTTTTTAATTAGTTCTTCATTGAGTATCTTTCATTTGTATTGGTAAATTTTATTCTTGTATTATTTTGGGAGGTACCCCTAGGGATTGCCTCCCTCTTTATTAGTTTTTTAATTAGTTCTTCATTGAGTATCTTTCATTTGTATTGGTAAATTTTATTCTTGTATTATTTTGGGAGGTACCCCTAGGGATTGCCTCCCTCTTTATTAGTTTTTTAATTAGTTCTTCATTGAGTATCTTTCATTTGTATTGGTAGATTTTATTCTTGTATTGTTTTGGGGGGTACCCCTAGGGATTGCCTCCCTCTTTATTAGTTTTTTAATTAGTTCTTCATTGAGTATCTTTCATTTGTATTGGTAGATTTTATTCTTGTATTGTTTTGGGGGGTACCCCTAGGGATTGCCTCCCTCTTTATTAGTTTTTTAATTAGTTCTTCATTGAGTATCTTTCATTTGTATTGGTAGATTTTATTCTTGTATTATTTTGGGAGGTACCCCTAGGGATTGCCTCCCTCTTTATTAGTTTTTTAATTAGTTCTTCATTGAGTATCTTTCATTTGTATTGGTAAATTTTACTCTTGTATTATTTTGGGGGGTACCACTAGGGATTGCCTCCCTCTTTATTAGTTTTTTAATTAGTTCTTCATTGAGTATCTTTCATTTGTATTGGTAAATTTTATTCTTGTATTATTTTGGGAGGTACCCCTAGGGATTGCCTCCCTCTTTATTAGTTTTTTAATTAGTTCTTCATTGAGTATCTTTCATTTGTATTGGTAAATTTTATTCTTGTATTATTTTGGGAGGTACCCCTAGGGATTGCCTCCCTCTTTATTAGTTTTTTAATTAGTTCTTCATTGAGTATCTTTCATTTGTATTGGTAAATTTTACTCTTGTATTGTTTTGGGAGGTACCACTAGTGATTGCCTCCCTCTTTATCAGTTTTTTAATTAGTTCTTCATTGAGTATCTTTCATTTGTATTGGTAAATTTTATTCTTGTATTATTTTGGGAAGTGCCCCTAGGGATTGCCTCCCTCTTTATTAGTTTTTTAATTAGTTCTTCATTGAGTATCTTTCATTTGTATTGGTAAATTTTATTCTTGTATTATTTTGGGAGGTACCTTTAGGGATTGCCTCCCTCTTTATTATTTTTTTAATTAGTTCTTCATTGAGTATCTTTCATTTGTATTTGTAAATTTTACTCTTGTATTGTTTTGGGGGGTACCCCTAGTGATTGCCTCCCTCTTTATTAGTTTTTTAATTAGTTCTTCACTGAGTATCTTTCATTTGTATTGGTAAATTTTACTCTTGTATTGTTTTGGGAGGTACCACTAGTGATTGCCTCCCTCTTTATTATTTTTTTAATTAGTTCTTCATTGAGTATCTTTCATTTGTATTTGTAAATTTTACTCTTGTATTATTTTGGGGGGTACCCCTAGGGATTGCCTCCCTCTTTATTAGTTTTTTTAATTAGTTCTGCATACATTTGCCTTGTTACCTAACCTCTCACATTGAAAGCATTTCATTTGTTGATTAGGATTGTTTTATTTCTATATTGTTTTTCATTATTATTGAAATGACTATATGCATTTGGATTACGGAATGGCCTAAACTGTTGTTCACTATTTTGATGTCTAACATGATCATTATAGGCTATATTTTGAATTTGTATCAACATTTCATTGAAGTCGTTTAAACATGTAGGATTATTTATAAACATTAATTTGTTTCTGGTCTCAGGATTCATACTTAGTTTAATTAATTCCACCAACTCACTTTCTGAGTATCCATGTAGTAACATTTGATTATTCTCGTTAACAAACTTTACATAAAGAGGTAAAGGTTCGCCTGTACCTTGTGGTCTATTAATTGAGTCCCTTTTCAAATTCTCTCTTAAATTTATTGGTATAAAGGTCTTTAAAAGGTCTTGGTGAAAATCTTTTAAATTAACATTATGTTCTATTGCTATTATTAATTTGTCCAACAACGGACCTGTTGCATATATCATACTACGTTCTAATATTTATTTATCTAAACGTTTTCTTCTGGTTTTAATTTAATTACTACCCTAATGAAGTTTAACAATTTCTTTGACTCTAATCCATCAGTTATTACAAAGAGTTCTAAATATTTTTCTAATGGATTAGTTTACTTATTATACAGTCTAAAATCAAACACTGCATTTTGAAGTCTTACCCTTGGATACAAACTTGCTACATTGGATGTAACTACTGTTTCAAAATTACTTAAAAATACCTCTTCTGTATTTACCTCTGACATATTTTCTTCAGACAACTTTCTTATAGCCTACACTTTTAAATCTGGATCTACATTTAATTAATTTAGGGCTTTGCTCAAATCATTTAATTTTTCCAACATATCTGTAATTTCGTCCCTAATCTGTGGTTCTATTTTAAATTTTAACAAAACATTACATCTAGTTTTTACATGTGTTAATTTAGTTTTAGCTCTAACTGTATCTACAGTTCTAGGATCATTTTTTAATTCATTAATGTTTTTTGTCCACGTTTTGAACTTTTCAGATATGACAGTAAATTCATTGGCCGCATTTATCTTTGAAATTGATAGGGTTTGCTATAATACTACTGTCCTTTAAGACTTTTCTTAAAATTTTTTTAACATCCGCAACAACAGAATCACTCCTAAGAGTAATATATCTTAAGCCTAACTCATATTCTATTTCTTCCTTAGATAATAGATCAACCTTTAAAGCCATTTTGTTTTTTTTTTCAAAACTATCAGCCCGCATCAGAAAACCAAGCGAATATCTTTCACTAAATAAACAAGCAATCTTGGAGTGTTTAAACATTTATTTCTTTATGTATCCAACTATCTAAAAACAGGTTTATACAATGTAGCCTGACTTACTACTCCCTTGTTCAAACAAGCATTTCCTGTTAAGACTAACTACGCATTATCAAAAAAACTGGTTTATACTAGTAGCATCACTGACTCCAATTCTTTTCAGGTTACAACTGCCCGAATCAAAAATCAACTTTTCTTTCCAATTATTATTTTAAAATTTTTACTGAGCGCACTAAACTTTATATTTAAATTTTAGAAAGAAAAACAGCAGAGTAGCGCAATTTATGTAACACATAAATATATTTTAAATAAATTTTTAAGAAATGTAAGTGTTGAATATTGCAGTTATCTGTTACATAATGAATAAAGTTACCTACAAAGTCAAGAGCATTCCTAAATTGAACTTCAGAATGGTGCATTCAATAAATTTACCAATTGTTTCCAAATAAAATAAATCCATTTTTAATGTACAAAATTTACATATAAGATAAAAGAGAAAATAAAATTAGAAACGTTTACACTGTTTTAGATCTGGTTTTTAACTTTGTTTAACATGTTAAGAATGTACACAAATATTTTCACTATTTTAGAATTTATGGCATTGACATATGATATCCCTAAAGAGATTTCTTCTATATAAAACAAAATACATTTCAAATTAATTTATCTAAGAGTTGAAACTTTGTTATTGCATCCCATGTATTAATCATAACTTTCTGCATTATTAAAATATGAAAACTTGTACTATTTTGCCGTCCCGAGTTAAACTTTGAAAGTAAAATTTTGATTTCACATCACCTTATATAAAATTAATTATTTACTTAACTGAAACTGGTATTTATGTTGTACATTTATGTTGTCCTGGATCAGGCCTTCCCATTATTCATTTTGGATACATGTTGGCTAGGGAGCTCGCCAGATGTTGAATAATCAGTGATGAAACGTTTATAAAAATAATAAAGGAAACTTTTTGATACTTCTTAACATAATTGACTTAAATTAAATTGAAACTGTTAAAATAAAATTTGTTCTTGATACGCCCCTTGCAGCGTCCTTTCGGTTCGAAGTCCTAACCAAGAACGTGTTCAGAGTTCATTTTGCGATGACTGACCTTCTGCGCAATTTTCCGGCGCATTTTTAACTGTCAGCTGTTGTCATAAAAAAAAATGCCTGTGTAAATCATATCTCAACCAGTACTACTGTACACAGAATTATTATTTACAATTTTTTAAAATTTTTATTTTCAAACTAATATCTTAGTTTGTTTTCTGTTGCTGCTGTAATATGTAACAATTTTGCCTAAAATTATGTTACAAAGTAAAAAAAATAATATTCCATCTAACTATACACCATTAGTATGTATGAAGTGATATGAACGTATTTACACTCTACAATCTTAAAGTGGAAACACTCTTTCTCTTAAGGCAATAAAATTGTAGCTTACTTGTGGCCGTTAGAAGACTGTGAAGAAGACGTGAGCTTATTGGGCGACTCAACGGTCCTTTGGTAGCCTTCCTTAGATCTACTCTTGCCAGCTTTCATAGCCACAACCTTGCTGTCAACCAGAGCGGCCAGCAGTGACTCCAACTGGACCATCTTCCAATGGCTTCCGTTGTCCTGGATCAAAATAAATACACTTCGATTACTCATTTAATTACCCCAGAAAATAGGTATTTATATATAGTGTAAAGTTTACACTGAATCAAATGTAAATACAAAGTACACATGCGTTTCCAATATACTTAATGCTGAAAGATTCTTAATAAAACTCGTAAAGTTATAAGTAACTGAAAATAGACTTTGTTTAACCAATTTAGTGTTGGTGACGACACTGGTGGCTACTTCCTTGTCGCGAGTAACAGGAAACATTGAAGCTACGACGTCGGATGCAGTCATCCGCCAATAAAAACGCTTGAAACCTTTGTGAGAAATTACTGCAACCCGCACTGAAAGTATTCAAGTACTTACGTGTTCACTTAAGTGGATACATCAAAACAATATCTGGAATGTATTTTTGAAAATTTTTTATAGATAATTTTTATTTTGGTATTCTGAACTACTTAGTAAATGTTTATCTTTAAGAGAATAAACGAACAGAACATTGACTTTGAATGTAACTAAACTCATAGATCGATTATTAAATAAATTATAATCTAAAGTAAGAAATATTGCTTTAAAACTCTTCACTGTATATTTTTGTTTTTTACAAGATCTAACGGTATGGGTTTATGCTCGGTATGTATGAGGGTTGGCTTGAAGTTAAAAGGCTGTCATTCCTCCCCTTTACCATTCTTCTGTTTCACCATCTTTTCATTTCTTCTTTTCACTCTTCCCCTGTGTTTGTGGTAGCTTTAGAGTTAAGTAATAATGAACAAATAATAATTTGAATATTGTTCAAATCTAAAATATTCTTGTAACGATTATTTCCAGTGCGAATATTTGTCAGTGCTTTTGTATTAATTTCAACCAATCATTCGGCCATTCTTTAGGAACTTAACTAATAAGTCTGAACAATAGGACGAGGAAAAATGAGGTTATACGTAGACATGATAAATATTATTCAATCAAAATAGAGAATTAAAGAAATCACCAATTCCTGATAATCTGTGCCAAAATATGAGATATTTTCTCTAAACATGGGAAAACCACGAGCGATTTTGATTTAGTTTGAAAATGTGCAGAAAGTTGAAGGAACTATACACTCGAATCCCACCAAGGTTTACCTTGCAAACAATTGATTTTTCATTCCGATCAAATAATCTACACACAAATAATTTAGAACAGCAGTTACTCGATATCTGAAACTTTGTAAAACTGTCACAAAGGTAAACATTTCCGATAACTGAGATACAGATCTCGATACGAATATAGAAAATTACAACCGTTAATAACTAATATATTATTTACTCATGTATTATTATTATTATTATTATTATTATTATTATTATTATTAATGACCCTAACCCAATCAACAACTGTAAATCAATTAGCAATTGTAATCAGTCCTGTAAAATGTCTGGAAGATTATTATTTATTAATCAGTAACTGACCTAAACTCGTTAGTCCTAAACTGTATTAATTACTTCAGTAAAGCAGTTCTGTTCGACCAGGATTGAGATCTTGAGAGGCTCTATGCAGTTTAACGTTCTCTAGAGATGTCGAAGCATTAATCAAGCAATGCTTCGTCGATTATAATAAAGCTTTTGATAGGATAAATAATGTTTTGAAATAAAATATTTCAGTCACAGATATCTGTAAATCGTATATAAATTATTTTACAGAAATAATAAATCAACAAGCTACAAATAAAATAAATAATAAACCTGGAGTAAGACAGAATTGCACTATTCTCTTGGAAATAATGTTTACTGCATAATATGAATATAATGAGCAGAAAAAAATCTCAGAAATAAAAATCAACGGAGTATTAGTTAAAACATTATGGTACAAAAACACACTATGGATATAGTTAGCTTCATGAAAGACCCTAAATAAAAGTAATGGATAAAATTGTTAAAGGCGACGAACCTAGGGCTGGATTTCCAACTAATCCCGAGCAGAGTTGGGCAAAGAAACTCTTTTGTGAGATCGGAATCCCTCACTCATTGAAAGAAGTCAACTCCCAACTCTCTCTCTCCCCTCAACTATGTTAGTGGAAGGCAACTATACTTTGGTATTTTAATAATATTTTTTTTTATTATTATATTATAATGTTTAATAATAAAACCTAAAATAAAATGTTTACTTATTTTAATAATTTTATTGCCTTTTAAAAAACATAAATTATTTTGTATATTATTATTAGCTTTTTTCAATTGTTATAAAAAATAGAATTATTTTGAGTGAATATTGTTTCTTTAAGAAATTAATATGGAAGGTAAATTAGCCATTAAAAAATATTATTTTTGTAAATGTAAGTATAAACATATTTTCTCCAATTTACAAAATATTTCAGTTGTTGAATTGTACATCTTGAGATTTTTATAACGCTTATTTGTAAATAGTGCCCAGTAGATGTTTAGATAAATGTAACGAAATTGTATTAGTGGCTAATAGTAGAACAAAACACGTGGGGCGCGAGGCTAGTAGTAACTCCACAACAAAACACGTGGGGAGCGAGGCTAGTAGTAACTCCACAACAAAACACATGGGGCGCAAGGCTAGTAGTAACTCCACAACAAAACACGGAGGCGCGAGGCTAGTAGTAACTCCACAACAAAACACGAGCGAGGCTAGTAGTAACTTCACAACAAAACACGTGGGGCGCGAGGCTAGTAGTAACTCCACAACAAAACACTTGGGGCGCGAGTGAAGAATGAAACGAATAGGTCCACTCCTCATGCCTCATTCTGTTTCCAAATTGAAGTGGTTCAGGAGCGATGATCGGCGATCACTAGGGAATTAGGCTGCAGGGAGTGGTGATGTGTGGTAGGGTTAGCAGATCGAAAAAGCGATCTCTCATTTTGTCTAAAACAAACGAATGTGTTGTGGCTTAGCAACGAGTAAAAATAACACTCCCTAACGCATAGCTTCACTCAAACATCACTCTTTAAAAGGAGTTGACTTCTTGAGTGGATCTCCCATCTCTAGTCCCAAGTCTAGAAGCTTATAATACCAGAAGGAACATTGGTAGGATTAAAATTATAATTTCAAATAGTAATGAAATGTTTATGATAAGCTAAGAAAAGTCTTGTTTTTATTATTTTTTTAATATAGTTTATTGAAGCATGTACTTATTGTGTTGTTTAGTATTCAATAAACGTAAACAGATAATGGCAAATAATGGCCTAGAATATCACTCGGGTCTTTCCAAGACAGCTGCTAGTTCTACTCATACACTTTGCTGTTGGTGTAACATACTTTTTATTAAAAGTTAATAGAAAAAATATTTTTTTAATAGCCTATCTGTAACATATTTAATTTCATTTTAAACTCAAAAACACTTCTATGATCAGACGGGTGCTGTAAAGATTTATTGCACTACTAATACTTGGGAATACGGAATATTTTGTATGAATTATTCAGTATTTATTTTAATTAGTAATCCATCTATGTATTTCTTTATATATAATTTAGTTTATAGTTTACGTGACTTCACTATGAAAACAAATACTGATGTGTTCAATTTATTAAATTATTGAATACTGAAATGTACTAATTGGGAGCAGTATTGGGATCAAAAACAAAATTAAAATATACGATAAAGTTTCTCGCAGCCATCCAGCGTTGTTTCAATTAATGCAATTACATTATACATGAATGTTACATTATATATTATCTTAATTACTTTATAGCTAATTACAAGTGTAAACTTTTGGATAAACTATTTTCTTTAACAACCAATAAACTGAATTGTGATAACTTCAAAACATTTGTTATTAAATATGTATTCATTTTTCCGTTCAGTAATGCTTCACAAGTATTTTTCTACTTTTTTTTAAAATTATATGAAAAGTTAGTTCTCTGACTAAATATATAAATGTGTACTATGATCGCTTAATGTTTATAATTCTATTTAAATTTTACTCACAAATTTACTCAAAAGTAACTCCCAATTTTGATTCATAGAATAATTAATTCTAACTACATTAATTTTCAAGCTTAAATCCAAATTTCTGCTCTTTCGTTGCCAGGAACTCCGGCGTTGCTGTATACCTATTGCTGGGTTACCATCCACTCGGAGGAAATGAGTTCTCACAGTCTATGAGGCACTGGATTGTTCTCTAGGAGTCAGTTGCGGCTAAGTGCAGCTATTGCTGGCTGTGAGTCTGGGGAGTGGACCACAGTTGTGGGCTGCAGTTGTCCAGAAGCTTGGTAGACCTCGCTGTCGTAATTACTACCATTCCTTCTCCCTGAGTTATGAAATGGTTGACATTACCACCCGCTCTCATCCCGAAAGAAAAGTCAGGAGTTTCGTAAAGCCATGTGGGATCGGTAGAATCATCCTCTACAATAATAATTATATCAATGTCAAATTTTAAAATGTCAGTTTTTAACCCAGAATGTTTAGCATTCCTCAATCCACCCTCATTCATAGAGGGTTTAAAAAACATTGCGGTGGCTGTAGAAGATTTAGCGTTACCCAGAGTCCACATAGCGGACTGCAAAGTTCCACCCCACCTTACATAACCAGGCTAATGCCTAGGAAACCCGTCAAGAAACTATTTCTTCTCTTGAGCAACCACCCCTGGACGAGGGTTAGTACAGTGATAACAATCTAAAGTTTCTAAAATCTAACTGATAACAAGAACTAAAGTACTTTTTGCTTTAATTTCTTTTTTTTATTACCATTTATCAAATACATTAGATTTTATTGGTAACATAAAATCAGCTTTTAGGTGTTAATTTGAAAATTACAATTTCAGCTGTATTACAATAGTTATAAAAACACAAATTTAGAAATACCTACCAAAAAGACATTGTCTCTATAGATAAACTATACTGTATATTGTTTTACATTTTAATTTTCAAATAGTCACGTAAAATCCAATATTCTTACTCACATTTATACGCTTTCTTGAGATTGTCCTCACAACATCAGATCAACAATCACCAGATTTGTGATGGAGTTAATTGACGATTTTTACGTAGTGACTGTAGACAACTGTGCAAACAAACTGCAAAAACTAACAATTGAATCAATCAGAAAAATTTTGTCATTGTTGTTATGTAAGGACAGACTTGCAAATGATTTATCTTCAATTTAGACTTCTCTTTCCATCCCAGTTAAGAACAGATCTATTCAAGTGGGCGACCCTGATCACGCGTGCCATGAGTCCATCTCCCCTTTCTCACCCTTCTTCTTACAGTCGGGTATATTGGATGGATACCTCTTTCCATCCCAGTTAAGAACAGATCCATTCAAGTGAGCGACACTGACCACGCGCGCCATGAGTCCATCTCCCCTTTCTCACCCTTCTTCTTAGAGTCGGGTATATTAGATGGATACCTCTTTCCATCCCAGTTAAGAACAGATCCATTCAAGTGAGCGACACTGACCACGCGCGCCATGAGTCCATCTCCCCTTTCTCACCCTTCTTCTTACAGTCGGGTATATTAGATGGATACCTCTTTCCATCCCAGTTAAGAACAGATCCATTCAAGTGAGCGACACTGACCACGCGCGCCATGAGTCCATCTCCCCTTTCTCACCCTTCTTCTTACAGTCGGGTATATTGGATGGATACCTCTTTCCATCCTAGTTAAGAACAGATCTATTCAAGTGAGCGATACTGACCACGCGTGCCATGAGTCCATCTCCCATTTCTCACCCTTCTTACAGTCGGGTATATTGGATGGATACCTCTTTGTTATCCCGATAGATAGTTGGGATGCCTCAAGTAGTTGACATTGTACACATGATGGCATTATCGTCCTTACATCCTCTAACAGAAGGGTTTTACGTTACCCTACTTTAACCCTACTTATATTAAAATCCTTCTTATCAGGCAACAATATGTATACTGGCCGATTATGTTCAAAAACAACAAAATATTTAGCTTCAAAGTTTACAGAAAATTTGACACAATCACAAAGCCTTTTTGAAATTTATACACTGAGACATTAAACAGCCCAGAATCTTATGGCAGCATTGTATTAGTTGAAGTTAAACTTTGGCCTTTAATTTCCCTCGAGACTTGACGTCCTGTAGGTTGACAGAAGAATAAACCGTTTTTTGACACAACCCTTGAAACAGTTGTAGCTAAGGACAAATAATGCAGGAATACATCAAAACTGAAAATTAAATATCCTCAATAGAATTTACGTGAATGTAAAAAAATAGGTCACAATAAGAGCACTACAGTGACCGTTTGCTTCTCCAACGTCTCCCTCTTCTCTTAATCAATATTTCCCTAATTATCCCTCAACCATTTTCTCATCTTGCTATAGAAATAACCTCAAAAATACTATTTGTGAGTGTCATGTAAAGACAAAAAAATCAACGACCTTTTGTTTTTCTATTCCATGGTATTTAATCGCAATTTTACTTATATTGAATAAGATCCTAGCATTATTTCCATGTAAGAGAGCAATGAACTTGGTGTAATATTTTCATAACAGCAGTCTTTCAACTTCCATTCAACTAAATAAATTAAAATGTTTTCTATTTTTAATATATTATATTCGACGCTATTCTTAAGAAAAGGTTTTTTATATTTTTCAAACGAGTACATTCTTAAATACGGCTGTAAAACTAAAATATAGAAGCTTTCTCTTATAGTTTAATTAAATCTTTTACTTTGTATTACGTCGCATAAAGTTGCAAGAGTTTCTCAAGTATTAAAAACGTTGTAGAATAGGAACTAGTGATTTCATGAAACATAAAATTGAGAACTAAACTAAAGTGAAGTTAAATCTTCCGTTTTTTTTAAAATTAAAATATGTTGAATTTTATATTTCGTTAAATGTTTTTTCAATTGATTTTTAAATCGTTAGGCTACTGTTTCCATTCTCTCGCGACAAATATTTTAACGCTAGCGTTGGAAAAATTTATTGGAAAAGTCATTGAAAGTTGAGTGAAAAATATTTTCATCTTCAAACCGCTCTATTCGGATTTTTTTCAGGAAACACTGTTATAAAAAATATCGGTGTCCAACGTAGAAACTCATTTACAACCTGGAAGCTGGTAGTCACCTCTCTTCACTCAGGTCACGAACAGACGTAAAGGCGACTTGCGGACACGATGTAATACTTTACCGTACTCTCAGCTTCAAGGAGTCTTTTTATCCACTCCTTAGTCCTGCCATACCCTTCTGTTTCCTTAGAAGAGATGTAATGGGAAGACAAATGTTTATGTCCTTGATAAAAAGAAGGTCTTCTTCATGTAGGCTACGGAACCCTGCACTGAATAGCACTGACCCTATTCATGGGATATTATACCCCCTACCAGAGGATATTATGTCTTTACTTTCACCCTTCTTATATTTACATTTCCTTCTTATAATTCGTACGCGATAATAGTCATAATGACTGAACCCTAATTAAAACTTGATAAAATCAACCTGCACCGGTAAAGCAGCTAAAAACCCCCTTTGCTGGTTGTTTTTGTTATTCCGAGAGTGTCGCTAACTTTATACCTCCAAGGATAAATTTTGAAAATTAAATAATATTTTGTGCTACTTTAATGCTTAAAATGAAAAACATTTAGAGAAAATTTGTGAAATAAATTTTTCTTAATTTGAATAAATTTCAAAATTTAGAATACTGATTGTTCATTAATTTTTGTACGTATACAGAGATGATGCTTATTTGAGTTACCATGTTAGTGATTTTCAAGAAATAATGAGATTTTGAAAACGAACTTCAAATTTAAATTTTCTAAAACTATAGAAGGAAATATTCAAAGCAAGAGATTTTTTTTTAAAGTTTGTTTAAACCTTCATCCTCCGTTGCAGCAATTTTCTCATGGATACAAGACGGAGCTAGTTCATTTAAGCCCTTTTCGTTCGTCTTATTTCCCAAATATGCGCAATCGTGTAACAAAGAAGCGTTCAATGACCATCGCACACGCGTACTTATTTAAAGTTCGCAGACGCATTATTTATCTAAACATCGCATACCCAGCACTAAAGATATTATCAACTAATTTTGTGTGAATTTTTGCTCTATTTATATAATTTCCCTATAGAGCTTTAAATTAATATGAATTTTGTTGCAGAACTGTCAGAAAATGTTTTTTTTACAGTTTATAAGAGATTAGCAAGACATTTTATCATCCTTCCGGCGGATATTTAATCCCTAATCCTCCTCACCATGCTCCTGACATCAACTGTTAGACAGCAGAAATAATTTGATGTTTCCTCAGGCAGTTGAAATACAAAACCCTAAGTGACAGTTTTTCCTTCGTAATATCACGTGATTAGAATTGAATTCATGAATTTCATATTTAAATGTGATATATTATTCTACATGGTTTAGTGTCTGGATTTCGACGTGAAACTGTGGTTAGAGTTTATTATTGAACATTGAAGCGAAATTTTCAATAAATTCAATTTAAAGTCCAATGCCATAAAATTATGAAAATAAATATATAAAACTTATTACTATTTATAACAAAACTATATCTCCACAAGGTTGATATCTTGATAGTAGGCCAGAACTCTGAACTAAACTAGAACAACTCTGAAAAACAACAATATTCATACTACAAACTAAATAAATAAACTAAAGACACTTGTAAATATGTTACACCTGCCTATAGTATCACTTACTTTTATAATTGTTGTGGTCCGCCGTCTTCACGAGAGCGACTAGCTTTTAACTAAAACCACTCGTAAATATGTTACACCTGCCTATAGTATCACTTACTTTTATAATTGTTGTGGTCCGCCGTCTTCACGAGAGCGACTAGCTTTTAACTAAATCCACTCGTAAATATGTTACACCTGCCTATAGTATCACTTACTTTTATAATTGTTGTGGTCCGCCGTCTTCACGAGAGCGACTAGCTTTTAACTAAAACCACTCGTAAATATGTTACACCTGCCTATAGTATCACTTACTTTTATAATTGTTGTGGTCCGCCGTCTTCACGAGAGCGACTAGCTTTTAACTAAAACCACTCGTAAATATGTTACACCTGCCTATAGTAATCACTTACTTTTATAATTGTTGTGGTCCTCCGTCTTCACGAGAGCGACTAGCTTTTAACTAAATCCACTCGTAAATATGTTACACCTGCCTATAGTATCACTTACTTTTATAATTGTTGTGGTCCGCCGTCTTCACGAGAGCGACTAGCTTTTAACTAAATCCACTCGTAAATATGTTACACCTGCCTATAGTATCACTTACTTTTATAATTGTTGTGGTCCGCCGTCTTCACGAGAGCGACTAGCTTTTAACTAAATTCACTCGTAAATATGTTACACTTGCCTATAGTAGCACTTACTTTTATAATTGTTGTGGTCCGCCGTCTTCACGAGAGCGACTAGCTTTTAACTAAATCCACTCGTAAATATGTTACACCTGCCTATAGTATCACTTACTTTTATAATTGTTGTGGTCCGCCGTCTTCACGAGAGCGACTAGCTTTTAACTAAAACCACTCGTAAATGTGTTACACCTGCCTATAGTAGCACTTACTTTTTTAATTTTTGAGGTCGGCCGTTTTCACGAAAGCTACTAACTTTTAACTAAAACCACTCGTGAATGTGTTACACTTGCCTAGTAGCACTTACTTTTATAATTGTTGAGGACAGCCGTTTCGAAAGATGTGTCCCATTGTCAACTCATTTGTCAGACCGTAACTTCGGTCTGAATTGACAATGCGATACATCTCCTGAAGACGGCCGTCCTCAACAATTATAAAAGTAAGTGCTACTATAGGCAAGTGTAACATATTCACGAGTGGTTTTAGTAAAAATGTAGTAGCTCTCGTGAAGATGGCCGACCTCAACAATTATAAAAGTAAGTGCTACTATAGGCAAGTGTAACATATTCACGAGTGGTTTTAGTAAAAATGTAGTAGCTCTCGTGATGATGGCCGACCTCAACAATTATAAAAGTAAGTGCTACTATAAGCAAGTGTAACATATTTACGAGTGGATTTTGTTAAAAGCTAGTAGCTCTCGTGACGACGGAATTAATTATTGTTAAAAAAATGTTCAACTTACTCTCACGCAACATTGTGTTTGTTGCTGTAACAAAGTGAGTTTTAATGAGTGGGAAATATAAACTAAAATCAGTTATGATTATTTTTATTACACAGTAGTTTATATTATAATTACTAAAGTAAAACGGAATTTAAAATAAATCCGGTAATGATAAAAAAAAAATGTTGGATAGGGAGTATTTAAGAATTTTATTAGATCAAGGTTAGATAGTTTTTCAATTTACAACACGTAGCACAAATCAAAGTAAAACGTTAAAATAAACTTGTCCAGTAGATAATGTAGACACATGACGATATATCGTGAGCTAAACTTATATAATGCATGAAATTATTTCAGTTCTTCAACTGCTTTCCTATAAATATGCCAAAAATATGAATAAGCCTACGTATAAAACATTGTATACTGTTCGAATCTTAACTTTAACTGTTTTTAAATTTTCGTATGTACTAGTCACAAACACAAAGTATCAAGAAACATGTATCTTGAAGTGACGCTGACTATATATAGTCTATTGATCCCAACACAGTAATTGTCGGCTCGTAACATAAAGTTACTGTTAAAAATGTCTTCATGGATCGACTCCCTATAATATTATTACTTTACCATTTCTTTATTCATATATAGCTATATATAATCCGTCAAATATGGTTTTGTTTATAAAAAAATTAAATCTACGGAACAAGTCTTCCAACATACTAAGTCATATCCTCAGACATACTAACTTACTTAGATAAATCCATCCTACCCGGATTCTTTGTAACGTTATTGCGATATAGCTGTATAGTAATGTAGCATGATATAGTCTTATTATAATTTGTCCAAACAGCCCTGCGCCTAGCGACCCTCGCTCCCCCACGCGCAGGCACACTCACGCGCGCGGCCCGGCCTACCTACCGCTGATGGTTCTTCTATGAATCACCAACTAGTCCTTGTACTACAAAATCAAATTTTTTTAACTGTTAACTTTACTTAGTTTGTACTCTAATAACTGAATTCTAAATATTGTTCCTCGCAAAATGAGTCCAAACACGGTACAATTGTGACAAATCTAAGCGGTTTTAGTGGGTTTAAAAATTAGAAAACAAATAAAACGAGAATTTTATCACTATTTTATATTGTATTTATCACACGTCTTTAATGAAATAGTAATCAGATCAATAACATGGAAACAGTTTACAATTATACTAGAGCTGACTTACATTGTTTGCAAATTAACTGTAGTCCTAACTTTTATCAAATAAATCAAGCAAAAAAGTTATTAATATGAATTTACTAGATAAGGAAAAAACTATGAACAAATTACAAATTTATGTAACCTAAAACATAAACAATGATTACTTCAGTTTACGTTAACACAGGATGGTTATGTAAATATTTTTTTGTTAGTTTTATGATTTAAAATATTATTTTATTGATTTTTAGTTATTATACAGTAACTGATTGTGTGCTTTAATTTTAAAAAAAAACATACATCAATTCACAATTGTTTCCTTTACCAATTGTGTCTTACGATTAGGCTTAGACAGACTGCTGTATATTAAAATCGTTCTCAAGAAGGCGGGTTACATTATAATTCTCGTTTGTATTTTCAACGGAAATTTAATTTCATAAATATTTAAAATATAACACTTTAAAAAAATTCCTTATTACAAGTTTAAGAACATGATTTAAAATAAAAAAGGTGCACGTCTTTTACAAATTGTTAGACAACGCTAGTTCAAATCCACGCTGGTTATGTATATTTACTTATTTGATTCTATCGAAAATTATAAAGAAATTAAATTTAAAACACCTTGACAATCGCTTGAGCTTAAATGGTTTTGTTAACACATTTCAAAACGTTACACGGCCTCATTCGTATAACATATTTAAATTTTGATAATATAAAAATAAACGAAATAGAGCTATTTAGCCTATTTATGAAACATTTTCGGTAGTTATTAAATTTTGAAATGTAAATTATAAAAAGTTCACACAAGAGTTTAACGAAAAATAATAACTATTGCAGCTCCATTGCGATCCTACGCCTTCCGTGGCTGGTGAAACATAGAACAGTTTCCCATGGTAAGTTGGTTCAAGTTAGTTGAATCCTCCATCCTTTAACCTTAATAAAAAGCTTTTCATTGGCCTATAGTTTATAATAGCCTTCTTTCCTAGCGTTGTCTTAAAACATTTTTAGAAAGAAAAATTTCTTCTTAACTAAGTCGATATTTACATTAGCTAAAATAACAAATATTTATGCAAATTAAAGTTTTGCGTTATTTTATTCTATCTCATTTTATTGTACGTTCAATTTATTTTAATAAATTGCTAATACTTTTAAAAATAGTTTTATTTTAAGTTGAAAATCTCTGCTC
This sequence comes from Prosapia bicincta, assembly GCA_036971475.1. Lineage (NCBI taxonomy): Eukaryota > Metazoa > Arthropoda > Insecta > Hemiptera > Cercopidae > Prosapia > Prosapia bicincta. The sequence continues at coordinate 136,273,263 of JBAIZL010000003.1, forward strand.
GGTTTAGCTTTACGTTTTTAATTTGATGCCATAAAAATAGACTTTTCCCGTCTAATTGAAAGACTAGAGGCTAAATTTTAATGCCTTTAGAATCGTTACTGCTTAAATATTGTGGGTTTTACAAAATTTTCTTCGTCATCGATTCATCTCTATTATTACTAATCATGTTTACACTCGCAGAGAATATTGTTAAATAAAAGCGATTAATTTGTGAGTCAGGTAAAACTATTTATTTACAGAGGCAACGCCTAATTTCGCCTGCACTCTATTCGCCGTGACATAGCCTTAGTATATTTATGAAATCAGCGCATATACGCTTTCATTAACTCACAGAACCTTCGTCCATGTGTACATAGGAGTTTATCGCTAGTACACAAGGACAAAGGTGCTGTGAGTTAATGAAAGCTTATATGCACTGTTTTCATAAATATACTAAGGTTATCTCACGTTGTTACTTTTAATAGAGTGCAGGAGACAAGGCCAGAGGACGATGACGTACCCTATATTGAAACTTTCCCTCTGTAAATAAATAGTTGTACCTGACTCGCAAATTAACAGCTTTTATTTAACAATCTCTATTATTGTTTAATAACAATTTTCACCACAAAAATAAAACAATATAATAATTTCTTTTCTGAACATAACCTTATATTTTTATTCAAATGTTTAGTCTATAATGTATAAGCCTATACATAAATTATCTAACTTAGTAAATTGTTTGAAATATTTTAGGACTATACTCTGCTCAAGGCAGTCAAATTAGTTAAACGCTAGATATTTGTGTTATTCCGTTTGACACAAGAGTTGTATGGTTCAACGGAGTTACTTTATTTATTATGGATACGTTTTGTAACATAAAAATACTCCTGTTTTTCTTATTTGCGAATCATTTGTCGCATCTATATATCTTACAAGTCGCATTTAAAGTTATATAAAAAATTATTGTTCATATATTTCAGAGCTTTAACAGAGATTTTAGAACTTGAGGACAGGTTACTGTAATAAACACTGTTTTGAGAAAATATATATATATTTTTTAATATGATTTATATAGGTTTTTTTTTGTTTAGAGGTCAGACTTGTTTCTCTTATAAGACATTTTATAAATTAAATCAATTATTTAAATTAAGGTTTGTAATACTTGTTAAAAGCCTAAAACGTATTTATACACAGAAATGTTTTCTCACATCTAATGTTTGCAAAAATCAGTGGTAAAGGGTGACACGGTTTACAACTTAATATGAAAGCCTAGGGTCACCTGAACGCGTTATCAATTGAATTAACTATAAAATTTATTACAAGTGATTTTAAACTGTTTGAAAGTTACGTTTATACGTAAAATTGTTCTCAAATGTTATAACTTCATGGCCCTCTTTATAGAATCACAGTATTAGTGTTCTTATAAGAGTAAATATTCGTATTTGTGACGAAGATTGGTTTTTTCCAATATTTGTATTTATTGACGTTCATTGTAATAAAGCTGCATCATATTACGGTCGTGAAACACAGATTATATTTTTGAGTGTTTGACAGCTGTTCATGGCCTTGAACAAGTATCACAGATAAAGGATATAAATTCAAACAACCAATATTATTCATCACATCATACAGGCAGCAGAAGTATTACAAAGAGGGGTTTAAAAGCTCTTGCTATGGAGATTTGTCCACAGCTTATCTGTTTGCACAGGTTTCACAGATGTGTTTAATTTATCCTTCTCACAGCCGACATTCATAAAGGTGCGCATGCTTCAAGGTGTGTATTTATATGGTTGGGCATTAATAATATTGTTATTTATCGATACCTTCACATATAAACTGTCAAACTTGTCACCTACTCACACTTGTTCTAATGTCAATAGCCTTCATTGACGTCTTCAAGATATAGAAGAGAGAATCTTAACAATTGTATTTTTTTATACACATCTCAGCATTGACGTTTGGCAATCATAATAGGTACTATTAATTATTTTTTTCTAAAGAACTTCAATTTACATCAGAAATAATATTGGAGGATTACGATTTATTGCTTATATAACCTCCTGTTGCATACCTATTTCTATCTTCTTTTCATGTGTGTGTGTGTGTATGTGCGTGTGTGTGAGTGTGTGTGTGCGTGTGTGTGTGTGTGTGTGTGTGTGTGTGTGTGTGTGTGTGTGAGTGAGTGTGTGTGCGCGCGCGCGCGCGCGTGTGTGTGTGTGTAAAAGAGAGAGAGTGGGTGTGTGTGTGTGTAAGAGAGAGAGAAAGAGAGAGTGTGTCTGTGTGTATGTGAGTGAGTGCGTGAGTGAGTGTGTCTGTGTGTGAGTGTGTGTGTGTGTAAGAGAGAGAAAGAGAGAGAGAGAGAGTGTAAGAGAGAGAGAGAGAGAGAGAGAGAGTGTAAGAGAGAGAGAGAGAGTGTGTGTGTATGAGTGAGTGAGTGCCTGTATGTGTGTGTGTGTGTGTGTATGTGAGTGAGTGAGTGAGTGAGTGAGTGTGTCTGTGTGTGAGTGTGTGTGTGTGTGTGTGTGTGTGTGTGTGTGTGTGTGTGTGTGTGTGTGTGTGTGTGTGTGTGTGTGTGTGTGTGTGTGTGTGTGTGTGTGTGTGTGTGTGTGTGTGTGTGTGTGTGTGTGTGTGTGGGTGTGTGTGTATGTGTGTGTGTGTGTGTGTGTGTGTGTGTGTGTGTGTTTGTGTGTGTATGTTTGAATTTGTGGTCTATTTGTTTTCCCCGAATGCCTACTCTTAATATTTTGTTGTTTTGGTAATGCTCTAATGTTTTCATTAATTCTATTTATTTCTACTACTATGAGTTTCATTTAAAAATAACCTCATGTCATTTTGTATTATTGTTTTAGTTTTCCATTTTTTCCCCTTCTTATTTTTATTATTAATACACAAATTTCAGATTAGCGGTATCTGCAATATAAATTATCTCGTTCAATACTTCCTTTTCATGTATCTACGGCAATGTGTGCTCTAATCTTTGATTTAAATATGGACATGTTCAATTTAAATTTTGATCAGCATTCCGTAACAGTTTTTGTATGCTGAAAAAATCATTTATAAAACATTTATATTGTCTATTTTCAGAGGGACTGCGTCTTTGAACTGTGTGTTGAGTTGGTAAAATGTTTTATATAAAATAACTTGTTACAAGGAAAGTTGGCAAGTTGGTAAATAAGTTTTCTAACCTCTTCACGGTAAATCCTGAGTTAATGTTTACTCCACATATTTACCTAATGTATTCGAGTAGAACTTTGTAAACATTTTCTACGCAACGGGTTTAAGCTTTGTAAACGCTACTAACTTACAAATCTTTTACTGACAGGATAATTATTTTAAAATTTGATAAAGCCTTATCAAAATATAGCTGGTTTGAAAATAGTGTTTAAACTAACAAAGATTTACAACAATAGAATAGATTACAAAATCGATCAATACTATTATTTTTCCATTTAAGTATAATTTTACTAATTATTATTGTTGAGTATAAATATGTAAATTAGATTCCGTTTACAACTAGAGTTTATTGATTGAAGAAGATGTTCATATAGCTGAACTATTTTTTTTCCTTCCACGGCTCCAGCACTCTATTACAATTTACCCTCTATCAAACTGAACACAGAACCCGTATTATAACTTATTTCTAAAAGAAATGAGTTCATCTAATCTTCCCTTCTACCTCCAGCTTGGCATCATAAATGAAGATCACCGAGAAACCAATCCTAACCTTTCTATCCATGCACCATATCAAGGAAAAAAATAGTATGTGTAGTTTCTTGTCTATTTTACGGAGAAAATATTCACATCGTAATTAGATGGGTGCACAATTTATTATCCTCCAAGTCACGTTTCATTTTACACACAAACGCACACTCAAACTGACACTTATACATTATTTGAATACATACACACGCTGTATTGTAGTAATAATATGCAAGAATAATACCAACACCTTTAAGGACGATGAGAGTGTGTTAATAAATTCATTTGTAACAGTTTTGTCCCTGTTAGGCTAGGCTACGCTTGTCCAATGTGTTTGTATGTTCACTTCCATTTCGACTCATTCATTACCATCCCTGCACAAGTAGTAGCTACGTATTTGTATTACTGCTCATTGCGCTTTTTCGTTGATTACTTTGTCTCATTGTAAATAAATGTTTTTGTTATTTATGTCCTCATTTTTCGTTCTTAGAGATAATATGTTTTTTTAAAAGATTCAAATTAAATTTTCCCCTAATTACATTACTTTTTTGTAAAAATTAGCCAATCACTAACTACTTTGAGCCCTCGAGTTTTTTTAAGGCTTTGTGCGCTTCTCTTTTATAAATAGTTAATGCATTAAATATATTATTAGTAAAAATTATTAAAGTAAATATTACTAATAATATTAAAATCTGTAACAATATTATTGATTAGCATAAAGTTAGTTCTCCCTGGAACGTCATCAATACATGATATTTTTGTGTGTTCTGGGTTTGGATGAATTGTTTTGTACTCCGTGTGATGGTGAGAATGAATAATGTAGTTCTCCAGTGATGGGTTTGGTGAATTATTTGGTCATCTTGGTGATAGGTTGATTGAATAATTTGATAATTCAGTGTTGGGTCGGATGAATACTTTGTTACTCCTGCAGATGGGTTGGGTGAATAGTTTAGTGTTCCTGGTGATGGGTAGGATGAATAATTGGATTCTCCAGTGATGGGTTGGATGAATAATTTGGTAATTCAGTGATGGGTTGTATGAATAATTTGGTAATTCAGTGATGGGTTGGATGAATAATTAGGTAATTCAGTGATGGGTTGGATGCATAATTTGGTAATTCAATGATGAGTTGGATGAATAATTGGGTTCTTCAGTGTTAGGTTGGATGAATAATATTGTGCTCCTGCTGATGGGTAGGATGAATAATTTGGTAATTCAGTGATGGGTTGGATGAATACTTTGTTACTAATTGAGATGGGTTGGGTGAATACTTTGTTACTCCTGCAGATGGGTTGGGTGAATATTTTGGTAATTCAGTGATAGGTTGGATGAATACTTTGTTACTCCTGCAGATGAGTTGGGTGAATAGTTTGGTCATTCAGTGATGGGTTGGATGAATACTTTGTTACTCCTGCAGATGGGTTGGGTGAATAGTTTAGTGTTCCTGGTGATGGGTAGGATGAATAATTGGATTCTCCAGTGATGGGTTGGATGAATAATTTGGTAATTCAGTGATGGGTTGGATTAATAATTTGGTAATTCAGTGATAGGTTGGATGCATAATTTGGTAATTCAATGATGGGCTGGATGAATAATTGGGTTCTTCAGTGTTAGGTTGGATGAATAATTTGGTAATTCAGTGATGGGTTGGATGAATACTTTGTTACTAATGTAGATGGGTTGGGTGAATACTTTGTTACTCTTGCAGATGGGTTGGGCGAATAGTTTGGTAATTCCGTGATGGGTTGGATGAATACTTTGTTGCTCCTGCAGATGGGTTGGGTGAATACTGTGTTACTCCTGCAGATGGCTTGGGTGAATAGTTTGGTAATTCAGTGATGGTTAGATGAATACTTTGTTACTCCTGCAGATGGGTTGGGTGAATACTGTGTTACTCCTGCAGATGGGTTGGGTGAATAGTTTAGTGTTCCTGGTGATGGGTAGGATGAATAATTGGATTCTCCAGTGATGGGTTGGATGAATAATTCAATAATTCAGTGATGGGTTGGATGAATACTTTGTTACTAATTGAGATGGGTTGGGTGAATACTTTGTTACTCCTGCAGATGGGTTGGGTGAATAGTTTGGTAATTCAGTGATAGGTTGGATGAATACTTTGTTACTCCTGCAGATGAGTTGGGTGAATAGTTTAGTGTTCCTGGTGATGGGTAGGATGAATAATTGGATTCTCCAGTGATGGCTTGGGTGAATAGTTTGGTAATTCTGTGATGGTTGGATGAATACTTTGTTACTCCTGCAGATGGGCTGGGTGAATAGTTTGGTAATTCAGTAATAGGTTGGATGAATACTTTGTTACTCCTGCAGATGAGTTGGGTGAATAGTTTAGTGTTCCTGGTGATGGGTAGGATGAATAATTGGATTCTCCAGTGATGGCTTGGGTGAATAGTTTGGTAATTCTGTGATGGTTGGATGAATACTTTGTTACTAATGCAGATGGGTTGGGTGAATACTTTGTTACTCTTGCAGATGGGTTTGTGAATAGTTTGGTAATTCCGTGATGGATTGGATGAATACTTTGTTACTCCTGCAGATGGGTTGGGTGAATACTGTGTTACTCCTGCAGATGGGTTGGGTGAATAGTTTAGTGTTCCTGGTGATGGGTAGGATGAATAATTGGATTCTCCAGTGATGGGTTGGATGAATAATTTGGTAATTCAGTGATGGGTTGGATGAATAATTTGGTAATTCAGTGATGGGTTGGATGAATAATTGGGTTCTTCAGTGTTAGGTTAGATGAATAATTTAGTGCTCCTGGTGATGGGTAGGATGAATAATTTGGTAATTCAGTGATAGGTTGGATGAATACTTTGTTACTCCTGCAGATGTATTGGGTGAATAGTTTAGTTTTCCTGGTGATGGGTAGGATGAATAATTATATTCTCCAGTGATGGGTTGAATGAATAATTTGGTAATTCAGTGATGGGTTGGATGCATAATTTGGTAATTCAGTGACGGGTTGGATGAATAATTGGGTTCTTCAGTGTTAGGTTGGATGAATAATTTAGTGCTCCTGCTGATGGGTAGGATGAATAATTTGATAATTCAGTGATGGTTTGGATGAATACTTTGTTACTAATGCAGATGGGTTGGGTGAATACTTTGTTACTCTTGCAGATGGGTTGGGTGAATAGTTTGGTAATTCAGTGATGGGTTGGATGAATACTTTATTACTCCTGCAGATGGATTGGGTGAATAGTTTAGTGTTTCTGGTGATGAGTAGGATCAATGAGTTGGATTCTCCAGTGATAGATTGGATGAATAATTTGATACTCCAAGTGTTGGGTTTGATAAATAATTTGGTTTTCCAGCAATGGGTTTGATGAATATTTTGCTACTCCTGGTGATGTGTTGAGTGAATTGTTTGGTTCTCCAGTGATGTGTGGGATGAATAATTTGGTACTTCTTGCGATGTGTTGGGAGATGATAAAGCTGATGATAAATCAGAACCGGTGGTGATGGTATAACTCCAGATCTCATTAACAAACATGTGTACCTCCAGTGCTTCTATGACGTTCTGTAATATTTCTATTTGCGGTCAACATTTTTTCTTACCCCTCGTGTAACGTTATTTAATGAATAAATATGGTATTACTATAATCACTACCTTTATTAAAATAATAAAGAAATGTAACAAAATTAATTATATAGTTCTGTTTGATTGGTTGATTCTCATCAATAGAGTACCATAAACTGGCTTAAATGTCCTGGTTACGGTAGATTTTGATTCTCGGATCCTATAAACGAGTCTCAATTCTCATCAGATCAATCCAAAGTTCTTTATGTACAGCCCTCACTTTGACGGTGGAAAAAAATCGTGAACACAAGTTCACGTTTCATTCTATTAATAATGTTTCTATGGATTAAACGGCAAATATAATTTTTGACAAAAAAAAAAGTATTGTAATAAGCATATACTCATCATGTATAAATTATTATTATCTATTTTTTTAAGGGCATCATTGAATTTTTATCTATATGTATCAATCCCTAATAAATTAAATATTTAAATATGGTTTTATTAGCATGGCGTATTAGAAAAATTAATACGAGGGCTTCAGTGTTCATGTTTCCAGGATTTATTCAATATATTTAGTTACATTTTTATTTTATATTTTTATTAAAAGCAAGGACATTTTATAAATGAGTGTATACATTTTATACTAGTTAAATAAATGTGAAAGATTGTTAAGATTTTTTTTAATCACAAAATTTACTTATTTATTAAAATAAAAGTTATTGGAAAATATACTTTATTTTGATGACAATTTCAATTCTAATGCAGTAATAAAAAGTTCGGCTAAAGGATTGTGAGGTTTTTTGTATAATAGGACAATGTAAAATATATTATATATATATATATATATATAATTAATTAATTAATAATACATCTTCTTCTTAAATTGTTATAGTAATAATTTCATTTTATTTAATAAGACGTTGGTCATAAGTGAGAGATGGTTCCATTATAGGTAGAAAAATTAACCATTAAAGTTTTCTACAATTTTTATAAATTTTAATTACCCGTTTTGACACTTTTTAGACGAAGTATTATCAATTCCTCTATATTTCTACCGCAATGATTCCGCTAACTTCCTGAAAACCTACATCACAGTTTTCAATTTCTGTTTGGCGTGATGCCAATTTAGATCCGATATCGCAGACAACCCTTAGCTACTCCATTCTGCGATAAAAACCACCCCTATCTGTTGCTTTCAGCTCTACCTGTATTTCGAGAATTGTATTTAGTAAATGTAAGTCAAAGTATAAATATTTTGCCTGTGTGTAATACTTATAATATACATTATGAAACAGTGTTGACTTTAAATTTTAAATTTTATAAAATTGTGTTTATAGTTGTTAATTTCACAATTAATGTTAATTGGGCATTTAATACTGTGCAAGATTTTTTTGGTAAAATTATTTTTAACATCAGAGTGGACATATTTGTCAGCCTGCTGTCCACATTACATTATTAAATTAACAGTGAAGTATAAAATGCACTTTAGGGCGGTAGATTTATTGTATATTCGGATCTAGGCCCCTAGAAAACACTTAGACCTCATCCTCATCATAGCCAGCCTTCAAGCGCAGGCGGATAGTAGACCCACCTCGTAGGACTGAGTCAAGAGAAATCCTTATACACGGATATTAGCTTTATCAATATTTAAAACCGTTTAGGAGAAAATACTTCACACGACAATACAAATGCCAATATATAATTACACTCCAGATGACTTACATATAGCTCATTAATCTAAATACGTCAGACAAGACCAATGTAGGTTTTTTTTACAAATTTATATCAGAATCATATTACTTCAAAAAAGCCCAAATCTTATGATTTTTGGCAAAATTTAGCAGTACTTAATATTTTTAAAAAACCGCTTTAGTATTTTGACAATGTGACTTCGCTTGATTTTTTTAAGGAAAAAAATTATTTTAAAATAAAGATACGAATTAATTCATTCCGATGATTATTGTTATTGCTTAGAGTAACGTTTTTATAAGCTCAACAATTGAATGTGTTTTTCTTTGTTTAATGCTCACTGTGTGTCTGTGTGTGCGTATGTGGCTGTCATAATGTGAGTAGTGAATGCTCACTCCGCACTTCACACTCGTATTACCCACCATAGATTGTATGAGCGTAGGTTTCAATGCGTCCACTCAAACGAAGTTATTAAGAGATTTTGAAAAAAAAATTTTGAGCATATTTGTAATGTATACAAAATTCTCTAAGTAAATTTTAAATAATTTTATTTTTCTGTTTGTAACTTATGAACCTGAACTTTCATTTAGTATTAATAAATACCCTACTTTACCGCATTGATGTGCAAGTTATAGCAGTTACATCTGTGCTTATAAAACACACTCCAAGTAAGGAATACAACTCATTGGCTATTTAATTAATTACCGTACCTTTTGAGATTGTTTCTGTATGTTTTTACAATTGTATGAGCTGTTTTGCTTGAACAATTTACTGGAAATCTGTCTTTAAAGTACTCTTTCAATATATCGAAAATGCGTTCTATCACTTTGATATCGGCGAGTTTTGTATCGTTTTCAACGTACAACGATCTCCTAAATAAATACAACATTCAGCCAGGATTACCAGCTCAACCTGTTCAACACTTAACTTTTAATAACCTACCGTCAGCAAATCTAAAACTACAAAACCACAATGCCTCAAAAAGTCAATCAAATCCCTCAGAGCTGAGGGCAGCAGCCCTGGCAACTATTAATTCCAACTTCCCGCAAAATGACTGGCTACACATCTACACAGATGGATCGTCAGCAAGTGGTGGAACAGGAGCTGGGTTCCATAGCCGACTACTCGAAGGGGCTGTGGCCGTTGGCAGTAACCAAAGCAATTATGATGGGGAAGTTGAAGCTATCTTGGCAGCATCCATTGAACTTTCAAAATTCAAAGGGACCTTTAAGGCTGTATTTCTTGTGGACACCATGGCCGCAATACAGGGTGTCACTAGCAACAGACAAGTGGAATGCCACCGAACACTGTCCTGTAGAAAACAACTAGACTCCTTTCAGGATAATTGTTGGCAAATTCACATTCAGTGGGTGCCAAGTCATGTCAATATAGAAGGAAACGAGAAAGCCGACACTCTCGCCAAACAGGGAGCCGCTTTACCACAGCCACTTACTTCAACCTCTTTTCAATCAGTGAAAATACAGATAAACTCAGCTTTAAATCACAGAACGATTGAATACCTAATCAGGGCCTCTCACAACAGAAGCTGGACTTCACTCGTCACCGAAGGACCAATAAACCTTAGCCTTTCCCGCCGCACAGGTGTAGAACTGTTCCGCCTGGATACTGACCACGACTACCTTGCCGGATTGCGAGTTGTGCGGAAACGGAACCATGGATGCAGATCACCTCTTCACGTGCACTTCCTTGGACTACGTCCAGCCAGACGAAGAGGACAGTGAGGGAAGTCTCTCTGGATTGTACTGGTCAGCGCGCCACCAAATGGCCCAACAGGCAAGGGTGGGCGTTGGCTAGAGTAAGTAAGTAAGTAAGTAAGTAAGTAAGTAGTAAGTAAGTAAGTAAGTATTTTTCGTCTTTAAAACTAAAAAAAGTACTTTTGTGTAAACTGTATAAAACAATAGGTTTGTAATGAACAAAATAATTGTCCATTAATAAATCATAAAACATTGATTTGCTGCCCGTATATCTTATTTCGGTTCATTTTGCGCATTGTGACCTTCCTCGCAGACCTTCTCTTACTGAGCCGTGCGCTCTTCTTTTTAATTACGTACTGTAAACAACAAAGTCGTTAAAACCTTTGAAAAGAAGTTTTTATGTAAATTTAAGAAATTAAAAAGCAAAGACTAAACATTTCTCATTTATTTACAAACAATAATCATTTGATCTAACAATAGCGTGTTACATCATTCACCGATTTCAGCTGCAGTGCTTCAAAACGATAAATAAAAATATACATCAAGCAATTACAATATGTGCCTAATCTCAGTGAAATAAACCTTGCAGCCGGCGTTCTTTGTTTCAAGTAACTATATGAATAAAATTAAGACATTTAAACAATAGTTAGAAATAAATAACCTCATTAAAGTTATTTTAAACTACTTAACTAAGTGAATACGTAATTGCTTACTTGCTGACGCGTTTCAAAACAATCGTTCCTTTTACGAAGCTAACACTCTACTGGCGGCTTTGGCAATTACGTATTCACTTAGTTAAGTAGTTTAAAATTAGTTTAATCAGTGAATTCAAGATGGTTACATCAAGAAACTTCATTAAAGTAATTTTTATTAAAAATAATTTCTATAATGTATTCTCCTAGTTTTTGTTGTCAATGCGAACCTATTTTCACATGAAAAAATGAAATGTTTCACCTATGAATGTTGAAGGTGTGTATGAAACCTTTTGCTATTGTGAGGTCGAGAAATTTAAAGATCAGTATGACTCGAGTTCTTTGGGAAAGTGGAGATTTATAAAAGTAATAGAAATAAATCTATACACAGTTATACAGACATTAACCAAAACTTACAAAAATTTTCACATTGGTAAAATATTGGTTATAGCTCAACTGACTATAACATTATCTAATTTCAATTATTTTTAATATAACTAAACTAAAAATACAATAGACTAGCGTATAAACAATTTCTATTCTTTGACCACTTCATGGGTCGCTTGACTTTATAACAAGTGCTCATCTCAACAAAGCATCGTGGCAGCCTAAGTAGATAATGATGGTGACAACCATGTAATAGAGAAACGTTTTGTTTCTGTAAGATATGAAAACTTACTCAATCA
>JBAIZL010000003.1:136290260-136297760 GCA_036971475.1 Prosapia bicincta
ACAGTTTAAACAAGGAGTAAAATAATACATGAAATAATTATATTGTCACAGATCTACTCACTCGTGAAAAGGTGACTTTTTATGAAGTGAAAATCTATTAAATTCATTATTAAAATTATTAAAACTGATTACGACATGAAACATTTTATGGAAGGAGGCCTAAACGACGAAAAAAGAAACATTTTCTTAAACACCATTAGAATATGAAGAAAAAATATATAATTAATTGTTTGTAATCTAACCCTACGTGTAGAACAAATTATTTTGAACCTTTTTTTGATTGCTAATATAGCTCAGTGGGCCTATTAGTTTGACTTTTTTCAACTTCCGATGGTTCATACTCTAATGGGTTCCGAAACACTAAATGAAAACCAACTAGTTTCAAAACTAAAACTCCAATACCCTACACTAAACATTCGCTCCTTACATTTACAAACTACTTTACAGCTCATCCCAAGCACAACTACTTTACAGGTCGAACCAAGCACACCTACTTTACAGCTCATCCCAAGCACAACTACTTTACAGGTCGAACCAAGCACACCTACTTTACAGCTCATCCCAAGCACAACTACTTTACAGCTCATCCCAAACACAACTACTTTACAGCTCATCTCAAGCACAACTACTTTACAGGTCAAGCCAATCACAACTACTTTAATGCTCATCCCAAGCACAACTACTTTACAGCTCATCCCAAGCACAACTACTTTACAGCTCATCCCAAGCACAACTACTTTACAGCTCATCCCAAGCACAACTACTTTACAGGTCATCCCAAGCACAACTACTTTACAGCTCATCCCAAGCACAACTACTTTACAGCTCATCCCAAGCACAACTACTTTACAGGTCATCCCAAGAACAACTACTTTACAGCTCATCCCAAGCACAACTACTTTACAGCTCATCCCAAGCACAACTACTTTACAGGTCATCCCAAGCACAACTACTTTACAGCTCATCCCAAGCACAACTACTTTACAGGTCATCCCAAGCACAACTACTTTACAGCTCATCCCAAGCACAACTACTTTACAGGTCGAACCAAGCACACCTACTTTACAGCTCATCCCAAGCACAACTACTTTACAGGTCGAACCAAGCACACCTACTTTACAGCTCATCCCAAGCACAACTACTTTAATGCTCATCCCAAGCACAACTACTTTACAGCTCATCCCAAGCACAACTACTTTACAGCTCATCCCAAGCACAACTACTTTACAGGTCATCCCAAGCACAACTACTTTACAGCTCATCCCAAGCACAACTACTTTACAGCTCATCCCAAGCACAACTACTTTACAGGTCATCCCAAGAACAACTACTTTACAGCTCATCCCAAGCACAACTACTTTACAGCTCATCCCAAGCACAACTACTTTACAGGTCATCCCAAGCACAACTACTTTACAGCTCATCCCAAGCACAACTACTTTACAGGTCATCCCAAGCACAACTACTTTACAGCTCATCCCAAGCACAACTACTTTACAGGTCAAGCCAAACACATAAACATACAAATATCTTTCGTAAATACATTATAAAGCAGCCAAAAGCAAACATAATAGTGTCTATAAACAGTATAACCCAATGACAGATGTAAGACCTCCATATTTTGCCCCAATAATATCTATTTCTGCACAAGCTTGAAAGGAAGAGCATTTCTTATAGGATACAAGAACATAGTAAGGCACTCGAAAACTACTCGAAAAACATAACTTCCTTTTTTTAAATGCTCGCCATTCAGTTAGTTGATGTCATAGCGGAGCGCTAGTGGTCTCGTTCAAGAGGGGGTACAGTAAAGTTTTGTTCCGACACGTTTCAGTCGCCATCATGCGTTGGAATAGTGAGGAGCGTGCCTTTGCCGTTGAGGCCTACTTTTCAAGCGGATGTTCGGTTATTGAAACACAGCGCGCATTTCGGAATCACTTTAATTTAGCCCCGTTGGCTCCTGTCCCAGACCGCAAATCAATTGTTACATGGGTCACTACATTCAGACAAACTGCAAGTGCGACAAAACGAAGAACTGGAGTCCCTCGGCCCGTTAGATCACCTGAGAACATTGAAGCAGTGAGAGCGTCAATGTTGCGATCCCCACGGCGTTCTGCGCGCAAACACGCATCTGCCCTTGGACTATCCGATCGTTCTGTGAGAAGAATTCTTCGTGATGATCTTCATTTTCATCCCTATAAGATGGCGATAGTGCAGGAACTTTCAGAACGTGACTTCAATTCTCGGATGAACGCGTGTGAGCTTCTTCTTGATGTCGTTCCCGAGGGTGCTATTGTTTTTTTTAGCGATGAAGCCCATTTTCATTTGTGTGGGTCGGTTAACAAACAAAACATGCGCTACTGGGCTGACAACAACCCTCGAGAATAGCATCAAAGGCCTTTGCATTCACCCAAAGTCACAGTGTGGTGTGCAATTTCCTCAGCTGGAATTATTGGTCCCTGTTTTTTTGAGGAAAATGAGGTTACAGTGACAGTGAATTCGGACCAGTATGTAAACATGCTACAGAATTTTTTTTCTCACGGTTAGAAGAGTTGGATTTGGGGGACACTTGGTTCCAACAAGACGGTGCAACAGCACACACTTCAAGAGCATCGATGGCTGTTTTAAGGGAACACTTTTCAGAGCGCCTTATCTCAATTAGAGGCGATTTGAAATGGCCGGCACGCTCTCCCGATCTGTCCCCTTGTGATTTTTTTTTATGGGGTTTTTTGAAATCCCGTGTTTATGTGAACCGTCCAAGAACCCTACAAGATTTGAAGACCAACATCCAAGAAAAAATTGCCAACATAACACCTGCTACGCTAACAAGAGTCATGACAAACGCCAGAAATTTGTTTACGCAATGTATGGAGAATGAGGGACGTCACCTAACAGATTTGATCTTCAAAACAATGTAAATAAAAACTTTAGACATGTACATACATTATAAAAAAATAAACAAATATTTTGAAATGCATACAATAGTTTTTATTGAGTTTTAAAAAAAGGAAGTTATGCTGCCGCACCCTGTACAACTCATGGACAAAATCTGCTGAACATCATACATTAGCTGAGCGTTTATTTAACCTTTACATTAAGTAAGTTTAGTTAAACTTGAAAGACTCTATTATCTACCCCCTATTATCTACCACCTATTAATCTGCCGTGGAAACTGCAGCTGAAGTCAAATGATTAAGGTTTTTCAAAAATTAAATACTTTCTAAATTTAAAGTATTTAACACACAACCTCGCAAATCAAGTATGCAAATCATAACAACGCAAACAATACAAAATAATAAATACACAACATTTCGAATTATACTCCTCACACAAACTCCACGCCCTATTCAATATCATTTCCCAAACACTATCTACCCAAATGGCTTTACAAGTCTCACAGAACTGTCAGGTATAATTTCCCATCCAAGCCATGTACAATCAATACTATATGGACATACGATGAGGATCAAACTAACGATGGATGACATCTCTCGAAACGACTGTTGTCATTTAAAGTCCGAGTAATTGTTACTTCGACCAAGTATTCATTTGTGAAAGTAAATGTGGTCGGGTCTTAACTAAGAGTTCAAGATGAAAATAAATATGGCGCCTATTTTCACGTTTTGTAAACCCTAAATCATTAAAGAAGATTATGTTTAAAATGTTTTAAAAAACAAATATAATATTCAAATATCTAGAGAAGAAAAAACTCGTTTCAAATGTTTATTTGGTGGAGAGGGAAATCAATGTAAAAATGAAGAATAAAACGTAGAGCTCTGTACGCGGCCTCTTGAATCACTACTCTATTGACACGTAAGTAATTTTCTCGAGATGTCATCTATGTTTGAACGTAACGGCTCTTCAGAAGTAGGTTACTTAAAAATGTAACAAACAGGTCGTTTGTGAGGCATCTTAAACGTATTGTTATGCATGACCCAGATTCAGAACTACGAAAATGCCATAAATTATTCACATGACACTAAACAAAAATACCACAAGATGCTGTCAACTACGCACAAGGAATGCTCATTTATGTTTTCATACGTCCATTTGAAGATAAAAAATAAATACAATTATTTTCACTTAAATATTTCGAGTAATTTAAATTACTTTGATAGATGAATTTTATTTTTATTTTCATGTAAAATAATGTATCCACAAACACCTTAACAAATAATACCTTGTAATATTTTAGAAATTCTGAAGGTACGTTATATATACGTTTTTAGTTTACATTAAATGTAGAATTAGCCTGAAGATAATTTTTTTGTATTCGTTCCAAGTGCCTTTAGTAAAAAAATAATATTTTAGAGTTTTTTGTATATTAAAATGTCTACAGAATAGGATGTCTGATGCAACCTTCAAACGAGTTAAGGAGAGTCATTTATTCCAAATAAATGAAAAAGACCAATCTGGTTGGTGAAATTGCATTTATTCCGCTGAAAGTGAATGTGGTACCACATACCAAATTAGTGGGGTAGTTACAATCAATAGAAAATTTCATCACAGTAAGGGATGGGCTTAGAATAGAGGCTTCTCGCGTTAACACAAGCCATCTTTATCCTTTCGTTTTCCAAAGTCCTTGTAGAACTGACCATGTTTGCGTTAGAACTTCAAGATTTATTTCGGCGCTAAGTTAAATCCCAAAAATGTATATTCGGGATATGTGAGTATATTATTTGAAGTATAAAATATAAATACAAAACTTGAGTGGAACTATATGATTGCGC
Organism: Prosapia bicincta; assembly: GCA_036971475.1. Classification (NCBI taxonomy): domain Eukaryota; kingdom Metazoa; phylum Arthropoda; class Insecta; order Hemiptera; family Cercopidae; genus Prosapia; species Prosapia bicincta. Next base: position 136,294,988 of record JBAIZL010000003.1, read on the forward strand.
TTTGCTAAGAGACAATTTCTAAGTAGTACAACTAAAGTCTTAAAGGAGACCGTTGAGTGAGCATCTCAACCATGTAACGTGTGTGAAGTGATGTTAGGTTAAACATTTTCAAGGTTAAACATTTTCAAGGTTAAACATTTTCAAGGTATGTGTTTGGTAATGTAATATTAACATTTATTACTCTGGATTTGTAAATAATGTTTTAGAACAGGTTCAGGATATGCTTTAACACACAAACGGTAATAAAATTTATTTTTAAGTGACATCACACAAATGCTCTTTCTTTCTATAAAATGTAAGTAATATATATGTAAGGAGGTTTTAGTTATCTAATTCTTCCAAATTTAATTGTTCTCTTAATTTTATTATATACCGTTAGTAAAATTATTCCTTTACATAATTGTAGAACGGATTTTTTTAATGTAACCCTGTTTCCCCTTCAAGTAAAAAAGGAAGCAAGGCGGACAAACGAAACTGTCTCGATCGCCCGAGTCGCCTTAAAAAGACAGTAATTGTTCAAAGGAAACAATTAGCCTGGAAAGTACGTAAGTGCCCTTGGTAAGTTAAATACAAACTTCTTAGGTAATTAATTTTTTATTTTGGGGTACTTACAGCTTAAGAGCAGCGTTGAAATCCAACAATATATATTAAAGTCTTTATTTTTTTAACAATAAAAGTGTTCACTACCTGTCAAAATAAAAGGGCAAACTAAAATAAAATGGCAGTCAAGAGATTGAATGGCAAAGGTGAAACCTGGAATAAAACTTGTAGCAATTAGATGTTCCAATAGAACCTAGCTTAATAAAAATATGTAGTTATCAGAAACTTTATTATAGATTTTTTATTTTAGGAACTCAATTTAAGTTGACCCATAAAGAGTGTCAAGCGTACCTTGATTTTTAAGTTTTCATTTTAAAAATTAAAATAAAATTTTATAGTCCATTATCATTAGATTGAATTTATTACAATAGTGTTCATTGAAATATAAGTTAATACAATTGAAGAAACTATTAACTAAAATATTGAATAATAACATTATAAACTAATAAAGTGCAGTTAAACTAATGAAAATATTCCCAATAGCACTAAAATTAATCAGTAATAAGTAATACACGAGTTACCAACATGAAAGCCTTAAATACATTTCAATGACCATGCCATGTTACGGAGGGTCCTATTACGGTAAAAATACAATCTAGACAGCTTGTTACAGTAAAGTTACAAACTAACCTAAATCTAGTTTCAGTTTTAATATGACAAAATTTAATATGATAAATATGAATATGTTTAATTTGACACAATGTCGAACACTATGATTTTTTTTACTTGACATAACATTGGACAATATGAACATGTTTCAATTAACTTAATATTGAACAACATGAATATGTTTCAATTGAAATAATATTGAACAATATCAATTAATCCAGTTGACATAATATTGAACAATATAAATTTGTTTCGGCTGACATAATATTGAACGTTGACGTAATATTGAACAATATAAATATGATCCAGTTGACATAATATTGAACAATATAAATTTGTTTCGGCTGACATAATATTGAACAATATAAATATGATCCAGTTGACATAATATTGAACAATATGAATATGTTTCAGTTAACGAAATATTGAACAATATGAATATGTTTCAGTTGACGTAATATTGAACAATATAAATATGATCCAGTTGACATAATATTGAACATATAAATTTGTTTCAGTTGACATAATATTGAACAATATGAATATGTTTCAGTTAACGAAATATTGAACAATATGAATATGTTTCAGTTGACGTAATATTGAACAATATAAATATGATCCAGTTGACATAATATTGAACAATATAAATTTGTTTTGGCTGACATAATATTGAACAATATAAATAAGATCCAGTTGACATAATATTGAACAATATAAATTTGTTTCAATTGACATAATATTGAACAATATGAATATGTTTCAGTTAACGAAATATTGAACAATATAAATATGTTTCAATTGACAAATTATTGAACAATATCAATGTGTTTCAAATGACATAATATTGAACAATATCAACATGTTTTAATTGACATAATATTGAACAATATCAATTCATCCAGTTGACATAATATTGAACAATATAAATTTGTTTCGGCTGACATATTATTAAACAATATGAGTATGTTTCAGTTGACATAATATTGAACAATATGAATATGTTCAGTTGACATAATATTGAACAATATAAATATCCTTTATTTGACATAATATTGAACAATATAAATATGTTTTAATTGACATGATATTGAACAATATGAATTTGTTTCAGTTAACGAAATATTGAACAATATAAATACGCTCCAGTTTACATATTATTGAACAATATAAATAGGTTTCATTTGATATAATATTGAACAATATGAATATGTTTCAGTTGACATAATATTGAACAGTATAAATATCCTTTGTTTGACATAATATTGAACAGTATAAATATGCTCCAGTTGACATAATATTAAACAATATCAATATGTTTCAATTGACATAATATTGAACAATATGGATATGTTTCAATTGACATAATATTGAACAGTATAAATATCCTTTATTTGACACAATATTGAACAATATAAATATGCTACAGTCGACATAATATAGAACAATATCAATATGCTCCAGTTGACATAATACTGAACAATATCAATACGTTTCAATTGACATCATATTAAACAGTATGAATATGTTTCAGTTGACATAATATTGAACAACATAAAAATATGCT
>JBAIZL010000003.1:136302760-136305260 GCA_036971475.1 Prosapia bicincta
AAGTTTATGGGTAGTAAGCTTACGATAAATTCAGTCTTCGGTATTGGAAAATTATAGTTTACTTTTTAATAAGTAAAAATTACTACAGAGTTCTTTGTTTAAGACGGTTCTGTTAAAAAAAAAATTTTATTCATATATTCTGGAGAGTTCTTCGCAAAGTTGCACAACGGCTTATATATTTAACTGTATGCGTTTACTATCATTATTCAAGATATGTAAGAAATTTCATTCACGTCTCACATTCTTTATTTTGGAATAAATATTAATAAAGATTGTGCCAACTGCATCTGTTCCAAATGCCTCCAGATTAATATCGCCGCAAGGGATTGGAAATATACTTTGAATTTTCTTGCTGCCTTCGTACGTAGACCTCCATAGTTTTGTATGTATTTCAACCAGTTGCCAGTTTACAAGAGTTGTTTTTTAACCTAAATATCCGATTTTAATTTTGCACACGAAAATCCTTCTGTAATTGCTTCATGTGAAACCTCACGAAGTAAAGGAATCCAAAAACTTATGCGAGCGATTTGGGTAACGTCGAATTTTTTGTTATACCGTTGTATTCAAAGCTTATTGCAAATTGTACATAAACACCTCTTATAGCTCAGTCGAAACAAAGAAAAATTAAGAAGATAATTTATAAACAAAAATTACATTATATCATTTCACCAGAAACCAAAGTGACGACGTTTTAAAAACTACTGCACACGATTTGTTACGTTTCACTCAAGGTAAAAGATAGTAAAAGATCCCAATGGGTGTCAGTGTTAACGTTGTTCCCACAGGACTTGAAGTACGATAGCACGCATCCCCCCACTTTAGTTTACCATTCCCACTAGAGATTTAGCCCACTGATACCCTGCTTTTACATGAATAGGGGAGTTCCAGAATTAAAATTATTCTAGATTTTTCGAATTCCTAGAAATTAGTATTGAAATCGAGAAGAATTTCACTCAGATTGTAAAACTAAGGGCGAGTGACGGAAAACAATTCTGATTCTTATGCTACTGTTTATGTATTTTATAGAAACGTTTTACTATTATTTAACTCGATTAATCGTAAAGTATCACTTATGAATATACTTTTTATTTTCAAAATGTAAAATTCATAAAGTATGTTCTATGTCGGATATTTAGTACTCCTTACAAACAATTTTTCAGACCTTTACCAAAATTAGTTATGATTACTGAATGTAACAACAACGACAGTGGGAATAGTTAAAGGCATAATAAAGAAATATCACGTTTCTGATAGACTAAACATAAATTTTAAAAGGAAATACAAAAACAATTTTATTCTAAAACAAAATACAATTTAAATAGTCACGTTCAGTGTGTGTGGGTGCATGGAGGCGCGCATTTACCATTAGATTTGAGTATTTTTTGCTTTTGCATATGTTAGTTTTAAGGTTGTACAACGATCTCCTAAATAAATACAACATTCAGCCAGGAGTACCAGCTCAACCTGTTTAACACTTAACTTCTAATAACCTACCATCAGCTAATTTAAAACTACAAAACCACAATGCCTCAAAAAGTCAATCAAATCGTTCAGTGCTGAGTGCAGCAGCCCTGGCAACTATTAATTCCAACTTCCCGCCAAATGACTGGCTACACATCTACACAGATGGATCGTCAGCAAGTGGTGGAACAGGAACTGGGTTCCATAGCCGACTACTCGAAGGGGCTGTGGCCGTTGGCAGTAACCAAAGCAATTATGATGGGGAAGTTGAAGCTATCTTGGCAGCATCCATAGAACTTTCAAAATTCAAAGGGACCTATAAGGCTGTATTTATTGTGGACTCCATGGCCGCAATACAGGGTGTCACTAGCAACAGACAAGTGGAATGCCACCGAACACTGTCCTGTAGAAAACAACTAGACTCCCTTTAGGAAAATGGTTGGCAAATTCACATTCAGTGGGTGCAAAGTCATGTCAATATAGAAGGAAACGAGAAAGCCAACACTCTCGCCAAACAGGGAGCCGCTTTACCACAGCCACTTACCTCAACCTCTTTTCAATCAGTGAAAATACAGAGAAACACAGCTTTAAATCTCAGCACGAGAGAAAACCTAATCAGGGTCTCTCATAACAGAAGCTGGGCTACACTCGTCACCGAAGGACAAATAAACCGTAGCCTTTCCTGCCGCACAGGTGTAGCACTGTTCCGTCTGGCTACTTGCCACGACTACCTTGCGGCACACCTCCACAAGATTCATGTCCTCCAATCGCCGGATTACGTGTTGTGCGGAAAAGGAACCGTGGATGTAGATCACCTCCTCAAATGCACTTTCTTGGACCACATCCAACCGGACGAGGAGGACAATGAAGGAAGTCTCTCTCGATTGTACTGGTCAGCGCGCCACCAAATGGCTCAACAGCCAAGAGTGGGCGTTGGCTTAAGTAAGTAGTAAGTAGTTTTAAGGTTATGATTTTATTTGCATTTCCTAGTTCAACATGTGACTATATAAAATAACTGTTGTATTAGAGGAGTGTTAAT
>JBAIZL010000003.1:136310260-136387760 GCA_036971475.1 Prosapia bicincta
ACTAAGAATTTTTTTTATTTTGAATAATAGATTTAAATCTTGACTGGCTCATAAATACATTCTCTTTCTTTCAGATCATAGTCCTGCTAAAAAAAACTTTTAAAGTCGTATTTTTCCTAAAGGGTTCTCGTATCATCGAAGGGATGGTAGAAAGGGTTTAAACTGTAAGGTCCTCATTGTACCAATGACAGATAATATTTCTTCTGCGTAAGATTCAAGACAGCAGTAAGAAAGAGAACGTCTTCAAAATCTGATCATTATATAGAGAAAAGCAAAACACTTCTTTTCTAATGCGTAAATTCTTATAAGCGATATAATGGCAGATATCTAGAGTTTAAATTTAAAAAACTTATTTTTTAGAAATCACACACACACACACACACACACACACACACACACACACACACACACACACACACACACACACACACACACACACACACATACACACGCACACGCACACACACACACACACGCGCGCGCGCGCGCGCGCGCACACATGCGCGTACACACACACACACACCCACGCACACGCACGCACACACACACACACACAAATACGCACACACACACAAATACGCACACACACACACACACACGCACACGCACACGCACGCGCACACACACACACACACACACACACACACACACACACACACACACACACACACACACACACACACACACACACGAAGGCTAACATACGCTCGTGCACGAATGCAAATGCAAAAGAGCGCGCGAGTGAGCAACGCGTGCAGGCCTATACACAAAACATGCCGGCTGGTTTGATTAAAATCATTAATTAAAATGTTTTATTAAGTGTGTGTTTTTAATTTTTTATAAGGGTTTTCTAAATAATTTAATAAGTGTAACTAAATACATTTTTTTTATTATTTACTGCGTTAAATAGAATCTATTAAAATCTCTAATTCATCAAATGAATTTTTCATTTCTGTAGGCCAGTCCCACTGGCTGTTTTTCTTTTTACTCGATAAAGTATATTGTCCATGAAGTTGAACGAACATTTTTATATTATAAAATGTACTTAAAGTAAATTATTTTAAGCTTACTGAGACAAACCGTTTCCAACCGCACTAAGCGAAATTAGTCACTGACATTGCTTGGCTATTGCGGGAGAACCGGCATTGCTGGAAGCCAGTCTCATGATCGCCTGTTTCTATTACTCTTGAAACAAATATTTTTAAGAATTTGATAATTATATTCAAATGGAATAAAAATGAGTATGTGATAACATATACTACTATTATATACTTTAAGTACAGTTGTGAGTTGCTGTGAGTGCAACTGAATCTACGAGTAAATGCTTAACCTCTTCCCGCTCTAAGTGAACGTGGTGCAGACTAAAGAAGGGTGTGAGCAAATAAAACATGGGCCGAACTAAATGAAAAGAATGTCTGACTCGATGAAATAATGAAACGGTCCCGTTGTAGTGTTGAGGAGAAAGACAAATGAGTGCAGAAGGTAAAATAGAGAACCCATGAGTCCGACCATCAGTGCGTCAATTGTTACTCTAACACTCATCAAAGAATCAACGAATGTGTAGATTACCCAACTTTATTTTCATTACGCATAAGTATCATGAGCTTGTTACCATACAGAGTGTGATTGCGAGACTTGGCAGTGTTGCCGTTCGGCTTCATGTTTTAGGCTCTGGACAATGCTCCCAATGCTGGTTAGAGCACAAAAACTTATACAAGTATTTAGATAAAAGTCATCCTTGAGTTTAAAATATTTATATTAATAAACATATAACAAGTAAACTTTCACATTTTATAAATAGCACTTGTATATAACTTTATTTATCTTTCTTAGGCAATATAAAGTTTTATCTTTCGTGGAACATTTGTTTCGCTATAGGGGTGAGTAATAATATTTATCTCAGAGAAAGGGACATTTGAGAATGTCTGTACTCTTAGAAAACGAAAACACTCGACATTGGATACTTCTTTAACTCGTAAAATAATAATTTTTAAGTACTTTTGTACGAAAGTTAAATAATATTAAATAACTTGAAACCCAGAAATCTTGTGTGTTGAGAGAAATGCTGCGCGCTGTTCAGTTTATTTTTGTTAAACATAACTTGTTTTATTAGTCTTCAATTAGCGTGTAAACGCATGTGTCGAGGGTTACAGCACGCAACCTCATTGTTGTGGCAGTCTTAACTGTTTGGGTCATTCTGAACGGGTCCCATTCGTTGAAACAAAATAAAAGTACAATTCTTATTAAACACACGATATCTATTTAAATATATATGAAATATTACAAGTAATACACAATATCAAGAGCACAGTGGTACAATATATTACAATAAAAATATTGAAAAGAACCCCAATACCACAAAAATAATCAAAAATAACAAATAAAACAAGTTACTTAAGATTAAACCCTTATGTACATTTCGATGACCATGTCATCATCATCAGAGGGTCTTGTTACAAAACACAATCTAGCACACAAGAAGTTACAAACTAGAATGATCTTCTGATGAGACCCTCTGATGATGATGACATGGTCATCGAAATGTACATAAGGGTTTAATCTTAAGTAACTTGTTTTATTTGTTATTTTTGATTATTTTTGTGGTATTGGGGTTCTTTTCAATATTTTTATTGTATTACAAGTAATAGGTAAAGAAAACGTGTGAGCCTTGACTGTACTAGATAAGCAATTCGGGGCCTGCCATATAATATATATATATATATATATATATATATATATATATATATATATATATATAATATAGATTGTTTTTTTAAATTTATTAATATAATAGAGTAATGCTAATATAAATAATTAATTTTAAAATACTAAAAAATCCATTAAACAAAGAGTTATTGTTTTTAAACAAACAAAATAAAGGTAATGTTTCTATTATGATAGATAAACCTAGTCAACGTTTAAGGCATTATAATCTAAATTTTACAAAATTAAATATAATACGTAATAAATAAAAATATCTAAATATTGAAGGTATATAAGTTTATTAGCAAAAAGGTATATATATGTTAAAATTATTTTAAAAAAATAAGAATAGTTTTTGAAATAGTTTTACTTAGATTTATGAGTGAGTTAATATACAATATTTATTTTAAAACTAATTAAATATTAAAATTAGGAACATATTAAAGGTTATATTACGAAAACACAATAATCTAAAGGTTTTTTAAATGTTTAAAAAATATAGGATATTTTTTATTTGTTTTATGTGGTTTTTAGATACTAAAGGAAAAGTCGTATTACTCGTTGTTTTTCAAAAAGATTATAACAATAAACAACCAAAAATACACAAAAAACGAAATAGAGAAACTAGAACTTTCAGTTCAACTGTGTGCTTTATTGGTGTAGAATGTACACCAATATGGTGAGATAACCATACAGACAGATCCATAGCAAGATTACGAATATGTAAGCCTTGTTCTACGTGTTGCAGAAGTAGATTTAGTGAAGTAGTTGGGATCATATGACTGTTGCAAGATAACATCTAGCAAAGGTATTACTAGTCTAAATCTTAAAAACAAGAATTTGGAGAATCCATGCTAAATAAGAAATAAAAAAATAGTTTGTTTACTTGTTTTGTATAGAAATCCGTTAGGGGAAAATATTATAATAGTATATAAAGTTTTTATAACATAAATATAACCAACCTAAGCCGTTACTGTTTTCGTCCAAAACATCAGCATATTCTGATCAGAATTTTCTAACCAAGTTTCTTTATATTCAAATCCTTTATGAATGACTTTTTATTCTTTATACAACTAGCGTGTCGTAAAAATGTATTTAGCCTGAAAAGAATTTTTCGTTTTAACTAATCTTCTATCAATTTTTAAAACACTTTTAAAAACCGTCATAATATTCTGACCGTTTATAATATATTATGTAATAGTATACATATTTACAAATTATATTGTAAATATATACTTTACGTATAATACTTTAAGTATTAAATTCTTTGCAAAGTATATTCTTGTGTAATGGTTGTTTTGACAGTTTAGCTTACAAAAATTAATAAAAAATTTAAAATATTTTCATCAATATCCATCGTAGATTTCTATCAACAACCCACAGAATTTCTTTCAAAGTACCCACAGAAAAACAAATCTTAAATCAGGTATCGACAATTCCAGTATAAGAGCTTGAGAAGTTTCAACGCCGAACAAGATAAACTAACTTACCTTTTTCAGAGCAAGAGGTAAAGAAGGGCATACAAACATTTTTTTTATACATTCTAGATTTAAATTATAAGATTTTAAATCATATTGACAAGTATTCACACTTTTAATAAATTAAAACTGATATGATATAAAGATGTGCTCTAAAATATTTTTTTTAAATGAAAATCTCTTTTATCGATTTTATGGCTTGTGCTCCCGATCGCTACTTCTCCCAAAGACTCTAAAAAAGTCTGCATTTTGTTCACGACATTATTTCAAACTATCATGTAAATGATAAAGTTGGCCTAGAACCTGTTTCGCACCAAAGTATTTTATTTAATACAATTACTACTGATAAATCACAAAAAATTAGGTTGTTTAAAAACACACACACACACATAATGTAAATATATATATGACATTACAGTGATATATGACCTTTCATTGCAACATCTAACTTAATGTGCTTGTTTTTAGATTTTTCAAGTTCTTTTTAGTAATTTAACAATAACAATTATTTATAATTGTTTTTATTGATTCAATACAACCTCAAGATGTACAACACAAAAACACAAAACAATAAAAAACCATACATTACATCTCAAAAACATTATTTATATATATATATTTTTTTTTGTTACTTGTTTATAACATATTGGTTATTTATAATTTAGTTTGTGTTAATTTTGCCTTATTTTTATAAGTTTAAGGCTTATTTATATTGACAATATTAATTTAAAATAGAAGTATTTAATACGATTATTACCAAAACCTTACAAACAAAAGGTACATTTACGACAATTTATCACAATTTCATCAACTTACACGCCTAACATAAAACTAAAGTTTTTTTAATTCAAATCACAAAAATCATGACATATCCCAGCAAATCCGTGCCCTTTTCGTACGATATATAATACATAACTAACACTAGTACTTTCTTCTTCTGAATGACGCACATATAAGCAAAGTTCGGAAAAGACAGGTCCTATCGTCTACAATAGGGTTAATGTCATAAGTTATACATTTAAAGTTATCATTCAACTGAACCATTTTCATTTTTTCAACATCGATAAATATTTACGTAACCTCGTTAAGTTACCGAATTTGAAACAGCGGATAGCTTACATGATCCAAACGCAATAGCTGTTCTATTCAGTGGATAGTTTACGTTGGGCTACAGCTGGGCTATGAAAAACTTTAAAAACAAACACCTTTAAATTAAAATTTAGCAGTGTTTTCTCATCACGCCTCATATTATTAGACGAAGGTTCCCTCCAAATTTTAAGTTTGTAGCTAATACATATAATTTAGCCTGTGCCTTGATTATGAATCAGTCAATCAGGATATCGTCTGTTATAAATGCAGCTGTTTTTTTCTTATGGTATGCATTCAAGAGGTGTTTTTAACGATAATCTATCCACTGTTAAGAAAAAATTCTAATACGAATATTTAAAACAGCTACAACAAAATCAATAAATTCCATTAAATCACATTTTAGAAGTGAATTGTATGTGACACATTTCGTTTCATGTTTTATACTATACATATTTTATTAATATATTAAAGAGGGTGGGACTTTGGGGATGGAGAAATGCATGCACTCTAAGTTACTCGATTTTTTTATTGGTTTTTATCACCTGCTAGCTAATGTAATCTACGTGCCTCGAGTAAAATAAAGTAGAGATAAGCTTACATGCTATGACAGTGTTTACACTATTTAATACATTAACTAATGGAAATCTCCAATAAATATCTTTAAAAAATTGTATTTATTACTACAGCTACATTCTATAATTTTCCACCTCTTGGATTGTAATTGTTGTTTTCACACGCTTATCTTTACGTTTTATGTAAAGGTTCACTTAATCTATTTAATTTAAATGTCTACTTTACAATAATCTATAATAAAACTTTTATTCATTAATGTTACAGTTTTATCGTGTTTTATTCATAAAAAATGTTTTCTTACTTCTAAAACACCTGTTCTCGTGCAAAATTTTCAATTTAAAAAGATATACATTACAACAAAGGATATTGGTTTCATAAGTCGATATTTAATTATGGATATATATATATAATCTTATAAAAATAGTTTTTTTAACTGAAATGATAATACACTTAGTCACTAATAATATTTTTACCCTCTGGTAGCGTAGCTACAAGGTATATGTCTTTTTTTTAAATTCCTTCTATTAGCTCGCCCTCTCCTGATATATATCTTGTACACTTTTTCAATTGTTAATAAAATACGTTTTTGTTAATCTTAACAAATTCTAATAAATGTTGTTTTTAACCTATAGTAGGTGTCAATTGATGTTAATAAAGTTTTTTCAAATATTTATTCAATAATTAAATTATAAAATGTATTGGGCCCAGCTGGATTCGAACTGAGAATCTTCATGTCGAATTGTAACTGCACCAACTTTCCAATTCCTAGAAATTATTCTCAAATATATGTATGAATTATCTCCTCCCGCATCTGGTTGTCGTCGAAACCTCTATTGTACAACCTTAAACTGTCTGCTACCATAGAATATCATAAATAGTGCTCTACGATAAAGAAAATAAAATTTTACTCCGTTAACCTCAGTAGGAATTTATTAAAAAATTTTTTTACATTACTTGTTCTTTTATATTAAATAAGGATATGTCTTTAAAATTTTGGTAGATCGGTTGCATAGCGTCTTATTAAATTACTTGAGACCAAATATTTCATTGTACAAATTCTATTCAACGAATATTCAACCTGTGAGATAAAATAAACTTTAGAAGTAGAAAAGAGATTAAATATACCTTTGTTCAATTATGTGTTTTTTTTATTGCTTTGAAGTATTTTGTTTATGTTTAATGTTTAGTAATAATTGTATTTATGACGTAATTGCAGACTACGCTTAGATTATTGTATGTTTTAATGCGTTTTATAAAATTAGCACAATTTCATTTATAATATAAACCAATAACAAATAAACATGCATTATGTTTTCAAAATGTTTACCTGTTGTTAAATATAAATATGATTAATAAAACACACCAGTTAAAGTAAGCTTCGCAAACCTTATTAAAAAACATAGTTTCACCAGTGTCGACATTCTAAACTGCTCTAGCAGCATCACACAAATCTGGGTCAACATAATAAGCTGAAATATTTAAATAAGCTACGGGGCTTCGTGGCAAACTACTGGCTTTTGGTTAACACGGGATTCTCACATAAATTCTAATGGTTCGTGATACAGATTTGTATAGTTAAATTTTGTTTTATTTGTAAATAAGTAGCCCATTGATGGGTTCTGTTTAGTCGAACAAACTGGGTCACGTTAAGGGTTATAATTCTTTAACTAGAGGAGAAGAAATGACGAGTAGCTTCGTCACAAGATGTGTACTAGTCTTGTATGACTCCTAAGGAATATAAATATAAGAGTGTTATTTAATGGTAAGTTTACAAACTTCACGATGGTGAAAGAACGCAACACATTTTTAACGCTTAACAATAAAAAGCGTTCCCATATGCAACTTCCATTATTTAACTTATTTCAATATACATAAAGCGAGCATGAAAACAACCATAACCCGTTAGATAAAACTAAATGTATATTCTTGTAACCATGATTTATATAGGCCTTAGATGTTTATGTTCTGAATAATTCAAAAGAATTTGAATAAAGTTTCTCTGATCGGAAAATATAGAGGATTGGTTTACATTTTCAGCGACATTTACCAATGAAGCTAACTCCCGACAATTAGTGTCGAATCATATGCCCAACATTTAGCAGCGATTTCATTATTTGCGATAGCGAAGGAGCTTTGTTATGTAATCTAGAAGCGAAGCTTGGTCGCGACATTTACTAATGAAGCTAACTCCCGACAATTAGTGTCGAATCATATGCCCAACATTTAGCAGCTAGATCATTATTTGCGATAGCGAAGGAGCTTTGTTATGTAATCTAGCAGCGAAGCTTGGTCGCGACATTTACTAATGAAGCTAACTCCCGACAATTAGTGTCGAATCATATCCCCAACATTTAGCAGCTAGGTCATTATTTGCGATACCGAAGGAGCTTTGTTATGTAATCTAGCAGCGAAGCTTGGTCGCGACATTTACCAATGAAGCTAACTCCCGACAATTAGTGTCGAATCATATGCCCAACATTTAGCAGCGATTTCATTATTTGCGATAGCGAAGGAGCTTTGTTATGTAATCTAGAAGCGAAGTTTGGTCGCGACATTTACTAATGAAGCTAACTCCCGAAAATCAGTGTCGAATCATATGCCCAACATTTAGCAGCTAGATCATTAATTGCGATAGCGAAGGAGCTTTGTTATGTAATCTAGCAGCGAAGCTTGGTCGCGACATTTACTAATGAAGCTAACACCCGACAATTACTGTCGAATCATATCCCCAACATTTAGCAGCTAGGTCATTATTTGCGAAAGCGAAGGAGCTTTGTTATGTAATCTAGCAGCGAAGCTGGGTCGCGACATTTACTAATGAAGCTAACTCCCGAAAATTAGTGTCGAATCATATGCCCAACATTTAGCAGCTAGATCATTATTTGCGATAGCGAAGGAGCTTTGTTATGTAATATAGCAGCGAAGCTTGGTCGCGACATTTACTAATGAAGCTAACTCCCGAAAATTAGTGTCGAATCATATGCCCAACATTTAGCAGCTAGGTCATTATTTGCGATAGCGAAGGAGCTTTGTTATGTAATATAGCAGCGAAGCTTGGTCGCGACATTTACTAATGAAGCTAACTCCCGAAAATTAGTGTCGAATCATATGCCCAACATTTAGCAGCTAGATCATTATTTGCGATAGCGAAGGAGCTTTGTTATGTAATCTAGCAGCGAAGCTGGGTCGCGACATTTACTAATGAAGCTAACTCCCGACAATTAGTTTCGAATCATATGCCCAACATTTAGCAGCTAGGTCATTATTTGCGATAGAGAAGGAGCTTTGTTATGTAATCTAGCAGCGAAGCTTGGTCGCGACATTTACTAATGAAGCTAACTCCCGAAAATTAGTGTCGAATCATATGCCCAACATTTAGCAGCTAGATCATTATTTGCGATAGCGAAGGAGCTTTGTTATGTAATCTAGCAGCGAAGCTGGGTCGCGACATTTACTAATGAAGCTAACTCCCGACAATTAGTTTCGAATCATATGCCCAACATTTAGCAGCTAGATCATTATTTGCGATAGCGAAGGAGCTTTGTTATGTAATCTAGCAGCGAAGCTTGGTCGCGACATTTACTAATGAAGCTAACTCCCGACAATTAGTGTCGAATCATATGCCCAACATTTAGCAGCTAGATCATTATTTGCGATAGCGAAGGAGCTTTGTTATGTAATCTAGCAGCGAAGCTGGGTCGCGACATTTACTAATGAAGCTAACTCCCGACAATTAGTTTCGAATCATATGCCCAACATTTAGCAGCTAGGTCATTATTTGCGATAGCGAAGGAGCTTTGTTATGTAATCTAGCAGCGAAGCTTGGTCGCGACATTTACTAATGAAGCTAACTCCCGAAAATTAGTGTCGAATCATATCCCCCACAATTAGCAGCTAGGTCATTATTTGCGATAGCGAAGGAGCTTTGTGTTATGTAATCTAGCAGCGAGGCTTGGGCGCGACATTTACTAATGAAGCTAACTCCCGACAATTAGTGTCGAATCATATGCCCAACATTTAGCAGCGATTTCATTATTTGCGATAGCGAAGGAGCTTTGTGTTATGTAATCTAGCAGCGAAGCTTGGTCGCGACATTTACTAATGAAGCTAACTCCCGACAATTAGTGTCGAATCATATGCCCAACATTTAGCAGCGATTTCATTATTTGCGATACCGAAGGAGCTTTGTTATGTAATCAAGCAGCGAAGATTGGTCGCGACATTTACTAATGAAGCTAACTCCCGACAATTAGTGTCGAATCATATGCCCAACATTTAGCAGCGATTTCATTATTTGCGATAGCGAAGGAGCTTTGTGTTATGTAATCTAGCAGCGAAGCTTGGTCGCGACATTTACTAATGAAGCTAACTCCCGACAATTAGTGTCGAATCATATGCCCAACATTTAGCAGCGATTTCATTATTTGCGATAGCGAAGGAGCTTTGTGTTATGTAATCTAGCAGCGAAGCTTGGTCGCGACATTTACTAATGAAGCTAACTCCCGTCAATTAGTGTCGAATCATATGCCCAACATTTAGCAGCGATTTCATTATTTGCGATAGCGAAGGAGCTTTGTGTTATGTAATCTAGCAGCGAAGCTTGGTCGCGACATTTACTAATGAAGCTAACTCCCGACAATTAGTGTCGAATCATATGCCCAACATTTAGCAGCGATTTCATTATTTGCGATACCGAAGGAGCTTTGTTATGTAATCAAGCAGCGAAGATTGGTCGCGACATTTACTAATGAAGCTAACTCCCGACAATTAGTGTCGAATCATATGCCCAACATTTAGCAGCGATTTCATTATTTGCGATACCGAAGGAGCTTTGTTATGTAATCAAGCAGCGAAGATTGGTCGCGACATTTACTAATGAAGCTAACTCCCGACAATTAGTGTCGAATCATATGCCCAACATTTAGCAGCGATTTCATTATTTGCGATAGCGAAGGAGCTTTGTGTTATGTAATCTAGCAGCGAAGCTTGGTCGCGACATTTACTAATGAAGCTAACTCCCGACAATTAGTGTCGAATCATATGCCCAACATTTAGCAGCTAGGTCATTATTTGCGATAGCGAAGGAGCTTTGTTATGTAATCAAGCAGCGAAGATTGGTCGCGACATTTACTAATGAAGCTAACTCCCGACAATTAGTGTCGAATCATATGCCCAACATTTAGCAGCGATTTCATCATTTGCGATAGCGAAGGAGCTTTGTGTTATGTAATCTAGCAGCGAAGCTTGGTCGCGACATTTACTAATGAAGCTAACTCCCGACAATTAGTGTCGAATCATATGCCCAACATTTAGCAGCGATTTCATTATTTGCGATAGCGAAGGAGCTTTGTGTTATGTAATCAAGCAGCGAAGATTGGTCGCGACATTTACTAATGAAGCTAACTCCCGACAATTAGTGTCGAATCATATGCCCAACATTTAGCAGCGATTTCATTATTTGCGATACCGAAGGAGCTTTGTTATGTAATCAAGCAGCGAAGCTTGGTCGCGACATTTACTAATGAAGCTAACTCCCGACAATTAGTGTCGAATCATATCCCCAACATTTAGCAGCGATTTCATTATTTGCGATAGCGAAGGAGCTTTGTGTTATGTAATCTAGCAGCGAAGCTTGGTCGCGACATTTACTAATGAAGCTAACTCCCGTCAATTAGTGTCGAATCATATGCCCAACATTTAGCAGCGATTTCATTATTTGCGATACCGAAGGAGCTTTGTTATGTAATCAAGCAGCGAAGATTGGTCGCGACATTTACTAATGAAGCTAACTCCCGACAATTAGTGTCGAATCATATCCCCAACATTTAGCAGCTAGATCATTATTTGCGATACCGAAGGAGCTTTGTTATGTAATCAAGCAGCGAAGATTGGTCGCGACATTTACTAATGAAGCTAACTCCCGACAATTAGTGTCGAATCATATGCCCAACATTTAGCAGCGATTTTATTATTTACGATACCGAAGGAGCTTTGTTATGTAATCAAGCAGCGAAGATTGGTCCCGACATTTACTAATGAAGCTAACTCCCAACAATTAGTGTCGAATCATATGCCCAACATTTAGCAGCGATTTCATTATTTGCGATACCGAAGGAGCTTTGTTATGTAATCAAGCAGCGAAGATTGGTCGCGACATTTACTAATGAAGCTAACTCCCGACAATTAGTGTCGAATCATATGCCCAACATTTAGCAGCGATTTCATTATTTGCGATACCGAAGGAGCTTTGTTATGTAATCAAGCAGCGAAGATTGGTCGCGACATTTACTAATGAAGCTAACTCCCGACAATTAGTGTCGAATCATATGCCCAACATTTAGCAGCGATTTCATTATTTGCGATAGCGAAGGAGCTTTGTGTTATGTAATCTAGCAGCGAAGCTTGGTCGCGACATTTACTAATGAAGCTAACTCCCGACAATTAGTGTCGAATCATATGCCCAACATTTAGCAGCGATTTAATTATTTGCGATACCGAAGGAGCTTTGTTATGTAATCAAGCAGCGAAGATTGGTCGCGACATTTACTAATGAAGCTAACTCCCGACAATTAGTGTCGAATCATATGCCCAACATTTAGCAGCGATTTCATTATTTGCGATAGCGAAGGAGCTTTGTGTTATGTAATCTAGCAGCGAAGCTTGGTCGCGACATTTACAAATGAAGCTAACTCCCGACAATTAGTGTCGAATCATATGCCCAACATTTAGCAGCGATTTCATTATTTGCGATAGCGAAGGAGCTTTGTGTTATGTAATCAAGCAGCGAAGATTGGTCGCGACATTTACTAATGAAGCTAACTCCCGACAATTAGTGTCGAATCATATGCCCAACATTTAGCAGCGATTTCATTATTTGCGATACCGAAGGAGCTTTGTTATGTAATCTAGCAGCGAAGCTGGGTCGCGACATTTACTAATGAAGCTAACTCCCGACAATTAGTGTCGAATCATATCCCCAACATTTAGCAGCGATTTCATTATTTGCGATACCGAAGGAGCTTTGTTATGTAATCAAGCAGCGAAGATTGGTCGCGACATTTACTAATGAAGCTAACTCCCGACAATTAGTGTCGAATCATATGCCCAACATTTAGCAGCGATTTCATTATTTGCGATACCGAAGGAGCTTTGTTATGTAATCAAGCAGCGAAGATTGGTCGCGACATTTACTAATGAAGCTAACTCCCGACAATTAGTGTCGAATCATATCCCCAACATTTAGCAGCGATTTCATTATTTGCGATACCGAAGGAGCTTTGTTATGTAATCAAGCAGCGAAGATTGGTCGCGACATTTACTAATGAAGCTAACTCCCGACAATTAGTGTCGAATCATATGCCCAACATTTAGCAGCGATTTCATTATTTGCGATACCGAAGGAGCTTTGTTATGTAATCAAGCAGCGAAGATTGGTCGCGACATTTACTAATGAAGCTAACTCCCGACAATTAGTGTCGAATCATATGCCCAACATTTAGCAGCGATTTCATTATTTACGATACCGAAGGAGCTTTGTTATGTAATCAAGCAGCGAAGATTGGTCGCGACATTTACTAATGAAGCTAACTCCCGACAATTAGTGTCGAATCATATGCCCAACATTTAGCAGCGATTTCATTATTTGCGATACCGAAGGAGCTTTGTTATGTAATCAAGCAGCGATGATTGGTCGCGACATTTACTAATGAAGCTAACTCCCGACAATTAGTGTCGAATCATATGCCCAACATTTAGCAGCGATTTCATTATTTGCGATACCGAAGGAGCTTTGTTATGTAATCAAGCAGCGAAGGTTGGTCGCGACATTTACGCATGAAGCTAACTCCCGACAATTAGTGTCGAATCATATGCCCAACATTTAGCAGCGATTTCATTATTTGCGATACCGAAGGAGCTTTGTTATGTAATCAAGCAGCGAAGATTGGTCGCGACATTTACTAATGAAGCTAACTCCCGACAATTAGTGTCGAATCATATGCCCAACATTTAGCAGCGATTTCATTATTTGCGATAGCGAAGGAGCTTTGTGTTATGTAATCTAGCAGCGAAGCTTGGTCGCGACATTTACTAATGAAGCTAACTCCCGACAATTAGTGTCGAATCATATGCCCAACATTTAGCAGCTAGGTCATTATTTGCGATAGCGATGGAGCTTTGTTATGTAATCAAGCAGCGAAGATTGGTCGCGACATTTACTAATGAAGCTAACTCCCGACAATTAGTGTCGAATCATATGCCCAACATTTAGCAGCGATTTCATTATTTGCGATAGCGAAGGAGCTTTGTGTTATGTAATCTAGCAGTGAAGCTTGGTCGCGACATTTACTAATGAAGCTAACTCCCGACAATTAGTGTCGAATCATATGCCCAACATTTAGCAGCGATTTCATTATTTGCGATAGCGAAGGAGCTTTGTGTTATGTAATCAAGCAGCGAAGATTGGTCGCGACATTTACTAATGAAGCTAACTCCCGACAATTAGTGTCGAATCATATGCCCAACATTTAGCAGCGATTTCATTATTTGCGATACCGAAGGAGCTTTGTTATGTAATCAAGCAGCGAAGATTGGTCGCGACATTTACTAATGAAGCTAACTCCCGACAATTAGTGTCGAATCATATGCCCAACATTTAGCAGCGATTTCATTATTTGCGATACCAAAGGAGCTTTGTTATGTAATCAAGCAGCGAAGATTGGTCGCGACATTTACTAATGAGGCTAACTCCAGACAATTAGTGTCGAATCATATCCCCAACATTTAGCAGCGATTTCATTATTTGCGATACCGAAGGAGCTTTGTTATGTAATCAAGCAGCGAAGATTGGTCGCGACATTTACTAATGAAGCTAACTCCCGACAATTAGTGTCGAATCATATCCCCAACATTTAGCAGCGATTTCATTATTTGCGATACCGAAGGAGCTTTGTTATGTAATCAAGCAGCGAAGATTGGTCGCGACATTTACTAATGAAGCTAACTCCCGACAATTAGTGTCGAATCATATCCCCAACATTTAGCAGCGATTTCATTATTTGCGATACCGAAGGAGCTTTGTTATGTAATCAAGCAGCGAAGATTGGTCGCGACATTTACTAATGAAGCTAACTCCCGACAATTAGTGTCGAATCATATCCCCAACATTTAGCAGCGATTTCATTATTTGCGATACCGAAGGAGCTTTGTTATGTAATCAAGCAGCGAAGATTGGTCGCGACATTTACTAATGAAGCTAACTCCCGACAATTAGTGTCGAATCATATCCCCAACATTTAGCAGCGATTTCATTATTTGCGATACCGAAGGAGCTTTGTTATGTAATCAAGCAGCGAAGATTGGTCGCGACATTTACTAATGAAGCTAACTCCCGACAATTAGTGTCGAATCATATCCCCAACATTTAGCAGCGATTTCATTATTTGCGATACCGAAGGAGCTTTGTTATGTAATCAAGCAGCGAAGATTGGTCGCGACATTTACTAATGAAGCTAACTCCCGACAATTAGTGTCGAATCATATGCCCAACATTTAGCAGCGATTTCATTATTTGCGATACCGAAGGAGCTTTGTTATGTAATCAAGCAGCGAAGATTGGTCGCGACATTTACTAATGAAGCTAACTCCCGACAATTAGTGTCGAATCATATCCCCAACATTTAGCAGCGATTTCATTATTTGCGATACCGAAGGAGCTTTGTTATGTAATCAAGCAGCGAAGATTGGTCGCGACATTTACTAATGAAGCTAACTCCCGACAATTAGTGTCGAATCATATCCCCAACATTTAGCAGCGATTTCATTATTTGCGATACCGAAGGAGCTTTGTTATGTAATCAAGCAGCGAAGATTGGTCGCGACATTTACTAATGAAGCTAACTCCCGACAATTAGTGTCGAATCATATGCCCAACATTTAGCAGCGATTTCATTATTTGCGATACCGAAGGAGCTTTGTTATGTAATCAAGCAGCGAAGATTGGTCGCGACATTTACTAATGAAGCTAACTCCGGACAATTAGTGTCGAATCATATGCCCAACATTTAGCAGCGATTTCATTATTTGCGATACCGAAGGAGCTTTGTTATGTAATCAAGCAGCGAAGATTGGTCGCGACATTTACTAATGAAGCTAACTCCCGACAATTAGTGTCGAATCATATGCCCAACATTTAGCAGCGATTTCATTATTTGCGATAGCGAAGGAGCTTTGTGTTATGTAATCAAGCAGCGAAGATTGGTCGCGACATTTACTAATGAAGCTAACTCCCGACAATTAGTGTCGAATCATATGCCCAACATTTAGCAGCGATTTCATTATTTGCGATAGCGAAGGAGCTTTGTGTTATGTAATCTAGCAGCGAAGCTTGGTCGCGACATTTACTAATGAAGCTAACTCCCGACAATTAGTTTCGAATCATATGCCCAACATTTAGCAGCGATTTCATTATTTGCGATACCGAAGGAGCTTTGTTATGTAATCAAGCAGCGAAGATTGGTCGCGACATTTACTAATGAAGCTAACTCCCGACAATTAGTGTCGAATCATATGCCCAACATTTAGCAGCGATTTCATTATTTGCGATACCGAAGGAGCTTTGTTATGTAATCAAGCAGCGAAGATTGGTCGCGACATTTACTAATGAAGCTAACTCCCGACAATTAGTGTCGAATCATATGCCCAACATTTAGCAGCGATTTCATTATTTGCGATAGCGAAGGAGCTTTGTGTTATGTAATCTAGCAGCGAAGCTTGGTCGCGACATTTACTAATGAAGCTAACTCCCGACAATTAGTGTCGAATCATATGCCCAACATTTAGCAGCTAGGTCATTATTTGCGATAGCGAAGGAGCTTTGTTATGTAATCAAGCAGCGAAGATTGGTCGCGACATTTACTAATGAAGCTAACTCCCGACAATTAGTGTCGAATCATATGCCCAACATTTAGCAGCGATTTCATTATTTGCGATAGCGAAGGAGCTTTGTGTTATGTAATCTAGCAGCGAAGCTTGGTCGCGACATTTACTAATGAAGCTAACTCCCGACAATTAGTGTCGAATCATATGCCCAACATTTAGCAGCGATTTCATTATTTGCGATAGCGAAGGAGCTTTGTGTTATGTAATCAAGCAGCGAAGATTGGTCGCGACATTTACTAATGAAGCTAACTCCCGACAATTAGTGTCGAATCATATGCCCAACATTTAGCAGCTAGGTCATTATTTGCGATACCGAAGGAGCTTTGTTATGTAATCAAGCAGCGAAGCTTGGTCGCGACATTTACTAATGAAGCTAACTCCCGACAATTAGTGTCGAATCATATGCCCAACATTTAGCAGCGATTTCATTATTTGCGATACCAAAGGAGCTTTGTTATGTAATCAAGCAGCGAAGCTTGGTCGCGACATTTACTAATGAAGCTAACTCCCGACAATTAGTGTCGAATCATATGCCCAACATTTAGCAGCGATTTCATTATTTGCGATAGCGAAGGAGCTTTGTGTTATGTAATCAAGCAGCGAAGATTGGTCGCGACATTTACTAATGAAGCTAACTCCCGACAATTAGTGTCGAATCATATGCCCAACATTTAGCAGCGATTTCATTATTTGCGATAGCGAAGGAGCTTTGTTATGTAATCAAGCAGCGAAGATTTGTCGCGACATTTACTAATGAAGCTAACTCCCGACAATTAGTGTCGAATCATATCCCCAACATTTAGCAGCGATTTCATTATTTGCGATACCGAAGGAGCTTTGTTATGTAATCAAGCAGCGAAGATTGGTCGCGACATTTACTAATGAAGCTAACTCCCGACAATTAGTGTCGAATCATATCCCCAACATTTAGCAGCGATTTCATTATTTGCGATACCGAAGGAGCTTTGTTATGTAATCAAGCAGCGAAGATTGGTCGCGACATTTACTAATGAAGCTAACTCCCGACAATTAGTGTCGAATCATATCCCCAACATTTAGCAGCGATTTCATTATTTGCGATACCGAAGGAGCTTTGTTATGTAATCAAGCAGCGAAGATTGGTCGCGACATTTACTAATGAAGCTAACTCCCGACAATTAGTGTCGAATCATATCCCCAACATTTAGCAGCGATTTCATTATTTGCGATACCGAAGGAGCTTTGTTATGTAATCAAGCAGCGAAGATTGGTCGCGACATTTACTAATGAAGCTAACTCCCGACAATTAGTGTCGAATCGTATGCCCAACATTTAGCAGCGATTTCATTATTTGCGATAGCGAAGGAGCTTTGTGTTATGTAATCAAGCAGCGAAGATTGGTCGCGACATTTACTAATGAAGCTAACTCCCGACAATTAGTGTCGAATCATATGCCCAACATTTAGCAGCGATTTCATTATTTGCGATACCGAAGGAGCTTTGTGTTATGTAATCAAGCAGCGAAGATTGGTCGCGACATTTACTAATGAAGCTAACTCCCGACAATTAGTGTCGAATCATATGCCCAACATTTAGCAGCGATTTCATTATTTGCGATACCGAAGGAGCTTTGTGTTATGTAATCAAGCAGCGAAGATTGGTCGCGACATTTACTAATGAAGCTAACTCCCGACAATTAGTGTCGAATCATATGCCCAACATTTAGCAGCGATTTCATTATTTGCGATACCGAAGGAGCTTTGTTATGTAATCAAGCAGCGAAGATTGGTCGCGACATTTACTAATGAAGCTAACTCCCGACAATTAGTGTCGAATCATATGCCCAACATTTAGCAGCTAGGTCATTATTTGCGATACCGAAGGAGCTTTGTTATGTAATCAAGCAGCGAAGCTTGGTCGCGACATTTACTAATGAAGCTAACTCCCGACAATTAGTGTCGAATCATATGCCCAACATTTAGCAGCGATTTCATTATTTGCGATACCAAAGGAGCTTTGTTATGTAATCAAGCAGCGAAGCTTGGTCGCGACATTTACTAATGAAGCTAACTCCCGACAATTAGTGTCGAATCATATGCCCAACATTTAGCAGCGATTTCATTATTTGCGATAGCGAAGGAGCTTTGTGTTATGTAATCAAGCAGCGAAGATTGGTCGCGACATTTACTAATGAAGCTAACTCCCGACAATTAGTGTCGAATCATATGCCCAACATTTAGCAGCGATTTCATTATTTGCGATAGCGAAGGAGCTTTGTTATGTAATCAAGCAGCGAAGATTGGTCGCGACATTTACTAATGAAGCTAACTCCCGACAATTAGTGTCGAATCATATCCCCAACATTTAGCAGCGATTTCATTATTTGCGATACCGAAGGAGCTTTGTTATGTAATCAAGCAGCGAAGATTGGTCGCGACATTTACTAATGAAGCTAACTCCCGACAATTAGTGTCGAATCATATCCCCAACATTTAGCAGCGATTTCATTATTTGCGATACCGAAGGAGCTTTGTTATGTAATCAAGCAGCGAAGATTGGTCGCGACATTTACTAATGAAGCTAACTCCCGACAATTAGTGTCGAATCATATCCCCAACATTTAGCAGCGATTTCATTATTTGCGATACCGAAGGAGCTTTGTTATGTAATCAAGCAGCGAAGATTGGTCGCGACATTTACTAATGAAGCTAACTCCCGACAATTAGTGTCGAATCATATCCCCAACATTTAGCAGCGATTTCATTATTTGCGATACCGAAGGAGCTTTGTTATGTAATCAAGCAGCGAAGATTGGTCGCGACATTTACTAATGAAGCTAACTCCCGACAATTAGTGTCGAATCATATGCCCAACATTTAGCAGCGATTTCATTATTTGCGATACCGAAGGAGCTTTGTTATGTAATCAAGCAGCGAAGATTGGTCGCGACATTTACTAATGAAGCTAACTCCCGACAATTAGTGTCGAATCATATCCCCAACATTTAGCAGCGATTTCATTATTTGCGATACCGAAGGAGCTTTGTTATGTAATCAAGCAGCGAAGATTGGTCGCGACATTTACTAATGAAGCTAACTCCCGACAATTAGTGTCGAATCATATCCCCAACATTTAGCAGCGATTTCATTATTTGCGATACCGAAGGAGCTTTGTTATGTAATCAAGCAGCGAAGATTGGTCGCGACATTTACTAATGAAGCTAACTCCCGACAATTAGTGTCGAATCGTATGCCCAACATTTAGCAGCGATTTCATTATTTGCGATAGCGAAGGAGCTTTGTGTTATGTAATCAAGCAGCGAAGATTGGTCGCGACATTTACTAATGAAGCTAACTCCCGACAATTAGTGTCGAATCATATGCCCAACATTTAGCAGCGATTTCATTATTTGCGATACCGAAGGAGCTTTGTTATGTAATCAAGCAGCGAAGATTGGTCGCGACATTTACTAATGAAGCTAACTCCCGACAATTAGTGTCGAATCATATGCCCAACATTTAGCAGCGATTTCATTATTTGCGATAGCGAAGGAGCTTTGTGTTATGTAATCAAGCAGCGAAGATTGGTCGCGACATTTACTAATGAAGCTAACTCCCGACAATTAGTGTCGAATCATATGCCCAACATTTAGCAGCGATTTCATTATTTGCGATACCGAAGGAGCTTTGTTATGTAATCAAGCAGCGAAGATTGGTCGCGACATTTACTAATGAAGCTAACTCCCGACAATTAGTGTCGAATCATATGCCCAACATTTAGCAGCGATTTCATTATTTGCGATAGCGAAGGAGCTTTGTGTTATGTAATCAAGCAGCGAAGATTGGTCGCGACATTTACTAATGAAGCTAACTCCCGACAATTAGTGTCGAATCATATGCCCAACATTTAGCAGCGATTTCATTATTTGCGATAGCGAAGGAGCTTTGTGTTATGTAATCAAGCAGCGAAGATTGGTCGCGACATTTACTAATGAAGCTAACTCCCGACAATTAGTGTCGAATCATATGCCCAACATTTAGCAGCGATTTCATTTTTTGCGATAGCGAAGGAGCTTTGTTATGTAATCAAGCAGCGAAGATTGGTCGCGACATTTACTAATGAAGCTAACTCCCGACAATTAGTGTCGAATCATATCCCCAACATTTAGCAGCGATTTCATTATTTGCGATACCGAAGGAGCTTTGTTATGTAATCAAGCAGCGAAGATTGGTCGCGACATTTACTAATGAAGCTAACTCCCGACAATTAGTGTCGAATCATATCCCCAACATTTAGCAGCGATTTCATTATTTGCGATACCGAAGGAGCTTTGTTATGTAATCAAGCAGCGAAGATTGGTCGCGACATTTACTAATGAAGCTAACTCCCGACAATTAGTGTCGAATCATATCCCCAACATTTAGCAGCGATTTCATTATTTGCGATACCGAAGGAGCTTTGTTATGTAATCAAGCAGCGAAGATTGGTCGCGACATTTACTAATGAAGCTAACTCCCGACAATTAGTGTCGAATCATATCCCCAACATTTAGCAGCGATTTCATTATTTGCGATACCGAAGGAGCTTTGTTATGTAATCAAGCAGCGAAGATTGGTCGCGACATTTACTAATGAAGCTAACTCCCGACAATTAGTGTCGAATCATATGCCCAACATTTAGCAGCGATTTCATTATTTGCGATACCGAAGGAGCTTTGTTATGTAATCAAGCAGCGAAGATTGGTCGCGACATTTACTAATGAAGCTAACTCCCGACAATTAGTGTCGAATCATATCCCCAACATTTAGCAGCGATTTCATTATTTGCGATACCGAAGGAGCTTTGTTATGTAATCAAGCAGCGAAGATTGGTCGCGACATTTACTAATGAAGCTAACTCCCGACAATTAGTGTCGAATCATATCCCCAACATTTAGCAGCGATTTCATTATTTGCGATACCGAAGGAGCTTTGTTATGTAATCAAGCAGCGAAGATTGGTCGCGACATTTACTAATGAAGCTAACTCCCGACAATTAGTGTCGAATCGTATGCCCAACATTTAGCAGCGATTTCATTATTTGCGATAGCGAAGGAGCTTTGTGTTATGTAATCAAGCAGCGAAGATTGGTCGCGACATTTACTAATGAAGCTAACTCCCGACAATTAGTGTCGAATCATATGCCCAACATTTAGCAGCGATTTCATTATTTGCGATACCGAAGGAGCTTTGTTATGTAATCAAGCAGCGAAGATTGGTCGCGACATTTACTAATGAAGCTAACTCCCGACAATTAGTGTCGAATCATATGCCCAACATTTAGCAGCGATTTCATTATTTGCGATAGCGAAGGAGCTTTGTGTTATGTAATCAAGCAGCGAAGATTGGTCGCGACATTTACTAATGAAGCTAACTCCCGACAATTAGTGTCGAATCGTATGCCCAACATTTAGCAGCGATTTCATTATTTGCGATAGCGAAGGAGCTTTGTGTTATGTAATCTAGCAGCGAAGCTTGGTCGCGACATTTACTAATGAAGCTAACTCCCGACAATTATTTTCGAATCATATGCCCAACATTTAGCAGCGATTTCATTATTTGCGATACCGAAGGAGCTTTGTTATGTAATCAAGCAGCGAAGATTGGTCGCGACTTTTACTAATGAAGCTATCTCCCGAAAATTAGTGTCGAATCATATCCCCAACATTTAGCAGCTAGGTCATTATTTGCGATAGCGAAGGAGCTTTGTGTTATGTAATCTAGCAGCGAAGCTTGGTCGCGACATTTACTAATGAAGCTAACTCCCGACAATTAGTGTCGAATCATATGCCCAACATTTAGCAGCGATTTCAATATTTGCGATAGCGAAGGAGCTTTGTGTTATGTAATCTAGCAGCGAAGCTTGGTCGCGACATTTACTAATGAAGCTAACTCCCGACAATTAGTGTCGAATCATATGCCCAACATTTAGCAGCGATTTCATTATTTGCGATACCGAAGGAGCTTTGTTATGTAATCAAGCAGCGAAGATTGGTCGCGACATTTACTAATGAAGCTAACTCCCGACAATTAGTGTCGAATCATATGCCCAACATTTAGCAGCGATTTCATTATTTGCGATAGCGAAGGAGCTTTGTGTTATGTAATCTAGCAGCGAAGCTTGGTCGCGACATTTACTAATGAAGCTAACTCCCGACAATTAGTGTCGAATCATATGCCCAACATTTAGCAGCGATTTCATTATTTGCGATAGCGAAGGAGCTTTGTTATGTAATCTAGCAGCGAAGCTTGGTCGCGACATTTACTAATGAAGCTAACTCCCGACAATTAGTGTCGAATCATATGCCCAACATTTAGCAGCGATTTCATTATTTGCGATAGCGAAGGAGCTTTGTGTTATGTAATCTAGCAGCGAAGCTTGGTCGCGACATTTACTAATGAAGCTAACTCCCGACAATTAGTGTCGAATCATATGCCCAACATTTAGCAGCGATTTCATTATTTGCGATAGCGAAGGAGCTTTGTGTTATGTAATCTAGCAGCGAAGCTTGGTCGCGACATTTACTAATGAAGCTAACTCCAGACAATTAGTGTCGAATCATATCCCCAACATTTAGCAGCTAGGTAATTATTTGCGACAGCGAAAGAGATTTGTTATGTAATCTAGCGGCGAAGCTGGGTCGCGACATTTACTAATGAAACTAACTCCCGACAATTTGTGTCGAATCATATCCCCAACATTTAGCAGCTAGGTCATTATTTGTGATAGCAAAGAAGCTTTGTTATGTCATCTAGCGGCGAAGCCTATTGCCAACATCTAACAGCTAAGCCTAGTTCCGATATTTGGCCACGAATTCTAGTCCTGACATTTAGTGTCGAATCATATCCCCAACAGCAGCGATTTCATTATTTGCGATAGCGAAGGAGCTTTGTTATGTCATCTAGCGGCGAAGCCTATTGCCAACATCTAACAGCTAAGCCTAGTTCCGATATTTGGCGACGAATTCTAGTCCTGACATTTAGTGTCGAATCATATCCCCAACATTTAGCAGCGATTTCATTATTTGCGATAGCGAAGGAGCATTGTTATGTCATCTAGCGGCGAAGCCTATTCCCAACATCTAACAGCTAAGCCTAGTTCCGATATTTGGCGACGAATTCTAGTCCTGACATTTAGTGTCGAATCATATCCCCAACAGCAGCGATTTCATTATTTGCGATAGCGAAGGAGCTTTGTTATGTCATCTAGCGGCGAAGCCTATTGCCAACATCTAACAGCTAAGCCTAGTTCCGATGTTTGGCGACGAATTCTAGTCCTGACATTTAGTGTCGAATCATATCCCCAACATTTAGCAGCGATTTCATTATTTGCGATAGCGAAGGAGCTTTGTGTTATGTAATCTAGCGGTGAAGCTTGGTCGCGACATTTACTAATGAAGCTAACTCCCTACAATTAGTGTCGAATCATATCCCCAACATTTAGCAGCGATTTCATTATTTGCGATAGCGAAGGAGCTTTGTTATGTCATCTAGCGGCGAAGCTTAGTCGCGACATTTACTAATGAAGCTAACTCCCTACAATTAGTGTCGAATCATATCCCCAACATTTAGCAGCGATTTCATTATTTGCGATAGCGAAGGAGCTTTGTGTTATGTAATCTAGCGGTGAAGCTTGGTCGCGACATTTACTAATGAAGCTAACTCCCGACATTTAGTGTCGAATCATATCCCCAACATTTAGCAGCGATTTCATTATTTGCGATAGCGAAGGAGTTTCGTTATGTCATCTAGCGGCGAAGCCTATTCCCAACATCTAACAGCTAAGCCTAGTTCCGATATTTGGCAACGAATTCTAGTCCCGACATTTAGTGCTGAAGGTTAATGTCGGCATTAACCAGTAAAACGTTTTCTAGCTTTTTGGAATCGTCTTGGAAACCAAAGTAATAATTTTTCCTCTATTGGTGGATAATGGGTAAATAGCGGTAATAATTTTTAATTATATGGAAAAACTTTAATCTCATTTTATTGAGCTCCGGTTGCTTCCGGTTCCGGTACCTTTGTGTCTTAATGAGGTCGTAAGTTTGTTTCCCGGTGTTTTTTTTATTACTAAATTTATTACTTTAGAATTTGTTAGCCATACGGTTTGTATAGTTAAATCGAAACCCATGAAATAGTGTTTTTACATGTATTATTTTACGCAGCTTCATAAGAATTAACATTCTCCAATTTCTAAAAGAAGTTTGAGGCTTTTTTAGGTTAAATGTGACTTTATGCGACCTGGTTGATAATATTCTTGGCTTTGTGTTATCTACAAAAGGAAACTCTTTCAACCATGTTTTTATAAAACATTTATTTATTTTTTTTTTTAAATCATTGGATTTATTTCGAACGACATATTTATAGGTACGTTTAATTCGTCTCTATATAAGAAGAGATAAATAATGTAACCAATATATTTTCTAGCACTGGCAAACGTTGAAATGAGGAGAACCAGAGCTAAATTGAAATAATTAGTTCAGTTGTCAGGAAGGTATGTCGACTATTAGTAACACGATAGAAATAGAAATGCATTTCCTAGATAGCAGAGCTGACCGAAATGTTTTGCTATACAAATAACACATTCGTATTGACAAAATTACAAAATATTATTTTCAATGTATTCATAGATGATGTAAAAAATATGGAGACTTGGACGACACTGAAATATTTTAATCAATAAAATAAAGATGTTTATATTTCTCAATTTTTTTACTTACTTTCTCCAGGTAATACTACTATTTGAAGAGTTATAAAAAAAAACTGGAATAAATCTGAACAAAGAGAAAGACGAAGCTTTTGGTGTTGGCTTGTTTTAAATAATTTATTTACTGAAAACAATATTTCCTTTGTCATTATTTGTCGGCGCGTTTTCAGACAAAATGCAATCTAACTTAGACTGACAATTCAATCAACGATGAAATATGAAAAACAATTTCAGAAAGTATCTGATATAAATGAGGTCCATAATATTGAAAACTGTCCAAATAAGCAGATAAATAGCCATGCTCAAAAAAGAGCATTTCAACGAAGAAACCAATATGGAATCTCAAAATGACGATTTAGTAATAGAAGTCAAGAAGGTTTCTTCCAGTTATTGTTCCAATATAAATTTTTTAAAAAAAGGTAAATAAAGAATGTAATTGTAATTTAAAAAAAAAAACTCTTGTTTCAAAAATAGATTGTAGTACCAATAGAAAAAAATCTTACGTTTAAATTTAGATTATTATTTTGTTATGTGAAATATACTTTTTTGTAACTTTTGCTATTTTCTCGAGTAGTATTATGAAAAATATCTTACGTTCACTCGTCTAGAAAAGTGTTTGCCGTACTTACACAATAATACCGGACTAGAATACATCTCTTAGGGGAACGGTTGCGTACGTCCCCGTAACACCTACTTTCCGGTCTTGTAATGTAATATAATATTACTAAGGGGGAAACTGTTTCAAAAATTAGTTTTTGATTTGACCCGTTATTTTAAAACTTGTCTATTTCAATATTAATATGCAAACATTTCTACGTTGTAACCTTCATGCCGTGAAGAATTGGTTAAAATCTATTGCAGTGCCTCCGACAGTGTCAAAAGTAACACTAATGGTATGAAGTGATAGTAAACCTCTTGTGTAATCCCATAAATAGAAAGTGATAGTAAACCCCTTGTGTAATCCCATAAATAGAAAGTGATAGTAAACCCCTTGTGTAATCCCATAAATAGAAAGTGATAGTAAACCCCTTGTGTAATCCCATAAATAGAAAGTGATAGTAAACCCCTTGTGTAATCCCATAAATAGAAAGTGATAGTAAACCCCTTGTGTAATCCCATAAATAGAAAGTGATAGTAAACCCCTTGTGTAATCCCATAAATAGAAAGTGATAGTAAACCTCTTGTGTAATCCCATAAATAGAAAGTGATAGTAAACCCCTTGTGTAATCCCATAAATAGAAAGTGATAGTAAACCCCTTGTGTAATCCCATAAATAGAAAGTGATAGTAAACCTCTTGTGTAATCCCATAAATAGAAAGTGATAGTAAACCCCTTGTGTAATCCCATAAATAGAAAGTGAAAGTAAACCTCTTGTGTAATCCCATAAATAGAAAGTGATAGTAAACCTCTTGTGTAATCCCATAAATAGAAAGTGATAGTAAACCTCTTGTGTAATCCCATAAATACAAAGTGATAGTAAACCTCTTGTGTAATCCCATAAATAGAAAGTGATAGCGATGCCATAAGAAATAACTGTTGCATTGATATCCCTGAAACTATAGTTTGATTAGGATTCTGCGTAGGTGATTCGACCGGAGGGAGTGGGGATTACAGCCGTCTGAGCGAGTAGGAGGTTCACATCTTGCTGCGTGGGTGAGCCTTGTTGCCAATTCGACGTTAATCTTCCGTTCATCGCAGCTGTGGTGGAGTTATTTACTAGTGGTGTAGCTTGCTTCGTTCTGCAACTTCAGTCGCTGGCAGTGGCGGATTGACTGTCAATGCGTTCGAACTGACAACATCCCTATCCTGCCCATTCCTATTCTGCTTTAAATCAAAGTATCGTTTATTTTGTCAGTGCAAAAAAATGACCAGTGAGTTGTCTTTTTAGTGAGCGTCAATTTAAAATTATAACTGGAAAAATATAATTTCTCAATAAAACAGTGAATATTTTCATGAAACAGGTTAGAATTTAAGTCTAAGCAAAGTATTTATCTAATATTTGTGATATAAAGTTTACAATCTTTTTCTATTTATTTATAAATTAGCACAAAATCTACTACTTGCAACACACTCACACACACACACACACACACACACACACACACACACACACACACACACACACACACACACGCACACTTTGTTTTACAATTTTTGTTTGTTTTTTTTTTGAAACATTATGAATAAAACATAAAGTCTATGTGATGCTGTGAGTAGTGAGTTTTGTGCTCTTTTATTATAACATATACTTATAGATTTATGGTATAATATGGACCATATAGGACAACTAAGGTATTATAACTTGCTCCAACTATCCACTTCCCCTACTTTTTCTTGACTAAGCATTTCAATTTGAAAGTCACTGGCTTCCTCAGGAACGTAGTGCGCATGCGCCAACGAGGCGCCAATCTATGTGACGTGTATTATATTTACTACATTACCTGTACCTTTTATAGTAGGATTATTTCTGATTAGGAGTCCCTCAATCTTCTCGAGTATACTACGTATCTCTTTTATTATGTATTTATATAATAATATAATTAGGTACACAGAAATATAATTATTCTATCTGAAATTCTACTGCATTAACAGCTAAATTCTGCAGAACTTTCACTAAATACAAATATTGTACCGTAAAATAAACGGCATTTCTGTACGATAACAAATAATTGGCACAATGGCGTTAACTATAGACAAGGAACCCTTTTGGCTACACTGACAACAAACCAGGAATACGTTTTACGTACATTTCGCAGTTGGAAAGTCACAACTGACCCAGTTTGTTCAGTCACTAACAGTTATGCTAACTAAGTTAGCGAAATATGCAAAGCTTTAGGTTGTGTAACCATTGCTTTAGTTTCCACGTTTGGCCTTATTAAATGTTGAACTTATCTAATTTATAAAAAACATGCCGACAAATAAAGTTTATTATCCACCTAAGCTGATAAAACTTCATTGTTTAAACTAGATTTTTATAAAAAGGGCATAGTCCTGTAGAAAACTATATGTTTCAGTAAGCTTTATATACACTTAATTAAACTAAAAGACCGCCAGGTCGATAGGCCTATAGACCATTGTTAGGTTTAAACATAAACATTTCGTTGATAATCATGGAGAAAGATAATTTTTGTAGCTTTATGAAATCGTCCATTTTCTTTGTGATAAAAAGCATCACTGATAAATTTTTTTCGCAGTAGTCTAAATATTCAATGCCGTATTGTAATAATGTTAATAACGATTATTAAAAAACCTTTTTTAAAATTCATTAAGCAAATTTTTTAAACTAAAATTAAAAGTGAATTATATCTGAACTTTTGTTTAAAATCTGAAAACTCTTTAATAACAGTAATAATAGTGCTCCTACGTGGTTAGGTTAGGAAACCAGTGCATTAAAACACTTCTCGGGGCTAAAATAATCCACCTGAGAGACTAGCCAGGCAAACCTGGCCCATTGTCCCACACCAATGCAACTTTTTAATTAAGTATAGAATTATTTTTTTTTCAAATTATACACAAAAAGAAATCTAGACATAACTTGAATTGATAAATAAATAAAAGTTTGATACACTTCGTTCTTTCACTTAGTGTTCGTGTGTACAGTTGAAAAAATCTATTTCAAATTTTGGTAGAGTTATACAATTGAGATATATTCTTTTACCAGTAATATTTTAGGAAACAATATGTTATTATTATTTAAAAATTTAATTTAATAGTTTATGTTAGGCTCTATATTGTGTGAACTAAAAGCTAATAAATTGGTCGAATTATGTTCAATGTAGAGTTGTTTTATTTTAGAATAACTAATTTCAAACTTAAACAAAATTGTAAACTAAATGCAACTTAAATTGCACAATATATTTTAAGCAAAATTATATCGTTGCCTAATATGCTACTTATTTCTATTTATTTATTTATATAAATGCTACTCATCATTTATTTAAATAACATTATATTTAAATTCTAAGATTTGTATTACTTCTCATTTCCTCGGACAACTTTAATTTTTTTAATTGCGATTTGGGAAATTTTAGTCGTCAACAATTTTTTCATTTGGGAAAATACCTAGCAAAACATTTATCTATATTCACATAATAATTTGATGACAGTGAGCCATCGGCACAAACAAGATTTATTTTAAAATTAATTCAAACTAAATGTTGGACAAGAAAGTTTTGGATGCTTCTTCAATTTTTGACCGAATTACACTGTGAGATACAATAATGACCTATTAAGTTCAAAAGTATACAACTATAATAAAAGAATAGTGACAATTTCAACTCACGTGTATCTGTACGTCGTCGTCTGTAGACACCGCCTTGTCCGCCATGTCAGACAAGTCTGTTTCTTCCATTGTCGAGTGCAATACACACCGTCACTTCACTAAGCACTAATAAAACCATCCACACTAAGACTGCTTCACACAAGTTTCCTGGCCGATCTGTTCATTTCTATCTGTGTCTAGATATAATTTGTGCTAACACTGTACTTTCTTATCTAGAGAGAAATACCTAAAACAACAAAAATGTTCCTTAATATCATGTCTAGGTAAAATATTATTAGGTATGTATCAGGTCAGAGTATAATATTAATAGGCACCACGTCAGGTTAAAATATTAATAGGTATAATGTCAATGTAACATATTACTAGGGTTTATAAGATGCCAAAGTAAAATATTAATAGGGTTTACATCACGTCAAGTTGTAATAATCAGTATTGCATCACGTCAGGTTAAAATATTAATAGGTATAATGTCAAGGTAACATATTACTAGGGTTTATAAGATGCCAAAGTAAAATATTAATAGGCATCACGTCAGGTTAAAATATTAATAGGTATAATGTCAAGGTAACATATTACTAGGGTTTATAAGATGCCAAAGTAAAATATTAATAGGCATCACGTCAGGTTAAAATATTAATAGGTATAATGTCAAGGTAACATATTACTAGGGTTTATAAGATGCCAAAGTAAAATATTAATAGGCATCACGTCAGGTTAAAATATTAATAGGTATAATGTCAAGGTAACATATTACTAGGGTTTATAAGATGCCAAAGTAAAATATTAATAGGCATCACGTCAGGTTAAAATATTAATAGGTATAATGTCAAGGTAACATATTACTAGGGTTTATAAGATGCCAAAGTAAAATATTAATAGGGATCACGTCAGGTTAAAATATTAATAGGTATAATGTCAAGGTAACATATTACTAGGGTTTATAAGATGCCAAAGTAAAATATTAATAGGCATCACGTCAGGTTAAAATATTAATAGGTATAATGTCAAGGTAACATATTACTAGGGTTTATAAGATGCCAAAGTAAAATATTAATAGGCATCACGTCAGGTTAAAATATTAATAGGTATAATGTCAAGGTAACATATTACTAGGGTTTATAAGATGCCAAAGTAAAATATTAATAGGCATCACGTCAGGTTAAAATATTAATAGGTATAATGTCAAGGTAACATATTACTAGGGTTTATAAGATGCCAAAGTAAAATATTAATAGGGATCACGTCAGGTTAAAATATTAATAGGTATAATGTCAAGGTAACATATTACTAGGGTTTATAAGATGCCAAAGTAAAATATTAATAGGCATCACGTCAGGTTAAAATATTAATAGGTATAATGTCAAGGTAACATATTACTAGGGTTTATAAGATGCCAAAGTAAAATATTAATAGGCATCACGTCAGGTTAAAATATTAATAGGTATAATGTCAAGGTAACATATTACTAGGGTTTATAAGATGCCAAAGTAAAATATTAATAGGCATCACGTCAGGTTAAAATATTAATAGGTATAATGTCAAGGTAACATATTACTAGGGTTTATAAGATGCCAAAGTAAAATATTAATAGGGTTTACATCACGGCAAGTTGTAATAATCAGTATTGCATCACGTCAGGTTAAAATATTAAAAGGGTTTGTATAACGGCAAGGTAAAATGTTATTACATATTTAATGAGTTTAAAGTAATGTATAAATAGGTATTCTATCAACTCTAGGTAAAATAATAATGGGCATTGGATCATGTCAAGGTTAAATATTAATAGATATTGTATCATGTCAAGGTGAAAGATTAATACATGTTTCTTTACGAGAAGATAAAATATTAATAGGTATTGTGTCACGTCAAGGTAAAATATTTATAGACTACATAATGCATTCCGTCAAGGTAAAATATAACAGTATAATATAACAGATATTGCATCCCGTCTTTGTAGAATATTAATAGTCACATCAAGACAAATACTAATCGGTTTGCATTGCGTAGGGTTAAATATTAAAAGGGTTACATAGTGTCAAAGTAAAATATTAATATTTATTGCACTACGATAGAATATATTTTAAGATATTACTGTTTTTCAACTGTTCGTAACATATCTTACAACTTTCCACACTTAAATCTTTTAACAAATTCAAATGCCACAATTGCCTGAAATAATGGATACACTGTATGCGTGTGCGAAGCATGTTCTGGTAAGAAAGGGTTTCCGGATTTTGGATTTCCATGTAAACGTGTAGTAAGAGCTAAATCTAAAGAAATCAACTTTGTTTTTGTTTTTAAAATATTGTTGTAGAACATCAGGTGGTAAAATCCATACACGAGGGCCTCCTATAATATTTAATGTGTAAATTTATATTTATAATATTTTTTACTTAGACAGCCACATGTTTATAAACCTCTCACCTTTTACCATCTTATAACAAAATCCAAATGGTATTTTTTTAGTGGAAACAAAATTTTATTCAAATTATATAGCTCTTGCTTTGACAATCATTCGTACCTAATTACCGTAACCATTCCCACTCCTTTGAAAAAAATAATAATTGCATATTTGTACAATTCGCCTCCTTTAAACAGATCGGCGGTGAAAGTTTTATAGCGACAAAGCAACGTTAATGTTATTTGATATCGGATCACAGCAGTGTTTAAAAGTAATATTTACTGTTTATTCGTTCGTTTTTTTTCTCGTATCTGTAATTGAATTCACTTTCTACTTATCCCTACTCGTAACACTTGCATAACAAAAATATAAGAGACGTACAGGAAACCATTTAGTAACCTTATAGCATGTGAAATAAATTTGAAAGAAGATGAAATGTTCTTTTTATTGTTTATTAAGTGCTGAGGATAAAAACCTGTCAGAAAGAAAAACTTCCAGCAAATATGTGCACTATATTTTATAAGGATAGCAGAAATACGTTCCTTTTAGAATATTTCCATAAATTGTTTAATATTAGATAATTATTACAAACTTTTAGATAAGCACATTTTTTTATATGGTTGCTTAAAGTTACAGCCCTTACAAAGTATTTTCCATTATTATTATTCATTTTAAGGCAATCAGGAAAGGAATTTGAATAAAAATAAGACTAAATTACGGACAAAATCACCGTGGTTCAGAATATCGAAGAGAAAGTCACATTTCAAGGTCGATTATCTAAAGTAAACCCTCTCTTCTCTCTCTCTCTCTCTCTCTCTCTCTCTCTCTCTCTCTCTCTCTCTCTCTCTCTCTATTTTACAGTAGAGTCTCAATATTTCGAGCCTATTTCTATTTGCTGTATTAATATTGTAAACCTATTTCTATTAAATTCGATCCTATTTCTATTTGAGCCAATTTTGAGTCGGGCTTCTAAAAAAACGTGTATTCGATACGGTATGCAAAGGAAATGAGTCGAGCTTCTAAGAAATGTTCATATAAAATTCTATAAACGTATTATTTACATGTTTTAATTATACTATTAGTGTCTATTTTCTAATGTACAAGAACGTATTTCTGTGCAATGCAAAGGGGGTCTCGGTCCTATATACCTCGGGTTGTCGAGACTCTACTATATATATATATATATATATATATATATATATATATATGTTTCTCTCTGTTTCGGCATTGAGGAAGAGGCATGTTCCTTAGAGAAAAGGCAAAAACTCTCCTGGAAGTTGGGATATGAATGGAATTCCGTAAAATGGTCCCTTACCATAGGCTTTCTCCGAATATGGGCGAGTTGTCTACAAGATACCTGGTATTTTGAAATAAAAAAGGGACAAAAAAAGTAAATGAAAAAGCTTTAGAACAAATAATTAAATATCACATTTGTAAGACTTAATATTCAGGATTCGTCAGATCCTAGCCAATTTTAAAAATTATAAGAACTCTTAGGCATAATAAAAGAATAACAATACGAATGCAGGGAAGTTTTGCAATCATCCATTACTTTATTATCCAGGTTAGAATTGCCGGCTTTAACTTTATCTAGATGGCATTGGACAGTAATAGCTTAAGTTTATAAACCTTTTTCATTTATCTTTAGTTCACAAGATAAACAGATTCCTTTTATGCGCGAAATTATTTTTCATTTTAACAATTAAAAACCTCTTTTAGGAAATATTTTAGAGCGTTTTAATAAACAGTAAAATTTATGCATTTTAAAATCGTGTAAAATTTATACATATTGTAAATATAACTTAAATTTTAAAAGGTTATATCGCCAAATTATTACTTTTTTTTTATTTGACCCTAGCTTCAATGTGAGCTACTACGTATACACTTTCGTACAGTGTCACTTACGTACTTTACCCTTAAATAAGGACGACCGTTTTGAGGGGTTGCCTTAACGAAATGGTCAGGGTTACGCTCCGATTTTATATAATGGCAGACATCTCCCCTAAACGGCGTTCCTAATTTAAATAAAACGTTAATTTTACTTGTAGCACGTGTGCACTTACTTTCTAAATTTCCATTCGACTCTAAAGTCAAGGAATATAGATTTTGGAATCGATCTCCTTCAGATTCTAACCATATTTCCCTTGATACAAGTTATGTTCCATCAAGTATTATTACTCAACATTAAAAAATACCAACACAACACTTTTTATTCATTATGCTTTCTCATGCAATATTAGATCATTTTTCTAACAGTTGAAATATTCGTTTTTTATGTTTACGTCAAGTTAAGACAGTGACGGGTTTTGCTTAAGTCGTGTGACAAAGGATACAATTTCCATAAGTTATTTGTAGGAGTTAATTCGTTGAAGGTTTTTTGGGCAAGATATTTACCATCCTTCAGTTTTGTCTCACGAAATGAATGGGTTATATTTGCATTTTCTAATTTTATTAAATCTTCAAGGCCAGTTTGGCTGTTGTCGCCTAAGAAAGACAGAAAACAAAGATGAATTTAATTAGAAATAAGATGGGGATACAAAACACTCTTTTGCAGGATATGGATGGACGCGGCATTACGTCATAACTAGATCTATGTCCATTATAAGTCCTTGAAAAAAAGGAAGGGTAGATAAAATTAGTTAGGACTTAGAAGAGGATGTAATGATCCCCTGCTTAGGAGGTAACTTCAGCCCTAGGGGGAGAATCACCACCGTTATCTTAAACCGTATTATTACAGAAAATGCAGTGTTTACATTTAGCACTTGAATTCCTAATGTGAGAAGGCAAAATGTCATTTAGTAATATGAAGGAGAAATTAAGTTTTGCGTTCTCACATTAAGAATTTACGTATAAATGTATAGACTACATTTTCTGTAGCAAAATATACTTGAGAAGAAGAAAAAATTAGTTGTCGAAACTTTGTCATCGTTAAGGTTATTATATCAACTATAATTTTCCTTTCGAAAGTGTTTAGATACATAATTTTTCAACCAGAGGAAATGTCAGAACGTGTTCTGTTTTAGATAAGAATCCTTGTAGGCTTAATCCTCTCTTTTATGATATTAAGCTATTCAATATTATCATTTTCATTTCACCGTGCAGTAAAGGTCAGACCTTTTTAGTTCTTGCTCTCTAAACTGAGAGATAAATTTTATAGTATAGAATTGTTTTTCCATTCCTCCTATTAGCTCACACTCTCCAGATATATATATATATATATATATATATATATATATATACACACACACACACACACACACACACACACACACACATATATATATATATATATATATATATATATATATATATCGCAATATTTATTCATATAAGTCAAAATACAAATACAAGAATTATAATTGAATTTATAATTAGGGTCAATTCTTGTAAATTCAATTATAATTCTTGTATTTGTATTTTGCCTTAGTTCTTTATATATATATATATATATATATCGCAATATGTATTCTTGTGTATTAATAAAGAACTAAGTCAAAATATAAATACAAGAATTATAATTGAATTTATAATTAGGGTCAATTCTTGTAAATTCAATTATAATTCTTGTATTTGTATTTTGCCTTAGTTCTTTATATATATATATATATATATATATATATCGCAATATGTATTCTTGTGTATTAATAAAGAACTAAGTAAAAATACAAATACAAGAATTATAATTGAATTTATAATTAGGGTCAATTCTTGTAAATTCAATTATAATTCTTGTATATGTATTTTGCCTTAGTTCTTTATATATATATATATATATATATATATATATATATATATATATATATATATATATCGCAATATGTATTCTTGTGTATTAATAAAGAACTAAGTCAAAATACAAATACAAAATTATAATTGAATTTATAATTAGGGTCAATTCTTGTAAATTCAATTATAATTCTTGTATTTGTATTTTGCCTTAGTTCTTTATATATATATATATATATATATATATATATATATATATATATATATATATATATATATCGCAATATGTATTCTTGTGTATTAATAAAGAACTAAGTAAAAATACAAATACAAGAATTATAATTGAATTTATAATTAGGGTCAATTCTTGTAAATTCAATTATAATTCTTGTATATGTATTTTGCCTTAGTTCTTTATATATATATATATATATATATATATATATATATATATATATCGCAATATGTATTCTTGTGTATTAATAAAGAACTAAGTCAAAATACAAATACAAAATTATAATTTAATTTATAATTAGGGTCAATTCTTGTAAATTCAATTATAATTCTTGTATTTGTATTTTGCCTTAGTTCTTTATATATATATATATATATATATATATATATATATATATATATATATATATATATATATACATATATATATACATATTCTACAAATTTTCAATCGTTAATAATATACGATTTTATTCATCCAATCAAGTTCAAATAAATATTTTTAACCTATAGTGGATTACAATTGATGTTATTACAGTTTGTTTATTTATTTATTCATTAATTAAAATTGTAAAAAGCTGATGTCTTGGTCAGATTCGAACTGAATGACTACATGTTCGATGTCCAGCACATTGGCACTGAACCAACTTTCCCATTGGTAGAAATGTATTACCTAAAAAGGTATATGAGCTTATACGAGAAAGGTGTCTTGCAATACGGATAGATAGAGTGAGAAGTTATAGGTCACTCCATAAATTAGTGTAAACAGTAACAAAGACAAATACAATCCAACACCATATAGAGGGAGATGGAAACAGATACTCTGTTCTTCATTTGAACCATTTTATAACATGAAAAAAGTCACTTTGGTAATAATATTTAGAATTAAATCAAATTCTTTAAAAATTGTGAAAAGAAAACAAAGGAAATAATTCAAGCTACAAAATATTCTACATGGAATTTTAATCAAAACCTATGATTATACAAACACATTAATAACAAAATAAAATGTCTCAATAAAGAATAACAAACGGTACTTACACATTATACGAAGGTCATTATTAAAACGCAGCTGTGGTTAGGTAAGGTTATCATAAATATGTTACTATTACTTCCCTGTTACATTACGAGACAGATGTGGGAAAGTGCTAAATAGAGAAAAAAAGAAGAAATCAAGATAGAAGAGGGAAATGGAAAATTGCAAAGAAATTCTCTTTCTATTTTGCCGCTTAGTATTATTATTCTGACATATGTATAAACATATTTATATTTATAGTAATTATAAAATAAAAAGAAACCGAAACAAAATTTTTCTCTGCTAACTTCAGTGGAGTTAACTTTAAAAAAATTATATAACTTGTTTATTTAAAAAAATTAAAAGTAACTTGCGATTGAAAACGGCGTTCAAAAAATTTGTGGACAGTGAAAAAACATAATGTAGATAACGCCTTTAATATTTAAATAAACGTTACACAAAAAGTGATATATTTAATATAAAAACGTATCAAAACTCAAATAAAAAGTGATTCTAAGGAAAGAATTTGTATAAAACATGAAATAACAAATTAAATTTAAACTATAAGGAATAACAGTTTAGATGTTAAAACCGAATGTATTTTTAAAGTTATAAAGTTTGTTTAAAATTATCTGGAACGTGATTTCATATTTGCCGGGGCTGATCAATATTGCAGTTAGAGTTTTTGTGTTGTACTTCCTGAGGTTTTTAAACAATTATTTTTATTGATATCACTTGCCAAAAAAACATTACTTTCTGATATTTTTCAGCAGTAGATCAGTTCTATGCGCGGATCTAGGCCGAAACACGTCACTAAAAAATATCAATAAATAAAGTCCTAGTGATTTTTATCAAGTGATATCAATAAAAATATCATTGAAGGGTTTGAAAAATAATTGAAATGATCAATGTAGAATGTAGCTGCCAGCGCATGAGTAAAATAGGGACTATTAAATGACATATTAAAAAGCCGCTTATAGTTTCACGACGGTATGTTGATATTTTTTGGGTATTGTAAAGGTTATATTAACACAAATTTTAACCAGACATGAAACAAAACTATAACGGTTCCCAACGGAG
The DNA here is from genome assembly GCA_036971475.1 of Prosapia bicincta. NCBI lineage: Eukaryota > Metazoa > Arthropoda > Insecta > Hemiptera > Cercopidae > Prosapia > Prosapia bicincta. The sequence continues at coordinate 136,348,501 of JBAIZL010000003.1, forward strand.
AAACTCTAAACCTCCGACTTTTCTTCTGTACCGTGATGTTTCGCGAGAAATTGTCATTTTCACATTTGGCTGAGCTTCCACGATGTTATACTGTCAACAAAGATAAATATCACATCAAGCCTATCTCTCCATTTTTAACTTAGTACTCTAGTATCTTTAATTTCTTACAGAAGCTGAATTTAGTGCGAAATGGGTTTTCCATCCGTAACCCTTCAACAGGACTTGCACAGTAACAGTGCAACATAAACAGTATTTACCAACATAAACGTTTCTACAGCTTTATATTGTTTACCTTTATAGCATTTGTATATTTCACCAACGTATTTCCTAGTTTTGTCGAGAATCCCTGTATAAAAGAGAAGCCTTTAATTAATCCTAGGCTACGAGTAGTGTATTGTGAAATGACGGACAAATAGTGAAGAATAACTGTAGAAAATTAACTCCAATATAGGATTAGAATAAATTGTCTGATTTGCTGATGATTTAAACTTAATTCTGAAAATTCAATTGTGTCAGTATGTATACAGGAGTTTGGTTATTTAATTTATCTAGCACAACTACAGGTGATGTGAGACAGGACGGACTCAGAATCGGCAAAACCTGTTCGGAAAATGGTCATGTATGTATACAGGAGTTTGGTTATTTAATTTATCTAGCACAACTACAGGTGATGTGAGACAGGACGGACTCAGAATCGGCAAAACCTGCTCGGAAAATGGTCATGTATGTATACAGGAGTTTGGTTATTTAATTTATCTAGCACAACTACAGGCGATGTGAGACAGGACGGACTAAGAATCGGCAAAACCTGCTCGGAAAATGGTCATGTATGTATACAGGAGTTTGGTTATTTAATTTATCTAGCACAACTACAGGCGATGTGAGACAGGACGGACTCAGAATCGGCAAAACCTGTTCGGAAAATGGTCATGTATGTATACAGGAGTTTGGTTATTTAATTTATCTAGCACAACTACAGGTGATGTGAGACAGGACGGACTCAGAATCGGCAAAACCTGCTCGGAAAATGGTCATGTATGTACACAGGAGTTTGGTTATTTAATTTATCTAGCACAACTACAGGTGATGTGAGACAGGACGGACTCAGAATCGGCAAAACCTGCTCGGAAAATGGTCATGTATGTACACAGGAGTTTGGTTATTTAATTTATCTAGCACAACTACAGGTGATGTGAGACAGGACGGACTCAGAATCGGCAAAACCTGCTCGGAAAATGGTCATGTATGTATACAGGAGTTTGGTTATTTAATTTATCTAGCACAACTACAGGCGATGTGAGACAGGACGGACTCAGAATCGGCAAAACCTGTTCGGAAAATGGTCATGTATGTATACAGGAGTTTGGTTATTTAATTTATCTAGCACAACTACAGGTGATGTGAGACAGGACGGACTCAGAATCGGCAAAACCTGTTCGGAAAATGGTCATGTATGTATACAGGAGTTTGGTTATTTAATTTATCTAGCACAACTACAGGTGATGTGAGACAGGACGGACTCAGAATCGGCAAAACCTGCTCGGAAAATGGTCATGTATGTATACAGGAGTTTGGTTATTTAATTTATCTAGCACAACTACAGGCGATGTGAGACAGGACGGACTAAGAATCGGCAAAACCTGCTCGGAAAATGGTCATGTATGTATACAGGAGTTTGGTTATTTAATTTATCTAGCACAACTACAGGCGATGTGAGACAGGACGGACTCAGAATCGGCAAAACCTGTTCGGAAAATGGTCATGTATGTATACAGGAGTTTGGTTATTTAATTTATCTAGCACAACTACAGGTGATGTGAGACAGGACGGACTCAGAATCGGCAAAACCTGCTCGGAAAATGGTCATGTATGTACACAGGAGTTTGGTTATTTAATTTATCTAGCACAACTACAGGTGATGTGAGACAGGACGGACTCAGAATCGGCAAAACCTGCTCGGAAAATGGTCATGTATGTACACAGGAGTTTGGTTATTTAATTTATCTAGCACAACTACAGGTGATGTGAGACAGGACGGACTCAGAATCGGCAAAACCTGCTCGGAAAATGGTCATGTATGTATACAGGAGTTTGGTTATTTAATTTATCTAGCACAACTACAGGCGATGTGAGACAGGACGGACTCAGAATCGGCAAAACCTGTTCGGAAAATGGTCATGTATGTATACAGGAGTTTGGTTATTTAATTTATCTAGCACAACTACAGGTGATGTGAGACAGGACGGACTCAGAATCGGCAAAACCTGCTCGGAAAATGGTCATGTATGTATACAGGAGTTTGGTTATTTAATTTATCTAGCACAACTACAGGTGATGTGAGACAGGACGGACTCAGAATCGGCAAAACCTGCTCGGAAAATGGTCATGTATGTATACAGGAGTTTGGTTATTTAATTTATCTAGCACAACTACAGGTGATGTGAGACAGGACGGACTCAGAATCGGCAAAACCTGCTCGGAAAATGGTCATGTATGTATACAGGAGTTTGGTTATTTAATTTATCTAGCACAACTACAGGTGATGTGAGACAGGACGGACTCAGAATCGGCAAAACCTGTTCGGAAAATGGTCATGTATGTATACAGGAGTTTGGTTATTTAATTTATCTAGCACAACTACAGGTGATGTGAGACAGGACGGACTCAGAATCGGCAAAACCTGCTCGGAAAATGGTCATGTATGTATACAGGAGTTTGGTTATTTAATTTATCTAGCACAACTACAGGTGATGTGAGACAGGACGGACTCAGAATCGGCAAAACCTGCTCGGAAAATGGTCATGTATGTATACAGGAGTTTGGTTATTTAATTTATCTAGCACAACTACAGGCGATGTGAGACAGGACGGACTCAGAATCGGCAAAACCTGCTCGGAAAATGGTCATGTATGTATACAGGAGTTTGGTTATTTAATTTATCTAGCACAACTACAGGCGATGTGAGACAGGACGGACTCAGAATCGGCAAAACCTGCTCGGAAAATGGTCATGTATGTATACAGGAGTTTGGTTATTTAATTTATCTAGCACAACTACAGGCGATGTGAGACAGGACGGACTCAGAATCGGCAAAACCTGCTCGGAAAATGGTCATGTATGTATACAGGAGTTTGGTTATTTAATTTATCTAGCACAACTACAGGCGATGTGAGACAGGACGGACTCAGAATCGGCAAAACCTGCTCGGAAAATGGTCATGTATGTATACAGGAGTTTGGTTATTTAATTTATCTAGCACAACTACAGGTGATGTGAGACAGGACGGACTCAGAATCGGCAAAACCTGCTCGGAAAATGGTCATGTATGTATACAGGAGTTTGGTTATTTAATTTATCTAGCACAACTACAGGTGATGTGAGACAGGACGGACTCAGAATCGGCAAAACCTGTTCGGAAAATGGTCATGTATGTATACAGGAGTTTGGTTATTTAATTTATCTAGCACAACTACAGGTGATGTGAGACAGGACGGACTCAGAATCGGCAAAACCTGTTCGGAAAATGGTCATGTATGTATACAGGAGTTTGGTTATTTAATTTATCTAGCACAACTACAGGTGATGTGAGACAGGACGGACTCAGAATCGGCAAAACCTGTTCGGAAAATGGTCATTTAAATAGGCTGCTTCATAGAAAATTTTGAGCTAAGCTTGTGCATTATTAATTATTGTGTTAATACAGGGTGAGGTAATAATTATACCATTAGTAACTGTTACTATCTAACAATAAATCATTTATTGTCTCGTGTGCGCTACAGACTCATCATCAATGAATATAAATATTTATTTGGTTAACATAAGTGAATTTGTGTAATTATACACTGTGATATTATATCGTAAGAGAATACAGTGTATTGGCAATGAGTTAGGGTTCGTTTTTATTTAAATGTAATGGTCTTTACTATAAATTTTACTAAAATAACGAAATTGGTAAAAATTCAGAAATTCCAATGCTTGTTTGTTGAAACCGTCATAGTAAATTGTCGGTTCGGAGAATAGATCGAGTTATGAAATTGAACATCGTCTAGACATACGGGACATAATTCTCAAGACCCACTCATGGGAATCCTGCGTTTCTATAGATCAACATTAAATCCCATTTCGGTGCCGCTTTTAATCTACCAAAAATAAAATACTGGTTTTATGTATTTGCAATTAAATAATGTGGACAAATGTCCATAAATGCACACACAGAAACATAAAAATGTAAACATATTTTGTGTTTAATCATTTTGGTGTTTAAATGTCTCAGTTTTGTTTTCTGTAAGACATAAAAACTGGTTTTCTTCGCCACAATAGCTCAATACATTTCACGCTTGTCGCTCACCCTTGTTTACTATCTCCGAGCCAATTCCTTATAAAACTTGTTTTCTCCAACTTCCATTTATTTTATAGTGCTTTCTGCAACCCATCTAATACAAAATGTATCTTGGAAATTGTTTTGTTTCAACAGTTTATTGTCTCATACGTCTACTTGGCGCCTTCATATAATGATTCCTCAAACGACTTCTACTCTCTCTCTCTCTCTCTCTCTCGTCTCTCTCACTCTCTCTCGTCTCTCTCTCTCTCTCTCTCTCTCTCTCTCTCTCTCTCTCTCTCTCTCTCTCTCTCTATCTATCTATCTATCTATCTATCTATCTATCTATCTATCTATCTATCTATCTATCTATCTCTATCTATCTATCTATCTATCTATCTATCTATCTATCTATCTATCTATCTATCTATCTATCTATCAATCTATCTATCTATCTATCTATCTATCTATCTCTATCTATCTATCTCTCTCTCTCTCTATCTCTATCTATCTATCTATCTATCTATCTCTATCTATCTATCTCTCTCTATCTCTCTCTCTCTCTCTATCTATCTATCTATCTATCTATCTATCTATCTATCTATCTATCTATCTTTCTCTTTCTCTCAGACGTTTGATAGATTAACAATAATACAGTAACGACTGGGTGAACTGACAGGATAAAATTATTTCCAACTACATACCAGTATATTCTTCTAAAGATAAAGGACAATTTTTAATAAATTCCAAGCAAACCTAAAATGAATGAAATATAAAGACGTGTGGCATTCACTGAATTCATAAACTATCTTACTTAATAATACAATTTTTAACGGATAATCAGACGTTGTCAGTGAACCTCTACGGACTTTATAATGACCAATATAACATTTCGAAGCAGAAGAATCACGAAAGGCTTTGAAACTTTGGCAAAATATATAACATAAATTTACTAAAACTGAAAAATCATGTCTTGGATTTACTGACAGATGTGTAAATTCAAATAATTTAATTTATGTAATAAAATGATGTAAGTTATCAACAACATTCTTAATACACTCGTCTCCATTTCTGTTAGGAATATTTCTATATATTTGAGTACAATGTTCTGCCTTTCCTAACCTTATAATATTCTCCACTGCTAACGCGTTTCGGAGTAGCTTCATTTTCAAAGAAGTTGAATCATACTCACTTAAGCTGTACGATTTAAGTTTTGAAAAAGGAATTACTCCAAAACGCGTCAACAGAGAATATTATAACATTAGTAAAGGCAGAAAACTGTACTCAAATATATAGTTACTGACAGGTTGATGAAACCCCAACTTAACCTTACGATGGACTTTAATGGTACAACTTGCTTTAGATAATTATGTAAGTTCTAATATCCTATTGAAATGTCGTCAACCTCGTTTAGTATAACATAACGTTATTTATTATAACAACTGGTACCTTTTAAATTTTATAGTAAATGTGAAATAAGGTAACTATGGATGGGCCGATTTCGATTCTCGATTCCAGGAATCGTAGATTCTAATGGTATCGAGCAGTCGCCAATATTCCATTCTCCATTGATGAAAGTACCGATTCTTGTTTTTTTTTAACTGTTAAAATACGTGTGAAATTTATACGTGTTAATTTATAGGAAAAGTAATTTATTATCGACTATTTCCTATTCAAGTATTAGTTACTTTGTCTGGTGATGTGTTTTGTAAAAGATTTTGCTCAAAGTAAACCCCAGGATAAATGGGTTCAATGTACAAAATGTAAGCTTTGGACACAGGAAGTTTGGTAGTAACATTTTATTTCACGTTTATTACAACTGCGATTGTGATGATGATATGGACTAAATATATTTCATAACTGTTTTTTCCTCGTTATATGTATTCTTTCCATTTTTGACGATGCGACAACTTACCCCAAGTTCCTTGCCAACTTGCCCCCCACAAGGGGTGAGTTAGCGCGCCTTTCATTACTTTATTATATAATATTTGTTTTAAGGCTAGAAGATTATATAAACGCATGAAAATTACGAACATCCCTAATCAGTTCATTTACTTCAAGGCATCATGGTAATTTGATTCATAAGTTCTGAATGAAAAAAGGAAAAAATTTAATTAAAAAAATGCACCAAACACGTTCCGATCCCCCCTACTTCTGCGTTTCAGAAATATTTGTCATAAAGACCGGTCTATCCGTTTCCCTAAAGAATAAGGCTAAGAAAGGATAGATAGAATAATATATATAAATAAAATAACAATTTTTTTGTACTGCGAATAGGAGACGATTGAGGATCGAGTGGGAAGATTTAAACATCTGAAGTAAACCTCAACCGGCGAGAAGATAAACGATTTTCTATTCTACCAGAGAAAGTAAAAGATTATATATTTCTTACTCTTTACAGTGCTTTTCTTAACTCATAAACTAAAAAACTGAAACCCCCATACTATGTGTAAACATCAATTAAAGCAAAATCACACTTTTTAAAATTTTATTGAGGAGATGCGGATAGTAGACCTCGAAGGGTTCAGTACAAACCCACGCCTCTTCAATAGCTAAGGTAACTTGTCGGACCGAAATTAAGTACAGTTATAAATAAAACTACTGAGCATGGAGTGTAACAATATTAAAAAAGCTTGACTAAAAAAATATATAAAGTAAAACTAAAAAATCGGGATATAATTTAGGTTATTTAAACTATCCTTAAAAATATTTAAATAAACTCTAGCTTATTATAAGTCCTATAAAAGCTATTCATTTACTGGTTTTTATTGTTATGATACCCATTGTTGTGAGCAAAGGTTTGTTTATTCATTAAAAATACAAATATCGCAATATGTATTCTTGTGTATTAATAAGGAAATAAGTCAAAATACAAATACAAGAATAATTATTGCATTTACAATTCAAAGCTTTTCGTTGGCAAATACTACCAACATCATCAGGAATATTAAACAATTAAAATTAACCTATGTGTAAACTAGATCAAATAAACAGCGTTGCTAAATCTATTACAATGTTGTCAAACTTTTATTTTGCTGCCCTAACATTACAAACACTGAATATAGTATAAAATTTAGATTTTACTTGTATTTGTTCATTTATCAACTCATTATAAGTATTATATTTACGTATTTATGAGGCCTTAGAAATACATAAAATTAATACTAATAATGAGTTGATAAATGAACAAATACAAGTAAAATCTAAATTTTATACTATATTCAGTGTTTGTAATGTTAGGGCAGCAAAATAAAGGTTTGACAACATTGTAATAGATTTGGCAACGCTGTTTATTTGATCTAGTTTGCACATATGTTAAGTTTTATCAAGATAAATATAAATTTTAATTCACGTTTAAATATATTATTTTAAAGGCAGTGACCTAAGGGATAATGACGCTAGACGTAGAGCATGAATAAATGAGGATTAGGGACGGAGGCAAGTACAGATTGTTATCACAGTGTCATGTTTGTGCTCCGCATGTTGCCTGCCATGGAAGATTATATCAACTCAAACCTACAAGAAACTATATTGTATAAGAATTTTTACGAAATTACATTTTCCGTAATATAATAGCCAACGTTTTCCTTTTATACTTCGAATATACTTGCTATAAAAAAAATTATGAACTTAGTATGTTTTTAATGTGACGTTTTTTGTTGAAAATAAAGGTCTTTATTAGGAGCATCATTGAAAAATATGTTATTAAATGGAAAGTAATAATAATAACGTTTTTCTCACATTTTCTATTTAACATAATATTTTTAAGATATGCGTATTTATTGCGAACGGATCAAGTACTCTAACATCCAACCATGCATATACCCTTTCATAGAAACTATTGTATTTATACGAGGAGTTGAGGGATAAGTGAAAATATACCAAGGATAAAAACAAAGACAGGCGTAAGAGGTTGTGTTACGTCATTTAGTATGACGCAACTATCATAACTTTATATCCGTTACCGCTTAAGAAGCAAAAACAATAGTCATAAAGACTAAACGAAGTTGGACATTTTAAATGCACTTCATAGGGTTTGTTTTAATCCTAACACGAAATGCAAAAACGTCCTTATAAATAAAGTTTCTTATAAACAAAACTGTTTTGAATCAGCGAACACCTTTAACGGTCATATATTGACACTAAATTATTTCACCATTTTGACACCATTTCCATTTATATTACCTTCATCTTTTATATACAGTAATAGGTCTATATTTTTCTCCTTCCTTTTTCCTCTCAGTGGATTCATGACAAACAACACTCTACCAAATTTCATTTTTATTTCTTTTGAACAATTTATATACACATCTCATTGCTACTTTTCCCTTTCAAATAAACTCACTTGTCACTGTAGACGTTTCTTTCCCTTACGGATCATAAAAATATCCACCTTTCGTTTTTAAATTTACCTTTCTTTATTCTTAAATTTATTATATTTCTTCTTAAATTTACCTTCCATAGGAATCTTAAAATTATTTACCTTTCGTTCTTAAATTTATATTCCTTACTAATTCGAAAACAAAATAGTTAAAGAAAGGGTAGGTCTATTTATTACTACTTCAAAAAAATTTAATTCCATATTTTAAAGCTTTATTGTTAATGATCAATGGCTATGATTGTGAAACTTGTGACTACACATTCAGTTTCCCAGCGAATTTTAAAATATAGACCTATCACTAAGAAAATTTTAAAAATCCTATAATTTTTATTTTAACTTTTATAAATATGAATAGATAAATATATTACTTATCTTTATATATATTTGTGTGAGTGGGTTTGTATGTGCGTTTCTGTGTGTGTGTGTGTGTGTGTGTGTGTGTGTGTGTGTGTGTGTGTATATGTATGTGTGTTTCTGTAAATGTGTATGTGTGTTTGTGTGTGTGTGTGTGTATGAGTGTGTGTGTGTGTGTGTGTGTGCGTGTGTGTGTGTATGTGTGTTTCTGTAAATGTGTATGTGTGTTTGTGTGTGTGTGTGTGTGTGTGTGTGTATGCGTGCGTGTGTGCGTGTGTGTGTATGTGTGTTTCTGTAAATGTGTATGTGTGTTTGTGTGTGTGTGTATATGAGTGCGTGTGTGTGTGTGTGCGTGTGTGTGTATGTGTGTTTCTGTAAATGTGTATGTGCGTTTGTGTGTGTGTGTATGCGTGCGTGTGTGTGTGTGTGTGCGTGTGTGTGTATGTGTGTTTCTGTAAATGTGTATGTGTGTGTTTCTGTGTGTGTGTGTTTGTGTGTGTGTGTGTGTGTGTGTGTATGCGTGCGTGTGTGTGTGTTTGTTTGTGTTTGTTTGTGTGTGTGTGTGTGTGTTTGTCTGTATGTGTGTGTTTTTCTGTGTGAGTGTGTGTGTGTGTTTGTGTGTGTGTGTGTGTGTATGTGTGTGTGTTTGTTTGTGTTTGTGTGTGTGTGTCTGTGTGTGTGTGTGTTTTTCTGTGTGAGTGTGTGAGTGTGTGTGTGTGTGTGTGTATGTGTGTTTCTGTAAATGTGTGTGTGTATGTGTGTTTCTGTAAATGTGTGTGTGTGTGTGTGTGTTTGTGGTTGTGTGTGTGTGTGTTTGTTTGTGTTTGTGTGTGTGTGTGTGTCTTGGTTTTTTTTCTGTGTGAGTGTGTGTGTGTGTGTGTGTGTGTGTGTGTGTGTGTGTGTTATCTTCTGTAATAAATAAATTCTCTACAAATATAAGACCTCTAATCTATGACCGTAGTTAAGCTTCACTCATCACACAACCCATACTTCTCCGCGCTTCTAAGTACCACAGGATTTCATTTCCCATTCTTAAAAGTAGCTTTATTTTATCTAAAGTCCCTTAACTATTTAGCTACACAGAACTGTAGCTTCTCACTGAACAGAACGTAGCTCAGAGATGTAACCCTGCACATGTTAGCTATGGATCGTACCTTTTGTTTCCATGGGGACTTTAATTCTGCCTATTGCTCATAATCCTTTCTAATTTTCATAGCAGTTTGTCGAAATTTCATTTACTACATCTAACATTTATGCCACGAAAATTGCATCAATTTAGTTCAGTCATCGAAACTCAAATTTTAATTACTAAAGTTTGTTACATTTATGTTTGCTAATCATTGTTGCCAGCACTGGAAGTTTTACGTTGTAACAGCTGTTTCCAAGTGTCAAACTCTTGTTAGCAACTTGAGTTACTTCTGAACAGGTGTTTGCAGTTGTTAGTAATAGTGGACAGGAATATTTAGATATCTGTAGCGTATAACTAGAAATCCATTTCTATTTATACGTTTTTTTTTTAACTCGAGCAGTCTGTGGGCAGTGGATTTCGTTCAGAATTAGACACTTATTTTTCACAAACGTTCTTATAAGCTAGACGTTTCTATTTTGCTGTAAATATTGTTAATGGCAAAAAAAACACAGATTTTATCTTGAGAATAATGTAAAAAAAGGAAATTTTAAATAATTTCGTTAAAATCTTAGATTCGTTTTTTCTTTATTTGCCGATGTTCAGTTAAAATGAAATTGATGAAAATACATAAATCACGTAAAAATAATAAAATTATGACTGTAAACATAATAAATGTACCCAAACATAACATTTGCGGAAGCCACGATAGCTCACATGAAATAACTAACCTACATTACACGGAACTTGAAAACCAGTGTGACATTAGTTATAGTGAAAGTCTAGCTACTTAATAACTAGAGGCTAGTTACGTCAGGGGAAGTTCAGTGATGTGCAGAAGTAAAATTTAAGAGAAAGATCAGACAAGGCCTAAATAGTACAGTGAAGAATAAGGATAATAATATTATCTGCATTAAAAGTAATCATAATTGTTAGGTTTTATCGGAAAATATATTTAGAATGACAAGTGAGAATTTTCGAGACTGTTTCTTCATTCTAAGTTTTAATATTTACCATTGTATACGTTAAAATTTTATATTTCTAACAAACTGAAAAAATTAAAAAAATTTTCAAAATATGGTAAGGAAATGTTATATAACTGAATACTAAAAATTCCAGATCCATATACAGTAATAAATATTTTAATTCATGTTTTTTTAATTTTGTTTTCAATGTTTGTATTTCCTTACCGTATTTATGACACATATAGTTTAGTTGCTCTATTTAAACGAACGTATTCATAACTAGGATGTTTTTGCATTTATATACGTGCAAACATAATTAGTAACGTATGCCAATATATGCTTCATTTTTCAAGTATAAAATACATCTTTATATGTTGACAACGCTCAAAATTCTGTTTTTATAATAAAAAGCCGGAATAAAAACGGAATTTTACATGCTATTGTACTCCCTAAGGTTGTACACTGACACAGAATAATACATGTCAGTTTATAAACACTTCTTTATCTTTAAAAACACTGCTGTTTATTCACTTAAACATAAGCACGTGACTTTCTCATTTCCTGGAACTTGTATATTTTTAACTTAAATATTATATTCATAGTGTCAGATATAAACATCAACAGATGATTCGTCTAGTCAAAATAAAGAAGAAGGAATGTCCTAAAACGTTTCGCGATGGCCTTGTGGTCATCTGGTAAAGTTTGGTAGCTTTGTACTTGTATTCTTGGACGCTTTGTATACTCGAGTGCTGTGTACGAGTATTGTGCATGTTTAAAGTATAAGTATATACTCTAATACAACCGCTTAAAATAAATTCTTTCGCTACAGAAATTAATCTGTTACCATTTACGAAGCAAGAACATTAAGAATAAAGAAAGTTGGACGTGCACTTTAAATTCACTTCAAAGGATTCGTGTTGGTTTTAATATTAACACTAAATGTTAATTTTAACATTACTATGAGTGGAACTCCTTATAACTAAAGGAAAAAAATTGTTTCGAAACCGGCGAGCAATTGGAATTTAAAAAAATTTAGTTCGTATATGTTGCCACTATATGATTTCACCATGTTGACGTCCATTTCTCTAATCTTCCTTTTTCAGCTCAGAGGATTCATGACAAACAAAACTTCACCCAATTTTATTTGTCTATTTTTTGTACAATTTTTATATTTCTCATTTCTAGTCTACTAGAAGAAGAGTGGTATATTGATCTGCAATGACTTCCTAGCCATGTCGGCATTGAAGGAAATGAACGCGCAGATGAGTTAGAGAAGAAAGGTAACACCTTGTCACAGCCTGACAATCCTATATCTCTATTGAAAGCAAGAAGCCTCATTGAATCTACAATCAATGAAAAAAACAAGGGAAACCCAAAATGAAATGAGCGCTGGAGAGATATGGAGGGGCCTGGCGCACACAGTGCTAATACCAGATAGTCTACCTAGAGTGGAAGCTGTTGCCAGATTCAAAATGCTTACGGTCCATGACTATCTGCAAGGCCACCTATATAAAATAGGATTAGCAGCCTCAGATATTTGCCCTCTCTGCAACCGTCAAAAGATGGACTCTCCACATCTTCAGAATTGTACAGCTTTGCAAGATGTGGAAGAGCGAAGTCGGCATTGTCTCTACTGGAAGGCTAAGAAGAGAATGGCAGAAAAGCCAAGATCTGGCATTGGCTAAAGTGAAGTAAGTAATTTCTAGTATACTCTTCCAAATAAACTCACTTGCCACTATACTTTTCCATTCGCATTTTTTCTTACATTATTTACCTTTCATTTTTAAATGTGCCTTCTTTTATTCTTAAATTATCTTTCTTCTTAAGCTTACCTTTCATAAGTATCTTAAAACTATTTACCTTTCGTTCTTAAATTTACCTTCCGTACGAATCCCACAACGATTAACCTTTTGTTATTGTATTTAACTTTCGAATAAATCTTAAAATTATTTATGTTTTGTTTTTATTTCACATTTTCTCAACTCACACTAGTTACACCCAGAAGAAAGAACTCATTTAGTTTCTTCCTGCCAAAATCTACACCATCTAATATCGTTTTGTATCAATATTTACATTTTATTTATTCAACTGAAATCGAATTTATCTTATTTAAAAGACAATAGTTAAATTTAGTTATTTCATTTTTGTTTGAAATTAAAATACAAAATTCTACTGACTCACGAGCCATGACTTACAAATAAGTTTGGATTGGCTTAAGGTATGCGGATTCATGGCGCGGATGTGGATGTGATGGAAGTGAAAACCTCCTCCCCGAGAATCTCCGTGATCAAGAGAAAAGATCACGACAGTAGTACGCTGCACTCACTATATTTAGGCTTATATATCCGTCCATCTCTTCTTTTATCCCCATCAAAATCATGGACAAATAACATCTGTTAAATATTGTATTTATCCCCTTATTGGTATTTGGCTTTCTACTCCGCAAGGGAATTTGGCATTTGTCGTCTTTAAACCTAATCATACATAAATTTCTAAAATAATAACTTGAAAAATTCTTGATCTATTTGTCCTTTATCCTAAAATTACTTTTTCAGTTATTTTTCTTGAAATATAGTACTACATTTAAAAAGGATTTATTTAACTATACACAAAATTAATTTAGTTATCAATATTTTAACTTTTAAAAATATTCATTAGTTACTTAATACTATTTCAGCCTAAACACGCACATACCACTTCGAGAAGCTGTTTCTGAAGATGGTTCCATTTATATGTAAAACGGCTTCATATAAGCTACTTTCAGAAATAATAAATACACAAAAACCTCTTAATCCCAAACTTTCTTAAATTTACCCTAATGTACATTTCAGTTACAAAGTAACCATCCTCAGAGGGATAACATACAAAGACTGAGTCTTTGTATGTTATCCCTCTGAGGATGGTTACTTTGTAACTGAAATGTACATTAGGGTAAATTTAAGAAAGTTTGTGATTAAGAGGTTTTTGTGTATTTATTATTAAATTCAACCACAGTATATTCCTAATAAATAGTTACTTTCAGAAAGTTTTTAAAATACTTTTAAAGGCAAAAAGTCAGTCAAATATGGAATAAATAAATAGTGTTATAACAATATTATTTTTGAAGTTTCTATAGTGAATGATTCCTCTCAATTTCAATTATGTGTAATTTTTGTTTTTGTTCCAGTAAAATTTTATAAGTATTTTAACTGAGCTCTATTTTTTTCTGCTGAAAACCAATTTAGCTGATCATAATCAATGTCATATACAATTCTGTTTCTCTTGTACAATGTACAAAATGGAGTCCTTATTAATATAGTAACTAAAGAGCCAAGACAACTGTTTTTTTTTTTTTTTTGTGTTTTGTGTATATTTTATTATTTATTTAACTTTAATATATGTTATGTTCTTGTTATTTAGATTTATTGTTATGTAACATTATTTTAGGCAACAATGTTACTTATTACAGCAGCATTAGAAAGCAAACCGAGATATTAGTTAAAAAAACAAAAAAAAATTGTAAATTATAATTCTATGTACCGTATTACTGGTTGAGATATGATTTCCACAAGCCATTTTTTTCTATGAAAGCAGCTAACATTTAGAAATGCGCAGGGAAGTTGCGCAGAAGGTCAGAACTCGCTACGTATACTCTAAACACTCCTTCTCGTTTTGGTCTTCGAAACGAAAGCACGCCGCAAGATTGGGCGTATCAAAAATAGATCTTGTTTTTAAAAAAAGTTTCCTTTATTATTTTTATAAACGTTTGATCACTGATTAGTCAACATCTGGCGAGCTCCCTAGCCAACACGTATCCAAAATGAATAATGGCAAGGCCTGATCCAGGAGCCACGCTGTACAACATAAATTCCAGTTTCACATAAGTTATTAATTTTATGTAAGGTGATGTGAAATCAAAATTTAACTGGGGACCGCAAATAGTACAAGTTTTCATATTTTAATAACGCAGGAAGTTATGATTATTCCATAAGATGCAATAACAAATTTTCAACTGTTAGATAAATTAATTTTAAATGCATTTTATTTTATATAGAAGCAATCTCTTTGTGGATATCATATGTCAATGCCATAAATACTAAAATAGTGAAAATATTTGTGTAAATTCCTAACGTGTTAAACAGATCTAAAACAGTGTAAACTATTCTAAATTTATTTTATTTTTATTTTTCATCTTTTGTGTTAATTTTGTATATTAAAATTTGATTTATTTTATTTGGAAATAATTGGTAAACTCTTTGAATTCCAAGTTCAATTTAGCTCGACTTTGCAGGTCACTTTATTAATTATGTAGCAGATAACTACAATATTCAACACCTAAATTCCTTAAGAATTTATTAAATGCGTTACAGGTAAATTGTTATTTATTGTTATGTTTTAAATATTGTTATTATTTACTTACTGTTATATTGTTAATTGTTGTTATTTTGTTATTTATAGTTTTATACCTTTCGTTGTTATTGTTTCAACTTTTCTGTTTATTTTATACATTAAGTGTTTTTTTTCATTGATATACATTTATTGTTATTTCTTGTTATTAATTATGTTTTATCTTTATTGTTATATATTTATTATTACATATTTATATAATTACTCCTATGTTTAAGCTTTGTTTGTTTATGTGTTTGTTTTGTAATTTTTGTTTTAATTAAATTGTTTTTATTATTTTGTTTTATCTAAAATATTGCGTTTTTGTCTTATTTGTTGTTTGGCGATGATAACCATAGTTGGTTTTTCGCCAGGAAAAATTTCTTTAACATTAAATATGTTTTTTTTAAAAAAAAAAAAACCTAAGGAGTATAAAACATTTTTTTTTAAATTTAAATTTAAATTTAAATGACAAATAGGTTTAACATTTACTTGTTAAAACATTAATTAAATACTTGTTTTCCGTTTTAATGTAATTTATTACATATGTCCCAGAACAGATCTCACATTCAAGTGAACAAAGTTGAACATTTTCTCTGTGTTCAAATTTGTATATAAATATGTTTTGTTAAAACAAACAATATGTTTTGTTTTGTTTAGAAATCAGACAATTTCTAAACCGCCTGATAATTAGTTCCAGTCCAATCCGAAGGTGGCTTTGCAGGTTATATTAAATAAATCTGCATCACTTAACGCCAACATACCAGCATTGTCTATGCAAGTGCCCGGCCAGCGTTACTGACATTACAAACAAAGGCTCGAAGAGAGTAAATATTTGTAGCCAGTCTCTAGGTTAGGACGTGCCAATCACTACAGAGCCTTGAGAAGTGTACAAAGAGTGCTGCTTAATCAGCTGTTAATTGTATCTCATAACAACAAATAACATGTTAGAAAAGTTATAACAATGCATTAGGCTTTTTTACAATAAATGCTTAATAAAATATTTATATGAAAAATTATGTTTTCAAATATTTAATCAGGATATTTTGGCAATTATACTAAATATTTTCTTGAATTATTTTTTTATGCAGTTCAAGAATTTTGTTGTCCACTAAGACCTGTAAAATCGTGCGAACAATCTCTAATAAAGTAGCTAACTTTCTTGAGATCGCTCAGGCCGGTGAAATGATTCTACAAACGTACGATCTTCACTAAGCAAATCGAAATTAAATCACTTCATTAATGGATTGCTTTTTCGTGATACTATGAAGTATTATCGAACAAAAATAACTCCAAAGGAAAGGTCAGTCAGTGTAGAGGAGATAATATTCTACTTTTTGTGGGTGATGGACAAGATGTATTGTTACTTCAGCTGTTTACGTTTACCACAAGAGGTTTCTACTCTTATGACAAAGATTCATGTCACTGACTTGAACTAAAAATACACACTAGAGTTGCTGAGTGAATATCTGAAGTATCATTCTTAGCCATTTTGATTTATGAAGAAAGTAAAATGGTAAATATATGGGATTTACCAAGTTATGCGTATTTTTTCAGCAACACTAGTAGAACAAAGTACTAAAATTTACAATTTAAGGAAAATACAAACGATTTTAAAAACATTTTTGTAGAAGTATCAGTTAGATTTACACTTTGTGACGCTTCAGAAATTCGAAAAACAATTGAAAGTGAGTGTAAAAACTAAGAGGTCTTAAGACGTTGATCAAAATAATGTTTAAATTAGTACATTCATTTAATTTAGGAGATTTCTCGCTGTGCAAATTAAACAATATTCTTGGTGAACAAAGACAAGGATTTGAAACGTTTAAAACCGGAATTTTTACTACGCCTGTCGAAACGACTAGCCTTTAACATAAGAGAAATTCTCTCTTTAAACTCTTTAAACTAGAGAGAAAATATCTTCTCTCTATACCCAATATAATATTGAGCGACAAAAGGAGAGGCCATGCTTCTGGCATATACTATAGTTTTATGTAGAGAATGTCGAAGATAATTTTACTTATGAGTTGCTTTTAGTTATTTATATTTTATTTAGGTCCTCCATACCAGAAATCCTCTAGGTTAGATATTTATTTAATTATACGGGATACATAGCTGCTAAGTTAGAGGAGGATCATGAAAAAAGATTAAATGTTTTATATATGCGTATTCATAAAATGAATGGGACATTTTTGTAAATAGTATCTGTGAAAGTTTAATAATTAATAAGTAAAATTATAAAGTCATATAATTGTTCTCGTGTTACAATTTACGATAATTATGATAATTTTAGTTGTAAAAGCCCTAGTTAAGGTTTACAAGACATTGACCTAGTAATCATTAAAAATGTGGTATTAATTTGAACTCAGACTTGAATGATTATAACCCTTATGTCGATGTGTAAGTCTATTGAGTTTAAAACTGATTAATTTTGTTTTAGTTTCAATCCCAACGTAAGGAAGACGTTTTAACTTATATAAATCTAAGGGGAGAATTTGATTGAATAGATTTTTTTGTTATTATTTGATGTTACAATTGGACTCGTGTAACTTGAACATATTTAAAAACTAAACAAATAAATAAAATCAATATTATTGTTTGTTATTAATAAATTACTATTTATTAGGTAATATTATTTCAAAAACTTAATTTAATTAAATTGATTTATTTATTTTATTTTAAGTTTGATAATAAAATATTTTAAAGGTTTTTATAATACTTTTAAATACTTTAAAAAATTTCAAATTTCAGCTGAAATTATTTAAAAATGTAGTAAAAGTTTAAATTGAAGTAAATATAAGATTTTATTATTTAATCTCATTTAATATATTTCTGTTGTTCTTACCGTATTTGAAAAAAAAACAAAATTTTCAGAAACGAAAAAGTTCTGCGATTGAAGTTACGAATAAAACGTGTACTCTCATAAAACGTCAAACGTTCCAAAAACGTCATACTAAACTATAATTAACTAAGTGAAAACGTAAGGGCTTACTTGCTTACGCGTTTCGAAAAAAATCCTCCCTTTTACGAAGCAAAGATCTCTCAGAGGCTACGTATTCGCTTAGTTAATTCGCAACGCGTCACCAAGCAAGCCCTTACGTAATCACTTAGTTAAATAGGCTATCATTTAATTATAGTTTAATCAGTGAATTCAAGATGATTACATCAAGCAACTTTGTTGCAAAAAAGTCATACTAAAAATACTGAAGCATTTTCAAATTTATTAAGTTTGATTGGATTATAAATTGAAAAAAAACCATTGAAATACATTTTTTTTTTAAAATTATTCATTACAAAATGAAGACACTAACGCGGTGGATCAATGAGAGAGAAAAAGTGATGAACCCGAATGTATTTAGAGATTATATGAGGAGTTGTGTAGCTAGGAAAGTAGAGCCTCAGCTCGTGAGAAAACTGGGATTGTGTGTTGTGGGATTAGGTCAAGTTACTTGGAGATTTTATTTCTAAGCTATTTGGTTATTTTAAACAGATTAATTCATAACGAACGACATATATTAACAATATGAACATGTTAGGAAGTGGGTTAGACAAAGTAAAACCTGAGTTTACTTGAGTTACGCGGCATTACGAAAAGTTAGGTGGCCAGCATCAAAGTGTCTTATTCACACATGGACATAACTGTTATAAACCGTCTAAAAGGAAAAATCGCTCGCGGAATTGTCAATTCCGTCTCGTGTAACAATAAGACAGCTTTAGAGAAAAACAATGACGTCATAACAAAAGAAATCCGGACGACAATGGAGTGATATTCTCTGGTAACATGGAGGAGCCCATGGTCTAATGGTGAAATACAAAGAGAAATGTGGGTTAAAATTAAACATCACAAAACGAAATGAATGTTTACAGCAAAACTCATTAACTCGAAAGACGCATAATACTTGGAGATCAAAATTGAAAAACTATAATTTTAAACTAATTTAGAAACAACAGTAAACTAAATATGGGAGCAAGCAAAAGATATACATAAATTCAAAAGAAATTTTTTAAAATAACTATAGAAAATTAGACACTATTGCTTATAAAAACGTCCGTCTAGCCATTTTAGGGGAAATTCAGGCTTGTTCAAGTCACACTATGATTTTTAAGATGCATCAAGTATAAATTTAAGGCGCAAGTTATGCAACTTTGATACAATGTAATAAACACATGATAAACTAATATATAACATTTACTTTTTATAGAAACTAAAATGAGCATGATTTTGACCCACAGAATAAGTGTTAAACAATTTATGAATGATTAAAAAACTAATTCTCTAAATGAAATTGTGTAATAATTATGAGTCATTAATAATACATGGACATGTTTCATGTTTTTTTTTAAATTTTTGATTATTTGTGAAATATATTAATTTAGTTTATGATTTTTGTTCAATAATACTTGTCGTTCCCAGAGGGTAAATCACATCTTGTTATCAACTTTAAGCCTATGAGAACAACCCTAGGGCAAGGAATGTATTTACACGAGTTATATTACTTGCAGCCACAATAAATTTATAGATAATTCTACATATATTGAACACAAGTGATTGAGTACGAAAGGTATATGTGTACATATGTGTGTTTTTTAAAAGCACTATATATAGAAATTATTTTGGAACTGTAAAAGAGTAAAATCTATATAAATTTCTATCTCAGGAAGATTTGATTTCAACATTTGTTTAATTGTCAAGGTATACACTCTACCCTCTACAGTTCGCACGTATGTTTCAGGTGACAGTGCACACGGAATAACTTAATTCTTCTCTGAATTCCATAATATGAGAATAAATTCCTGTTGTAATCACACTAAGCAGAACCTTTCCGTTTAGTTTATAGGCTGTAAAAGTGGGCTATTGGTAACTTGACAGCCATGAAATTATAAAAGATAAATCATCAATCTTCTATTGACTATAACTTTATACAAACTCTCAGTCCAAAACATTAAAACGATGTATAAATATATTATTATAAGGGAGATCGTTATTTCTAAATTTTTTGATGATTAAATGGAAATTAACCATAAAGCACTGGTGGTATGTTATCCATTGTATTATTATTAATGCTAGTAAAACAAATATTACAAAATGTACAAATAATTTGTAATTAATTTTTTAAAATATATTTTTTTTAGTTTCGAAAAATTACAATGAATTAACTTTTGCATTGAAATCTTTTTAAATATTTTGTCTTGCTTTAAGATAAACAAGCCAAGCCGTTGTCGCGTTTGAGTGATGCTGAAAGGGTGGTGAGACGTAAGTAGAATTAATGCAAAGGGTTATAAAACTCCCCTGGTCTGCGGAATGGGAGAGAATGATTGGTAGCGTGTAAGGGTCGCATACCAGGGACTTCGTGTAAGGATTAGGATGAGTAGGGATTGATTGATTGTAGGGGAAATTAATGAGAACAAGAGGTTTTCCTGGTAATACAAATGTAAGAATAATGACTTGTCTAGGTGTACTTCCTAAGGACAAGCTACCCTTAATTGAGATTAAGGAACCTTGGTATATTCTAAAGAAAACTATACGGGTAAACATTTTGGTTTAACTGACGTACACTATTGTTTCAACATTTTTTTTTTTAGTTATAATTATGAGCTCAAATAAAACGATTTCATTCAAGAAGGTATAGTTTCTGTATAGGTTTTCTATTTATGTTTTTTTTTTATCCACAAAAATAACTTTTAACTTGTTACTTATATATTTTAGAGAAACCGTCTGGAAGGGAATTTTCGTTACTAATTTTTTCATGAATTACTATCGAGTTAAATTAATGCAATAAATTAAAATTGTAATAAGATAATAATTAGATAAAATTTAAAAGATATTACTTCCATTACGTCCATTTTTTATTGTGATATTTTATGTACCATTTTTTTAAATAAATATTTTTAATATCATTGTACCGCGAACATTTTAGAATATTTTATATCCATTTTCTAATCTCTATAACTATTTGGTAGGGGGTCATTTTGTTTAAATAAACCTTGAAATCTGTTGAAAGAAAAATAAGCTATAATTTATTATAACTCGTTTTCATTAAAAAATATTTTACCACTGAAATTAATTTAATGAAGGTTTTTACTTATCAACTCATCCCATATTATTTTAAAACGATTGCTTCTAATGGGATATTGACAAAATTGCTAGTAATTTGATTAATCACTATATATGTGCAATGTAATATAAAAATGCATACTACTATAAGTATAAATGTGTGAACTTGGGTGTATACACAAGCAGTAGAGTTTATGTGTTTTTCAAACAAATTTTTCTTAAGATTTTTGATGAACAATTAATGTAAGATGATTACAGGGAAAACTAGTTTAGGGGCAAAGTTTCTCCATTCGGTTTGTTTTAGGCCTGAGTATCGATTGCATCTCTATTCTTTCATAAATCAAGATGCCATAGCTTTTTTAATGTGACTATTTATTTATTAGAATATTAGTTATCCACTACTGACACTTTTAAGTGATTTAAACTTGAAACTAGCAGTAATTTATCGTTTGAAATATTTTTTAATAATAACTATTTTAAAGCTTTATAGAGAATAAACATTAATTGATGCATACAATTTATTGTCTTACAAAAGAAAATTTAATCAAAAATTAATTATACTTAAATTTAGTTTAATTGTTTTGTAAAAAAGAGAAAAACTAAAACTATATTGCATACTGAGTAACTTTTATCACAATAAAGTGAGAAAGAATTAATAATATATTTTTATATAATCACTTTACTAATTTAGGCCAATTAAAGTAATTTTCGGAAGATGAAGGTAATTTAAGAAACTATCTTATACCAAAATCGCAATGCACAATTGATGTTTGTTAACAGTCATTTTAACTTGGCACGAAAAGTGAATTCAACGAGCCTTTCTGTTGTAATTTGTGAAATACTTTTACATTAAACCTTGTCTCTTTATGGTTTGGTTTCGAAGGGAAAGTATTACATATCAATAGATTTGTACTCAACGATGCTACCAAGGAAAAGAAGCTTTAAGGTTGTAGAAACAAATTTGCAGCTTCCCATTCCACGACATACGTTTCGCACTGCAAGGCAGCGTTGTGCATAGTTAACGCCCTGAGTAAATTTTCCTATGGGCTGTAAGCAAACCTTTCTTTATATGAAGAATCTAGTTAAATTAAAAACAAAATCTTTTTTTATTTCTACAATAAAACTTTAATCATGTAAAGAAAAGTGCAGTTATTCATTTCATTAAATTATGCTTAATATAAGAACACCCTAAATTAATAATTTTAAACAGTTCTTTTATTAAATATGGCAGTAAATTCAGACATATATCTTTCATATTGAATAAATTTGTAATTGTCCTAATAAAAAACTTAAACTCCTGTTCCCATTCTCTCTCTCTCTCTCCCTCTCTCCCTCTCTCTCTCTATCACACACACACACACACACACACACACACACACACACACACACACACACACACACACACACACACACACACACACACACACACACACACACACACACACACACACACACACACACACACACACACACACACACACACACACACACACACACACACACACACACACACACACACACACACACACACACACACACACACACACACACACACACACACACACACACACACACACACACACACACACACACACAGACACACACACACACAGACAGACACACACACAGACACACACACACACACACAGACACACACACACACACACACACACACACACACACACACACTCACACACACACACACACACACACACACTCACACACACACACACACACACACACACACACACACACAACACATACACACGCACTCATACACACCCACACACACAGACAGACACACACACAGACACACACACACACACACACACAGACACACACACAGACACACACACACACACACACACACACACACACACACACTCACACACACACACACACACACACACACACACACACTCACACACACACACACACACACACACACACACAGACACACACACACACAGACAGACACACACACAGACACACACAGACACACACACAGACACACACACACACACACACACACACACACACACACACACACAGACACACACACACACACACACACACACACACACTCACACACACACACACACACACACACACACACACACACACAACACATACACACGCACTCATACACACCCACAGTTAATATGTATATACATATAAGAATTTCTTATCTATAATATCATCCTATCATTAATGTACAAGAATATGATAAGGAGTTGGATCGCTTGTGGATGGTTTTAAAAGAAAAATTAATTTGGTATTATCATCTAAGAAAATCAAATATTTGCACTTCACTAGCGATAGCTATAAAATTTACCAAGTTATTATTTTTGCAAATCTAAAGGTCTGCATGTATTTTTAGCTGGTCAAGAACTAACATAATGTATCCAGTTCGAATGTAGTGGAGAAATCACTGTTTAGTTTTAAGATCACATAGAGAGGAAATCCACATATAATGCACGTATAATGTACATATAATGCAGACCTTTTAAAAGTAAATTCACTTCATTTCATGCAAGTGAAACCTGTCTGATTTGGAATTTACCGTAATAGTGGAAATGTGGGGATATAGACAAAGGGTTGTTCGGTTCAATTGTTTAACTGACGTAATATATACAAATGTGCTTGGCAAAGCATGTACTTTATGTCAAAGGAAGTATGACATAGGCAAATACTTGAACATTCGCTGCTCAAACACTCCCACTATATCTACCCGAGAATTAGGTGAGGAATGATATTGCTTGTTTTTGACTGAGTGTAGCTACTGCTATGTATTGAATTAATAGCACTACTTAGAGATCTCCGTTCTTTAGATTCGATCTGCCATGCATGATCAAAAAGACACAAGAACA
Organism: Prosapia bicincta; assembly: GCA_036971475.1. Classification (NCBI taxonomy): domain Eukaryota; kingdom Metazoa; phylum Arthropoda; class Insecta; order Hemiptera; family Cercopidae; genus Prosapia; species Prosapia bicincta. The sequence continues at coordinate 136,372,935 of JBAIZL010000003.1, forward strand.
CTTTTCATTGCTACGATTCAGTACTTCCATTTTTTTCGTTCCTTTTTGCGTTTGATGCCGTTTTTTACTTGAGTACATTGAATTAGGGATGGAACTTACTTCAATTACATAAACTATTTTGAAATCCTAACCAAAATAGAAATAAAGATTTATTGAGGTCATTTTATCAAAAATAAAACTTTATATAGTTTTTAAAGGATACCAAATTTTCATCCGTTATTAGTTTAAAAAAGGTTTTATAGAAAATTAACTCTCGCACAATTAATAAGAATTCAGTTTATTACAAGCGACAATCTGAGAGGTAGTGAGTGTGTCTGTGCGTGCGCGCGCGCGTGTGTGTGTGTGTGTTTGTGAACTTGGGTTACTACTTTGCTGAAATCTATTAAGTATAGCAGTTTCTTCAAAAACTTGGTTTTCCCTCAATAATTTGAAAACAAAATCTGAACAATTACTCTTTACAGAAACGATTGAAAAGAGTAAAAATACAAAAATAATAATTTTCGTTTAAGGAAGTTAGCCACACGTTTAACTCACTAGCTATAATTACTTGAATTTTTTTAAATAATACTGAGAGACACAACAATGCTTTGAATTTTCCCAAAACGAAAACAAAACTGTATAAAACGTTTTGTGATTTCATAAAAATATAAATATCTTTAATTTCTTTAAAATTAACCAATGAATTTCTAATCTATAACTCTACCCAAACATTTGTATTTTTCGTGTCGACTCATGGAAACGTGTTTTATCTAGATGAATGCATCAGGGAAATTAAAAGTACAAATTACTTGCTGAAATTAAATAAAATTCCGTGATTCCAGTCATGGAGCTTTACACCCTCCCCTCTGCCTTGATTATTCGTTTCCAACCCAATTCTTGGGAGTTTGAAATTTAGCCCTCGGTTTAATAACGTTGTAATGATTTCGTCGACTGTTAACTTGCTTGCAAAAATATTGTGAAAAAATCAACAGTTTAGAAAAATAGATATTTAGTAAACGACAAATCTACCGTCTAATATGTTTTTACTTCTCAAAATATTGTTTTTAAAAGTAATTCTATTTACAAGATAAGTTTTTAAAAAGTATACCATAGGATCACGTAATTTACACAATATCATTAAAACTTGAATGCATTGCCTTACCAGTGCCTTATATATTTCGCGTCAGATGCATTTATCACTAGTTAAATGTTGTAAGATAAAAACCAGGTTATAGTTGCCCCGTGTAGTTGTTTTCCTGTGCATATGTGGGTGATTATTACGTGACGTGTTATCTGTGATCATAGATTTATTGAAATACTATGCAAAAGAAATAAGTCATGCGAAATTATCATAAAAAATATAGAATAAAAATATATCCTACACAACAAGATTCAAAACACGGAATAAATTACTAACTCCGATATGTATTAAATAAAATTAATTTTATACAGAGGAAATAAAACACTTTTGAAATATTCGTACACAACATGAAACAATAACAGGGCTACAGCTTACACCATGAAATTTAGACCATACAACCTTATAAATTTTGGTTCTATTTTAATTTACATTTATACCTATTCACATGAAAAAATATTTTATTTATAATATTAATAGTCTTTTTTATTAATATCCAATTTAATAAGATTTCATAAATTATATTAAATTCCTTTCCTTGTTTTAAAATAGAAGTGTCCTATGTATCTTATACGATAAATTTTAAAAACTAATACAATAAATGACGAAATATTTGCTACAAAGAGAGTTTGTGTCAGCTTAATGACTGTCAAACGCGACAGTCAGCTTAATGCCGACTTCAAAGTGTAACCGTTAGATCAGTAACAATTTACTTATACTGCTATACCGAAGTTTTAAAATGAATAAAATGTGTTTATTTATTTGTGAATACCTAGACATTATTTTAAATAAGTAAATAAAGCAAAGCTCGTTACTTTTTGTTAAAAAAATAATGGCTACATTAACTGCAATTAAATGGTAAAACTGTAAAAAAAAATAATCAAGATGAAATAAAATTTCTCTCTTTATAGTATTTTTTGAATTTTTTATCAAAACACTGAATGTAATTCTTTTAATTTGGTTTTAAACTGCGTCACACGAAACGTAAATAAACAGCAATGGATGCGCCCCTGTTAGATCACAAAGTTGTATCCCAAACATTTCCGGATATAAATAAAATAATTGTAAATAACAAACTGCTGTGTGTTATTGTATTGTAAAGTAACAACTTTATGGTACCGGGTCCGATTTTTTTGTTCTCACATATTTTACTCAAAAATACATCTTAAAACAAAATGCAATTGTCGCAAGTGATACATTGTGGTTAAAATGTACGTTAAAACACACACCATTCTGTGAAGTCTTAGAAATTACCGGACAATGTTACACCACATTACCATACAGTTATAAAAGTAGACTCATCCGCGTAGGTTAGGTTTACTTGTAAAGAGAAAACTGTTTCGTAACCAAATCTACACGATTGTTGAAGTCAAGGATTTGATTTGGCGCAAATGTCGGGTATTACTGTGTGGCCTACAGGACCTATGTAAATTACGGAAATCTTAATTGTTTTCAATTGTGTGACCTAGTGTACACTTTCTTGAAATTCGTTTTTTTACCCACAGAGATAAAGTATTCAGTTAAGATAGGTTTGGTTAGAACAAAATAATAGTCATAAAGCAGAAAGCAGTCAACGATGGTGTTATTATTTATTTTTTTAAACCCAACTTAGCCTCACCGTTAGTTTGTTGCTACTTTGTTGGATGGTTATACAGATTTAATAATTTAATGCACTATAAAATAGTCTGTTTCACAGAAAAGCAATATATTTCTAGTGTCATTTGTTTTTGTGCATTGAGGTTACGTTCGTATTTTCTCAAATTTTAACCTCCATTTATTGTTTGCGACAATTAAAATCACTTGTTTATTGTTTAGACGGGGTGATTCCCAACAGTTGATTCGCGGACCCCTAGGGTTCCAAGGAGGGGTCCGCAGGCAATGTATTACTGGTCCGTGAGATGTCACTGAAATTAAAATATTTTTATTTAACACGTTCCCTATATCCGTAGCTATGTACTTCATGAAAAATAAATATTAGAATCGGCTTGATATGTAGATGATTTCAAGTAAAAGTGTCAGGTATGGAGCCTAACATATCTGAAAACACATCTCACTGAAATTATTTTTAAGTTGTAGCTTACAGTGTTATTACATTGTGTAATAATTTTGAATTATTAATATTCTTATATTTTTATTCATTAGTTTTGTCTGTTTATCACAATTAAAACAGACTTCTGATAGTTGTTTTCACTTCATTAACTCCTTGTTCCAAACAAAATATTAATATAAATAAGTTTAATGAAGTTCGCCTGGACCTACAAACTTTAACTAGTTGATAGTCTTATTTTTTATATCTTAAATAAAAATAAAACACTTCTTGAATGTACTTAAAATAAACGTTTGTTGGGAACCAATGGTTTAGATTCATTTTGAGTAGGACGCTTGAAAACGAAAACATTAAAGTCGAAACAATCTTTGCCAAGTATTGCCTAATGCGACATCACTTTGCTAAATGTCAGAATTCTTCGGTAAAACCCAGTGATAAAAAAGACAGGTTTAATGATATCCGTTATTATAAACCGTTCGATAAATTTAACGAAGAAGTGTAACTCGATTCTAGAAACCTGTAAGTCGCGCACTTAGACTTATAGGAAACCTAAGGGCTTGTAGGGGCAAATGCTCCTATTCATACTGAAACAAATTTTAAACTTTTGTACGGTTATTTTATTTTTTGAATACAAATTAATTTATTATAATTCAATTTTTTTATAACAAAATTCTCTCATAAACTATATTTTTTGTGATTGTGTTTTCAGTTTGATTTTTTTGACCAATCGTATTATCAATATGTATCTTTAATCCATCTTGAGATTTTACTTGACTTAGTGCAACACAAAGTTCATCATGTGTAAAAACAGGTTTGTTCGATTGGAGTTACTTATAGTTATTGGAAATGTAAGTCCTAAAGGAAATCGGTTCCTTTTCGTTTGATCTATTGATAATTATTTAAGTATTGTTAAAATTATGTTTCCTTTTCCTGAACCTGTGTTTATTTCTAATTTAATACACTTGTCAAACATATCTAGCAGAGCTATATTTGTAATTTGCTGTTTTAATATAACATTTGTACAGCTGTTTCTCAGCTGAAATATTTGAAAATCATAATCAGCTGTTTTTCATTGCAATGTACTTCTTATGGAGATTTTTGGTAACTTTAAGTTCCTCAAAACCCTATATATGTAGTAAATTGAGAAACTCCAATATTTTCCCCACTCTTCCGTGTCAATACCTTTAATTTGAGCCATCTCCCAGCTCTGTATGACCTTCCAAGCTCCCACTATCTTTCTCTCAAAATTCGGCTTACGAATTTATATATATGGATGAGTCAAATGCTCTTTAAATGATGTAAATATTATGGGAAAACGGGTTTCGTAAGTATGCAAAAAATAGGACATATTTTGGGGATTATCCATAGGCTTAGTACTCAATAAAATTGTAACAGACATTAAAGATAAGCGACTGAAAATTTTAAGAGTTTATAATGGATTTATACAAACATAGACAAAAACTTTTAATAAATTTTTAATCCAGTTAATGCGTTATAAATTTACCGTTCAAGCGATGAACAGAATGGTGTTTTTGCGTGAAAGCTTTTTTCAACTTTTTTCTGCTTTTAATACTGTACGCTCAGAGGGAAATATAGAAAAAATATTTTATTTGCATACTCTTCTAATCTTTATTCTAAATTATCACTATAAATATCAAACATGTATTATAAAAATTAAACAAGGTTCTAATTTATAAGCTCTTAATTTATGTTAATTTAAATTTAAAGTTTATGAAGGTATTTTATAAATTTAGAATCATAGTTAAATGACTGTGATAGCGATGCATTCTAAATAATTAAACGAAACTCTTTCATTTCCAAATTAAAGTTTCAAATTATTACAATGTAATTAGACAATGCGTATAAACTTTTTTAATATTCTTACAGTCTTCTTTATTTTATATTAACTAGTGAATCTTTTCTGCCGGTGAAGAGCTTGAATGTAGGTCGCGTGAGACAAAAGACTACGAATGGTCTCGGCGTGCCTAACAAAAGCACCATTACTCGCATTTTATAGTAACTTGCATGCCTTGGTTAATTTGCAATTTCCTTTTAAAACTAGTCATTCGAGGTGAACATTTTCAACTAGAACACTATCCAACCGTGGAATTCTACGAATTTCAGATGAAAACCAAAAGCAATCCGTCAGCTGAAATAGTTTCCTCTGCCCTAATGAAAAATTAAGCTGGTCCGAAACTAGCAGAGGTATAATATACGTTGTTATTTATAAGCAGAATTATTACTTTATTATTATACATTTTATTGTTATTATTTTTTAATATTCTTTTCTGGGCAGAAATAATCCAACTTTTTCAAATGTTTTCAAGAAAATTAATGGGGTTTATCATCAATCATTTTTAAAGAAATTTGTAAAACATCTATTAAATTTATTCAATATTTAAGCTTAAGCAAAAAGGGTTTTGTTTCATTTCTTACAATATTTTTCGTTTCTCGAAGTTTCTCAGCGGATAAATACCGGCCTGCAGCGCTTGAGCCATTCCAATTTCCATCCGCCCAATGTTTATATAAAAACGGAATCTTGTTGCTGTTCATCACGAGCTGGTTGTTAATTCTTATTACACTTTTGCTATTACTTGCGACCAGTCTTTTTGTTAACTAAAAGTTGTTAAATTGTTAACTTACACTTCGAGGAAACGTTTTCGCCTTACGACTTCCTTAGCCTTGTATTTTTGCCGCTAGGATCACATGACTTCTAGCTTTCAAAATAATGGTACCGAGAAAGCGCAACTGCAGCATTCCTAGCGGTAAATACGAGGCTGAAGAAGTTGTAAGACGAAAACGTTTCCTCGAAGTGTAAGTTAACAATTTAACAACTTTTAGTTAACAAAACATCTGGTCGCAAGTAATAGCAAAAGTGTAATAAAAAAAAGGAAATTAATACTTGGAATATATAAATACTTTTACATCTAAAACTGAACGTGTTATCCTCTACACTCAGGAGGCTTTACAAGCATCTTACAGCCCGTAAAGTGCAAAACATAACGATATTTCAAACGTTCATGATTTTATTTGATAAATCTTTTTGAACTATTTATGAAAATTTCTTGATTTTTTATTGTTAAATATACTCTTAATAACACTGTAAACTCAGTGTTTAGTCATAAGAAAATTTTAAAAAAAAACCCCTGTAAAACATAATATATTCCATCAAGCTACTGCATTGATTTCAGTTATTTTGAATGATTTTTTTTTTTAATGCAATTACTGGTTTAACGAGCGAATAATTATAAAAAAGGTTGTTATTTCACATTAACGTTAGTTTAAAGTAAATATTTTCTTTTATTAATCTTTTTCCGTTAAGCCAATCTGTTCACTTTTTAAAAAAATAATAAAAAATGAGCAATCGCATTTGTTTAAATTTAAAAGATTTACTGCTGAAAACACTGTCAAAAGTTATAAAACGAATCCTAATTAATTTACACTTATTTAATTTTCTAACTGCTAATAGTTTACCGAGGACATATATAAAAAGTACAATGTATTTAATTCTTATACTTTTTTGTAATAAAACTATTGGGTATAATTTGTAGCAATAAAAACGTTTTGGACCCCCAATATTTTGCCGGTGACTTGGTATATGTAGTAATCTACTTATCTCAGTGATGCCCCCTTCTCTAAGTGATGCCCCCTTGCTTTCCTCCTCCAAGAGCCTGCCCAGCATATTACTATTAGGGGTGCCAAAGCTAAGTTTGCTGGGCTCTCGACTATTTTTTTTAACATAGGTTTTATTTATTAAGGTTTATTCATACAAATAATGTAGTTAAAGTAAATAAAACCCGACTTACAAAGCAGCAAAAAAAACACATTGTCGCCTAAGTTCATACCTATATATATTAAATATACATTTTGCTACTTTGTAAAAAATTGGGGAAAATATTTGTTTTTGATTGAGGATAATTATTCTTCCCATCTATAGCATTATTGGGATAAAACCTTTATCTATATATCTCTAATAGTTATCTTCAGAAAATTGCAAAAGAATTTCTAACCCATTTTAGCTATTTGTTTGTATTGTTATAATTCGCGCAACTTTTTAACAGAAAGCCAAGTGATTGCTTCATGTGACCGCTACTTCTAACTTTCTTCTATATAGAAAATCGTTTATTTAAGGATGAATACCATGTGTTTATTTTTTTAAAATTAACGCTTGCATGTCTGAGTGAACGCCTCGCACTTTGAGTATCATATTGCAAAAACAGTTTTTACGTAATTTTGCATTTTAAATGTTTTCAAATAGCTATATTTCAATTTATTTTGAATCTCGATCTTCCCGTAGTTAGACGTGTATAGTCTAACCAAAATCCATCAGGTACAGGTTGGAAATAAATTCATATATTAATTTGTGTTCAGGGCATCAAATTACAGATAGTTTCATGCTGTTGAAACACTTCATTACAGTGAAACACTCTATTACAATGAAACGCTTCATCCCCACAATGAAACGCTCTGTTGCAATGAATTGCTCCATTATAATGAAACGCTTGATTACAATGAAATGCTCCATTATAATGAAACACTCTATTACAATGTAATGCTCTATTACAATGAAACGCTTCAATACAATGAAACGCTCCATTTAAATGAAACGCTCTATTACAATGAAACGCTCCATTATAATGAAACGCTCTATTACAATGAAATGCTCCATTATAATGAAACACTCCATTACAATGAAACGCTCTATTACAATGAAACGCTCTATTACAATGTAATGCTCTATTACAATGAAACGCTCTATTACAATGAAACGCTCTATTACAATGAAACGCTCTATTACAATGAAACGCTCTATTACAATGAAATGCTCCATTATAATGAAACACTCCATTTAAATGAAACGTTCTATTACAATGAAATGCTCCATTATAATGAAACGCTCTATTACAATGAAATGCTCCATTATAATGAAACGCTCTATTACAATGAAATGCTCCATTATAATGAAACACTCCATTACAATGAAACGCTCTATTACAATGGAACGCTCCATTTAAATGAAACGTTCTATTACAATGAAATGCTCCATTATAATGAAACGCTCTATTATAATGAAATGCTCCATTACAATGAAACGCTCTATTACAATGAAACGCTCTATTACAATGAAACGCTTCATCACAATGAAATGCTCCATTACAATTAAACGCTCCATTACAATGAAATGCTCCATTATAATGAAACACTCTATTACAATGTAATGCTCTATTACAATGAAACGCTCCATTTAAATGAAACGCTCTATTACAATGAAATGCTCCATTATAATGAAACACTCTATTACAATGTAATGCTCTATTACAATGAAACGCTCCATTTAAATGAAACGCTCTATTACAATGAAATGCTCCATTATAATGAAACACTCTATTACAATGTAATGCTCCATTATAATGAAACGCTCTATTACAATGAAATGCTCCATTATAATGAAACACTCCATTACAATGAAATGCTCCATTATAATGAAACACTCCATTACAATGAAACGCTCTATTACAATGAAACGCTTCAATACAATGAAACGCTCTATTACAATGGAACGCTCCATTTAAATGAAACGTTCTATTACAATGAAATGCTCCATTATAATGAAACACTCTATTACAATGAAACGCTTCATCCCCACAATGAAACGCTCTGTTGCAATGAAATGCTCCATTATAATGAAACGCTCGATTACAATGAAATGCTCCATTATAATGAAACACTCTATTACAATGTAATGCTCTATTACAATGAAACGCTTCAATACAATGAAACGCTCCATTTAAATGAAACGCTCTATTACAATGAAACGCTTCAATAGAATGAAACGCTTCATTACAATGAAACGCTCTGTTAAAATGAAATGCACAATTATAATGAAACACTCCATTACAATGAAATGCTCCATTATAATGAAACGCTTCAATATAATGAAACGCTTCATTACAATGAAATGATTCATTATAATGAAACACTCCATTACAATGAAATGCTCCATTAATATGAAACGCTCTATTACAATGAAATGCTTCATTATAATGAAACGCTCCATTACAATGAAATGCTACATTATAATAAAACGCTCCATTACAATGAAACGCTCTATTACAATTAATTGCTCCATTACAATGAAAAGCTCTATTACAATGAAACGCTCTTATATAATGAAACGCTCCATTACAATGAAATGCTCCATTATAAGGAAACGCTCCATTACAATGAAACGTTCTATTACAATGAAATGCTCCATTATAATGAAAAGCTCCATTACAATGAACGCTATTTGATTTTCCTAAATAAATTATAGATCTATTGATCAAAAATGTCTTTGGATTGTAATTTTGTTTAAATAATATAACTTTTTAAATATAAACGAAATGTATGCATTATTTGCTGGCCATCGGTAATTCAAAGTATCACACGACATGTCTGTCATGTCTATCACACGACAGATCATGTTAAGTTACATGTTTCCAAAGTAACCAATGTTTGTAACACAGTTAGTTCGTCTGAAAACGCTTTAATCTAATGAAAAAGACTAAATCATCTTCGTAAAAGGTATTGTTACATATACGTAACAATATGTACATATATAAACGACTTATATATTAACAGCGTATAATTATAATGTATGTATGTATGTATGTATGTCTATTCGAGCCTATTTCTATATGAGCCTATATTATTTATTTGAAAGGAAATAATGAGTAGGGCATCCAAGAAATGTGTATATCAATAGGGTATCCAAAGCAAATGATTCGGGCTTCCAAGATATGTTTATATAAAGTTCTATAAACTTATTTAGTTAATTTTTAACTAAATTTTAACTAATATTCACAAAATAAAAGAAAAAAACATAATTTATCAAATAGCAATAGAAAACTGTTATAAAAAGAAAACTGTTGACAAACTTAATTACAATATTATTAATAAATAACATAATAATTTAATTTACAATAATAATAATAATAATAACTTAATAATAAGGACTTCATTTTTATTTATAGGCCATGAAATAAAAAATATCACCAAACTATTTAAAAATTCAAATATCAAATACAAAACTTATAACAAAATAATAAACATAATAAATAATAATAATACAACCAATAATATACATCAAAAAGGTGGTGTTTATAAATTAGAATGCGAAAACTGTAATAAAACTTATATAGGTCAAACCAAGAAAAATTAAAAGAAAGCTATAAAGAACATTTGAATGCTTATATAAATCCAGAAATATATAAATCAAATTTTGCAAATCATTGTATTAATAATAAGCACCAATTTCCAAATATTGAAAGTATGAAACTTATAAAAGAAATTAATAAAGGATTAAGAATGAATATATATATATATATATATATATATATATATATATATATATATATATATATAAAGCATTCGAAATATATAAATATAATAATAATAGCAAATTAATAAAAGAACAAATACAAATAGAGTCAAATTTGATACTATGTCTATAATGTTACAGCAACAAAATAAACTTGGCAATTTGTATAAATTTAGCAACAATTCAATTTCTAATTTAACATATGTTTTAGTCCTATATCTTGCATTATTGTATTATTCATTCCTGATGATGTTGGTACTGTTTACCAACGAAAAGCTTTGAATATAAATTAATAAATATTCTTGTATTTGAATAACCTATGTTGTTTAATATATATATATATATATATATATATATATATATATATATATATATATATATAAATGTATGCAATAATAAATAATTTTTAACCAATGAAATGATGCAACTATTAGACTTGCCTAGGAGCCTTTACAAAGCGGATACACTTCACGTATGCAACCCTGCACGCTTGATAGTTTCCTAAATTCTTTATTACGGAATTTTACGTTCACAAGCTTCTCATATGTAATTACAAAACTTTAACACCCTTTATAGTAAAACTGACTATTGTTTTTATTTTATTTTTTTCAAGTTTGTATAAAACTTTACACATTTTTTTTTGTTATAAAAACCTGTTTTGTTTTTTGTTTGCCATAACCAAACATTATTTAGTTTTATTAAAACATACATTTCCTTTTTTTGTTATATAAGGGTATACAAATGGAAAAGTTTCAAGATAATTTTGTAATTTTAATCGCGGTCATTGCAATACTGTTACTATAAAAAAGTAAAACGAACTATAGAGATAATTGTATTTCCAATCTTCGTGTTAACCATTTTGTTTAACTTATAATATAAACTTGAGTATTCCTTTTACTTTGTGTAAACAGTTATTAAATATTTTTATAGCAAAAATATTGATTGTTGTTTCTTCATGAATATCTGATTTTGTATTCACTATCCCTTATTAAAAATAATTCTATACGGTAAAAATTAATTGCAACTGAAATGCATCACTTATGGCTGCATTAAAATTCATGAATTATTCCCGGGATAAGATAAAAATCATTATGCATTTTCGAGTTTCATCTATTCAATAAATAATTGTACTCATATGTAAACTAAACTTAAGGAACAAAACCATACCTTCTCAGTTCGTGCTCAAATACGACTTAACATTGTATAGATGTAATGATCTACAGTGTAGCAAGATCACAATCCACAGAAATACAACTATGCAGACACGCTTTACAGAATCACCCTCGCAACTGACGAGCTTTCCTCGACCACTTGTAGCTGTTAGCGACCTTACAGTGTTGCCAACAGCCAAGTGAGAAAATAACCTATCTTAAATAAAGAGAGGGCTAGATTTATCCATTATTGGAATTCGATTTATCTACAGTATAGTTGTAAATGGCCATAGTTGTAACGTTCCCGATAAATAACTCGTATTTAGTTCATATAATGTTGCTAATTTACAGGAAGTAGTTAATTATTTATACTTTTAATTTTTTGCTAGTTATTTGTAAAAAATTAAAATTACACACAAGTGTCAAAAGACCCTAAAGTGTTACAATTAAAATAATTGTTGATTTATTAAATAAAACGTTGCAAGATAACCAATAATTATTTTATGCTAAAAAAATTTTAAATATAAAAATTAATTAATTGAACAGATAGCAGATGAAATAATCAAATAGGGTATACAAATTGAAGCAAGAAGCAACATGAGGTGAGATCGGTAAGTGAAAAAAGTTATGAAATATAAAAAATTGTAATAAAAATATACGTTTGTCTGAACTTTTAAAATTAAAAAGAAAATATCGACTGCTGAAGCTCTTAGCATGGAGTGGGCATGGTGCCGAATCTCCAAAAATACAACCACGTGAAAAAGCATCGACTGGTCGCACTTGGAATGATGATATTGAGAAATTTAGAGCTGGTTTAGTAATTGATAGGATTTAAATAGAACTTTTTGAAAGAATTATTAAGTTTTATGTCCACGGGTAAAATAAAGATGATTTTTCGAGTAATCAGCAATTATTACCAATGGCGTGCCTAGTCTAGACATTTGTACCTAGACCCCTACGCATGTGTCAAAGGTTATACCTACCTTGTTGCCTATGTGCTTAGGAAACCTTAAGGCACATAAATGACGAACAAAGGAATATAAAAATCCTTTGCTACAAATTAAATTTTTTGGTTCTGGGAGAATTTATTGTTATTACAATAATTTCACATTCTAAATACATATTTAAAACAAAATAAATGAATAAAGTTAATGGAAGGTGTTGTTTAGATCTTGCAGATTTTGTGTCTTACATCTTGACGTTTTTAATTTAAATTACCACTTTTAGTATCACTTGGCAAAAAACCACTCCGATATGTTTCAGCAGACGCGTTTCGCACTAGGTCAGTGCCTTGTTCAATGCTATGAGTCACAGATAAGTCTATTGTCCAGGTTTGTTGTATTGGTGTGAGACACCAAGGGATATAATAGTTTATTATACATTGAAAATTTCACAATAAATATTTTATGTAACTAATTTATTTGAAATCTGTTTTTGAAAAGTATATATATATATATATATATATATATATATATATATATATATATATATATATATATATATATATATATATATATGTATTTGATGTATGTATGGCATAAGTTCAGCTGTTGTAAGAAATCATATGTTATCAATTTACTTTGAATTCTCCATAAAACTCGGATGTGTTGAAGCGCCTCGTGAGTGTCCGGCAAGTCGAAAATTTCCTCGTGCCAAACCTTCAGTCAGGTCTGCCATAGGAAATAGTAATTTCCAATACATTTTGAAGTCTTAGATATGATCATCCGTCCGTGATTGTATCTGTCTTCATCTTCAATTAATTTTAAAATCAAATATAATATAATGAAAATCTTTCAAAATGTAAAGTGATTAGGAAAGTGTTCACTTCTGTGACGTAGAAATGATTTTGCGCCATGTAAAAAACATATGAACAGCAGTTATGGCAGTTGAAAATAAACCTAAAACCGAAAACTAAACTATTGTGTTACTGAATCAATTTCTATAAGCTGCCACACCCTCACTGACGTTTGAAGGGTGGCAAAAATCAAGATCATTGATTTATAGAATAAAACTAATCTGTGATTTAAACGAGTTTAAACTTAAGAGAAATTTTAAAATTAAAGAGAAAGTATGATCAAGTGTTGAGCTTGCCTATATAATAAACTGACTCGCGAAAAGGGTTTTGACTCTTTGAAACTTTAAGGTAACATCCCATGGAGTGCCTCGTCTATATTGTTGCAGTTACACAAGAATCAAGAGTAGATTTGCCTTACTACTTGTGTCTAGGAAACTTTAAAGTAACACCCCATGGAGTGCCTCGTCTATAATGTTGCAGTTACACAAGAATCAAGAGTAGATCTGCCTTACTACTTGTGTCTAGGAAACTTTAAGGTAACACCCCATGGAGTGCCTCGTCTATAATGTTGCAGTTATACAAGAACCAAGAGTAGATCTGCCTTACTACTTGTGTCTAGGAAACTTTAAGGTAACATCCCATGGAGTGCCTCGTCTATAATGTTGCAGTTACATAAGAATCAAGAGTAGATCTGCCTTACTACTTGTGTCTAGGAAACTTTAAGGTAACATCCCATGGAGTGCCTCGTCTATAATGTTGCACTTACACAAGAATCAAGAGTAGATCTGCCTTACTACTTGTGTCTAGGAAACTTTAAGGCACTTAAGTGATAAACACAGGAACTTCTATAAATCCTGTGGGACAAAATATCTCGTACCGTAATACCTTCTATTATTACAATCATTGCTCAATATACTTTGTAATAATTACAACATAATTAAACCAATGGCAGACACCACGATCGTGTGCATCTTCATGTCCATTTATTACGAAGGTACAATTTTGTCTAAAAAAAAAACTTTATAACAAAAGTGTATTGGAATATAAACGCGTACAAAATGCCTGTAGGAACATTGGAAACAATTTTACTATTCTAGAAACGACAACATAATTGATGTTGCTACAGAAGGAATCATCAAGCAAGAAATTTTAGGTCTAAAGTTTTAAAAATACAGAAGACTAAATATTTTTAAAACGTTTGGAAAACTACTTTAAAAGGAAGTAATGAATAGCCGAAACTTTTATAAATGCCTGAATGTGCTAAAAGTAATTCAACGCTATCAGATTTCGTTTGAAGTTTGCTAGCTCTACAAAACTCGTGTCTTTTCTGATGTGAATATTTTTAACAGCAAATGA
>JBAIZL010000003.1:136392760-136640260 GCA_036971475.1 Prosapia bicincta
ACAAAATACAACGCTCAAATCAAAGAAGCCATCAACAAAACAAAACTTATAATCCCACATTACACCAAAAAGCACCTAAAACAAATAAAACCAATAGCTCCTAAACTAAACACCCTGCCTAAACTTCACAAAACAGACATACCAATACGTCCACTAATCAACCATACAAGCGCCCCTTCTCATCTAGTCAAATTCCTTGACAAAATTATCCGAAATCACATAAAATTTAATAATCATTGTAGCCTAAACCTAATAGACAAAATAAAAAACCTAAATATCCCACACAATTCAACTTTAAGTCTCTTTCGATATATCAAAATCTTTATACAAACACCCCCATTCAAATTTTTTAGGAAGTTAAAAACCTTACATTAAGAAGAGTATGATAGAGAAATGAACTAACTTATCAGAGAGCCACTTATTGAATACAGTGGCATGAGATCTACTCAAAACATGGAAAATACGAATTGATAAATTTAATAAGGGGTGCACACTTAAAAACTAAACAGAATCAGAAAGTAATCTCAAACCTGTGTATATTTGTAGCATAGCCTTCTTTGGAATATAGGTGATTTTACCAAGTGGAAGAATGAAGGTTCTCTTGTATAAACAAGATTTTGTTTAGGATAAAAGGTTATCACTAAAACACTTGTAAATATTTACAAACTTGCCCATAGTAGCACTTACTTATATTTATTGAGGACGGCTGTTTAGGGAGATGTGTCCCATTATTAACTCAGACCATAACTGATCTCAAGGTTCCCCCATAGCTAGCATCTTAGCAGAAATATCCATACACCATATTGAGCAAAACCACATTTTACACAACAATAAATACTCAGATAACATAATTTACTGGTATAGATACGTTGACGATATCATAACATTATAGAAAGGTAACACAAGCCTAGCACACATATTTTTAAAACACCTCAATTCCATACACCCAAAACTAACATATACCATCGAAACAGAACAACAAACCTCTCTCAACTTCCTAGACCTTACAATTAAACGTACAAACAAACAAACGCATAAATTCAACATATACCGAAAACCCACCAGTACCAATACTACCATTCACAACTCTACAAAACCCGCACATCAACATAAACTGCACGCTTACAACACCATGATATATCACCTGCTTAAAACACCGTTAGACAAAGAAGAACACTACCAAGAGTTAAACATCATAAAACATATAGCACAAACTAACGGATACAACACAACAATGACAAATTATACAACCGCCTAAAAAAACAAACTCAACAGCCCAAATACAAACACACAACACGACAATCCCACAAAATACTTATCAATACCATACAGATCATCCAAAACCCACTATCTAACCAACACACTACAAAAATACAACTACAAAATAGCTTACTCCACACACAACACTCTCAATAAACAACTTAAACCTAACAACAAAATCAACAACATTTAAAACGCCACTGGAGTTTACAAACTAACTTGCAGTTCATGCCCCAGTATGTAAACATAGGCCAAACAGGGAGGTCCTTCTACACACGTTACCAAGAACATATAAAAGCACTAACAAACAATAACTACCAATCAAGCTTCGGCGATCATCTCAACTCCACAAAACATGACTACATAGACATAACATCTAACATACAAAACTCTTCATAAACAACACAAAAATAACCAACGCTACACAGTACAACAATACGAAATATACAGACACTTCAAACTACACCCTACACACATACTCAATACACAATTACATTACAACTCACACACACACACTTTTTGACATAATATCTCCTAATATTCACTAAATACACCCACGCCACCATAATATCCCACCCACACCCTAATACTTTAACCTACGAAAACCTTAAGATCAGTTACAGTCCGAGTTGACAATGGGACACATCTCCCGAAACGGCCATCCTCAACAAATATAAGTGCTACTATAGGCAAGTTGTAAATATTTACAAGTGTTTAGAAATATTTGTGAAACTTATTTGATAAACTTTTATTCTCTGTTTCCTACTAAAAATTTTTTTTCTTTAGTTTTATTATTTTTTGTTTATTAAAAACTATTAATTATATATTTATGTTGATATTTTTCATGATCTCCATTCCAAGGTACATCAACTGGAGATAATTTTTATTTTTAGAGAATTCTGTAATTAATCAAACTAAGGAAATTTAAATCAAAATATAACACTAAGCAATTAAAATTATAATCTAGTTCTCAAAAACGTCAATAATAAGTAAAATCTTATCATAGACAGAGAGTATAAACTGATATAATATAATAAATTACAATAATCAAGTGAGTCATTTGTAACTTCTTTTATTTAGATAAAAGGTAACATTTTTTAACTTACAACATATTGATATTTTGTAATGGAAACAATATTTTAATTTAAACTCTCTTGTGTGTTAAAGAAAATAATTTGTATAAAGATTGTTGCAGTTTTTTAAGATACCGCAAAATTTAAATATTCCTATTAAAAATTGTTTGTATTTTAATATGTATAACAACACTCACTCATAACAACATTAGTTCTTAACAAAATTAAGAGACAGATATACCTAAGTAAAAAGGTAGGATAAAGTAATACCTCCACAAGACCCTAAACGTCTTGATCTAAAATTATGTCAAGACTTTTAATGTCACTTCATATGATAGGCCAATAACATTAGGTCAAAGTAAAACAGTGTAACACTGGATTAGTTATGGATAAAATAATTTATATGAGAAATAATATATTAATAATTTTTAGGTATTATCAAACCGATATTAAAATAATGTATGTGAATTCTGTAGATAATGTCTAAATAGAGAAACATACTTAAATAAGTACAGGTATGGGAAGAATGAACCTTGATCTGAAACGTAATATCTGTTGTTTCAAATAAGGAACACGTTCACAAGCCTTCCTAAATGAACCGAAATAATAATTGTAGAGATTAAATCAGTGAAAAAAGTAAACTTAAAGATTGAAGATATTAGTGACACATGAAGCTCCATGAAACAAAAACAATTATTGCCAGCCAATTGTTTAAGAAAACTCATCTAATCTTGGACTCCAACTGTGCTTGAAATTACAGTAATTTAAACAAACCTAGTCAAGGAAAGTTGGAATTTAAACTTTTGGGAATTAGAGTTAGCTACCGTTGGTTTCCACTATCTTAACAGCATTTAATTTAAAAAATTATTTACTAAGACCTATCAAAGCCGGTTAGATTGGTAGTCATGCAAAACCTAGGCTGTAAATTTAAAATTTTACATCTAATATCCTAAATTCTGGCGCTATTTTGGCTGCTTAGATTTGTAACATACAAATTAACCATAACAGATTGTGTGTTTTATCTTAGTGTTGTTTTAGCTCGGGTATGTTAAAAAGGCTTTGAGCAAATAATTTTATTAATATTCTTGTAAATGAAATGCATTTACATTGATAAACGTGTGAAAGTATAAAAAAACAAAATATGTTTATACAATATCTATTTCCATAAGTGCAAAGTTTCAGTGTAAAGGTTTTGTTCGTCTTTTATCCAAGAAATTTCTTAATATTGGTATACTTTTACCAATAGATTAAAAGCTATTTTATAACCGTCAATGATATTTTTAAAAACTCGTGATACCTATCTTTACTCTTTTGGTTTATTAGACAAAAACGTTTACTTTTTTTGAGTTTTAAGTCACTATGATTATTATTTTCTACGAAACATAAAAAAAGATGTGTGTATACATAGGATTGGTAATTTATGTAGTAACAATCCTTCAAATGGTCAAAATTCAACTAACCAAAACCTTCGCACCATTCAACTAACCAAATTACACGATGTTCAACTAATCAAACGAACTACATTTCAAAAGAGCTGTGTGTAAATGTATAGGTCAAATTTTGTAAGCTGGCACTTGGCTCTTAGGTAGAAATTGTGTATTCTTCATCTACAAAATATCAGGCATTGTTGTCATTCCTCATCGGGGCCATAAATTGCTGCCAACCCATCTTAACCCGTAGACAACCCTATTAGCAGACTTCCGTGAACGCCATTCTCATTTGTTTTTATTATACACTAAAAAGTATTTATAAGTGTCAAATTAATGAGTCAACCCTATGAGTTAGCAGAAATACAAGTGTAGATGTTTTTGAAAATGACCTGCTAGCACTTCTACCCTCGGCCTCTTGCCAAGGCCCACAGCCCGCAAGTGCCAGCTTATAACATTTTACCTATTCATGATGGCAATGAAATAGATTAGATGAGAAGCAGTTCTTTGGAATCCACAGGTTGAACAATTTAGGAACCAATGTGGAAAAAGACTAAATACAAAAAAAACTGTGACTAGCTGCAAATGGGGAGGAGACACAGAAGTACTTAAAATATTTTACATCTCATTTATTAGATCAAAGATATTGTTCTGTCAAGATTTTGTAAGCCACTTCTACTACTCATGTCAATAAACTATAGTTGATTTATTCAGCAGCTACGAGACTGATCATCTTGGTTCTAAAATCTCTCCAGCTGCAATCATGGAAATTTACCTGAAGACTGAACCTATAGGCCTCTTCATTAAGAAACTTACCTGCAACAAACACCTGAACATTCTTGCACTGTCGAAGACCCATCCACTCTCATCACTGGCTGTGGGTGGTGTGACAAAGCAACAATCATCACCACAGCAACAATCTGGTAAACGTCCTGAAGAGATCCCAGTTTCTTTTAGTGAACCTCCTTGGGAGAATTAACCAATAAAAACTTACATGGAGCTCCCTTCAGTGTTGACAAACCCTGATGCCCCGGAGCTTCCCCACACAGAAACACTTAATGTTCATTGTGCAGTACTGATGGTTCCACAGACCTACAACTTAATACATCAGGAGCAGGATATTTCAATGAGAATTCAACGAGCTTTCAAGTTCTAGGACCAGTATGGATGCCGAACTATTAGCGATAAACACAGCAGTTATGAACTCTAGGCGATAAAAATGTGTGTGATGATGGACTCAAGTCTGTCATTGAGGCTATTATAAAGATTAAACTAAATAATTACTTCTAGCGTATTTATACTTTCCTGGTAAAGCAATTTAGCCAATGTCACTGAAAAGTGGCTAAAATTGTTTCTCATGAATTAAATCCATCAATTGTAATGGGTCACTTGGAACAACCTTTGGCCCAACTTGAAACATCTATTTGAATATGTGTTTCAGATGTAAGATTTCTTTACAAAAGTTAGTGAATTAATCACTTCAAAAATTTTTTTTGAAATCAAAAAATGTAAGTAAAATGAGATCTAAATCTATGTATACAATGCTAGTTATAAAATGATTTTCTCTATTACCTGTGTCTCTTTTTTTTGTTTAACATGAATTTTTATTGATTCTACTACCAAGCATAATTCTTATTCTGTTTAGGACAAGAGTTCCATATGGAGAGTAAAATGATACAGCATTTTTTTCAAATAATCATAGTTTTACTTTGACTTTTTGTCAGTATTCTTCATCTCTCAGTCCCTTGGGGCCTGCAGTTTTCAAGATGGATATTATTTTCTGCCAAGACAGTCAAAATGTCATTAGTAATATTTTCTCCATTTTTTTAAAAATACATTTTACAAATTACAAAGTTTTCTTTTATTTCATTTATTTTGAATAAGTTCCATCAACAATCAACTCATAATAATTTGCTTTTTTCAAGTATAAATTTTACTAATTTTCCATGCAAAATGAAATCAACTCATTTAGATTCATTCAGAATAAGTAGAAGTCTTGTTCTTTCATGTTGTTTTTTCTTTGTAATTGTAAAGTTTAGCTTTAGCCATGTGTTTCCTTCCAATTCCATCATTTTTTCTTTTCAACTCCAAAGTCCCCAAGAAAGTTGCACATTATTTGGATTTCCATTTGAGATCAATTATCTCATGGAAGGCAACACCCTTATTCATTCAAATTTTGTTTTTGAAGACTACTGTTAATACTTTTTAAATTAATTGATTTTTGAAGGGATTTTCTTCGACAATAAATATTGAGATGTCCCTCAATATTATCATGTTCAAGAAATATGTTATACAAAATTTCTCATAAAAATTGAACTGTAGATAACATTTTTTTTTGCAAATTTACTTTTTGGGGTATTTGTAGGGAACGTATGGGAAATGCAATGAAGTATTTACTGATTGTTTTGAATAGAACAGGTTCAAGTATTTTTCTTGATTATTGCAGATTTAGAATTAGAAAGACGGCTCTACTTAATTCATCAAATCTTCCATATATATAATTCCGTACGCTGAATTTTGAGAGATAAATTGTGGGAGCTTGGAAGGCCGTACAGAGCTGAGAGATGGCTCAAATTTGAGATATTGACACGAAGGAGCGAGAAAAAATAAGAGTTTTTCTCAATTTACAACATTTAGAGGTTTTTGAGGAACTTAATGTTACCAAAAATCTTCATAAAAAATACATTGCAATGAATAAGAGCTGAGTATGATTTTCAAATATTTCAGTTGAGAAACAGCTGTACAAATATTATATAAAAAACCACTGAGTACAAATATTTTAACAGTATTAAAGGTTAATTAGACATATGAACTTGGGATCAGGTTTAGTTGATAAACTACGTCTTATCGTACTAGATGTATTTGATAAGTGTTTTAAATTAAAAATAATCACTGGTTCTGGAAAAGGAAACATCTTATTTCTACCAATAATTAAATTAATATTAACAGATTCTAACATGCCGTTTCAAACAAAATGGAACAAATTTCCTTTATAAATAAAATTTTCAATGAATAGGTTATAAGTAAGGCTTCAATCGACTAAACCTGTCAACTTTATGTTGCACTAAATCGATTAAAATCTCTAGATGGATTAAAGATACATATTGATAATACGATTGGTCAAAAAATCAAATTGAAAACACATTCACAAAAAATATAGTTTATGAGGAAATTTTGTTATGAAAATTTTGAATTATATTAAATTAATTTGTATTAAAAAATAAAATTACCATACAAAAGTTTAAAATTTGTTTCTATATAAATAGGGGCATTTGACCCTATAAGCCCCTAGTTTTATAAAATTTTAAAAGACAATATTCTAGCGTTTAATGTCATTAATTATTTCTGGCCATGTGCCTGGGTCGGTAAAATCAAAATGGATTTATTATCAGTCAAAATGCAACTTTAATAATTACTACACTTATTTATAGAAGCGACGTTTTTCTGACATGGACCTAAAAGAAAGCCTGAACATTGTCACAATATCTTTAGAAGTAGCATTACAAGTAAGTAAACTACAACTTTATAAACGTTTTCATTTTAACCTTCACCACAGAAAAAACGGATATTTGGATTGTCACACTTTTTAAAAAACTTAGTAAATTTCTGCAGCCTTCCAGCATATTTTGCACCTGTAATAGCTTTCACGGTCTCTAAATTTATGCTTGAAATTACTCACAGACATAGTAAAATTCCAATTACTTAGATAAACCGCTATACACTGCACAGAATCAACTTTGTACTTAGCACAGATATATGTCTCTAGTTTGGTCACTGTACAAGGCAATTGAAACTGAACTGAATATATTTTTTTAATATTCTTGTGTGTGTGTGTGTGTGTGTGTGTGTGTGTGTGTGTGTGTGTGTGTGTGTGTGTGTGTGTGTGTGTGTGTGTGTGTGTGTGGTGAGTGTGTGTGTGTGTGTGTGTGTGTGTGTGTGTGTGTGTGTGTGTGTGTGTGTGTGTGTGTGTGTATATGTGTGTGTGTGTGTGTGTGTGTGTGTGTCGAAACGGCCAGAAATTCTCAGTAAAGCAAAATTATTGGAAAATAATTCTGTTGGCTAAAATTCATGTAAAAAGTTAATAAAGACCAGGCATAATGTTAACAAAGTTTTTAATATTCAAAAAACAATTTATAAAGAATATAAATGAGTCATTTAAGCAAACAAGACTGTACTGGTTTAAGTACAAAAGTTTCAAGATTAATAGACAGAAATAGGACTCTAGGAACAAAACTCAAAGTACATGGTTGCAGAGTTGATAAAATGATTTCTTATACCAAGAGCTGTAAATTTGATAAGTTTAAAATAAATTTATTTAAATTGTATAAAAATAATAAATAAATATTTGCAGGTATACTAAAAACATGTAAAAAATTTAGTTTTATGAAGATTAATAGGGGTAAAAGTATTCAATGAAATAGTAATAAATCAAAATTGGCAGAATGTGTGAAGTAAAAACCAAATATTATAATCAGCAATGGACAGTAGGAGTGAGAAGAAAATTATAAAAGTCTGAAATCTTAACAATTGATATAAACTCAATAAATTGGAAGAAAAGTATAATTAGCACTAGAAACATGAAAGACATTTCTTTGAAAAGCTTATAACGTAAAACATAATATCTTATGAACAGAAATAAATAAATAATTTAATGAGTTATAAAAATTAATAAATTTAAATCGATTTTTGTAAAGACATTTGAGATAAGTGCGGCAAATAAAAGGAAATGCCAGGAAATGCCGGTAGGGGGATGTACTGGCAGCCAAGAGGTACCACAGGTAGCAAAGGGAGATGTCGGAAGAAGAATTGGTACGAATACAGATATGCTGAAGCAGGCTAAGATTTCAATTTTTAGTCCTGCCAGATAAACTATCATCTAGTTTTTTTCTCAAAGATTTCTAACTGGAAGGTTTAAAGAACGTAACAGAATTATTTTGAAAAGAAAAATTTTAAAATCATAAAATCATGCAAGAGTTTGAATCTGTTTTTTAATTTAAAATTTTAAAAAATAAAATGCTTAACTATAAAATGGATATGAGATTAAACTACCAATTAGAGAAGATGCTGTATTTTGAGGGACTACACCAAACGAATCCAGAATCTACATCCAGGAATATGCAGGACGACTATAATGTCAATTTACGAGGGACTATACTACAGAAAGCAGTCAGTCTGGTTCAGGATATAAAGTGTGTATTGTCTCAAGGACAGAAATATTTAGATCTTCTGGAAGTGCAAGATAGGGGGCTTAGCTGGGTTTTTATTCTCTGTGCAGCCTTTCTAAATTGCTCTTATCAATAGCAGAGAAGATATGACTTCTATAGTAAATCTGTAATTGAAAGAAATATCCGCTGATTAAGTGAATATCCAGCTATAATCTTGTGTCATAATATATTTGCTATGATAAGACTTTTACATTTGAAAAATATCTTTCATTTCAACATTATTCATTTAAATTTACTGAATTGTAAATTAAAATCTTAACTATATAATTACGGTATAAGTGTTGGCTATCATAATAAAGGATAACAGAGTTCAGGGGTTCAATAATGACATTCAGTATAGGTGTACACAGTCATACACATGTATTTACGTTCATAATATCACATCTTTTAAAACAAACACAGAACATCACATCCAATACATTTGTGTACTTTTTTAACAAAGTTCATTTTGTTAAATAATTAATTCATGCCAATTAAATATACTAATTAAGATGTATAAAAACTGCCCTTATCACATTTTTATTATTTAGAAAGGCCACTTTTACTCATAATATCATTATAATAATCCAATTTTCTGGAATTCTTTAGGTGTTGTTTACATTTTAAATGTTTTCTGAATATATCAGATCGTACAGTATAATAATCACAACGTATACATTTGTAATGCTTTTCTTCTAAATGTATTCTCTCGTGTTTAGTTAAACTGGCCTTTTGTACCGTTGTATAACTACAAAAATCACATTTGTATATTTTCTCTGAATGTATACTCAAATGTTTTCTTAGATCACTCAACTCTATAAATGACAAATCACATCCTGTACAGTTAAACTTTCTGTCTTCTGAATGTAATCTCTTGTGTTTAGTTAAACTGGCCTTTTGTACAGTTGTATAACGACAAATATCACATTTGTATATTTTTTCTGAATGTAAACTAAGATGTTTTCTTAGATCACTAATTTGTATAAAAGACAAATCACATCCCGCACACTTAAACTTTCTGTCTTCTGAATGTATACTTTCGTGCTTTATCATGTCAATTTGTTGAGATGTAGAATACTTACACAATGAACATTTATAACATTTTGCCCCCAAATGTACTTTCATAGCATGGTCCTTAAGAGTACTATAGTTGGAGGCAGAAAAATTACATTCTGCACATCTATGAGGTTTTGTGTGTATATTCATATGACCATTGAAGTCGCATTCTCGTGAAGAAGAGTAATCACACTCTTTACATTTATACCTCTTACCTCGAGTGTGCACAACCAAGTGTTTCCTCAAGTCGTTTACTTGTGCAGCAGAATAATCACATTTGAGACATTTGTAAGGATTATCACCAATGAACAATATACAAGATTTATTCTCTGTATCATTATTTGGCATTGATTGCAAACAATTAATTTTATGTTCCTGATATTGTTCATTAGTAGAATACCTTTTTCTGCACTTTGCACAAGAAAACTGCTCTCCTGAAAATAATTAGTACAACTTAATAATCCGACATGATGAAAGATTTTATTTTTAGATAAAATAAATGCACAACAAATATTATAACAATATAACTACTAAACAAAAATCATTTTTTACAATAGTATTTCAAAGAGTGATATTGAATAGATTCCAAATAACATACAAATGGAATTAAATTGTTATAAGTAAAATATGATAAAAACTAACATAAAAGGGATTTAAAAAATAATTATAGAAATAAAAAACATTAAATATGAAAATCATCTATGAGGCAATGGAATAAATAAGAAGTTCAAATAACTATAATTTGCTGTGTTACAATATAGCAAAATTTACCAAAAACAAATAAAAATATAGTAAATATATTAATATAATAGTAGATGTGAACCTTTAGTAAGAAAAAAAGAATAAGTTATGAAATACTACTGAAAATGCTTTTTGAAATGTAGCACTGTATCAAGTGTACATTGGAAATACTGTATTGTGCTCATTGCAGTTGTGGCATCAGTATTGCAAGCATCAATGCACACAAGTTACACAGCCCTGAAGCTAAAAATGATAACTTTATTTAAATTTTCTGAAACACCCCAGTTTTAAAGCTAACTAAAATTGATTGCTTGTAGATTTAAAGGAAATATCTCTTAACCCATTTTTTTGTATTTCTCTAGAATATGAGCTTTTACATTTTTGCTGTGACCCACTCAGTGTCATGTACCTAATGGCTCTTATTAACATATATATACTCAGTTTTTGTTGTTCCTGCCTGCTCTTGGTGATTAAACTATTGATTTGTTTGCTGTGACACAGATAACACTCCCGCTACACTGCAGGATAATTAGAAGTATCCCACTCTACTGGTTCCCTCTCACCTACACATATTTATTGTAATACACAAGTACTACATTGTTTAGTTTGGTTGTAGAGGGAACCAGAGAGTTTTTTCTTAGTATTGACACTAATATCATTATATTCCTGGTGAGATTCAATTTCTTCTTTTTGATTCCACCTTTCATACAGTAGTAAAGTATGATTCTGAGAATTGTTCACAAAAGCCAATAAATAAATTTTACCACTCTTTCATGATTATTTAACCATTCATGAAAATCCGGTTGATAACCAGTCAACTACCAGTTATGTTGAAAGTACTCCTAAGTAAAATTTTCTTTTAAGAATTCATATTTACTTGCTATTTTTGTACTCAAAATTCATAAAACTTGGTTTTTATAATAGTTTAGAGCATGAATATTGTTCTGTCTTTCTCCAGTTACATTTGGGACAACTGTTTAATGCAAAAAATGTGGTGAAACTGGACAGCATTTTTAATAAAACTAATTTTTCACAACCCCTTATAATTCTACGTGTGTCTCCTACAGGGCACCTCTGAGGTATTATCTAGACCCCTGTTTGTTTGTTAATGCTGTCTGGCAGTTATTTATGAAACTAATTGTTAACATATAATTGATATTACACATCAAGGGATTACGAAAATCACAGTATAATAACCTTAACTATTCTGCTCAGTTTTAACTCACTTCTCCAGATTTAAACCTTGTTAGGCATTCAGTGTAGTAAATTTATTTCCTAATATAGATTCCATTGTATCGATATTAATTACCTAGCAATCCTTTTATTTTATAAAATAATAAAGAGACTATATTAGTCAATAACATAGTTTTGAAAAATAGTGATGTTATGTGCTGTGGAATTAGAACTGTCCAGATGAGCAGTTCATTGGACAAGATCCTGTCATGAGTCTCACACATAGAACAAATTATTATAAATAAATTTGTATAAAAAAACATTAAAATACTTTTTCAGTGTACAGTGTTAGTAGAAATCATTGCAAAAGAAAAAAAATAGCAAACAGAAATAATTTAATAAATATCACACTGCAAACATGAGTGTGATAATAAATATGGAAGGAATAAATAATAAAAGTTGAAGGAAATGAAGATATTATGTTGAATTGGAATATAGAATCGTTAAATCAATTAGTACCTACAAACTATAAAAGTGTATATGAAGGAAAGACAAAATTAATTTATACATAATTACAATTTAAATAAATTATTATATTAAATTGTAGCAATTATAACATGTGGCTACAAATTGTATAGACATTTCATTCTTATATTTCCAAATTTAATTGCAATTTGTTAAATATAATTTACTCATAAATATATTTCTCGATTTAGTAGTTTAAATAATATCAAACTTTTGGAGGAGTTAAAAAATCTTATTATTAATTTTTTTAATAAATATAGATAACAAATAATTCAGGAAAATATCATATTTTTTTCTTTATTGTAGTACCATATTATACATAAGCAAAATTAATTATTCATATGAAAAATTTTAAACAAAGTGCTTCATTAAGTGGAAGTTTACTTGCAACAAAATCCGCTTTATTCAATCAAAAATTAACACTTCAGGGTATTTGTGAATAGACCTACTGTAGTAATATGATTCTGCTAAGCCATAGATCACTATAGATAGTGTTCTATAGTAAACTTGACTACACACTACATTTTAAAATACTATAAAAAGGTACATTACATTCTTTACTAAATGTACTGCATACACTGTATTTACCATTACAGTAATATTCAAGACTAAATCAAAATGGCTGAAGAAAAATGTAAACAGATTACATAAATTAAAACGGACTATTTCACTAAAGAATAGATCTAACCGATATCAGACCTAAGCAGCGTTTTCTAAAAGTTCTTCATTAAGTGGAAGTTTACTTGCATCAAAATCCGCTTTATTCAATCAAAAATTAACACTTCAGGGCATTTGTGAATAGGCCAACTGAAGGAATATAATTCTGCTAAACCATAGATCACTATAGATAGTGTTCTATGGTAAACTTGACTACACACTACAGCATAAAATACTATAAAAAGGTACATTCTTTACTAAATGTACTGCATACATTGTATTTACCATTACAGTAATATTCAAGACTAAATCAAAATGGATGCAGAAAAATGTAAACAGATTGCATAAATTAAAACGGACTATTTCACTAAAGAATAGACCTAACCGATATCAGATCTAAGCAGCGCTTTCTAAATCACCAATATTTAAAAAGCTATCAGATCATATCCTGCCTCTAACGTTAGATAACCTTATAGAATTTTTTTACTTTGAGTTATTGGACCACTATATTTGTTCCGAACTTCAGAACTAACCTTTTGTAATGCAAGCCTTATAACCAGCAATAACTTTCATTTATTTTGATCATAATCTCCTTTAAATTGTGTTGTGCCATTGATTCCTTGTTTAGTAAGAATTAACATCTATCTATTAAATAAGATATATCATCCACAAATAAACATTACATCATTTTTAAATTTCTGTAAACCTTTTTTCATGTGGCTAACACATGTTAAATTAGAACTTGTTTTCAATAAATATTTGTTTCATTCATTCTTAGTCGTATAATTCATCCTTAAATACTTAAACTTTGTTTATAAATGTTTCTATGTTTCAATTATAATTGCAATCTTAAATAAGTAAAATTTGTGACATTTTAAACACTCAGTGTTTAGGTAACTTAATGAACTATTGTCCCCTCCAAAATTCTTCAAGTATACTACAATTATCTTAACTAATATCCAACACGCAAGAACTTTATACATGTCTTACAAATTGAAATAAACTTACTTTGGTAAATGTAGTGCATAAAATAAACTTGGTTTAAAGACTTTAGAAACAACATAGCCTAGGGTAAATGCTAACTATCATCGACACACACACACCCAGGCATACGCATGCACACACACAGACATATAATTGATAACGTTCAACTTACCACGTGTTTGTGAGGAACTAGAACAGTTTTTTTGAGTATTATGTCTTAGATGCTGATCTGCAGACTGAAGCTGAATAAACAAAAAAAGTGTTCGCATTTATCACATAATGATCAAATTTTAGACTACTTCAAAAAACTTAAAGATCACATAACTACATACAACTGCATTGTCAAGAAATAATAGGAATTTATACATGGAAAAAATTTATGGTTTTATAGACATGTCCACAAGAAAATTACAGTCCAGTTCAAACATAATCTATTTTCTAAGCCAATAATTCAGCTATATTAAAATTAGAAACAAGATAAAATCCATTTATTTTTAGACAAAAAAAATGATTAGATCCAAACATAATACCAGCAGTTACATGATATATTTAGATGTGATTAATATGAGTATGAGAAGTTTAACAATTGTGAACTAGTTATAGATATTTACCAGTTATTTAACTAAATGAAGTATTTAATTATAATTTAGAGATTTTAAATATGGAATTGATATGGCATTTAATCTTATCACAAATCTGCCTTAATTATATTAGTGGTAATGCACAATTCATTATTTATGCACAATTCTTAAAGGAATGAATTCAACTTCTACGACTACAGTTCTATATTTTGCCTTATATTTTTTCAACATTCCTACCCAATATTTTTCAACTTTGAGAATGCAAAACTAGTGAGGAATAGTGAGTTACTCCGATACAAATAATGTTTACAAACTTGCCTATAGTAGCACTTACTTATATTTGTTGAGGACGGCTGTTTTGGGAGACGTGTCCCATTGTCAACTCAGACTAAAAAGTTACAATATGAGTAGACAAAGAAAACGGCCTTTATCAACAAATATAAGTCAGTGCTACTATAGGCAAGTTTGTAAACATTTACAAGTGTTTAGTGATAACTAGTAGCTCACGCGAAGATGGAATCAACTAATATAAGTAAGTGCTACTATAGGCAAGTTTGTAAACATTTATAAGTGTTTAGTGATAACTAGTAGATCACGCGAAGATGGAATCAACAAATATAAGTAAGTGCTACTATAGGCAAGTTTGTAAACATTTACAAGTGTTTAGTGATAACTAGTAGATCACACGAAGATGGAATCAACAAATATAAGTAAGTGCTACTATAGGCAAGTTTGTAAACATTTACAAGTGTTTAGTGATAACTAGTAGCTTACCCGAAGATGGAATCAACAAATATAAGTAAGTGCTACTATAGGCAAGTTTGTAAACATTTATAAGTGTTTAGTGATAACTAGTAGATCACACGAAGATGGAATCAACAAATATAAGTAAGTGCTACTATAGGCAAGTTTGTAAACATTTACAAGTGTTTAGTGATAACTAGTAGCTTACGCGAAGATGGAATCAACAAATATAAGTAAGTGCTACTATAGGCAAGTTTGTAAACATTTACAAGTGTTTAGTGATAACTAGTAGCTCACGTGAAGATGGAATCAACGAATACAAATAATGTTCATTAAATTCACTCACTCTAAACACATTGTTCTTAACAAGGTGTTTAGTGCAGTAAACAAATCAGTTAACTGTTATTTTGACTACTTTTAATATTTGAAGCAAATGTGGTCTTGTAATTTCCCAATACTTCACTTACATATTTGGTAAAACGTCACAGCCAATTCCAAATTTATCAGCAATAAATTATAATCTAGTAACGGTTTTCAGGAACGTCATTTAAAATTTCTGCACAGATTTTCTTGCTTAGTATTTGTTGCAGTGTGTCACTTCTAGCGTTGAAATAGTTCTTAAAACAAGTATGCTACTATTAATCTTATATTTACATTAACAACTATTTATTGAATGTTATTTTTAGAGAAATCAAAATATAATTTTTGACTTGTATTCTATTAGTACCAAATTAACCAACTTACATTTTTCTAAAATGTTATTTTTATTGGTGTGATATGTGTTCCCTGAATTTGGTTTCAAAATACAAATCAGCAAATATAGTTCTATGTAATGTTTATAAATAGAACTAATGATACTTGTGTTCTGTAAAACTCAAAATCACCAAGACGCCTACAGGACATTATTTTGTAAAAAACAGAGACATAAATTGCTTAGGATATCAACTCCACATATTTCATATGAAACTGGCGCTTCAAAATATTTACAACATTTATGAAAACGTTTACTTTAGAAGCCAAATAAAATACTCTGCTAAATGCAAGCAATTATATGAGGAAATGTTAAATAAACATCAGACAATAAGACAACCCTATTTTTCAACATTACATATTAGACACTAATTGAGCACCTATCATGCTGAATTTGTAGTAGTCAATAAACTCAAAACTTTGAAGCACATTTTGATACTCCTAAATTCAATGTTTTTATGGTTTTGGCAAACAAAAAATATACAGTCCCTTTCTCTTGCAGATGGTAAAGGAAACCCGTTTAATTTACCTGTTTTAACACATCTAGGCAAATGAGAAATTTGCCTAGATGAACTATAAAATTGTTTAATTCCAAAGTTAGGCAAAAACCTAGGTAGAATTTACTACCAGTAAGATGGGTAATACAAGCTAAATATCACAAAGAAACCTTTTTTTGTACTCAATACGCAGTTCAGTGGATTTTACGCAGTCACAGGAAAATTGCATGACTACTTTTTTCTCAAGATTTAAACCTGCCAAATTTTTTCTTATAATTTTGTACCACATACAAGACATGCTGATTCCTAAAGTTTGGAATGAAACTTGAGTGAGTTTGTGACATAGCAAATGTTACCAAAAGGAATATTTGTTAACTTTGGTTAAAAAGGGAATGTTTAGTAACCAAACCTATTAGTTTTGATGTTAAATGGCAACAAAACTGTCCAAGTAAAGAAATAAAAATCTTTCAAATTAAAATAATAAATTTTAAAATTGTAAAATCACTTCTGAATCCAGGACAATAATTTTATTAAATTTTGAAAACCTAACTAATTCATCCTTAGATGAACAATCTACTACAAATCATGCAAGTCATATAAATCATTTGACAAACACAAATATTGTTAAACACCCTGTGTACATTTGATTATAATTTTTTTAATTTGAAAAAAATTATAATATAACTTACCATTTCAATGTCAGAATAAATGGCTAGAGGATCTGGTTCTGCCTCTTCAAGTTCAAGGTCACCCCTTAAAAATACATAAGTACTTAAGAAATATTCAAAAATGTTGTTTAAACATTTCAAAAAATATTTAAAATTTAAAAAAAATAAAGTCAACATAAAAACTGGCATAGAAAAATATTATTCAACTTTTAGAGGAAAAAACACTTATATTAATAAAATACAAAACATTTGAATAGGCAAACATGAACACATTTTAAGTGCTACACAATCCCTGTAAAATATAATTTACTACAATCCCGATATGACCAACAAAGGTGATTATAAAAATAGAATGAGTCATTACACTTTTTCTGTGTCACTAACTTAGAATACTCCTTAAAATATTTTACATTACATATTAGAATGAGTAACAAGGTACAAATATATAATGCCTATTATTTTTATGTATGTGGTGGTATCCATTATTCCCTTGCATTTTATGTAATGGCGAGGTTACCTTTCAAACTTGGCTAAAACAGGTTGGTTCACAGTAAACATTCTCAGTCACTGGTAGTTTTGTTTTCAAAAATATATTGCCTTGAAGTTTAGAGTGGACTTAACTGGATTAACGGAACTGACAGATTTATCTCTACATTATTACATGTAATATTTGTTTATTTTTAAATAAAGAAATAGGAATAAAAATAGAAATATTTCCTAGGAGTAGGAAATACAAGTATAACCGGTTTATTATTTTTTTTAAAGGGGAAAATAGTTATGTATATAAATTTTGAAAATGTTCTCTAAATATTTCCTAAAAATATTTAGGAAATGTTTTTGTTCATATATAAAGCAAGTAGTCAATTTTTCTATGTTTGCGGATTTTAAAGTGGAAGAATTTAAGGTTTATTTTTCCTCAAGGTTCCAACAAAAATAAGATAATTTTGCAACAATTAATCGGCTAGTTTTGTCGAGATAAACCGATTTCAGGTTTGACAATTTTATCAGTTGCATTTCTATTAGTGTTTTAATGAACTAAAATTCAAGATATATTTATTTAGTTGGAGTTTTCTTTTATATAAAAATGAAATCTAATTATTTAATTTTTTGTTCTATCCTTTAAGAAAATAAAATTTTTTCTGGTGCTGTTTCACCACATTTCACGGTTTCATAAGCAGAAATATTTTGAATTTACACCTTTCCTCTGAAGGTAGTAACTTCTCACTTCAGTATATACTAAAAGGAAGAACAATATTTCTAGCAGTTTCTATTTAAGAAGTCCCGGATATCCCTAAAATGGGTAGGTACACCTTTTAGTTTTTGGTATTTTCTTCCTGTCTTATCAAAGCCTTAAACAATTGATTCCTCCTATTAGTATATAGGAGATCTAAAAATAAGTGAGAAGTAGGTCTTTCAGTATTTAAACCTGCGCTTTTAAAGCCTCCTGAGAGGAGAAATAAGAATTGATCTGTGTTTTTAAAAGAGTCATCATGAATATATGTGAGGCAGTGTTAACAATATGAATAAGAGAGTTAGTACAAATGAGGTTGTCAGAAAAGGGTCTTCTGAATTTTTCAGCGTATGCCTATCAATGCCTGTAGTTAGGTTTTACTAAAACTATTTGTAACAATTGGTACTCAAATTTTTCATCTTTTCAGATTTCTTTAAAGGTCTGCTTTCTTTTTCTGAATTTCTTCATTTTGAAGATTAGACAAAAAAAATTAAATACCAGGAGCCTTTTCTTGTCTTCTCTTCCCTTGGGCAAGAATTACGTGAAACATTGCTTGTTTATAGAAAAGATATAATATCTTATTATAAGATATAATATAATAATTGTCCCATTACTACGGTACAGAACCCATCTAATTAATGTTATCCCATCTTGTTGATTATGTCAGAATTGTAGTCATTAGCAACAATAATTTTGTAAATTTTTAAACTCCTCTTATTAAAAAAAAATTTTAATACTAACACTCAATTTATACAAATTAACAGTTTAAGCATTAGACATTAGTTATTAAGTTTTAAAAAAATATTTTTAGTTGACTATGAGTGTTTAAAAAAAGTTTTTATAACTGGAAAAAACCAACCACTAAAATGAAACATGTAAATGATTAAACAAACAGCAAATTAAAAAAACCAATAAAAAGGTAATATCTTAAATGTTATCGGGAAATAAATCATTAATATTATACAGACACAGCAGAGGGTGATTCACAAAAAAAAAAAAAAAAAATACTCTGAAAGATGAATATCTGCATTTGAAAATAAGTTAAAAATATATTCATTAAATTGTTCTAAAGTGTGTTTAATCTTTATTTTGATTTCTTTTTACATTTGTTCAAATATACAAATAGAATATGCTACTAATAATAAAGTTAAAAATGTAATAAAAGAAAAAACAAAATTTAAAAATGGGAGTTTATGAAATCAAATGTAATGATTTCAACAAATTTTTGTTGAACAAACTAAAAACAAATTGAAACAAAACAAAAACAAATTGAAACTAAACAAATTATAACAAAACAAAAAATAAGTTGACTTTATGTATTGGTTACATTACATGAATCTTCAAAATTCTGAAAACATAAACATAGCAATATTAATATAAAATAAAATTATTTACAATTAATTATAACAACTAACTAAACAAAATCTACATTTCATGCACTTTTTTATATAGTATTTATGCTGTTATCTGAGTAGTATTGAAACTAAATACTCAGTTTGTATTAAATGATGTATAGATTAAGCTAAAAAGAGTTTAAAAGATAAGTATGGAAAAAAAACTTGTACTACACCAAAAACATACAAATAATAGATTGTCACATATTAATTAAAAATACACCAATAGCAAATATATAATCGAAAAAATAATTGCAAAAAATATAAAAGAAGGTCAATCTGGGAAACGTCAGTGGATAATAATAAATGAACAAGTCCAATAAACCTAAACATGAGAAAAAGTTACATCATGAGAATGTTGTTTTCTATAGTGACAAAAAATTATCATTAAAAGGAAATATTCATGAAAAATAAATTTAAATAATATTAAACAATTTAAGCATAAAATGTTTGGCTATATTCTAATATGCATTATGGCATCCCTAGTCTTATTTTATTTAAATAAATCTTAAATAGATGTATTTACACAATACAATTACTATACACAAGCACAGTTCACATAATGTTTGTATTTACACAATACAATTACTATACACAAGCACAGCTCACATAATGTTACAAGACATGCCTTCTGACCTTTAGAGAACAAAAAATATATAGTAAATGCAAAAACCATTATAATATTCAGCATTCATGAAAATCACTGCTAAATAAATAAGCCCAGTATTTTAAATTATACATATTTTTAGGACTAAAATTTACTTATTTTCCTTTCTGCAATGATCCAGCGATTTTATCCAACAGTAAATAGTCACAATATTCTAATTCCTATTCTGGTTTGTCATATAACAATCTATCTAATGGTCTATTTTCAATATGATTGAATCAATTGAGCATGTTACTTTCCAATTACAGGAAAATATTTTGCTCATTGCAGCAACACCCTGTTTAACACTAGAGTATCCAAACAGACAACGTAGTAACCGAAATGGTAGCAAAATGCTGATGGTCATGTAATAGTCACCTAGAAAGTGATAAACCCATCTGTTGTTCAGTTTTTTTTTCTGGTTACTGTTATGGGAAATTAAAGTTACTGGTGACCTTGAACGACAAATCATAGTAGCAAATAAACAGGGGAGCTGTTAAAGCAATGCATTACTGTATATAACATTTGAAGATCGCCATGTTTGCTGATTGTCCAAATACCCTTCTCATTCATTCACAGAACCACATACTTTATTTAAGTAGCATTTTTTCACAAATTAGTAAGGTGCTCATATTTCACCAGCCTAACATGTGTCACCACAAACACTATGATAATAGTAATGTAGTAGAGGAAATACTACAAGACCTTATGAAAATACTATAAATCAATCCCCTACTTTACTTCCCCATGTGTATAGCATGGTAAAACCTCCTCTACCTTCTTTGTAAGCATCAATTGAAATTCAAAATATCTGAACTTATTACTAGCATGTTGTCAAGAGGCTCAAAAAATCTGCACTATGGTTTCAGTATGAATGTCTTGTTGAATTTAATTTATGTTATATTTATATGTTCCCTTCCTATTTGGTGGCAATTTTTCACAACAAAGTGGTATAGCTTTGTTCATGGACTCACAATGCACTACATTTCTGCACATCACCATGACCTTTCTCTCTCCACTTTACAAGTTGTTTAAACTCAACATTCCTCTATTATGAAAGTTTTTCTTTCAAAACTTCAGGTCTCTGATGTATATGTGTTTATATTACGACTTTAGTTCATTATGACTATATATACATCACATGCTATATCTAATATTATACTTTTATTGGTTCCGGTAAATATTATTTAAGGTTTTATAGACTCTATAGGAGACTGATAGGCTTACCTTGGTATTAATTTGGTATGTTTCATGAAAGACAAATAAGTACAACAAAATATTTGACATTTTTCGTAGCTATTGCATCCTTTCTCAATCAAATATTTCTTTGCTTCTCTTTAACTGACAAAGGATGCGATGCATCTAAAGTATTTACATGTATCTATGTATTTTATGAAAACAGCTACAGTTATTAACAAGTTAAGCCTCTCAGTTTCATATTTATTATTATGTTATTCATAAATATGGCATAATTTATGGTATTAAACTTTAACCCCCCACTAATATGACTTGGTTATGACCTTAGACATCAACTGCCTGTTTTTTAACCTCTTTACCATTCACTTTGAGACATAATGCAGGAAAAAGATGACCAACTTTATA
Source organism: Prosapia bicincta (assembly GCA_036971475.1). Lineage (NCBI taxonomy): Eukaryota > Metazoa > Arthropoda > Insecta > Hemiptera > Cercopidae > Prosapia > Prosapia bicincta. The sequence continues at coordinate 136,414,974 of JBAIZL010000003.1, forward strand.
AAACTGGATTAAAACTTTATTTCCAAAACAAGTACAAGGTGTCAAGCCTTACTCATATATTAGAAAACATTACTGATTCTCCAGCTTCCTCATACAGAGTATATTACTATATTTTCTATGCATTCTTTGAAACGTATGTATCCACAATGGTCTATTGTGGTGGTAGATTGAATGGTTAATCACAAAAAGTGCAAAAACATTGTTCCAGACGGTGCTGGTTGGCTCAACTGTGATGACAGCAGTTTCTCTAAACATAAAAACAAAGATTTTGTAGAATTCTAGATACACGCTGTAACGAACTTACATTGCTCATTACAATAAAAATTTAAAACATATAAAATTTTAGTTTCGGATGAGAAGCCATAAACATAATAATAATACATTGGCACAAGCAGCTATTTTAAATAATTATGTAAAGTAAAGCCATTTTTAAAGGGGGGAGATTTTTTCATTGATTTGAAGAAGATAGAAACCAACCAGGAGTGAACTAACCAACCAAGCAAGCAAACAAGTGAACTATATTTGGGCCTCTTAAATGTATGAAAAAAATTATCACATAGAAAGTAGGCACACACTCGCTCTTGCGCACATGCACATACACTGAATGGACTTAAATCAGAGATTTAAGCTCTACAATGAAAATTCTTAATTAAAATTGTAAAACTTTAAATTTAGAAATTGTTTTTTTTTAATTTTTAAATAGATTGCCTAAAAATATTTAGCAGATTTTTATTGTAAAATAGAGCCATTTTCAACGGGGTAGTAATTTATTTGCATTAAAGCAAGTGTTGAGTGAGTGAATGTTAAAATCAACATGAAAAAACCACTGACAACTCAAATTAATCAAAAAGATTCTTAAAAAACAGTAAAGGTTAAAAAAAATGTTATTGTCGGCTTAATAAAAAGGTTATAGCCATTTATTATTTCAGGCATCAATTAAGAAATACACTTGCCCAGAGTGAAGCAAGGAGGGGAACTGACATAATAAAATCCCAATTTGGGATATGGTCTGATCTCTTACAAAAATTTTGATTGGTCAAAGACCTCCCAACAACTAAGAATCTGGTGGGAAGGGATGACTGGAGCAAATGTGAAAAGGGGGTAGTGTTACTATAGTGTATGATAATAAAGTCCTGTTTCATCTGCATTGTATATGCAGCTAGGAGAATACTCAGCCAAAATTGTTGCCCATTCCTATAATAACCCATCCTCGGCCCAACAAAATCAGCATTTTTTTCACATGTTTATTTATAATTTTGTTTTTTTTCTTCCATTGATTGAACCATCCCTATGAGCCTTTAATAGTTTTTTCCTTGTCATATGTGGCTGCTTTCCTTTTTTTATAAGATGCTCGGTTTTTTGGCACATTAATGGGTTATCAACCTGATCTTTTTTTTCGAATCTCTCTCTCTCCTTCCCCCTGACTCTGGCCACCACCACTTCATAGATCTCAAAACAAAACAAAAAGAAAAAAGCACTTCCAATTTCTCCAGTTATACAAACTGAAATGGCTATTACTGAAGTTATATTGTAATTGTGAACTGAAGTTCACATTTGTAATTTTAAGTAAATCATTACTTCTATCTGATATGTTTCTCATGCTTTTAGAAACTTCTACTTATAAATGAAGGGTGGACGTTTTGTGTAACCTATTACAACAGAACTTTTAAAACACTTCCACCTATGACCAAGATGTTAAATAAATTCATTATTAGAGAATACCAAGTAGGCATATAATCAAAAATTTACTCAAGAATCGAGAATGGGAAAACAAATTTTCAGAATCGAAAATTTTAGGAGCTTTCTAAATAAAACTATAAAAAAGACATATATTGCTTATTCTACTGTGAGACAGTAGTATGACAATACTCTGTTGGGCTGACTGTTCATCTAATGTTTTTCCACATTATAAATTCTGACGACAATGATTACACTGATTTCTTACATTGATGGTTTACCAAATAACATTGTAAATCCCACACATCTAATGGAAGCCAATTTCTTTTTAAACAGGCAAAGAAAATTTAACAATATTTTTTGCTTAATACATTCAGCACAGCTAGCATACTGGCATGCTCTAGGTTCCCTTGCGAGACACTGAGAGCGTGCCGGTGCGCTCTCCTCTTCCTTTCTGAGAGAGGGCAAAAGCACCGGCATGCTCACTCTTAATGAAGTTAAAACTCCTCTAGTTTCGATAAGTGTTTGGGGAAAGGTTTTAATTTTACGTCAGGGCTTCAGAACAGTTTGGAGAACATTTTACCTTTGTCGTTTTAAATTCGACCATCCCAAGTTAACTTTTTGAGATCCGAATATTGGTTCCCTTCTAGTCAACCTCTCAAGAGACCCCGGCAGGTATATTTTCCTGCAAATGTCCCAGCCACTGAAGGATCAAATAGGAAAACTCGGAATAGGTGCAGGATTTGTTCACATAAAAAAAAGAACTGAAACATTTTTTTTTTGCCCCGCTTGCCCAGGGGAGCCTTCCTTTTACATTCAACAATGCTTCAGGGAGTTTCATGAGCAGATTTGATTTGTTTTTATTTTTATATTTGTTTAGCTTTAATCACTTAACGTGGCACAATAAGTTAATCAAAATAGGCTACTTGATTCAAGAGACGTCCCCTTGAGAGTGAAAACATTACAATGCGATCTTTATCTGGTACCAGCCTTGACCTGTAAATATATCATTGTTATAGGCTAACCCTGACTAGTTAAAACAGCAATCATAAAAATAAACTAAGCTTTCTGAACTAACGCAAGAATAAATGATATTGTCTATTAGAGTGAATGAGCCTACTCTAGGTGGGAACCGACCACTGTAAATAAAAGTCAATGACAAAATGCTTGGACACAAGAAAACCAAATGTGTCATCAGAAGATTGTAGTAAACAAGCAAAACAAGTGTCAGCTAATCTCCGCTATAGTCTAGGGTGTGACAAGCATTATCTATGCCTGAGTTTACATTATCGATATCTATCGCTTTGTGCAACACATATCATAAACAGAAACAAACATTCAGAGTTAAAAGTTGAGTAGTTAATTTTAGTAGTAGGTAATTTTACGTAGGTATTTTTATGTAAATTATCTTTTTTTTCTCTGTCTTTTTTATTGGGTTTTAATAATTGTCGTATAATATTTTATCATTTGTATTAGTAAATATTTTGTGTAAATTTCTGTTCTTTTTTATTATAACCCGAAAAACAAAACCATTTTTAATGTCAAATACACTGTTTTGTCGTATATATGGTAGAGATAAAATTATTGATATGAAAGCAACGGACACGATAATTAGATGCAACGACAAGCTATGTAACCCGCAAAGCATTTCAATAAATCCACTGCCAGAAACCGCAAGCGCACCGGCACGCTCCCGATTTTTACAATTTTTTAAACTATTTTTACCGTTTATAAGTAAGCGTTTGAGTAGATTATGAAATAAGATGATGCCATCAAATGTGGAAGTTAATGAAAACACCATAGGTAGTTTGATGAGATTTCTAATATGGCTGCCGTACTGAATGTGTTAAGTAGTGTGCTAAAGATCACCAAATGAGTAGTCCCCAATTATGATATAATAAAAAAAATCTTTGTGGTTTTGTAGATGTAAATATGTAATAAGTACAAATTATTGTTCTTACATGTAGTTATGCTCATGTGTTTAAAGTGTTTTCTAGATGTATTTTACTGCTGAGCACCTACCTCAACTGGATTCTACATTTATGATTACTAATTTTCACTTATGGTTACAACAAAACATAAATCTATATGAATTAGAACTTTATCATATTGAATATAACATTTGTAGAAAGTCACCATGACGTTATAGGGTCCTGTGATGTTATATATATGATATACTTAAACCAACTTTAATTAAATTATACCAAATAATTCTAATCATCCATATAACAAAAAAATGGCTGCTTTATATAACTTATTACATAGAATGCATAAAATCCCCATGAAAGAAGAATATAAAATAAGAGAAAAAAACATAATTTATCAAATTGCAATAAAAAACGGTTATAAAAGGAAACTGTTGACAAACTTCATTATAATATTTTTAACAAACAACATAATAATTTAATTTACAAAAATAATAAGAATAATACAATATGGACTTCATTTTTATTTAAAGGCAATGAAATAAAAATATCACCAAACTATTTAAAAATACAAATATCAAAATTGCATACAAAAGTAATAATAAAATATTTAACATAATTAACAACAATAAAACAAATAATATGCGAAAGAGGTGGTGTTTATAAATTAGGATGCGAAAACTGTAATAAGGTCAAACCAAGAAAAAATTAAAAGAAAGATATAAAAAAACATTTGAGTGCTTATAAAAATCCAGAAATATATAAATCAAATTTTGCAAATCAATGTATTAATAATAAGCACCAATCCAAATACTGAAAATATGAAACTTATAAAAGAAATTAATAAAGGATTAAGAATGAATATATATGAAGCATTCGAAATATATAAATACGGTAATAATAACAAATTAATAAAAGAACAAATACGAATACATGCTAAATTTGATAATATATTCAATGTCTATAATGTTACAGCAACAAAATAAACTTGGCAATTTGTATAAGTTTAGCAACAATTCTATTTCTAATATAACATATGTTTTATATCTTGTATTATTGTTTTATTCATTCCTGATGATGTTGGTACTGTTTATCAACAAAAATCTTTTAATAATGAATTTTTCTTATTTGAGACTCTAGAGAAAAAGAATAAAACCTTTTTTTTTCATTGTTGAAACATCTGTTAAATAACACACTGATTATTTGATTTTTCATCTCCTTTCATGAACAGTTACATTTTGATACTATATGCAATAATTGTATGTCTTGTAAATTTCTTTCTTAATCTTGTTTTGTTTTATTTATAATTGAGTGCTGTTTCTTCTTTAAATGTGTTTTTAATATTGTATCATAACCTTTTTTAGGTTATGGCTCAAGTGTTTACATTTTCTGTTTATCCATTTCTAATTCACTTATAATATATTCCGAATTCTTGTTCGTTATTTATTGTTTTAGTGGATTATATAAAAAACGTTACAGTATATATATATATATATATATATATACATATATATACAGTATATATATATATATATATATACTGTAACGTTTTTTATATAAACCACTAAAACAATAAATAACGAACAAGAATTCGGAATATATTATAAGTGAATTAGAAATGGATAAACAGAAAATGTAAACACTTGAGCCATAACCTAAAAAAGGTTATGATACAATATTAAAAACACATTTAAAGAAGAAACAGCACTCAATTATAAATAAAACAAAACAAGATTAAGAAAGAAATTTACAAGACATACAATTATTGCATATACGGGTGCGGCAGTGAAACGGGAAGATTTGAAAAATGGTTGGCAGGCCTGGTAGGGAGTTTAGAGAGGGAGAGATGCGACCTTGGCCGTCTAGACAGTTGGAAATTTTAGTAAACATGTATCATTGGACGAACGAACAACGTGCTTTCGCTGTAAAGGCGTTTTATAAAAACAATGATAGTGCTGTTGGTGCGCAACGGGCTTTCCGTCGGGAATTTCATCTGTCTCCACGCGATCCCGTACCTTCCGCAAATGCTATCAGTCTTTGGGTTAGAAATTTTGAAGCGACAGCTAGTGCTACAGGAAAACGAGGTGGCAGTGTTAAAACGGTCGTAACCCCTGAGAACGTTGATCGTGTGCGGGAAGCGTTAGTGAGAAGCCCGCGAAAATCGGCAAGACGACACAGCTTAGAACTTGTGCTTAGTGATCGATCAGTAAGAAGAATTTTGAAAAACGAACTTCATTACCATCCGTACAAAATGCAGGTAGTCCAAGCTCTCAAACCTCAAGATTTCAACAGCCGGCTACGCTTTTGTCAACAAATGTTAAATGTTATCGAGCAAGATGAAGAGCGAGTTCATAACATGTGGATGAGTGACGAGGCGCACTTCCACCTTAGTGGATTCGTTAATAAACAAAATTTCCGGTATTGGTGCGCAGATAATCCACACAATCTTCATGAACAACCTCTCCACTCAGAAAAAGTTACTGTGTGGTGCGCTATGTCATCTCGAGGAATAATTGGACCTTTCTTTTTCGAAAGTGAAAACGGTAACAGCGTGACAGTAAACTCTCAACGTTATGCGGACATGTTAGTAACTTTTGCACTACCCGCACTTGATGAATACGTGGATGAAGACACTTTGTTTCAGCAAGACGGTGCTACTAGTCATACCGCTAAAATCGCTTTAGATTTGTTGAGGCTTGCATTTCCCGGTCGTGTGATTAGCAGAAATGGTGATATCCCTTGGCCTGCTCGTTCACCAGACTTAACAGCACCTGACTTTTTTCTTTGGGGGTACTTAAAATCAAAAGTTTATTTGGGTAACCAACCGAGAACTAAGAACGAGTTGAAGGAGCGTATTCAGCAAGAGATAGACAGAATTCCGTTGGATATGCTACGCACAGTTATGGCCAGCTTTTGCGCCAGACTTCGAGAATGCATAGGAAACCGAGGGAGACATCTTGCTAGCACCATTTTCAAAAAATAATACGTAAGTGAAATATTTTAATTGTAACACTAATTTCCACTAGTATGCTATGAATTTCGGTTAATAAATGAAATGAATACCCATAACTTATTTTTTTGCAAGTTATTCAAATCTTCCCGTTTCACTGCCGCACCCTGTAGTATCAAAACGTAACTGTTCATGAAAGGAGATGAAAAATCAAATAATCAGTGTGTTATTTAACAGATGTTTCAACAATGAAAAAAAAGGTTTTATTCTTTTTCTCTAGAGTCTCAAATAAGAAAAATTCATTATTAAGAAAAAAGGGAGCCTTGGTACTGGAAGCTAAAACCTAGTTGGTCCAGAAATTTTATTAGAGGAAGAATTTGAATATTAAGAAAGCTAGCCTAAGTAAAAGTTAATAGAAGCTAATATTAGTGAAAGTATAAAAAATATAGTGGTGAAAGAAATTTGATTATAAAATTAATTTAAAGGCTATAAATTTGAACAAGAACAATAAGTCTCAGCTAAGTACTAGATTAAGGAAAACTTGTAACTAGTATTTAAGTTAACATTGTAGAACCATTCTTATAAGCAAAATCAGTTAATTAAATTCATTAAAAAACATTTTAATATTCTTTTCAAAACTAATAACTCCAGGCCTAGGAATTTCATTTCTAAAATTTATTAAAGAGTTAATTGCATAAACCAATTTTATTTTGTAACCAGAAGTGCTCAATAGATTTATAATAATTAATACCCACCGAATAACCTGGGATAAAAAGTCTTGTGCTATTTAATTAAATTAAATTAATAGAAAAAGTGTATATAAAAAATTTTGTAACTAGAGTAATCAAAAACTAAATTAAAACAAAGATTAATTGAATTAAAAGAAAGTGTTCATTATTTATTACTATAAATGGTAAGTAATAAAAAAAAAGAATCTAAATTTTACTGTCAGGATTACAATCATTACTAGCGCCCAGTAACTTATTGTTCTCTAAGGATAATTATTCAAATTTGTTTTATTATAAAAAAATTATTATTACAATTTGACTACCACAAGTTGGAGCAGTTGTATTAAGGAAATTATTTATATTTACCATAACATATAAGAATATTACAATATATATATATATATATATATATATATATATATATATATAGTTTTTCCTAAAGATGCTAATATTTATTTTACTGGTAAAAAGCTTTGAATAATATATAATTTTAAACTATTTTTATATTTGAAATATTTTTATTTTATTAACTTTTATATATTAACTTATTAACTATATTATAAGAAAACATATATCCATATTTATATGAAAACATATAGCTATAACCATATTATATATATATATATATAAGTACAAATGGTATGTCTTATATAGCTTAACACTTTATTACTTTAGATAACAACTTTACTTTTTTAAATAAATATACTGTGCTACTAACTTGTTAACAATATCCAGATTGTTTAATTATTCCTCTGATGAACATCACACTCTCCAGAATTTCTTCATGGAATTTCACAAATCACAACAGTCATTTCTAAAAATGTACGAGGCAAAATCTGAAATATTCTATTAGACATGTTGCACTTAGAGTAAAATCAATTTTACAATGCCTTAGTTATCCGAATTGACTTTGGGAAAACGCTACCTAAGCAAAACACGATCTATACATATGGCCACATTATCCTGAAATTACCACAATAACTGGCTTAACCAATCAGTTTCTATAATAAAGTCAAATAGAAACTAGTTTCACCACCGTTTTTTCTAACCCGTAATGGCACTGACCTGGTCCAATAATCAATTTCGATATATTAGACACTTATCACATAATGTAGTCTGTCTAGCTCATACAGAGCTTATATAATTATTTTGTGTTATTTTATACAGAGGCTAACGATTTGTGTTATTTTAAGTGTAGATTGTTAAACATTCATTTAAATATAATTAAAAGTAGATATTTTATTAAACTTTTCCCACCTATGATCAATGTTATTAATTTTTTAAAGGATGAAGTCCCAAGGTTTTATGGAAAAAAATTAATTTCATAACTCTTTAGATGTAGTTTCATTTGTAAATGATTATTTACTTTCTTAATATTTTCCGTAATACAATTGAGCTTGGATTATTCGAAGCAGAAGGGACCAATGAAAACATTTGAATTATGAAAATTTGAGAATACTCTTTCAGTCAAAAAGCCCAACTTCTTTTTGTGTCTAAGACGACCGTTTCGGCAGTTTTCAGTATCGTGTCAATGCTCTTTGTTAAACACTATAGTATAAATAAGCAATAAACTTAGGCATAGTGGATTTATACAACTTGTGATTATTATCAGTTATCATACTGTGGATCTGACTTCATGCACGCTGCAGACACTAGCTGGTAAAAATTTGATTGCTAGCATCAATTTAGTTGTATTTCACTACAAAAATATTCTCACTTATAAAACAATAAATATTATATTTTGTATACGGGTGCAATTTTTTTTATTTGTTTTTTTTTTACCTTAGTTTATTACTTGTTAATTGATTATTAAGTGTAATCATAATTAGTAAAAACAAATTAAAAGTTACTTACGGTTTGAAGTTTTGCTTTAGATTTTAGGCTCATACTGTTATTGTTAATTTCATATGTACACAATAATATACTAATTATAAAAATATTTACTTTATTAACTAACGAGTAAAATCTATACTGAGCTTCTCACTCCAGTTGACATAAAAACTGCTGCAGTGATCTATTATGTCAAGCCGTCTGACAGAGCGTCTGGCAGTATTGTTTTATAAATCACAAAAAACATATATCGTGTAATCACAAAAGGACCTTTCTTTCCTACCATAAAATTTCTCCTTAATTTTATATTTTTAATTTAATGAACTTACTAATGGTTGCGAGCTAGCCAGCAATGATGATAAAATATGGGTCCAAACCTGGAGGGCAAGTGAAGTGAATTACAAATCCTGAACACATTATTTAAGTTTCCTATTTTAGCTTTTGAAAATCAGTGGTTCCTGATTTACCAAAATCAGGAGAAACAATGGATCCTACTTACCACAATCAGGAGAAACAATGGTTCCTATTTACCACAATTTCCCACCAATCTTATTTATGTCTTCTATTATTTATTCCTTATTCTATTGATACCCTCTGTGTTTGATAAAAATTCTAAATAGATAATGTGTATATTTAAGGAATACATTTCATAATTACTTTTCTAAATTTGAAACCAAATTTGGAAAAGACTTGTTCTTTTTACAAAGTTTTTTGTTTATTTAAGTTTGAAAAACAATGATATAAACTTAACCTTCAAACAACTTACCATTCATGTGCTGGCTCTTCAATTTTAACATAAACAAAGTCCATCTTAGTATTTTGTGGTACTTCATATGTATCTCTCTTGTCAACAATTTCTGATTCATAATATTTTTTATCTGTTTCATTATCATCTTCTAAGTTTGTTTCATTCCTTGTTAAATTACTTTCACAATCTAATTCATAATCATTAGTGTGTTCATTATTGTCTTCATCTATATTATAGCTTGGTTCAACCTTTATCATTTCAAAACAAACTTCAGTTGCAGTAATTTCTTGTTTGATTTCATCAATTGACGTTAAACTGTCCATTTCTTATTACCTATAAATAATTTAATTCATTGTTTTGAATTTAAACTTGAGCTACCCCTCTCACATTTAACACAAAAGTTTAAAACATACATTTATGAACTTAGTTATAAATCGGACATTTCTCTCAAAAACCCGCTTGTTCCTTAAATACCCAATATGTAAGTATCAATATTAGAAAACTTTTATTTCTATATTTAAATAAGTAAGTTATGTTCTATAGCTACAGGCGGTACATTAAATGAAAAAAAATATTATGTAATTATTTTATTGTTTCTAATGTAAATGGAAAATATTATGTCTTATTGGGTTTGTTTTTTTTAATAATCGTTTTAATGTGTAGAACACGAATATCAATTTCTTTCAGCAGAAAATACAAAAAGTTAATTTACTTCACATTTTAGTTGTTAGTCTGTAATGGCATGTAGGCCTATAGCTTGAACCGGGAGGGCAGTAGCAACAGCACACTGCATTTCGTCTAGACATGAATATACCTATTAGGCTTGTGGCACATTGGATCCGTTCAGTTCAGTCAGCTGAACTCCGTTCAGTTCAGTTCAGTCACATGTTCCGGCAGTTTTCCCACACATATTGTCCATTCCGTCCGCTCAGTTCAGTCATTAAGTTTGAGTGCCAACCTCCAGTAGACGACAGACACTGTCAATGTTCGCATGTAAATTCTTTGTGTCGGCTTTTCCGTTTGGGTATGAGTTCAAGCAGTAGTGATGACGAAAATGCTGTAATAGCATTGACACTAGCTGCAGAAGAGGATGATCAAATATCAAGGAAAAAAAGATTTTGGTGCACAGTACTACTGTGGGAAGGGATAGTGAGGGAGAGTATCCTCCTTCAATGTAATATTACAGTAATCCTTGTGTGACAGGTCATACAACATTGGATATGCCTCTACTGCTGAAATAAGTCGTTCATCAAAACTCATCTTAAAAATAAATAAATCAATAATCACAGCACTGTGAACATGAGTCAGACTGCTCCAGTTCAGTTGCACAACACTACTGACTATCTGTACACTGCGCATGCACGGCGTCTCAGTCCTTCTTGTGGCTTCCGCAAAAATCGCTCGCTGATCGAAAAGTTGCTGAGACTGAACTGATGCTGTGTACTGTTCTACATTTGATTACATAGTTTCTGAATTTTGGCAGAAACAACTGAGCTGAAAAGACTGAACGGATCCAGTGTGCGACAAGCCTAAAGCAACCAGTTAGGATAAGTTTGGTTGTAATTTTAGTAAATATTGTGACTTATTTCAGATGTAGAAAATTACAACCAAATCTATCTATCCTGCATAGGTATATTTTATATAATATTTATTATTTACCTATATTAAAATATATATCTATGAGTATCCAGTCATGATAGATTTGAGATTAATTGTTTACATTCCTAAACCGGGCCTATATTTCCATGAAACATTCCGAAACATGTAAAAAGGCTATTTTCATTGAAATTATTTTTTTTTGTGCCTAGAAACATTATTTTTTTTCTAAATTAAAGTTGGGTAAAATTTTCAGTGAGGATGTAGCAGTTGTGAATAGGTTGCCTGCTCGAGGAGGCACGACATCACAAATGTACTAACCGTTACACTTGGATAATGTGTAGTATTACGTTTTGGCATAATTTTAATGAATTTAACAAAATAAAAGTTATAAAATATGAAGTATCCAGTCAGGATAGATTTGGTTCTAAATGTATAAATGTAACCATTTAGTTAATGTATAAGATTAAAACCAAATCTAACCTGACTGGATACTTTTTAGGTATATTTTAATATAGGTATACAGTAATGTATAAATTTAAAACCAAATCTATCCTAACTGGAGGCTTTATAAGGTTGTGTGACGTACCGCGGCCGATGCGTACAAGCTTATGTGCACCACTGTGACGTAACGAAACATTTGTATCACTCCGCACCCATTCACAACTTCTACATCCGTTATGAAAATTTTACTCAACTTTAATTTAAGAAAAAATAATGTTTCTAGGCAAAAAAATAATAATTTTAATGAAAATAGCCTTTTTACATGTTTCTGAATGTTTCATGACAATATAGGGCCGGTTTAGGAATCTAAACAATTACCGATTTGGGTTATAATGTTCTGCATCGGCAATAAGTCTCAATATTTACCAAAATTACAACCAAATCTAACCTAACTGGATGCTTTATAGTTATATTCATAACTGCGCACCTGGATCACACAATACATCCCATTACAGACTAATAACTAAAATATGTAAAAATTACCTTTCTTAATTTTCCGCAGAAAAAAGTTCGGTAAAAATGCAGAAGCTCGGCGCCATACGATATTTTGGGGAATGGTTAAACACCACCAAATAGGACGATATCCACAAGAATTTTTTTAAAATTGACCTCGGAAAGTTACTTTTTTTTTCAATTTAAAGTAGCGTAAAATATTCAGCGCGGATGTAGAAGTTGTGAATAGGCGCGGAGTGATACAAATGCTTCGTGATGTTACAACTGCATTTCAATGTATAGAATTAAAACCAAATCTAACCTGACTTGACACTTTTTCGGTAAATTTTAATATAGGTATACAGTATTGTATAAATTTAAAACCAAATCTATCCTAACTGGAGACTTTATAAGTATATTTAAATATATGTATAAAAATTAGGCGAAGTTGTGAATAGGCGCAGAGTTATACAAATGCTTCGTGATTTTACAACTGAATTTCAATGTATAAAATTAAAACCAAACCTAACCTGACTTGGCACTTTTTCGGTAAATTTTAATATAGGTATACAGTATTGTATAAATTTAAAACCAAATCTATCCTAACTGGAGAAGTTGTTTCTCAAATATCTACACACGTAAGGTTGCGTGACGTACCGCGGACAATGCGTACAACCTTATGCGCAGCACTGTGACGTAAGTATCACTCCGCGCCTATTCACAACTTCTACATCCGCGCTGAATTTATTACCCTACTTTAAATTGAAAAAAAGTTACTTTCCTACTTCAATTTTTAAAAAATTCTTGTGGATATCGTCCAATTTGGTGGTTTTGAACAATTTCCCAAAATATCGTATAGTGCCGGAGTACTGCATTTCAAACAAAAGTTCATATTCATGTTCTACACATTAAAATGATTATTTAAGAGAAAAACCCAGGCAATAAGACTCAATATTTACCCAATAAATATGAGGGCATCAACCATTATATAAATATGAACTAACAGGTATGTAAGTTTATTACCTCTAATAAGTATTAAAAATAATCAATTTCAAATTTTATTAACCCATTTAACGATCAAAGGTAAAATAAATGGAAATTTTGTTTGATATGAGGTCTGATGTGAATTAGTGCATTCAGGTTAGTTGATATTTTTTTCAAATTTGTAACATTAATTGTAGTTTTCAGCGTTTGTAAATAGCTACCTAGCCTTGTCTGCCACGTATCTATGTATTGTAAGAATGTAAAACGGCAATAATTCAACAATAGCAAGTAGGCTAAAAAAAAAAAATCGATTTTTATTTTCTTTGCTGCATACATTTTCTCTTCTACATTTTAAATCAGAAATAAGGCATATTAAGTCTCGGCATATCAGTGCTGCTTCAAGTCAAAATCGAGTCTCTTTATTAAAAAAACTAACTATAAAAAAAATAATATATTAATTATAAAAATTACATATGACCAATTAATAAACTAACCTTACAAATTGGGGATTATCAAGTTTATGAAACTGATAACTGGATATTTAATACTCACATAAGCGAATACGAATAACAATAAATACCCCTTGAATAATAAACATTCAACGTAAGTATTGCAAATTATTTGAAATACTGTATATATTTGACAAACAAAATATTTACAACAAAATATATTACATATTTAAAACTTGCCTGATACAAACAAAATAACAGTATAACAGTTTTGACTTACTTGTGAGTGACGAAGGATGAGCATTGTTAGTCAATGTTGCAAATTCGATGTTTTTTACCATCGATGGTAAGTGATCTATGAGTTTTATACAATTTTAATTTAGTATTTTTCAAAAATTCATTTCATTGCACGTAATTTTACTTGTACTTTACAAGAACAGTAGGCAATCTAGTTCATTATAATTGTGTTTAGTCATACTACATTTTAATTATTTCTAAATTTTATTGAAGATAATAACTTCCATAATATTTTTCCTAAGGCTTTAATTGAAATTTCCAATTCGATTTTATCCTTTTATATATATATTATTTAATCACTATTAAATATATTATTGTAATTTATTTACTACATAAATTATATACTATACACATGTTAATACTATATACAATGTATAATATTATTTAATCACTAAGAAATATATTAGTTATTTCTTGATATATTTATCTTTATTTTTATTAGGAATATTTCTATATATCTGAGTACAGTTTTCTGCCTACCCTAAGGTTATAATATTTTCCATTGTTAAGGCGTTTTTGGAGTGACTCCATTTTCGTGACAACTTGAACTGTACGGTTCGCCCAAACTTTGAGCTCCTCTTTATATGCTATTACCCCCTCTATAAATGCAATTAGGCTCACCCCTCCCCCTATTAGTGCACACCTACTCTTGCTTTAATTTTCACATACTTTGATATTCCCGTAGTGCAGAGTTTTGTTTTAACACGTTAGTCACGCAAGAACTATTGTTACACACTACCAATGTACTTTTAATATTTATATTTACTTTTAAAAATATTTACACAGTGAATTTAAAAACATCCAGTACCTGACAATTCTTAATCAGTATCAATATAAAACTGTTTGAGAATTTTGCATTGAAAAATATTGTAACTATATCACAAATTTAATACAATTTAAAAAAACCATAATGTTCTCTGTATTTTACATATATTTGAAGTAACATATAAAATTTGGTTTATTGTTTAGAGGCAGTAGGTGATTTTAGAAGTACTTTATTAGAACACTGATGTCACTAACTTTTATTTGTGTATATATTTATGAAAATCATCGATAACGTTAATAAAACTGTTCGGCCTGTTATCCATTCCGGCGAGTTGGCTGTCAAATCCCCGCCATCCTGTAATACCGCGCTACTATTTTTTATCTGAACCAGATCAGTGTACTGCGCATATGCTTACAAAACTTTGACGACCAGTGCCACTTTTATTCTAGAAATTCTAAATAATTCCTTTAGATTTCTTATGGTTCCTTAATAAATAACAATATCAATAGAAAAATGGTTTTGTGGATTCTTCATGAGATTGATGAGGAAGATTTGGTGTCTAGTAAATTTTGATAAATTTTCAAAATGAACTTGATGTTAGTAATAATAACTGCTGTAGATGAATGGGAGATCATTTTTGATGTTTTAAAAATGACAGTGGCTTAATGTTTTTATTTGGATGAAAAGATGAATTTACAGACTTAAAATTTTCCAACAATTTTGATTACAAACTCCCTTATTCTCAAACTCTAAGGCAACACTGTCCAATATTGCACCACTTGCCAATATAGTGAGTTGTTTTGATAAAGGTATCTTTACTATTAAAAGTAAATTTTAACTAAGTAAAGTAAAGTTTTACTATTACTACAGTTGTTTTTATAAAAATAAAACTGCCAGAGCAGGATATAAAAATGTCACTGCCATCTCAGGTTCATTTCTCATGTTCATTCCTGTCTGTCAAAACTATTCAATTACTACTTATTTTAATCATAGAGGAATCCACTTAGATTTTGCTCTCCTTGGAATATTTTCCCCAGGTTCAACAAAGATGACTCTAGAAGATTCTCTACTTAAAAACTTTGGCTCTCAGACAAGAAAATCTCATTACTTTCCTGATTATATTAAAGACCTGATCAGACTACCAATTATATCTAATTTCTTTCAGGGAAACTGAAAAGTCTGATATGTAAAAAGCTATAGCCAGACCCTTCACACATAATACACAGGAGTTAATAATGAAAAAAAACCTCTTTTCAAATTGCTTTAATCATCTGTAATACACTAAATTGCATTAGCATAGAACCATTATTACAGAAGTCGTCATAAATGAAACCTTTCAAAATAAGCTAAGGAGGAACAAAGAACCCTAAGACCCAGCCAATCATGCTGCAATATTTTCTGGGCATGAACTACAGAAAAGGCTTCTCATCTTCTTCAAAAAGGTCATTACAATCCCCCACTTCCAATCTTTTTTGTCATCGTAATCATTCACAGTGCAAGTTACACTTTCCATAAACGTCTTTGGTAATAAAGCTTGTTGATGAGGCCCCAAATCCAATCGAGCTATCATATAAGAAATTACTCAAAATATACTGAAAGTTTGTTGACGAAAAGATTTGATTTTAAAGTGTGGATTGAAATGGCAATAATCTATGTTTACTAAACTCAATAATGAACAAGAGGTTGCAACTCATGGCAGCTTTCTAGTGGCTCTTGAAATTGCAAAATGAGTTTTGCATTGGAAAACTATTCATCAATGAAATGATCAAATGATGTGTAACTGCAGTAACTGAAGAAATGTGCCCCAGGATAAATTTATTTAAATCTGTCAATTTGTTAACAAATACCATCACTTGGAGGGTGGAAGCAATCACAGAAAATATATCAACTCACATGTCTAACCAAAATTGACCTCTTGAGTGGTTTTCTCTGGGCTTGGAAGAACCAATCCGGATGTGTCAGATACTGCTTATGTATTGATATTTATTTGATGAGTAGATAAAAGCTATGAAGTGTATGAGGATCAAGTATTTACGGAACATCTACTGGTGAAGATACTTTTAAGGAAGTTGCAAATGTCATTAATAAAAAAAAAATAAACGTCGATGAAAACTTTAAATTTATTACAACTGATAGAGGCAAAATCATGTGTGGTAAAAATAAAGGTGGGGTCACTTTTGTGTCAAAGGCCGTAGAAAATTATGATGTTTCAAAACAGTCAATCTTACATCGTATCATTCATCAACAATCTCTGCAGAAAATGTCTGGATAAGGCTGGCGTTCTAAAACCAATCATATCAATTGTTAATTTCATCAGATCCACTGGGCTGAATCATAGAAAATTGTGCGAGTTTAATGGATAGATTGGAGAAACTGATTTACCATATTTTACTGCCTTTTGCTGGGTTAGCTCTGGAAAAGTCCTTCAGCGCTTCTTTGAAATTTGAGCAGTGATCAACATTTCTTTGAATGAAAACCATCATAATTTATCCGAAATACAAAATAGCGAATGGCTGTGGAAGTTAGCATTCTACATCGATTTGACAAAACATTTAAACAGACTGAATTTGAAATTGCAAGGAGAAAACCAGTTTCTCCCTGATTTATAAATAATATAAAATTGTTGCGGCAGAATATAATACTGTTTTTATCCTAAACAGATTTTTTTAAATCCTTTTGATACCGAGATTTTTATATCTCAGTACCAGTAAAGTTTAAAAGTAAAAGGTTATCTCAACAAAGTAAAATAATAACTTTACTTCACAAACATTTTTTGAGTTTTTTCATAACAGTGCATTATTTAAGCAATACAATAACCACACACCGGATGTTTCTACATTGCCCAGTTCCGATGTCTGGCGCATGATGTGGGATAAACAAATGTTATGTGATCTTCCTAATAGGCTCTGCACAAGTAAGAAGAAATCCAAAGAGATAATGGAGAGACATAACTTGAGGGATAGGCAGGTCCCTAACTGTTCAAAGTAACATGATCAGCTCCCTCATACCATTCCATAACAGATGCAAAACTACAGTTCACAGAATATACTGCATTAAATAAAGAGCTCCTACTGCATATTTTATAAAGACACTAATTAGTGTTTTCTGATTGATGTTTTTACTTTGATTTAAAATAAAACCTAGGGATAATCCTGTGCCCACAGACGAAATTCCCACTTTCACACCACTAAAGTTATTCTGTCATTTGGTGACTAGCATTGCTTCGAGAATGACATGAATTTCAGCACAGTATATCACGGTGCTAAATATATAATTTAGTCTTTGAACTGTTTATGATATTATATTTTTCATTTAAGAGGGTAAATATGTATGTTTTTTTAAACTAAGTAATATCAGCTCCTGACAAAGGTTGCATTTCCCGGGAGCAGCAGTCACTGTGAAAACTCAAATATTTTATAAATTAATCAAAAAAGGTAAAACAAGCATTAATTTTTTTAAATAAATACACATTTATGTTATTTGAAAACTAAAATAAAAATTCTAAAAAATTTATTAAATATTAATTTTCTTAACATACAAATTATAATAAATTATTCTTCTTAAAACACTAAATTTATCACATCTGCCTCATCAATGTTGTTCCTGAAGATAAAAATCTCTGGAATGTAAGCCACTAGTTACACCATTAGATGAATTTCTACTGGGAAATTTCTCTGTAAAAAACCACACTTCTGAATTAATGATACGGTAGCTAATTTGTTTAACTGTAAGGTATAAGGGTTTTTTTCATAGTGAACAAGTTGAATAAAAAAAAAGACTGAAGTGAACCACAGATGTATATCATTACATCTTTTTTTTTGTTATCTACGAGACTCAGATGATGCTCGAAAATGAGGACATGTAATTAAAGTCCTCAAAAGTCGACTCGCAAATATACCAAGTAAAATTCTTGTTTAAGTACATTAAAGTGTAGCTATTTTTTTAATGTAATGAACACATCATAATACTAAACAAACTAAATACATACAATGAGGAAACCTACTTCCAACAACACCACAATACACTACAAATCTAACCGCCCCTGGACACACAAAATTAACACTTACAGTAACATGATAAATAAAGCAATAAAATACATACAAGATAACAAACACAAATTAAATGAAAAATTAGATAACAGTACAAAAATAGCAATAGAAAATGGATACAACAAACACCTTATAAAAAACATATACAATAAATTCACACAAAAACTTAACCTCAACACAACACTACAACCGGAACATAAAAATAATAAAAATAAAAAAATCTACCTAAAATATAAATACACCAATAACAAAATAGAAAAAATAACAAATATATACAACAAAGAATACTACACTCCAACATACAAACCAAACAACAAAATAATAAAATATCTTAGTAACATAAACCACAAAACAAATTCAGAAAAACATAACCTATCAGGAATTTACAAAATTACATGTAACAACTGTAACGCATTTTACATAGGGAAAACAACTAGATCATTTAAAATAAGATTCGAAGAACATAAAAATTCAAAAGTATCAAATGTTGCAGCAAACTTAATATCACATAAACATGAAATAATATACGAAAATAACCTAACCATACTTGAAATAAATAATAGCCCAATAGAACTAAACTCACTAGAAAAATACCACATTTATAAAAACATACACAACAATTTAATGAACCTACAGACAACATATGCAGAAGACGTACTATTCAGAAACATTATACACGAGGCTCAAGAGGAAACGTGTATGATGTCAACAAGTATCAACACCACGGACCGAACATCCACACCAGAAAAATTGGGAAAGAGTAATCAGTGATTCGACAATGGTCAAGTGACCGAAAGGCGCCTCATCCCACAAGGTAAAATCATTGCACTTAATGGTAGATAAAATTACTTACAATAGTAATATATTAACTTCATAAAGTCAGTGCAAAGGAAAAACAATGGACAACTTAAAATATCAATATCAATATATATATAAATGTGTTTTCTTGTATAATAATTAAAACAGCTGAGGATATTAAAATACCTAATTTTTTGCCACACCATATTCTGGAGTTGTATAGTAAAACCAAACCTTATCCTCAGTAGCATTACTCTCTCATTAAAACAGTTGCAGAAAATATTGTACAGTTACAAAACGTTTGTTTATGGATGTCTAATAAGTATACAATAACATAATACAGGAACTATCTAATAAGTAATGGTATACAATAAGTGTACCATATATTTTGCACACAGTTTTGAGCGAAATATGATACTGTAAAAAGTGGACTGAACTTCATAGTGGTAATTCATGACTTCATCCTGCCTGAACTACTTGTTGGAATCAATGACTTCACATACATTAGTAATGAGAGCTTGATCACCTCCCTCGGCCATTCAGTCCATAATCGTGAACATTTTCCGTGCCATCAATAAATATTTGTCGCCAATGTATTTAATCACTCAATACATCTTGATCATCATACACACAAGCTGATCATTAATTCCCAAAGCTAAATAATTTTTTGTAGTAAAATCATGAAAAAAAACACTGTGTATTTTGCAAAAGAAGTAAAATAATTACATTAATCAGTCTTCTGACGGTTAGACTGTTTCATGGTTACTTTCCAGGTTGTTACAAGTTTTTAAT
Source organism: Prosapia bicincta (assembly GCA_036971475.1). Lineage (NCBI taxonomy): Eukaryota > Metazoa > Arthropoda > Insecta > Hemiptera > Cercopidae > Prosapia > Prosapia bicincta. Next base: position 136,435,499 of record JBAIZL010000003.1, read on the forward strand.
TTTTATACCTATTTTATACCTATTACTCATTACCTTTATTATACCTATTTAGTCATTTAAAATATTACCTTTGATGAAGGATATGAAATAAGTTTTGAATAGAGATAGTATTAGAGTAAGTACTTGAGAAAAACAACGTGTTTTATTCTGATTTTAAAAATCTAGAAATTACTAGTGTTGTCTATTTGTTAACATCCTAAAACATTTAATATAATATGATTACATCAAGGGAGCTATAAACCAGCAGAATCTATCAGTACCACAACTTATTTATAAAGCGTTTCTAAATATATGTTTTAAATTTTCTTTATTTTCATGAACAGAATTGATTATTCTGTAATTATTTACATTGTAAAATACCATGAATGGACAAGTCAACACAACATTCATAATCTGTATCTCTGAAAATCAACTAAAAAAATTATTACAACAAGAACAATAATACAAGATAAACAGCTTACACAAGAATTATTCACTATGTGACATGTTTTTCCATGAACAATGACAGAGATACGCTTTGTATAGATAGTGCAATCATTACAAACCTCAGTTTTTAACAACCACAGGCAAAGGAATGTTAAGCAACTGACACAAATTATTTCTTGTTTCACGAGCATCTTGCAATGATAAACAATGCCATTCAGTATCGCTTAGTAACATTAAGGCTTCATCCAAATTTTCTGGGCTCAGGTCGCATTCATCATTATATACCTAAACAGAAAATGGGCAGAAATATAACTCATAAAATTTGAATTTAACAGTATATACATAATAAAAATATTGAAATGTTATAATTAGCCATAATCAGCAACATAACCCACATGTAATTTTATCTCAAAAGGATAAGAAATAGGTCAGGCACATCTACTTTAGAAAGATGCCCATTTGAATGAACCGTACAAGGAACAGTCTTGTTTCATTTATTCAATAGAAATAATAAAGCTAAAGCATAACATTCTTAATACTTTGAAGTCTCGCCCCTTAGTAGACGCCCTTCGCTATCTGCCTGGACGTTTTTAGGTAAAATATAAAAAGTTCCTGACACGTAACAAATACCATATTTACAACAAATTATACATTGTTGTAAAGGGAATGAAACAAGCTTTCAGGAATTTTTTACATTTGAATTGATTACTTACATATAGATGGTGTTATGCTCGTTTGGAAAATGTATAAAAAGGTCAAAAAAATAATATAGCAACACCGTACATCACTATACATATTTTACATTGGAATGAAAATTAATCACTAAACACTTTTAAATGTTTTAAACTTGCCTATAGTAGCACTTCCTTTGTATGATGAGGACGGCTGTTTCGGGAGATGTGTCCCTTTGTCAACTCAGATCGTAACTGATCTCAAGGTTTACGTAGGTTAGGGTGGGGGTGGGATATTTTGGTGGTGTGGGTGTATTTTGTGTGTATTGGGAGTTATAATGTCAAAAAGTGCGTGTGAGTTATAATGTAATTGTGTATTGAGTATGTGTGTAGGGTGTAGTTTGAAGTGCCTGTATATTTCGTATTGTCCGGTTGTGTAGCGTTGGTTATTTCTGTGTTTATGAAGAATTTGTAGGTTAGATGTTATGTCTATATAGTCATGTTTTGTGGAGTTGAGATGATCGGCGAAGTTTGATTGGTAGTTATTGTTTTTTTGTGCTTTTATATGTTCTTGGTAAAGTGTGTAGAATGACCTCCCTGTCTGGCCTGTGTAAAAACTGGGGCAGGAACTGCAAGTTAGTTTGTAAACTCCAGTGGTGTTGTAAATGTCGTTGATTTTGTTGTTGGGTTTAAATTGTTTGTTGAGAGTGTTGTGTGTGGAGTAAGCTATTTTGTAGTTGTATTTTCGTAGTGTGTTGGTTAGATTGTGGTTTTGGATGATCTATATGGTATTGATAAGTATTTTATGGGATTGTCATCTTGTGTTTGTATTTCGGTTATTAGGTTTATTTTTTAGGCGATTGTACCTAATAACCCAAATACAAACACACAAGATGACAATCCTATAAAATACTTATCAATACCATATAGATCATCCAAAACCCACAATCTAACCAACACACTACGAAAATACAACTACAAAATAGCTTACTCCACACACAACACTCTCAACAAACAATATAAACCCAACAACAAAATCTACGACATTTAAAATACCACTGGAGTTTACAAACTAACTTGCAGGTCGTGCCCCAGTTTTTACACAGGCCAGACAGGGAGATCATTCTACACATGTTACCAAGAACATATAAAAGCACAAAAAAACAATAACTACCAATCAAACTTCGCCGATCATCTCAACTCCACAAAACATGACTACATAGACATAACATCTAACCTACAAATTCTTCATAAACACAGAAATAACCAACGCTACACAACCGAACAATACGAAATATACAGGCACTTCAAACTACACCCTACACACATACTCAATACACAATTACATTACAACTCACACGCACTTTTTGACATCATAACTCCCAATACACACAAAATACACCCACACCACCAAAATATCCCACCCCACCCTAACCTACTTAAACCTTGAGATCAGTTACGGTCTGAGTTGACAAAGGGACACATCTCCCAAAACGGCCGTCCTCAACAAGCAAAGTAAGTGCTACTATAGGTAAGTTTATAAAGATTTAAAAGTGTTTAGTGATTACTAGGAGTTCACCTGAAGATGGAATCAACAAATGTGAAAATTAATATTACATGTTATGTATCATTTTAATGTTAAAAGAACATGTAATTTAGAAATATTTCTTTTCAAATATAGAAAACTCTCTAAAATTGTGTTAAATTGCCTTTTAGTTCATCAATGAAAGATATGTCGACTGTACCTCGGCCAATATAGGTTTCACTGTCACTATCAACATATCTTTTATTGAATCACTTCCCAAAGTATCTTTAGCCATTATATCTGTAAGGTACTATCTCTAACAATAAACATTAACTATACCTAAATAACTTAAAAATAAATTTAAAGTAAAAAACAAAACACTCGGAGGCCTAAACAAGAAACACAGACTACAAATAAAATAAACTAAAGGATCTCTAATAGCATAGTCTGGATTCTGATAAACATACACGAGTCATACAAATTATCTCTTTACGAGGTCTGTTCAAAAAATACGCGGACTGTTTGAATTTCGCACCTCTAGTTAGTTTCAGGAGAATCTGCTTGGTGTCGCTAGGTTTGTATAAATCAGCTGATTAAAACGCGGTATTTCAGTCGCAGATATCTTCATTTGTTGATGAGTTACACGCAGTTTAGTAAAGAGTGTTTTTTCCGTCTGTCGTATTGTAAAATGGACAGCCTGAAGGAGCAACGAATTGCTGTGAAATTTTGTGTAAAACTAGGGAAATCTGCAACAGAAACATTTGCCATGCTTAACACGGCCTACTGCGATGTTGCCATGAAGCGTACTGCATGTTTCAAGTGGCATGAACGTTTCAAGGGTGGCCGACAGTCGATTGATGACGATGAGCATCCTGGACGTTCAACGTCAACTGACAACCCACACGTTGACAAAATCAACACCCTGGTGCACGAAAATCGACGTCTGACCATTAGGGAGCTTTCCGAAGACTGTGGGATATCAGTTGGATCTTTTTACGAGATTTTGACCAAAAAATTGAAGATGCACCTCGTCGCTGCAAAATTTGTGTCACGCCTGATGACTGACAACAAAAAAGCCAATCGCGGCCGGGTTTGTCAGGAACTGCTTGATCGTTCAAATGAAGATGAGAACTTTTTCTCAAGAATTATAATCGGTGATGAATCATGGGGTCAAACGTCCCCAAGACAAAAAAAGCTCGCCAAGTTCGGTCGAATGTCAAGCTGACAGTTTTTTTTGATGCTAAGGGTGTTGTTCACTACGAGTACCTCCCTGAAGGCTCTACAGTCAACCAGATTACCTACATTGAAGTACTGAAACGTCAGAGGGACGCCGTCCGACGCAAAAGGCCAGAACTGTGGAGAAGTGATAACTGGTTTTTCCATCACGACAACGCTCCAGCTCACTCAGCACTCAGAACCCGTGAGTTTTTGGCCAAACACTCGATGACTGTTCCTTACCCCCCCCCCTACTCACCTGACCTTGGTCCTTGTGACTTTTTCTTATTCCCAAAACTCAAAAAACCAATTCATTGCTCCTTCAGGCTGTCCATTTTACAATCTGATAAACGAAAAAAACACTCTTTACTAAATTGCGTGTAACTCATCAACAAATGAAGATATCTGCGACTGAAATACCACGTTTTAATCAGCTGATTTATACGAAACTAGTGACACCAAGCGGATTCTCCTGAAACTGACTAGAGCCGCGAAATTCAAACAGTCCAAGTATTTTTTGTGGTAGACACACCAATCTGCCCACTCTGCTTCGACAACGAAGGGACGGCAGAGCATCTTACCACTTGTGACGTCCTGAAGGATATCTTTCACAAGGAGTCCATGGAAGGACTCGCTACATTATACTGGGAGGCACGGCGTCGGATAGCTGAGAGGCCAAGGATGGGCGTTAACTGAAGTAAGAAATAAGCATATTTTTTTAACAGACCTCGTATATTGGTTTTTGCTTAGTAAAAAATCACTGGAAAATAATTACATGCCTAAGGAAACTATATAAGACATGAGAGAAAACATAACTAAAATAAACTGTATAAACGCTCAAAATATTATTGGTAAACAAGAAGTAAGGAGACAATAAACTAGTATCTGCATGAAAGTGACAGTTATGTAACAATACTGATTTATTTTTCTTACAGCAGATGATCTGATATGAGTCACAATGTCATTCAGAAGCAAATGGCTTGTACAACTTTGTGAAATACCAAAAAACTGATATTTGGTTGGTAACAAATCATATACATTTTTTAGTTTGGCCTGGAAAAACCCGACCTGTAAGAGTCCACTCTGTAGTCTTGAAATAGAAACACATAAAAGCACTTAAACAATGATATATTTCAACCACACAGTGGTCTTTGTCAATCGAAGAGAAAACACAAAAAGAAATATGAGAGAATGAAATAAAATAATTGTAATCACAGATTGTGTAGAGTAGAAATCAGATGTCACAGATGCACAGATTAAAGATATATATATTGTTTCCATGAAACATATGAGTGATTATAGTTTGTCAGGGGAAAAGAGATAAGGCTATTTGGGGGAAAAAAAAAAAAAAATGAATGGATTTATCTGATGTTGAGGTTAGGGGATTCTCTGGACTTGGTATACCACTGGTATGATAGTTCCCACCTTCTCAGTTCTGAGGGATTGCAATCAGGGGGGAGTGATTTAATTATTTTTGTGGTATAGCAGTCATCAAAAGTTGTGATGTTGTGACTCGCAGCATGTTGAGCTGTTGGTCTATCCATATTCATAATTTTAACATCATGTCTGTGGCCATTCATTCTGATATTCAGACCATCCGTGGTCAGGCCTATGTACTGTGCTGAGCAAAGTTTACATTGTAGCTGGTATATGACATTTTTCGATGTACAATTATGATGACCCTGTATTTTGAAGACCATTTTTGTTGTTTGGCTGTTGAAACTATTTGCTGAGGGGTGTATTGGACACGTCCTGCATCTAGGTCTATTGCATGGGAAGGAGGCATGAGGAAGTTTGTGTGGTTTCTCTGCATCAGGGTCTGGTAGTTTAGGATGTACTAGGATGTTTTTCAAGTTGGGAGGTTGCTTGTACCAAATTTGCGGTGGATCGGTGAACAGATTTTTGGTGTGGACGGAAGCTTGAAGAATTTTGAAGCCATCTCTCAATATCTTGTTGAGTTTATGTAGACCAGGATGGTAGTCTGTTATTAAAGACAGTTTATTTTGTTCTGTTTGTGGTTTATGGTGAACCGAGGATTGTGCTGAATGAATTTGGTTTTCAATGAGTTTTTTTGGGTATCCTCTTCTCTGGAAGGCTGTTGATATCTTTCTATTAAAATCTTCCAATTCCCTATCATTCGAACAGATTCTCTTACCCCTGATTGCTTGACTGTATGGAATGGATCGTTTTATGTTTATTGGGTGGTTGCTGTCGAAATGGAGATATTGTAGGTGGTTTGTCGGTTTGATGTGAATTCCTGTGTTGATATTTCCATTCTGGAGTGTTATCTCTACATCCAAAAAGGTGATGGCTGATGTAGATTTCTCCCAGGTAAATTGAAGTGTGGAGAATTGTGTCAGGCTGTCTAAAAATGCCTCAAGTGTTGAAGCACCCTGTGTCCAAATTAGGAAGATGTCATCTATATATCTATACCACCATAATGGCTGGTGTGTTTGTGTTTTTAGAAAACTTTCTTCCAACAATCCCATGTACAGATTTGCGTACGATGGTGCCATTCTGGTGCCCATTGCTGTTCCCTTTATTTGAAGGTAGTTCCTTCCCTCAAACTGAAAGTTGTTCTTCTCGAGGATGAACCTGGTCAGGTTCACAAGAAAAGGTGTAGTGGGAGAAGGCTTGCCTGGGCGTTTGTTTAGAAAATTCTCTATTGCAGATAGGCCGTGTGCATGAGGGATGTTGGTATAGAGAGAGGTGACATCTATGGTGACCAAAATAGTTACCGGGGGTAGAGGTACAGATATTTGTGAGAGTCGATCTATGAAATGATTGGTGTCCTGGGTATGTGATGGAAGGTTCTTTACTAAGGGTTGAAGGTGTGAGTCGAGGAAAGCTGAAATTCTTTCCGTTACTGAATTGCAGCCAGCAATTATTGGTCTACCAGGTGGAGGGATTATGTTTTTGTGGATCTTTGGTAATATATAGAATTGAGGAGTAGAGGGGTTTTCATTATATAATAATTTTAAAGATGTTTCCGAAATATTTTGTTCAGGAGCTGTATATTTGAGTAGGTCCGAGAGTAGAAACTATAATCACTCATATGTTTCATGGAAACAATATATATATCTTTAATCTGTGCATCTGTGACATCTGATTTCTACTCTACACAATCTGTGATTACAATTATTTTATTTCATTCTCTCATATTCCTTTTTGTGTTTTCTCTTCGATTGACAAAGACCACTGTGTGGTTGAAATATATCATTGTTTAAGTGCTTTTATATGTTTCTATTTCAAGACTACAGAGTGGACTCTTACCAAGGTAAGTCTGTCAGTCTCCTAGTCCAAAAAATCTAAATAATCTTTACCAACCAAAACTAACCTAAATATATATATATATATATATATATATATATATATATATATATATATATATATATATATATATATATATATATATATATATATATATATATATATATATGAAGTTAAAATATTACTATTTTTGAGTAATTTTATCCACCATTAAGTGCAATAACTTTACCTTGAGTGATGAGGCACCTTTCGGTCTTTGACCATTGTCGAATCACTGATTGTTCTCTGCTGTGGATGCTACGTCCGTGAAGCCGGTGTTTGTTGAAGTTACGCGCACTATTTCTTGATCTGTGTGTATGATATTTCTGATATTTCAAAACAAATAATAAAAAACCTAATAGTTGACACAGAATCTAACATCCACAAAATTACCCACCAAAATACTGAACACATAAGAAATAACATTAATAATAAAATTAACCTAATAAAAACGGAAAAAAACAAAAAAACGGAACAATATATTAATAAAAAAGAAATTATAAAACTCAGAGAAAAACTAGAAAACAACGATTACTTAATATTAAAATCAGATAAAACAAATACTCCAGTAATAATAGAAAATACCAAATATATCGATTCAATGACTAACTACATAAAAGAAAATAAATACGAACAAATCCCAGACCCAACTAACAAATACCTTATTACAATAAAAAACTTAATAGTCACTCACCGTAACACCCTAAACTATAACAATAAATTAAAATACCACACAAGATTATACCCATTTAAACCATGCGCACCCGTATTATCAGGGATACCTAAAATCCATAAACCTAACACACCATTTAGACCACTAATAAATTTCACAACAGCACCATCTTACATAATCGCAAAAATTCTAGACAAAATCCTAAGGTCTAAAATACACATCAACAACACATACAATATAAAAAATGGATACGAACTAATTAATAAAATAAAAACAATAAAAACAAACAGCAACACAAAAATAATAAGTTATGACATAACTAACATGTACCCTAGTATCCCAATAGAAGAAACCATAGAAATAATAAAAAACAAACTGATACACAATAACGAAAAAAGAAACATAATAGATAGTATCATTACGCTAACCAAACACATATGTAACCAAAATTACTTCCAATTTAACAATAAATATTATAAACAAACAACAGGACTCCCCATGGGTTCACCCATATCATCTGTCATGTCAGAAATATATTTACAACACTTTGAACAAATAATAATTAAACCTATAATAAACACACACAATATCTCACTATGGACAAGATATGTAGACGATATACTTGTAATATACCAACCTACCATTCACAACGAACACGTCATAATATTAAACAAACTAAATACATACAACGAAAACATACAATTCACCGTTGAAACAGAAACAAATAGAACAATCAACTTCCTCGACATTACTTTAAATATAAATGATAATAAAATAGAAACTACAGTATACAGGAAACCTACTTCCAACAACACCACAATACACTACAAATCTAACCACCCCTGGACACACAAAATTAACACTTACAGTAACATGATAAATAAAGCAATAAAATACACACAGGATAACAAACAAAAATTAAATGAAGAATTAGATAACATTACAAAAATAGCAATAGAAAATGGATACAACAAACACATTATAAAAAATATATACAATAAATTCACAAAACAACCTAACCTCAACACAACACTACAACCGGAACACGAAAATAATAAAAATAAAAAAATCTACCTAAAATATAAATATACCAATAACAAAATAGAAAAAATAACAAATATATACAACAAAGAATACTACACTCCAACTTACAAACCAAACAACAAAATAATAAAATATCTTAATAACAAAAACCACATAACAAATTCAGAAAAACATAACCTATCAGGAATTTACAAAATCACATGCAACAACTGTAACGCTTTTTACATAGGAAAAACATCCAGAACATTTAAAATAAGATTTGAAGAACATTATAGAGCATTCAAAAACAAAAATTCTAAAGTATCAAATGTTGCAGCACACCTAATATCCCATAAACACGAAATTACAAATTACGAAAATAACCTAACCATACTGGAAATAAATAACAACCCAATAGAACTAAACTCACTAGAAAAATACCACATTTATAAAAACATACACAACAACTTAATGAATTTACAAACAACATATACAGAATACATACTATACAGAAATATCATACACACAGATCAAGAAATAGTGCGCGTAACTTCAACAAACACCGGCTTCACGGACGTAGCATCCACAGCAGAGAACAATCAGTGATTCGACAATGGTCAAAGACCGAAAGGTGCCTCATCACTCAAGGTAAAATTATTGCACTTAATGGTGGATAAAATTACTCAAAAATAGTAATATTTTAACTTCATAAAGTCAGTGCAACGGAAAAACAATGGATAATGTTAAATATCAAGAATATATATATATATATATATATATATATATATATATATATATATATATATATATATATTGTATATTATATTGCACTCAATGCATCCAGGTTTGTAAGCCCTGATCTATATACCTTTCTTGTTCTCCTCCATTTTATCCTACTGTATTTGGTCTTTCTAGACTAACCGTTGTGTTTTTTAAAATCCTGAATCTATTAGGTATTAGAAGACTAAGTTTTCTTATGGCTATTTATTATTTCATTTTTCAGACAATTGTGTAATTTTTTCTAATACAAAAAAACCTACTATATAGTTGAATTACCATTATTAAGAAACTTAACGATTTTCTGGACCCATGTAAAGCAATTATGATTTAAGTTTTTATCTACTAACTTGAAAAAATTCAAAATTAGATTTGATTGTTTTTTTTTTAATAATAATTGTCCAACCTTCATTCCAAAACAACTGAACTGATTACATTTTTCATAAACAGTCTTTAATAAAAGAAATGCATCTTTTGATGGTAAACCTATACTGTCATATAAATTTTAAAAACATCAGTTGTTATATTTAAACAATTTTGATTTTCACTTACATTTGGAAGTAGAAATACATTATTGTATATTGATAACTATCAATAATTGAATAGTTGAATTATTATGATGTAATTACATCATGTAAGTATTTAGAGTGTACAATGATTCCAGTACAAAGAATTACCTACAATCATTTGAGTTTAGTTTAAATTTGGCATACACTTAAAAAACCTTTGATGAAACTGTGCTTTATATATATTATCCTTATTCAGCATACAAATTATTCTGCACTATTTAGTTCCTGGTATTTTGTATATAGTTGTATTAGTATTTCCCCAAATTGTTTACTGAATGCTTGTTATACAACATTATATGAGTCATATTTTTAAACAATGTTGTATTTATGTTAAAAAAGTATCTGTTTTGGAGCTATTCTTTAATTGTCTGTACTAGCTTAGACTGGTTGAAAGAGAAAAAAGCTACTGTTCAAGTTTATTTGCTATTAAAGTTAAAAGGAATAATATAACTAGCTGTTGTTAAGGCCCAACAAAATAAATATTCTGATAATTTAGAAAATTGTATTACCGTGAGAGCTTCATACAACTTAGAGGCAACAATTTTCCGTAACCACAAAAATCGGTGACACAACATAATACCAAGTTGTGTGAGTGAACGTTTACTAACATCGCCTTTCACCTGCAAAGAAAATCATATATTCATAAGTTAGCTGTTAGATGATGAACATCAAAACATATTTTACACTTATGTTATATTGAAATTAATTTGTCCCACATTTATTTCTATGGATTAATTTGCAACAAATACCTCTTTTACTAAAGTTGATCATTCAAAATGTATTAAATACAAACTGGATATACAGGGTGACACAGAAAAACGGGAATTTTTAAAAAAATTCTAAAAATATAAGAGTGATGGAAGAAAATGGTTTTATTTATATTACATGAAATATCAAAACTTGCCATTTATGAAACACTGATGGAATTTATGATTTTTTAAAAACAACATCATTTAGGTGGCGTCCTCCTCTACGAATGAATTCTTGAAATCTGCGGTGGAGATTCCTCATTGACCGCTGCGACATCTCAACTGGAATACTGTGAATTTTATCCCGAATTCTCTGCTTTAACTCATTTACAGTTCTTGGTCGAGTTGTGAACACTTTAGTTTTGAGATAGCCCCACAAAAAGAAATCGCACACGGTCAAATCTGACGATCTAGGGGGCCAGAAAACGGCGTGGACTCTTCAATACAGATCGGCGTACAACATCAATGTTCTATGCAGTACGAGCACTTCTTGGCCGTCCCGTTGGTTTCTTCTTTAAAGCTGATCCACTCTCTTCAAAATTATTAATCCAACTTCTAATGGCATGTTTTGACGGAACGGAATCATGCCGTCCTAAGTTGTAAAAACGTCGGAACTCAATCTGGGCTGCCACCTGCTCACGGCTGTCACGACGCGTTACAAAAATTCCCGTTTTTATGGGTCACCCTGTATTTCTCTGCTAAAAAAAATTTTGTTCCACTATCCTTTAACACTTTTAAGACCATGAGCCAATATAACGGTTCTCTAAATAACACTTGAAGAAGACTGACCGCCAATATATTAGCTCGGAACTTCAAAACATTGTAGTTCTCTAGAAAATACGGAGAAGAATAGGGACGATATGAGACAGCTTCAAGCATCCTAATGAAAGTTTGCACTTGTCTATGTTTTCTTGTTCAATAAGTCTGTTCTGTTGTGTAATATGGTGAAATAGTGCAAATTTTCTTTACATATTTCGTAATTATTTATAATAAGAATTCCTTTTAACTTATTTAGTATTATTTCCGCTAAACTATAATTTGTTTCCTAATTTTGTATTTCAATGTCCTTAATTTAAGTAAATGTGTAATTTTTTACTACTATATATGTGTGTATGTGTGAACTAATTTATGTTAGTCAGTATTTAGTTATAGCTTGAATTAATAGTTATAGTTAACAAATATGGCAGGACGAAAATAATAATTTAAATTTGCAGTGGATGATAACCTTCGTTTGAAACTATAAAACAATGATTTCTGAATTTGATCCTTCATTTTACATTCAAGAGATCTCTTTTATTTGTTTCTTTATCATCTTTATTTAAATAATATTTTATTCAGTCTAATTTAGTTTGTTTATAAATAAATTATTCTAATCACTAATATAATTTTAATTTTCAAACCGTTATCTTTTAGATCTATGATGATTTAATTTGTAAAAAAATAATATTAATATAGGTAAGTAATACAGTTAATACTTTTACTTTGTAAATAAAGAAGTGGTTTTCATTCCTGCCTACTCAGAACTAATTGTATTCAAATTGTGCAGTAATTCATGTACTGGGATTGGTCCCAAATTTTTATCTCAGTTATCTGCTCAAAAGATCATCAAGAATTAGTTATACAATTAAAGCTGAATTTGCTTCTTACAAATGAACAAGAGAATTTTAAGTAAACAGGGGATTTCATGATAAAATTATCAAAATGTCTTGTGCATAACATGTCAAATTTGAGTTAACTGTTGGTTAATAACCATATTAACTTGGCCTTGGCTAAATTCAATCATATTTCAAATATTTAAAAATAAAATAAAATTGTATTACAAAAACCTGATTTAACCAACAAGAGCATCTAAGACCCTTCAGTTTGATAATTTATTTATAATTATGAAATATTAAATATTTCATAATCTTATTAAAATAAAGGTGAAGATTTATTTTCAGGGATTTTTATATAATATTTAATAAATATTTTAATAGAATTATTCCTTTAAACATTTTAAAATTAAAACTATTTTCTCGTTACTGACATAGTACTTAGTAAGCACCATGAAAATTACAAAATATTACCTGGATCAACTGACAAAAAAAGTCAACGCTTGCTGTCAGCTTTTTTTGTTCTGAGCTCTTAGCTATTTCTATTTTTCCTAATTTCAGTATCCGAGCAGCAAATGTTGAGTCAGGATCACCCAAAACAGCTTCCAGGCAATTGGAATTCAACAAGCGCTCAAGAAATGTTAAGAGGGGCAAAGTTATTCTATCTACGTGTTGGTATTCGGTGAATATATCTGCAATAGTGTCACTAAGTCTTGTTAACTCAGACACGGGTTGTAATTTCAGGAAATCGAACAATGATGAACTAGAATATTTTACCTAAATGGAATAAAAACACATATTAATTTATATTAAGCCAGAATGCATAAACAATTAATATAAAAAACATTTTAAAATTTTCTTTATCAGCAACAAAATCAAATCTAAGAAGCACAATGGTACAATCAGTTTTAATGATTATGTATAGAAATTATTTGCTAGTTTGCATGTAAAAATTACAATATCATTGACCTAGTGATGATTATTTGATTACACTTGAAAAAATGAGCACAGTTTCTGATTTGTTTTAACCTCTCTTCAGGTTTCATATTTTTTTAAATACAAATTCAAGGTAAAATTAATATATACAGTAGTTAGGGATAGAATAGAATATGCAGTATGATTAAATCTCACAAGATGTGAGGCCTACCAGTGGTAGAATAGATAAAGATAATATATAGTTAGGGATAGAGTAGAATATGCAGTATGATTAAATCTCACAAGATGTGAGGCCCACCAGTAGTAGAATAACTCCTAGAATTTAATTTCACATTCCTTATTACTGTTACTTTGTCCAGGACCTGGCTACAAGGGTTAAGAATCTTTTATGCGTACAACTGTTCCCTCACTGAGTTTGACCCTTCAGATCTTTTGAGCCTGATTTTATATAATGACTTCAATGCAGTCTTTGAAGCTTGGTCCAAGAAAGAACTAATGTGCCTTCTAGTCAAACCCAGATACCTTAAAAAAGCATTTATTGAATTGACAGTCAGCACTTTTGCACCGACTTTAACTGGATGTTAATAGCTTATAACCTTCTTGTGTAGAGATGAATATTTATTTGGTTTTAATTCATGTTTCTCAGCAACGATAGTATCCAAAAGTACAGTTATTTCAAAAATTATGAGTTTTTTTAAACTGATAGATCAGGACATAAAAATGTAATAGACATCTCCAGAGGAAATTTCTAATCCTGGTTCCTCATGTCTGCCAAACTATCCCAATCACTACTTAATTATGGAAGGCGCCTAGATTAAATTTTGTTCTGCTAGGAATATTCGTTCCTGATTTAATAAAGATGAATCTAGAGAATCTTACTACCTTAAATAGCCTGGCTCTCACAATAGGCAAGCTCATGTCTTCCTTGACTACATTCAAGACTTAATCATGCCCTAAATATACCTATCATCTTTCAGGGAAACTGGACAGCCTGACAATGTATGCAAAGCTCTAGCAGGAGCTCTCAAACATAATTCATAGCTGCTGTTAATGTAAACCCTCCATCTTTTCAAAAGTCTTGGGTTAGGCAGAATACACTGGATCCATTAGCATAAAACTTTATCATCTCAAAAGTTTAGTAATAAATGAGATTTTGCCCACATAAGTCTAGGAAGAACACAGAACCTCCAAGAATCAGCCAATCATGCTGAATTCATAATTTCTGAGCATGAGCTTCAGAAACAGCTTATTCTTCCTCAAACATAAAGTCTTTCAACTTCTCCAATCTTTCCTAATGCTTCATGGTGTAAACTTAAAACTTCCATAAAATTCTCTTGAAATAAAACCGGTTGATAGGAGCCCAAATTATATCTAGTTTCACCAAATCCTTGGAAGAGGCTAAAATATGACTCAATTTTGGATGACTGAATACGGTTTATACCTTCTTCAGAACAAATCAAAACCTGATCTTAGAACAGTACAAAATGATCGAATCTAATGATTTCTTCAATCATAGCCAAGACTTACCTGCTGCATTTTGCCTCTTTTTCAAGTTAAGAATTTTTTTTTATTACTTTTATATACCAAAATATCATGTAATTCTCATTATAAGAACATGGATGTAAATCCAAGCCTTTCTAGGTTAAGGAAAACTGTCTACTATTTCAATGTCTGATCTAAAGGTAGGACTCAAAGCATAATTGATGTCTCCTCTGCTTTAATGTTGGAAAAACTTTGCTAGAAATGAGAAAAGGGTACTAGATTTTTTTTATTAATTAGTTGATTGTTGAACATCAATCCTGGATTTACAGGACTAAACTCAGAGTTCCTCCTAACCAGACACAATATTCTAAATTTGCAAATGTTGTCTAAAGATGTTTCACACTACTTTTTATTTTACTTCTAAAAAAATGTCAAATAATCTGCAAAATCTAAGCATGGATTAACTATTAATTACTAATTTCTCTTAAATACATATTAGCCACTACACAGTCCCTTCTTTTTGTAATTTAAAAACAAGTTATAAACCATATTAAATCCCACATGGGGTTTAAAAGCTCCATTTTCAACTGACTTGCGAAGGGCTCCTATTGTTGTGTATCAATTCCGAAGTAAAGGTCTTCATAATATAAATAGATCAATTATCTTAACACAAGAGAAATTTTGAAGTGGGCCATAACATATTGCAAAAAAGGTTGTGTCACTGATCTATAGCATTAATTACCTTTCAAGCCATATAAAGATCTGTTCATGTTTGCAAACACTCTCAAGAGCTGTCAATATGCATGTATTCTCTAAGTACCCTAAAAGAAATTGATTTTAAACAGTGTAAAATCATTGGATTAAAAATGTTATAGCTCTCCATAACGGTGTTGTAAAACATACAATGCTTGATTGCTAATGTGAGTTTATGGTCATGACTGGAAAGACTACAACAAAAGGAACAAACTTCACCACAGAAACAAACAAAGACATAAAATATTTATCTGTTTTTTATACTTCGCATTAAATAAAAAATATTACATTAATTGACCATGTACTTAGCAAACCTTCCTGTGGATGAATTTCTAAAAACCTTTCTTTGTGAATAGGAGTGTTTCTAGATTAAAATTCATATTACTGAAAAAAATTTCTAACATGCATAGAACAAATTATTCAATGTTTAAAATGCTATGTAGTCAAAAGGCACATCAACTCAAAAACCTTGTGAAGGATCTCTCCAGAGCAATAAAATGTTTTTATAATGTTTTTTATCAAAATATTATTAATTTCTCATATATTTGAAGACTGGGGTTTCTTCCATGATTCTTTTGTAAATGTTTGTTACGTTATGTAGCTTCTAATATGTGTCAATTTATTAAACCCAATATCTCCTTTGATACATCTTTTGTGGTTATGTTTGAGGAAATATAAACATTCAATTTCAATTGCAAAATTGGTTCTGCATATTTGTATTACAAAAACTAGCAGTAACTAATGCTTGACTTGTCAACAAAGCAAAAAAATTATTTTTCAATAAAAATTAAAGATATTGGCCACAAAGCTGTTTGCAAAGAGTAAGCGACAGGACCAAGCTTCACCTGTTAACACGTATTTGTGCTACATGAGAAACAGATAAATGAAAATGTAGAGAGTACAGTCAACTCCCGATTATCCGGGATAATTACCGGCAGGGCTGTCACGGATAATGCGAAATCACGGTTAAAACAAATGCCATAATATCCACAGCCCTACTTCTACCCAATGACTGTAAAAACAGCTGATAAATTGTACCCCCTCCTGTTGTACCGTCACTACTGTACAGTTCGTTTTGATCAGAAGCAACGCATAGACTTACCACTGAGGAAGGGTAGTGTTTACGTTCGACTCGAGCGATCGCATAATTCCGCTAATTCGGCGTTCGGATTTATTCACCGAAAAACGGCCGCTCGAGCTCGGGGTTATCGAACCTCCATGCATCACGTTCGATGCTTCGATGTGCTTTGATCTGATTGGACGTTGGAGATAGCGCGTAATTAGGGATTCGCGTCATAGAACTGCGTGAATTTATAAAAGGACAACAAGAAATATAACGTAAACTCAGACATGCTGACCGAAACTCTGCCCGCGAGTGCGTGTCGCGCGGAAACAGGTAGGAAGGATTTATGACACGGGGTGGCGACTGCGGGCGAGTTGACAGTCTATAAATTATTCCGTAAAGATTACTGTACGCCCCAACGATCGCCCGCGCTCGCATCAGTCCGCCGCGTTCACATTTGACTCCTCCCGCCCCACTGCTTCAAGTGGAGCTGACGATCCCGGTTGATCCGCAACCCGGTTGATGCGATCCCGGATAATCGGGAGTTGACTGTACTATAAAAATTTAAGACATCATAGGAACACAAACATAGAAACAAAAAAGTAAATAAAGATTTGTGTTTACCAAGTGTGGGTATCCATAAATGATATTCACTGAATGATTCATAAGTAAATTTAAAATCATCTTCAAAGTTAAAATCATAAAATTTCTAGCTTTTTATCTTGGAATTAGATTCATAGCTACAATACACAAATTTAAAGCGAAGTTTGTAAATAAAATTGATTATGGCCTATTCCTGAAAGAAGTTAACCCTAACTTAAGTGAATTACCTCACGTCTTAATGAGTTTTTAGAAAATGGGCTGTCACCATAACTACTGATCCTATTCAATTTGATAAGACAAGGCACTGAAAGATAAATGGAGCAAAGTAAGGATAAGTTAATATTCAGGCCTTTGTCATCATAACCAAAATCAATAAAAATCTGATTTTTTAAAATGAACAATAAATATATTAGTATTTAAATTGTAAAATGAACATTTAACACATTACAATTGAGTTCTCTAAAGTATTATTTTCTCTAAAACAATTTACCAAACTTTCAGTAAGTCCTCCAACACTGCTGACTAACCCCAGTAAGATTCCATGAGTATACACAGGCAAAGACAAGAGTTGGATAAACAAAGGGAATGTATCACCAGCTGAGATCCAGTTAATAGTTGTCAGGCAGGCTTTCTCAGGGAATATTTTTTCTAAATCAGTTCTGTGTGGCACATGAGGCAGTGGAGGAGAACTGTAATAATGGCAACAAATATGAAAACCTTTTAACTATTACAAATTATATTACATAGATTTAATTACTCTAATTTCTCACACTCATGTCCTTCAAAGAAAGTAACAAGGTTGTAACGTGATTTTTTTGTGACATTAATTCTACAGGAATTAAGTGATGTTAAGGATTGCAGTAATTCGTTACATGATTAAAGATTGACCTGCAATATCAAATGTTCAGTTGAAACAAGATGATGTATTTCACAAATAATTTAGAGACAAATGTTAATTCAAACAAATCAGATTTTACTTTTGCAAATTAAAAATTACAAATAAATATACATTGGAAATGTTGGCTTACACTCGTTGCATACATACTTAATTTAAGAGATCTTATTATATGAAAATCTATGGCAGAGTCGCGACATTTATTTGAAATTGCTTTGCACATATTTAAGATTGTACATTGAATTTAAATAAGTTATTACATTGCACTATTACTTTTAACACTTTTGTTTTACTGAAAACTAGCTTGTAAAGCCGTGAAAGATTAAAGTTATGTTTTTATAGTCATGTATTCCTTTTTAACACACAATGTTTTATAGTATAACTTAGCTGCTTTTTTGACCATGGTGATGCGACAAGTATTATTTCGATATGAATTTCCCCATTCAGTGTTCCGGCAACGATATCTCCTCTCATGGCATTTTTCAATGCAGCAACATTTCTTCTAATGAAAACAAAATATTAATTGATAAACTTTACAAAAAATTTAAAGCATCCCTTGCATTTCGAAAGAGGTCCTTCCTCGTTCACATGTCGAAATTTAAGAAGAAGGAAGCATGGCTTGCGTGCAGCTATCTAGGTTTCCGCGCATCTTGAACTGCGCAGCGGGCCTGGCAGTTCACCTTTTTGAAAATCAGATGTCGTGCTCTTACATAAATTTCGGTTCAAATACAATTTTTTTAAAACTGCTATCTATATTTTATATTTTAAAATTTTTGACGTCCCGTTTGTTTTCTGAATATTTCTTAATATGCAACATCACCTAAAATGATGTTACAAGGTCTGACAATAAAGTTCATCAACTTGTATTCTTGTAAAAAAACTCTATGTACAAAATAAGTTTCTTAATTACTTGTAATAATGTCCCATCAGCTATGTTTATATTGAGAGAAATTGAAATTGAAATTAGTTATAAATATTACTAAGCTCTAAATAGGCAAAGTATTAAAAAAAATTAAATCATTCAATACTGTGCTTACAACATCTCACAACTTATGTTTGTCAAACTGCTAGCCACAATAAGTTATAATTTAAATTTTATGTGAAGCTTATGTAATAAAACGGGATTTTAAAAATTGCATCATAAAAATTACTGACATTGAACTATAAAATGAGTGCACAATATAATACATAAATATTTTATTACAACAATGATACAATCACCTGTGAAGTAAGCTACTGAAAACTCGACCAGCATAACCTCGAGTTCTATCTATCTTCTCTACTGCTTGTTGACTTACTCCCACAAATACTTGCGATACCAGTTTCTCTGTTAATACATCAGCTTCTACGGCTATCATGATTGCCTGTAAACATCTGATGGTTTATAAGCTTAAACATATTTAATATTTATTTATATAATCAAGATATTCACTAAGTAAATGGTTTTGATTTTTCATGAGCTAGAAGCAGTTTCTCTATACTATACTATTTAAAGTTAAGTAAAAATTAGGCAAAGCTGTTAACATGTAACAAAATTAATCCGTCATTTTTAGCGGTAACAAATAAACTATAAAATATAAATTTGTATTACTAATTATTATTTCTATTTGTATAAATAAACTGAAATAAACCCTTTTTATAATGCTCTAACATGACTTTTTAAACACTATAACTGTGCATTTGTAATCTTAATTAAATATCAAATGTTGGAGGCTGTAATATGTATAAACTTTGTTTGATAAGTACCAGAGCCATACCCAGAAGTTTTTTAGGATGAGGGTGTTGTTGCTAGTAATTAAGAGGATGATTTTTGAAGGTTCAAGATAAAACATACTCACACATATTTCAAGGAAAAAACAGGATTTGGAATTTTACACCCATGATAGTTCAAACTACTCGTGTTCCATATTTTCTACATGTGATTAAAAATCATTAAAATGTTCAGTTTTGCTTTAAAATTTCAGGCGGGGTTAACCTACTGACACATCTATTGGATCAAGTCCTAAAAGATTAGGGATCTAGTAACCAGAGTTCTGCTCTAGAGAAGTGAAAAAATTAGGGACTGACAAAAATTAAATCGCCTACAATTAAAAATATATTTTTTATAAATAAATGTAAGCTATAAATATACCAAATAAATAATCAATATTTTATATAGAGTAGGTTCTATGTTAAGATAATAGAAGAAGGTTAACATTCTAGAATAGTGAGGTCATCTCTTGATGATAATGATCTTTTCAAAGAAAGAAGATAGTGATGCCTAGAGCTTGAGCCAGGGTTAAGGATAATTAAAGTAGTTTGTAGAGGCTACAACTCTTCCCTCCCTGCTCTCACTTCAAAAACTGTTTTTATGCACCACAGATGAAAAGTTACTGCCAGTGTAGTTCTAGAATTAATTAATTTATTCCTTCCTAAACCCAAATCTTTCAAAAACAATTGGACAGATTTTGTGAGTTCTCACCTTTCCTTCAACAGCATAGTGAGATTTAAAGCCATTGACTTGGATTGCAGCCCAGATGGGTTCATACTTGTTTTGCTTGCTGTTATGGAATTTGGTCTTTTATGGAACAGTAGGTTCCATAAAAACTATGAGTTTATTTTAAAAATGTTTATGTTGAAGAGACTCATCATTTGAAAATTCAAGATTCTTCTTATTCTTCCAACTGAAAGCCTCAATACCTCGCTACAATGACAAGGATACCCACCATTATTGAAAGCTTGGTCAACCAACAAGTAGTGAAGATCAATTCACTGAACAGAAAGAAAAGAGATGTAATTGTCAGAAAGATCCAGATTCCATCTTGTTAGATTACTTGGATCTGGTGGAAAACTTTGCATAAGAAGTATTTTGAATTTAAAGAGGTATACAAAATTGCTTAACAACTGTAATTATGCTGAACTGCAAGGTTGTGTATCTTCATTATCTTGCTGGATAAAAAGATTTGTCTCATTCTAGCCTCCTAACCATCTTATGTAGATCAATTACAGTCCAATCGACTTGTTGTTCTACATGAACATCGACCTATCCTAGAAATGTATTTAATATTGTAAAACAGAAATATCTCATTATGACTGATCTGCCACCTCCATTAACAAGTAGACTTTTGAGGTGGTTTATCGACTTATCCATGGAACAATGATATCTCAACACATTTTTAGTTCAGTTAAAACATTTTTCTATATTATGCATCGGCTTCTTGGGAAGATCATACATAAATAATGACCAACTAACTTTTGATATAAAATGACGTTGTTAACCCAAAATACCTTTCTTTGGGCCCTGAAATAGGTAGTTGGTTTAGTTTTGAAAGAGCTGTATTAAAATAAAACTGCAAACCATGCTGGAAAGGTCAGGTTTGCATGGTGACTAAATAAATTTCTTTAAAAAAACCTAAAAGGTATCTTTTTTCCACTGATGGAATGGTTTCCCTTGCAATTATAAATGCTATATTTAAGGGGATCAACAATATTTTTTTTGTTGTTGTAAGTGCACCAAAAAGGCTTTAGATAGCGGCAGCCTGACCAAATACAGAAATCTTCGACTATAACAAGCATTTTGTGGAGAGCACACAAATTTATCTTACAAACTTCGTTGAATCTTTTAGTGCTTGCAGCAGCAATATACTGCATTCCAAACAATTACAGATATTTGCAAACTATTTGTAGATAAAGGGGAATTCTTTACATCCAAAAGGCCATGTAATCTCCTACTTACAACAAAAAATAATATTCTGTCAGCATATTTGTTAGGGCAATTTGTTAAGTTTTACTTCCAGTTACATAAGCTTCAGTATCAACTTTACAAGTCCACTCAGATAATTCCATAACTTTCTAATTATAACAAAGTGTTTTTGAAGGTACCTCTGAAAAATAGAAAATTTTTATAAACTAAATTAGGCATTCTTTTAGGAGTGGATTTGTTCATTGCCATTAAAACCTTTTAAATTTCTTTAAACTCAAGAGGACTACCACTGGGACCTAGTGCATATATTGTTTGATTCAGTAAATCTGTGTGAATATGATTTCTATAATTATCCTGATAGGTGTTTTTGAATATTTAATAGAAGAAGGTCAAAAACTGCTGTGACTTCTTATCTTCTAAGAAAATAAGGCAACACAGAGTGGGTTTTTAATGTGCTGGAACATTGAACATTAAGGTGCTGGTAATGAAAGTTTTATTCTTTTCTTTTATTTAATGGAGCACAAAAATCTATGTGTGCAGCTTATTTAGGAGCATGTCATGCTTAGAAAAATATTAAAAGTAGAATATTTATATAATTGTATCATTTATTTTCTACATTCAAGTATCATGAGACTTTTATGAGCTACATTGCACAAAACTATTCCTTATACAACACATTCTACAATATTAGAAAAATACTGCATGCACTACTTGTAGCGTAAGTGGAATTTGAAGAAATAACAATACAGTAATGGAAAGTAAAAATATTCCACATGTTATCACATCTGCACATTTCAGATTTTTGATGCACTTTAGGTCCTTAACCATCACTGGAAGACATAGTTTTCATTATTAACAGCAGCTGTCTATTTGGAATAATGAGTTGAAGTTATGTCATTAGTTTTTAAAAAAACATTTCATAATATTTCATTAATCCACAGTTTCAATACTTAGTGAATTGAAGGAGCTTCTATTTTTTAAATAACATTTTATTAACTGTGAGTGTAAGTATATCATTTTTGTTTTAATTCGTTAACCCACTGCTGCCTATGTATGGAAGGTATGTGTTAAAACACATTAATCATCTATATCATACAGAGATCAGTTTTCTGTCATGATTTTTGTTGTTTGTTTCAAGAGTTATTTTTTATGCATCACATACTAGACTAAATAAGCAATAATGGATATTTATGTCTCAAACCTGGAGGATATATATATATATATATATATATATATATATATTACTATTGTAAGTAATTTTATCCACCATTAAGTGCAATAATTTTACCTTGAGTGATGAGGCACCTTTCGGTCACTTGACCATTGTCGAATCACTTGACAAAGTTAGTGCAACAGAAAAACAATGGATAACATAAAATATCAAGAATATATATATATATATATATATATATATATATATATATATATATATTCTTGATATTTAACGTTATCCATTGTTTTTCCGTTGCACTGACTTTATGAAGTTAATATATTACTATGTAAGTAATTTTATCCACCATTAAGTGCAATAATTTTACCTTGAGTGATGAGGCACCTTTCGGTCAATTGACCATTGTCGAATCACTGATGTTTTTCTGTTGTGGATGTTCGGTCTGTGAAGTTGGTGTTTGTTGACGTAACGCGCACTTTTTCTTGATCTGTGTGTATGATATTTCTATATAGTATGTCTTCTGTATATGTTGTTTGTAGATTCATTAAGTTGTTGTGTATGTTTTTATAAATGTGGTTTTTAATAAATTTCACAACAGCACCATCTTACATAATCGCAAAAATTCTAGACAAAATCCTAAGATCTAAAATACATATCAACAACACATACAATATAAAAAATGGATACGAATTAATTAATAAAATAAAAACGATAAAAACAAACAGCAACACAAAAATAATAAGTTATGACATAACTAACATGTACCCTAGTATCCCAATAGAAGAAACCATAGAAATAATAAAAAACAAACTGATACACAATAACGAAAAAAGAAACATAATAGATAGTATCATTACGCTAACCAAACACATATGTAACCAAAATTACTTCCAATTTAACAATAAATATTATAAACAAACAACAGGACTCCCCACGGGTTCACCCATATCATCTGTCATGTCAGAAATATATTTACAACACTTTGAACAAATAATAATTAAACCTATAATAAACACACACAATATCTCACTATGGACAAGATATGTAGACGATATACTTGTAATATACCAACCTACCATTCACAACGAACACGTCATAATATTAAACAAACTAAATACATACAACGAAAACATACAATTCACCGTTGAAACAGAAACAAATAGAACAATCAACTTCCTCGACATTACTTTAAATATAAATGATAATAAAATAGAAACTACAGTATACAGGAAACCTACTTCCAACAACACCACAATACACTACAAATCTAACCACCCCTGGACACACAAAATTAACACTTACAGTAACATGATAAATAAAGCAATAAAATACACACAGGATAACAAACAAAAATTAAATGAAGAATTAGATAACATTACAAAAATAGCAATAGAAAATGGATACAACAAACACATCATAAAAAATATATACAATAAATTCACAAAAAAACCTAACCTCAACACAACACTACAACCGGAACACGAAAATAATGAAAATAAAAAAATCTACCTAAAATATAAATACACCAATAACAAAATAGAAAAAATAACAAATATATACAACAAAGAATACTACACTCCAACTTACAAACCAAACAACAAAATAATAAAATATCTTAATAACACAAACCACATAACAAATTCAGAAAAACATAACCTATCAGGAATTTACAAAATCACATGCAACAACTGTAACGCTTTTTACATAGGAAAAACAACCAGAACATTTAAAATAAGATTTGAAGAACATTATAGAGCATTCAAAAACAAAAATTCTAAAGTATCAAATGTTGCAGCACACCTAATATCCCATAAACACGAAATAACAAATTACGAAAATAACCTAACCATACTGGAAATAAATAACAACCCAATAGAACTAAACTCACTAGAAAAATACCACATTTATAAAAACATACACAACAACTTAATGAATCTACAAACAACATATACAGAAGACATACTATATAGAAATATCATACACACAGATCAAGAAAAAGTGCGCGTTACGTCAACAAACACCAACTTCACAGACCGAACATCCACAACAGAAAAACATCAGTGATTCGACAATGGTCAATTGACCGAAAGGTGCCTCATCACTCAAGGTAAAATTATTGCACTTAATGGTGGATAAAATTACTTACATAGTAATATATTAACTTCATATATATATATATATATATATATATATATATATATATATATATATATATATATATATAGCATAAATTCTCCTTTTATCATTAGCTCTAGACATGATAGATGGATCCATAATCAAATTTTATGCCAAGTGGACTCTCTCCCTCAGTTTAGTTTGGTATTCAGTATCAATCATTAGCTGGTGTTTTTTGAGTGTCATACTGTGTCAATACAAAAATCTGTAATGATCTAAGGTATGCTGGAAGTTGGTATGATCAACTGTAGTAACATTTTCAGTGACAAAAAAGATTTAGTATGACTTTGTCTAGGTCTAGGACCATATGAAGATAGTTACTTATTAAATATTTCTGTGTACATCTGAAGTGAACAATAATAGTGGGAGCCTAGAATCTAACGCAAACTTCAAACAGTAAGTAACTTTTAATTTACTTTTACTATGTATGATTACAAGTAATAATTAATTAACAAATAACAATCCAACTCATTTACAAAATAATAATAAAAAATTGCACTCCAATAAAATATATAATATTTAGTACTTTATAAGTAAGAATATTTTTTTAGCAAAATACATCTCAAGTGACACGAGGAACTAATTCATGTGTTGGATTGATGGGATCGTGAATAATGTAAGCCGCAATAAGTTGAAAACTTCTTTTAGGTTTACAAATATTGAAGAAAAAATTAATACTAAGAAGAGAGAAAAAACTTGAATTTGAAAGTAAAGTTATAAGGTTCAATTGAAAGAAAAATGTTATACATAGCCAGGAAATTCTAACAAAACAATGTAAATTTTTAAGTAACGGACTAGAGGAATTGAACAACTAGGAAACTTTAGACTGACAAATATACTCAAGAACTATAGCAATGACACACCAAACAAAAATAATTTTTATAGTCAATAACTATAGCAATGACACACCAAACAAAAATAATTTTTATACTCAATAACTATAGTAATGACACACCAAACAAAAATAATTTTTATACTCAATAACTATAGCAATGACACACCAAACAAAAATAATTTTTATAGTCAATAACTATAGCAATGACACACCAAACAAAAATAATTTTTATAGTCAATAACTATAGCAATGACACACCAAACAAAAATAATTTTTATAGTCAATAACTATAGCAATGACACACCAAACAAAAATAATTTTTATAGTCAATAACTATAGCAATGACACACCAAACAAAAATAGTTTGTATACTCAATAACTATAGCAATGACACACCAAACAAAAATAATTTGTATACTCAATAACTATAGCAATGACACACCAAACAAAAATAATTTTTCTCTACTATTATTTTATCTTGTCCTGTGAATTAATTTATGTTTTAGTATTTAAAAAATGCATCTTATAGCTGAAATGTTGTTCAGAACCTAAAACAAAATTTAAAAAACTTCACCTGTAAACCTAACATGGACGCCTCTCTAACCCAAGCACCAATATCTCCTCTGCTGTCATTAGTGTAGTCCTTTAGACCTTCTAGGAAACACTCCAAAACTGATACCAAAAATGGATA
Source organism: Prosapia bicincta (assembly GCA_036971475.1). Classification (NCBI taxonomy): domain Eukaryota; kingdom Metazoa; phylum Arthropoda; class Insecta; order Hemiptera; family Cercopidae; genus Prosapia; species Prosapia bicincta. The sequence goes on from JBAIZL010000003.1 coordinate 136,462,314, forward strand.
ACAGGAGTTTACATCTGTAACACAAAATATTCTACAAATAAGATAAGTAAATTCTGTATATTTCCTTTACCGCCCCTAACATATTTTGGTCACTTTTTCTCCTAATTGAATATTAAGAAAAAATGTTGATTCATGACAATAAACCAACTAAGGATTAGGTGACTTCAATATTTGCAGAGCTTTTGAATACTTAAAAAAAAGTTTAAGTAAAACTTAATGCAAGTAAAGGTATGGTAACAAAACTAGAATTTATAGAACCAATTTCAATGACGCTTAAAATTAAAACAAACAAGATGTTGGAATATTACATAAAACATCATTTGTCTAACGAATTTTCAATAAGTAATATTAACCATTCACAATTGAAACAGAAGAATACAATTATTTAATAATAGTAACCTATAGTAAGTAGTGATGGGTTAACTCCAAAATTTTACCAATGCCAATACCAAGAAATCGATTCCCGATTCTTGATTCCAAATTCCACAATTACAAACCCAATTTTAAAAAATGTAATTTTTTATAAAATTTTAAAAGAGATAATGTTTACACAAAAGTTGTTATAGAGCAGGTGCTACAACCGCAATTACACACTAATGTGACACTATGTTATAGCGGCAACGGATATTTTACAACCCAATATGTAAATGCTAAATTCTGATAGTGGTGACAGATATTTTACCAACCAATGTGTAAATACGACAATGTTATAATGACGATAGGTATTTTACCACCCAATGTCTAAACACGGACATAATTTTAGAGTGGCGATAGATATTTTACCACCCAATGTATAAACGCCTGCCACGCTGGTATCAAGGTACTTGGAATTGACCTTTGTGATCGATTTTCGATTTCGATTCTAGTGGCCAGAATCAATGGAATCGAATTTTGGAATCGATTCATCACTAATAGTAAGTTGAAGTAGTAATAGTAGTACATGACTAATACTAATTTAAAATTAAAATCAGTATTTTAAAAATTTACTGTGACAAATTTTCCCTGGTAAGATATAATTCCCATACACTACTTAACTGAGTAAACACTGTGGGCGAAGAAAGGATAACAGCAGTAAACTAGTAGTTCACATATTTCCTAAGCTTAATGTGTACTTGGTCATGTAGTATATAATAGTATATATAATACATATACGTATATATACACACACACATATATATATATCTTTTGTTTTTCTCTTTTTTGATTGATGAAGATCATTTTTGATCGAAATATTTCAATAGTATATATATATATATATATGAAGTTAATATATTACTATTTTTGAGTAATTTTATCCACCATTAAGTGCAATAATTTTACCTTGAGTGATGAGGCACCTTTCGGTCTTTGACCATTGTCGAATCACTGATTGTTCTCTGCTGTGGATGCTACGTCCGTGAAGCCGGTGTTTGTTGAAGTTACGCGCACTATTTCTTAATCTGTGTGTATGAGGTTTCTGTATAGTATGTCTTCTGTATATGTTGTTTGTAAATTCATTAAGTTGTTGTGTATGTTTTTATAAATGTGGTATTTTTCTAGTGAGTTTAGTTCTATTGGGTTGTTATTTATTTCCAGTATGGTTAGGTTATTTTCGTAATTTGTAATTTCGTGTTTATGGGATATTAGGTGTGCTGCAACATTTGATACTTTAGAATTTTTATTTTTGAATGCTCTATAATGTTCTTCAAATCTTATTTTAAATGTTCTGGATGTTTTTCCTATGTAAAAAGCGTTACAGTTGTTGCATGTGATTTTGTAGATTCCTGATAGGTTATGTTTTTCTGAATTTGTTATGTGGTTTTTGTTACTAAGATATTTTATTATTTTGTTGTTTGGTTTGTAAGTTGGAATGTAGTATTCTTTGTTGTATATATTTGTTATTTTTTCTATTTTGTTATTGGTATATTTATATTTTAGGTAGATTTTTTTATTTTTATTGTTTTCGTGTTCCGGTTGTAGTGTTGTGTTGAGGTTAGGTTTTTTTGTGAATTTATTGTATATATTTTTTATAATGTGTTTGTTGTATCCATTTTCTATTGCTATTTTTGTAATGTTATCTAATTCTTCATTTAATTTTTGTTTGTTATCCTGTGTGTATTTTATTGCTTTATTTATCATGTTACTGTAAGTGTTAATTTTGTGTGTCCAGGGGTGGTTAGATTTGTAGTGTATTGTGGTGTTGTTGGAAGTAGGTTTCCTGTATACTGTAGTTTCTATTTTATTATCATTTATATAGAACTAAACTCACTAGAAAAATACCACATTTATAAAAACATACACAACAACTTAATGAATTTACAAACAACATATACAGAAGACATACTATACAGAAACCTCATACACACAGATTAAGAAATAGTGCGCGTAACTTCAACAAACACCGGCTTCACGGACGTAGCATCCACAGCAGAGAACAATCAGTGATTCGACAATGGTCAAAGACCGAAAGGTGCCTCATCACTCAAGGTAAAATTATTGCACTTAATGGTGGATAAAATTACTCAAAAATAGTAATATATTAACTTCATAAAGTCAGTGCAACGGAAAAACAATGGATAATATTAAATATCAAGAATATATATATATATATATATATATATATATGAACGGAAAAACAATGGATAATGTTAAATATCAAGTATATATATATGAAGTTAATATATTACTATTGTAAGTAATTTTATCCACCATTAAGTGCAATAATTTTACCTTGAGTGATGAGGCACCTTTCGGTCACTAGAGTGATTCGACAATGATCAAATGACCGAAAGGTGCCTCATTACTCAAGGTGAAATTATTGCACTTAATGGTGAATAAAATTACTTACAATAGTAATATATTAACTTCATAAAGTCAGTGCAACGGAAAAACAATGGATAACGTAAAATATCAAGAATATATATATATATATATATATATATATATATATATATATATATATATATATATATATGATGAATAGTTACTATCTGGAGTACATCCGTTCATTCTCCGTCCATAAATTCGCAGTTCCGATGTTTCGCTAGAATCTCATCCAGCATTGACGAGGTGAACCCAACAACAGTAGAAGAGCGAGTGAAGAGCGCAGATTATTGTATTGTGATTAGTATTCTTATCATGAATACAAAAAACTATTTTGAAGCATTTATGGCAGCTACTTCATACTGAAAGAAAATGCTTTTAAAACTGAGTTTTAATTGGACAAGTTTTGGAACCTTGAGACTGGTGTTCCTTTACTATCTAATGTCACTAAAAAATCCAACTATTCATGATCTTTGACTCACAATCATTTCAACAAGTGCAGTAAATTTTAAGTATAGTGAAAATGCTTAAATAATATAAATCCTGACTTTTGTCATGACTGACCAAATGTCATAAGAAAACCATTTTCTCCAGTAGAAATATCTCTATTTTACACTGAAAACATGATGCAATAACAATTCTAAAAAAAACTAGATTTAAAAACTATATTTCTTGAATGTATATACTTTCAATAACATATTTTTATTGGCTGGTATTTGTTTACTAAAGTAACTATTGTTTGTAATAAAACTTGTATTTAGTTAAGTATAAAAGATAGTAACAAACCTGACTTTTTAAAACCAACAATTGTACAAACAGCAGTTATGGCTTTTAAAGCTTCCTTTCTGCTCTCTGCCCATTTTTTTGTACTCTCTGTAATTTGAGCACAATTGATTAGACTCTCTATTACTTTTTTCACATTGTCTCCAATCATAAATGCTGGCAATGAACCTATAAATAGAAAACAAATTTTAAATTATTATCCCATTTAAAATAATTAGGGTTATGACATTGTTATTCAGAAACATTCTGTTTCTTACTAGCTATATATATATATATATATATATATATATATATATATATATATATATATATATATATATATATATAAATATATATATATATATATATATATATATATATATATATATATATATTTATATATATATATTTATATATATATTTATATATATATATATATATATATATATATATATATATATATATATATATATATATATATATATATATATATAGGTTAGTTCTAGTAGAGCTTAAAGCTTATTTAGGAATTTTTGGATTTGATAGGAGACTGACAGACTTACCTAAAGGCAGTAGTCCAAAACTGCAATCTCTTGGAAATAAGCACATATAAAACACAATAAAACACTTAATACACTATTATTTGAAGTATTTCGATCAACATGATCTTCTTCAGTCAAGAAAGAGAAAAAAGAAAAAACAAAACAAAAGATTGAAGTGAACCACAGATGTGTATAAACATCCAAATGTCACAGATTTATAGTTTATGATATAGTGCTATATGTGATATGTGTAGAAATTGTTATATGTGAATCGTGTAAAGATCGGTTACTTGAAACTAGATATTAAAAGTCTGTCCTATCAAGTCCAAAAATTCCTATATATATATATATATATATATATATATATATATATATATATATATATATATATATATATATATATATTTTAAAAACAAGTTTAATGTTTTTCTTTTTGAATTGTTTTAATATAGTGTTAGCTGTTTAACACAAACAGCTTTTCTGTCTGTGTTACATCGTTTCAGACATGTCAAATGTAGATAAATGAAAAATAGTTGGTGTAGCAAAATTTCATTTAAAGGTATCCGAAATATCAAAGAACTTAAATTTATGCACACAAAGCAAAGCAGAGTCCATGGGAATATATAGAGATAGGTCAGCAGGTTTCTTAATGGAATTAAAATTCCAATAACTCTAAATGCCCAAATATTTGAAACTCGTTAATTAAAGACTAAATTTCTACATAAGAAAAATGTTAAACAATTACAAAGTAGTTTGTACAATAACTACACATCATAATAATAATTATATGATAATTTTCCTAAGTGCCATGGCTAGTGAACATTTGAACATTTATACGTTCCTGTATACACACTTACACGACAAAATTTTGCTGTTTGAAGAACTATTTAATCAGGCTTAAAAGTTCATTCTGAACCAATACTAAAACATCCATACCTTTTTACAAGACATAATAACAGTTAAAAAAAACACCAATTGTTTTGTAGAATAAAAATACCCAGGCTAGTATATAATAATGAATATGGAAAGCTCAGGATTCCCAGACCTATAGAAAATCTTCGTCTTATTTCATTTTAAAATATTTTTGATTGACATAAACAGATAATAATATTTCATTTAACCCTTAGCGCTCGGATTTTTTTAACATGCTTTGCTTCCCCACTTGTAATTAATTTGGGATAAATTCCTCACCTGCAGGTTGCATTATTGTTTATGGAAAACTTTGTTTTCTCTTACATGATTTTAGTAAACTAAGCTATTTTTATTCACTAATACTGTATGTACATGATTTTATTATCTTATTTGTAATTTTGCAGAGTGTGAAATCTTTGAAAACAGTCTTCCGGATGAAGTCCTGGTTTTCTGCCGCATGTTTTGTAGTGAAAAACTGTTTCCCTTCTACCTCCTTTTATCTTCCTGTTACTGCAAGCTACACAATCCTTAGAAGTATTTTTATCATTGGAAAAGATTAAATGTAATTTCCAATTCATTCTTTCTTCTTTGTCAGTATTTGACGGCCGACCCCTCTCACTATACGGGTTATTCCTGATATCACCAATGCGTTCCCTCACCAAGTTTTGGCGAAACTATTTTTTTTTAACAGGATTTTCTTTCATTTCCTTTTTTTTGTTATTATAGATAATAAAACTATTTACTACAGCTACATCTAATAGCCAGAAAAACATTGTCCTCCACCATTTATTTGTTCGTTTTGTAAAACTGCACGGTTCATTATATTGAACAGCTAAATCTATACCACCCATAAACTGGTTATATTTACAAATACCTGTTGGTTTAGTTATTTTGTTTATGAAACTGAACTACATTCTAATAAATCAGGATCAAGTAAAAGATCAGGAATTTCAGAATCACTAATTGCACGTGAAGCCACGGCAAACTACGAGTAAACAAATAACCGGCAAAACTGTAACCTACTTGCAGCTTACAACGTAGCGGCAAACTAGATTTTGTGATGGCTCACATATTCCTAGATATTTTCAACTTAGTTCACATTATTTTCAATAGAGTGTAGCACCAAACGGTAAAAGATTGAATGTCGTGGGCTTCGCCGCGGACGAGTTATAGGCATTTGAAAATCGTGTCGGGTGACCCCCCACATACGAGTAAACTGCAATATACGCTTGGCGGGGCTCCCCCGACAGTCGAGTGCTAAGGGTTAAGTTATCAAAATATTCCCAGCAAAATAACTATCAACAAAACCAATATAGTTTTCATATCTCAAAATTAACAGACTAATGATTTGCAAGTGTTTATAAAAAACCTTGTTCACATATAAATTATTATTTGCAGACTCACTGCCTATCTAAATTGTTCTGAAGAAAGATAAGTTACATTAGAGTTCTTGTTTCAATTTTCAAAAAAAAAATTGGTTGGAAAAATAATAAAAAGTACACTTTAAAGGTTTACTTATTACGTCTAACAATATTAATAAAAATTACAAAAATTCACATCCTTTATATATTGTTAGACAACGTTAGGTCATGTGTATTGTAACAACCAGTCCTCAGCTACAACAAAATCTGCATCTTTTTTTCACCATGTTTTCTTATAAATAATGTTTTCTCTTTTCTTCCATTGATTGAGCCATCTATTTGTGGCTTTAAAATCCTGCTTTAGTATTTTCTTTTGCAAGATCCTTGGCTTTTTGGCGCATTAATGAGGCATCCTCTCTAGCATATTTCTTGCTAACATTTTTAAACCATAATTTCAAAGCCGATTCCACTTGTGGAACCTTCCTGGAGCAATTTATTTTTCTGTCAACAATTTCATTACACTTTGATAATGACAAAATGGAGTCTTTGTTCTTGAAAATTTTACATAAGTGGTTGCGAAATAGCGTTTCTTTGACTCATTTTTTGTAATCTACTGTACCATTATAGACTATCAAATTTTCTTCAAGACAAATCACGTCGTTTTTTTTTTGAGATTCAGACATTTTGCTACAGTTTGAAACTTTAAGTGACACCCAAACCTCACAAAACAAATTAAAAAAGATCTTCCAAAATTAAATTACGTAAAATCATAAACGTATATGAAAATAAAGAAATAAATGGTGCATTACTCATGAGAACAAATGGAATATGAACAACTAGATGGAAAAACAGGATATGAATGACATACGGATTATGAATTATGTCCATAATAGAACTGGACATGATGTCATTCACCATATTGTACAACTGATTTCTTAGAATATACGATACTTGTAAACATTTTTGTTTGGTCTGTGTTAGTGAACCCATATTTTATTGCATGACAAATTAAATGATAACAATAAGCGACTCGATTACAATGTATTTATACGATTTCATATCTGTCTTTAAATGAATATTAACTAAATTATAACATAAGGCGTGATTACACTATGTGGTGGCTACGGTATCATGCCACTCGGAAGAATCTATTAACATACCATACCATTCCATACCATATTAACCATACCACTCAATAAATATTTTAGTGTACAAGTTGTTTTGGTTTTTGTAAATAATCAAAAGTTTTTATTGTGGATTTTTAGATTTGCATATGAGCAGCCAAGGTAACCTATGTGCCTCCATACTGTTTCCACATACCATACCTGTTACGCAGGATTTGCTGGCTTTAAACCTTTACCTCCTGAATAACTAGCTCCCTAATTCCATGTCTATGTTTGAATTGTCTGTGCCAACTAACAAATGCTTTAAAAATTTCATTGCCCAATGTTTTCTGTTTACTTTTATTGGTCTTTTGCTAGTCTTCTGCTCAAGCTTCTGTCTTCACTATCCAGCAAAAAAGTAAACTTTAAGATAGATTCACTGTTTTTTTTTCAATGTCAGTTATTTCAATTTCAACAACAAACCTCCAAGCTAAGTTTGATTTACTTGCACCTAATTTTTAACTGGTACTGATATTTGCTAGAAGTCACACAGCACAACTTTTGCCATATTTTCTAACACAGTCTGAAACTACACTAAACTACAAAAGTGCAAATATGTCTCTTATAACCCTATGCTTCTTGATGTGCATAATTTCATGGTTCTGCCAAAATAAAAGCTCAGGATAACTGAGAGTGGTATTGATTATCAATGTGGCTAACCTTTTATGTAATAATCAGTATAATCACCCAAATATCATATTATCTCTAGATCCAACTATGGAACAGCATACTATTGTGTAATCAAATAACCAAAATAACTATACTATTATACCTGATGTAATCTACAACTAACAACTGCTAATTTATCTATAAAGCAAATTATTGATAATAACCAATTGGACATTATTGACATATTGTCTAGCTTTCTTAATATACAATGTATAACTTCTTTACACAGGCATCCAGCTTCAAGAGTAAACGATAGCCTGATGTCCACAGTATATTATCCTTGCAAGCCCCCAATGCTTCTTGTTTATGAGAATATCTTGCCATGTTGCCACTTCAGCTCTCAGGAAGTCCCTCATTGGTATGGGGTACGTGCAGTCGAACAGAATGTGCTTTACGCTTTCATCTTCACCCTCACAAAGTGCACAGATTGGAGAACTCGAAAGATTAAATCTAAATAAATATTCCTCTGTCACTAGATGGCTAGATCGTGCATGAGCCGCAAAAGCTCAAATCGGACATGAAACTTCCCTGAATTTGTCCTTACTTTATGGTTCAGGCTGAAATTGAAAAAGGTGACAACCTGTGGTCTCTTCTTTCCAAGATTCAGGCCAACATTTATAAAAAGTATTATTTTCCAAGCTTTTACAATACATGAGTGGATACTTGGCTTTAAATGTTGGGTACATATGGGATGCCGCTTTAGCTGCTTCATCAGCCCTCTCGTTTCCTGGTATACCCATTGAAGAGTTATGTCCTTCCCCATATCTTTCAGGTTTTTAGCAATTTTCTTATTAATATAAAATGTATAATAAATACAAAAACACCTCTTAACCCCAAACTTTCTTTATTTTACTCTTATGTACATTTCAGTTACCAAGTAACCATCCTCAGAGGGATAACATACAACGACAAGAGGTTTTTATGTATATATTATTATATTTAACCACAGTATATTCCTAATAAATAATAAAACTTATAGTCTAGCAGCATCAAAATTTAGGATTATGATTACAAATGCTACCCTTTGTTGAAGTCATTTAAAACCAATTTTACAGCTTCCTTTGAATAATAATATTAATTTATTTTATTTTAAAAGCAAAAATTTTTTTAAATTTATAACTGAGCTTAAATTTTTAAATACTGCTTCAATCTGAAGGGCACTTACCTAAAGCCAAAGCATATCCCATTCTCACCGTTTGATCAAGAGCAGTGACCTGCTTTGTATATTTCTCTATCACGTATTCTCTCCTTTCTTTGTTGATTTCACCCTTGACTAAGTAATACTCGTTACAGACTGACGGTAAAGCAGATGCTGCTCGATTACGAATATTGGCCACTTTGTTGCTCAAACAATCATCTATCAACTCCTGCCAATCATCTGAATAAAAAATATTCAGTAAGTGTAACAAAACTAAAATAAGTCTAGACATTTGTGTTTGCCTTGGTGAAAATGAAACAATTGACTCAACTCTTATTGAAATAGAAGGCTTGTATAATATATGCTTATAATCAAAGATAAGGAACATAAAATATCTAAAAGGATCCTAGACAATTTGAATTTTAATGAAAGGTCATGAGTTATATAAAATTATTTAAAACTAAAACATTATTTTAAATTAAGTTACAATAACAAATTAATAAAAGCTTGGGGTTGGAATGTATGGAATATGGATTTGTAAAAAGATACTTGAAAGATTATACAAGAGAAAAGACATAATAGTTTCAGGGATTTTACAAAATTTGTTTAATTTATGCCATGTACAAAAATGAAATATGCATTAATGGAAATCTTCCAGTTTAAGTGGTTAATTAATTATATTTAATTTTCTGGATGCCAGTATATTTGAGTGAGTAATATTTAAAGAAATTGTTATTTACAGAAATTTAATTTTCGACCAAGTTTATTAAATAAATGAGAGAATGGTTGATAATCGAGCCAAAGATATTTATTTTAGTAATGCAACGTTTCGGCCAATAGTTCATTGCCCTTATCAAACCTGTTGTGCTATAGCTCAACGCTTAGTGAGGTGTAGTGGGTTTGATATTTTGCCTCCTCACATTACACATTTGAATGTTAAATGTAAGGTCTTATTTTAATAGCACAACAGGCTTGACAAGGGCAACAAATTAATTCCTGAAATGTTGCATTATTAAAATAATGCACTATCATATCTTTGACTAAATTGTCAACACTTTTATCATTTATTTAGTGCTTAATTTGAGTGCTCAAATAAACATGAATTGAAACAAGTTTATTGTTTAGTATCAAGTTGAAATTTGATAACATTGTTTTTTTTCTTTCATTCACTAGGTATAAATGTGTGTTTAATAACAGTTACATATTGATTTCAAATAATAAAGGAAAAACATATAGAATGTGGATAATTCAAAATGTAAACACCCTTTGTCTGTAACTGAATAAAAACAAGAGAATATTACTACAAAACTATTTTCAACATTACAGTAGTTTTATTTATTTTCTGATAAAGCCATGACAGGTGTTAAGGCACTTTTATCATGGTACCAGTTTTTCAATGAAAAAGTTATATTCTTCAATTGCCAATGATCAATGTCATGATCGTTGAGTTCTTCATCAGTATTGAACTGTTTTCCACCCAAAAATTCATTCAATTTCAGAAACAAGAGAAAATTGATAGCTGCCAGGTTGGGATGTAAGAGGGGTAGTCAAAAGGTCCAATTTAAGGCTTTGCAGTTCTTCTTATATTTGTGCACTATCATGAGGACGAACAATGATATGGATCAAAACCACAATTTTAGACAGCAATCCAAGTAATTTATTTGGTCAGTTATTGTAGCTGTGGTAGTTCCAGTAAAGGATGCTGGGGTTATCGTTTCTTCTCTTCTTGGAGGTCATAAATGAAGAGGCTGTTATCATTCTCATCTTCTCTCTGTTTTTTGGAGGCCATAAACTCTATGTGGATTAAACCCTCTTGGTTGGAAGTAACATACTCCCAAAAAATTGCTGGCCTGCCCTATGTATTACAGTAGTTAACTGTCATAACACACACACACACACTCATGCACATACGCATGCACACACACACACACAGTAGCTTGTCAACCAACGTGTCATAAAATCTAAGGCAGCAAAAAGATTATGATATTTATGGAAAAAAATTATAAAGCAAAGTAACAATTACAAAGCAAAATAGCTATCAATTATTTCTCTCAGATAACAATTAATTAATTTTCTATTCTTTCACAAACCTATAACTTTTTGGCCATGAAAAGGTAACTTTGCTAGAGAACATTTGTCTGCCAAGTAACAGCAAGCAAGCTTCATTAGCTCTCCATTTAGGCCACGGAATTGTTGTCGTTCTTTAATGACTGAAACCAAAAGTCCAATCTCTTCAATAACTTGAGGATCTGAAACAAATAGATTTAAGATAAAAATCAAAGTGAATAGTCAGTCAGTTCTATCTCAGTAAAAAAATATGTTGTGCAGGCAATGATTGTACAATTGTAAATTTTGAATGCAGTAATTTTTTTTATTTCTTGCTCTAACTATGAGAAGGTCTACGTAAGGGATTGAACCATACGTATTAGAATTATGATCCTTACCTTAATTCCAAACATGGATAGTTTTATATTACTATATTAATATAGTTTACAAATTTTTACTCATTTTACTATCTAAGGTATATTTTACATACTATTTCTTTATCTTTTTATATTCATCATAAGTGAAACAAGTCCAAATTGACTTTCGTCTTAACTCAAAAATAGAGAAGGTTATCTGTACTGTTTACATGCCATAGTTATTTTAGTCCCCTAATGCATTTTTAAACTATTTTACTAATTATGTTTTATTTCTAAAATTTAATATATCAATATTTGTTTTACTATTATATGTATATTGTAAATAATAATAATATATATATACTCGCTCATCTACTGTTGTTGGGTTCACCTCGTCAATGCTGGATGAGATTCTAGCGAAACGTCGGAACTGCGAATTTATGGACTGCAGAATGAACGCATGTACTCCAGATAGTAACAATTCATCATATTTCTCCATCCGTGAAGGAATACGTATCAGCATATATATATATATATATATATATATATATATATATATATATATATATATATATATATATATATATATATTTAGGTTAGTTTTGGTTGGTAAAGATTATTTAGATTTTTTGGACTAGGAGACTGACAGACTTACCTTGGTAAGAGTCCACACTGTAGTCTTGAAATAGAAACACATAAAAGCACTTAAACTATGATATATTTCAACCACACAGTGGTCTTTGTCAATCGAAGAGAAAACACAAAAAGAAATATGAAAGAATGAAATAAAATAAATATAAGTTGTAATCACAGATTGTGTAGAGTAGAAATCAGATGACACAGATGCACAGATTAAAGATATATATATATATTGTTTCCATGAGCATATGAGTGATTATATAAGTCTGTCAGGGGAAAAGAAATAAGGCTATTAGAAAAAAAGAAAAAAAATGAATGGATTTATCTGATGTTGAGGTTAGGGGATTCGCTGGACTTGGTATACCACTGGTATGATAGTTCCCACCTTCTCAGTTCTGACGGATTGCAATCAGGGGGGAGTGATTTAATTATTTTTGTGGTATAGCAGTCATCAAAAGTTGTGATGTTGTGACTCGCAGCATGTTGAGCTGTTGGTCTATCCATATTCATAATTTTAACATCATGTCTGTGGCCATTCATTCTGATATTCAGACCATCCGTGGTCAGGCCTATGTACTGTGCTGAGCAAAGTTTACATTGTAGCTGGTATATGACATTTTTCGATGTACAATTATGATGACCCTGTATTTTGAAGACCATTTTTGTTGTTTGGCTGTTGAAACTATTTGCTGTGGGGTGTATTGGACATGTCTTGCATCTAGGTCTATTGCATGGGAAGGAGCCATGAGGAAGTTTGTGTGGTTTCTCTGCATCAGGGTCTGGTAGTTTAGGATGTACTAGGATGTTTTTCAAGTTGGGAGGTTGCTTGTACCAAATTTGCGTTTAAGTGCTTTTATGTGTTTCTATTTCAAGACTACAGTGTGGACTCTTACCATGGTAAGTCTGTCAGTCTCCTAGTCCAAAAAATCTATATATATATATATATATATATATATATATATATATATATATATATATATATATATATATTATATATATATATTCTTGATATTTTACGTTATCCATTGTTTTTCCGTTGCACTGACTTTATGAAGTTAATATATTACTATTGTAAGTAATTTTATCCACCATTAAGTGCAATAATTTTACCTTGAGTGATGAGGCACCTTTCGGTCACTTGACCATTGTCGAATCACTGATATTTTTCTGGTGTAGATGTTCGGTCCGTGACGGAATTTAATAGGAATTTTAAAATAAATATTCTGATTTGACTTACCTACATCTTGATTATGAAGTAATGAGAGTCCATGGACCACTTCTCCAATTGATATGATAGCTCCATGTCTAGCATTTGAGTCAATAGATGATGTTTTATTAAGCAGAGCAGGTATAACAGAGTTTGCCATATACTTTGGAGCATGGCAGCATAAATTATGCAAAGCCTGAAATAAAACATACTACTTTATCAGGGGCATTAAATCTAAACTTCTTTCACAGACTTAGTCAGAATAATATTCAGTCAAAATAAAAAATAGGAGACCTTAATAATTCAGCTTGCTTGCATAATTTTATATAAAAAATAAAATGATCATAACGACATTGTTGTTTCTTATATTATACTTGATCTACCAGTAGACACTTATACAGATTACCATTATTAAATATATAAAAACAGGGTTATAGTTGTTCTGATTTTTCATGTTGATAGGGAAGACTGTTTGGAAAGATGTATTATCCCTTTGCGAGGTTTCAAGTCCTGAAATAGTTGTTCTTATTCAACAAAAACCTTAGCAGTACTATAGGCAAGTTCATATATATATATATATATATATATATATATATATATATATATATATATATATATATATATATATATATATATATATATATATACATTTTGATCTTAAATTTTTCAATAGCTTTTTTGAAAAGCCTACATTTATTGTAGCAATTGAATTGTTTCAGCTTATGCTGGAATAAATGTAGGCTTTTCAAAAAAGCTATTGAAATATATATATATATGTATATATATATATATATATATATATATATATATATATATATATATATATATATATATATATTCTTGATATTTTACGTTATCCATTGTTTTTCCGTTGCACTGACTTTATGAAGTTAATATATTACTATTGTAAGTAATTTTATCCACCATTAAGTGTAATGATTTTACCTAGAGTGATTCGACAATGGTCAAGTGACCGAAAGGCACCTCATCACTCAAGGTAAAATCATTGCACTTAATGGTGGATAAAATTACTTACAATAGTAATATATTAACTTCATATATATATATATATATATATATATATATATATATATATATATTTTTTTTTAATTTTTTTTTTATCTATATATATATATATATATATATATATATATATATATAGATTTTTTGGACTAGGAGACTGACAGACTTACCTTGGTAAGAGTCCACTCTGTAGTCTTGAAATAGAAACACATAAAAGCACTTAAACAATGATATATTTCGACCACACAGTGGTCTTTGTCAATCAAAGAGAAAACGTTATTATTTTATTCATTCTCTCGTATTTCTTTTTGAGTTTTCTCTTCGATTGACAAAGACCACTGTGTGGTTGAAATATATCATTGTTTAAGTGCTTTTATGTGTTTCTATTTCAAGACTACAGAGTGGACTCTTACCAAGGTAAGTCTGTCAGTCTCCTAGTCCAAAAAATCTAAATAATCTTTACCAACCAAAACTAACCTAAATATATATATATATATATATATAAATACAAAATTTAAAGTTTGGATAGTCATAAACTAATGTAAAAGTAAAAATTAAGTTTCACTGAACGTAATGGAGAAAAAAATTCAAGACTATATATTTATGATGTATAGTTATTATCTGGAGTACATCCATTCATTCTGCAGTGCATAAAATCGCAGTTCTGACGTTTCGCTAAAATCTCATCTAGCATTAACGAGGTGAACCCAACAAGAGATGACGCGTTCTTCTTTTGTTGTTGGGTTCACCTCATTAATGCTATATGAGATTCTAGCAAAACGTCGGAACTGCAATTTTATGCACTGCAGAATCAACGGATGTACTCCAGATAATAACTATTCATCATATTTTTCCATTTGTGAAAGAATACGCGCATATATATATATATATATATATATATATATATAGGTTAGTTCTAGTAGAGCTTAAAGCTTATTTAGGAATTTTTTTGGACTTGATAGGAGACTGACAGACTTACCTAAAGGCAATAGTCCAAAACTGCAATCTCTTGGAAATAAGCACATATAAAACACTTAATACACTTTTATTTGAAATATTTCGATCAACATGATCTTCTTCAGTCAAGAAAGAGAAAAAGAAGGAGAAAAAGAAGAGAAAAAGAAAAAGAGAAAGAGAAAATGAAGGAGAAAGAGAAAAAGAAAAAGAAAAAACAACAATCTTTTGTTTTGTTTTCTCTTTCTTGACTGAAGAAGATCATGTTGATCGAAATATTTCAAATAAAAGTGTATTAAGTGTTTTATATGTGCTTATTTCCAAGAGATTGCAGTTTTGGACTATTGCCTTTAGGTAAGTCTGTCAGTCTCCTATCAAGTCCAAAAAAATTCCTATATATATATATATATATATATATATATATATATATATATATATATATATATATATATATATATATAACTATAGGAATTTTTGGCTAGATAGGAGACTGACAGACTTACCTAATGGCAATAGTCCAAAACTGCAATCTCTTGGAAAACACATATAAAAACTTATCACACTATTGAAATATTTCGATCAAAAATGATCTTCGTCAATCAAAAAAGAGAAAAACGAAAGACTGAAGTGAACCACAGATGTGTATAAATATCCAAATGTCACAGATTTATAGTTTATGATATAGTGCTATATGTGATTTGTGTAAATATTGTTATATGTGATTTTTGTAAATATTGATTATTTGAAACTAGATATTAATAGTCTGTCAGGAGGAAGGTAAATGGAGTTGTTAAAAATGATATAAGTTGGAGGAATGTAAAAGGAGTTTTATCTGATGTTGAGGTAAGGAGGCTCTCTAGATTTGGTGTACCACTGGTATGATAACTCCCATCTTCTCAATTCTGAACGATTGTAAGCATGGGGGAGGGCCTTAATTATTTTGGTGGTATAACAATCATTGAAAGATATGATGTGACTAGCAGCATGTTGAGCAGTTGGTCTGTCTATGTTCATGGTTACGTCATGTCTCTTGCCATTCATCCTGATACTCAAACCATCTGTGGTAAGGCCTATGTACAGTGCTGGGCAAAATTTACATTGCAACTGCTATATTACATTTTTGGATGTACAAGTATGATGACCCTGAATCTATTGAAAGTATGAATCTATATTAACTTTAGTTACAGCTATACTGTACACTTATAATACAGTATGGTATATTTATGCACTACAATATTATTACATATATATTTTTTTTATTATTTGCTTATTTTTTTGTTCAATCCGAAAATACAAAAATTCTATAAAATATGGAGCTTTTCCATTTTTTTATGTTTATATTGTGATACCTAGAGATGTTTCCCAGTTGACAAGTCCTTTCTCTGACACTCCTCCTTTAATTTTATCATTTTTGTCAATGTAACATACTGTTAACTCATTAACGCTAAAATGCTTCGCAACAGATACTATGCTTTCACCATATTTTATTATATCTAAAAGGTAAATTTTCAAACAAAAACTCTGGTCGTAAGTATTAGCAAAGTGTAATAAGAATTAACAACCAGCTCGTCATGAACAGCAACAAGATTTCGGTAAATTTTCCTAATCAATGGCATTACATTTCTTTGCCTTTACTTGTCTCTATCAGAGTTTGATGACATTATGGCTTAGATATACAGTTAAAGAGAAAAGATAAAACTAAACAAGACAGATTCACTAAACAATGCCAAAGGTAGACACGTTTCAAAAACTGGAGAGTAATCAGATTTCTTTGTGATATATACTAGAGTACTGTACAAAATAAATAAGACGAGAAGCTATTATCTGGCAACCTGCACAGTAAATATACCATCTTTCTTATCTTTGTTTTAAAATACAATACATATTAGTGGGAAATGCTGTAATTTTGCCAACCACGAATACCAAATCCACAAAAAAAAGAACTACTGTAATACAGAAATTTACTTTTTATTGTAAAACAATTTGTGTATTACGAAAACTGCCTTAAATTTTGTAGCTTACCTTGGCAGTAAGTTCTCGAACTACAGGATCCCAATGGTCAACTTTCCTCTCCAAAAGATGATCTATCAAAGATATTGTGTATTCCTCAAACTGTGCAATGAACAGACTACAACACAAAAAATCCAAATTTAGGAAACTATTTTACCAATTAAAGTTTATTCAGTACACTGAAGTACAAATATTTATGAGCTGCTTCAAACCTTTAACAATATCTACTTTATAATGAGTTTTACAATTTTGTCTTTTCGTAATTTCTTGTAATTGTTACCTACGTTGATGAAGAAATAAATTATTTTTAAAAAAATTTAATCTCTTATTAAAACACAATTTTAACAATGTACAAAAGCAAAAATTACTATCCAAACTTTAGGACAATATTACTAAATACAATTTACTGTATTATTAAATAGAATATACAGATCTGATTTTTTACAAAATTATGTAAAGTTATAAGTCAAGAAGTTATAATCATTAATTTTTAAAATGTAACAAATTATACAAGATGAAAATATAAATAAATATTTGCATTTTGTTGAAGAAGTAAAAATAATACAGATTTGTTATTTAATTTATTTTCAGGACAAGTTTTTACCATCTTTGAAACTGCCTGTATACACTGGTTCCCAATATTGTATCTATATAATAATAGACATCCCAGTATAGATAACCGATGTTAAAAATCAACATTTCTTTCTTCTTTCAAGACTAACATTATTTGGGAAAATAGGAGCTTCATGAAATCTCAATTAGTTTTAAATGTTTAGTAAAGGAAATGTTGAAAGTTAACAAATTTGCTAATTGACCACAAATTTTCTGGTAACTAATATCACACAAAATTAAAGAGTCTACACTTTAAAACTGTTGAATTATATTGAACCGTTAAAAAATCTGATGAAATATATCTCAGTTAAACAATTCTTCAATACATTGGAATCAATGCTAAAGCTAGACTCCAGTACAGCAGTTTAATTAAAAAGCCAGTGCTCGAATGGAATTCGAGAGGGGGATGTATTTACGGACTTACTCATACGTTACTCAATTCTAGACTGTACTACTAAGGTGGGGTAAAAAGCTCTCGCCCTGACAATGAAAGATCGTGATCTTCAGTTTAAAAAAGAGATTTTTCATTTTTCTACATAATCTACCTTGACATCAACACACTTGGTCCAGCATTTCTCCAACATCAGTATTCCTTTCCGGAAGTGAGAGTCTGGAAAGCTGTAAAAAGTATTCATTCAAGGCTCTCTCAACTTCTTCATTGGACATGAAGCGCTTTCCAGAATCAAATTTCTTCAGATTTGGGAAGAGATGGAAGTCCGAGGGTGCAAAATCAGGAGGTATAAATCGTACCCCAAATTTCGCAACTTTCCCATTAGCAACTCACTTTTGTTAGCAGGTGAGTTTTCTTGATGAAAGATGATATTTTTTTTTTCTTCAAGCCAGGTCTCTTCTCACGAATTTTGTCATCCAGCTGATCAAGAAAGTTAGAGTAATATTTATTCGTAATCGTTCTGCCTTCTATGAGGTAATAAATTAACAAGATTCCTTTGGCATCCCAAAACATACTGGCCATGCATTTTCCATTGAATCTGATCAACTTCACTTACTTTGGCGCTTCCACCCATTGTTTCGGCTGTAGTTTAGTTTCATAAGAAATGATTTAATTTTGTAAAAATATTTTATTAGATAATTATTTTCCTGAAGATGCTGGTACTATTTTATCAGCAAAAAGCTTTGAATAAATACATTCATTAAAAGTATTCTTGTTTTTAAAATATTTTTAATTTAATAATTATATATATATATATATATATATATATATATATATATATATATATATATATATATTTTGGACTAGGAGACTGACAGACTTACCTTGGTAAGAGTCCACACTGTAGTCTTGAAATAGAAACACATAAAAGCACTTAAACGCAAATTTGGTACAAGCAACCTCCCAACTTGAAAAACATCCTAGTACATCCTAAACTACCAGACCCTGATGCAGAGAAACCACACAAACTTCCTCATGGCTCCTTCCCATGCAATAGACCTAGATGCAAGACATGTCCAATACACCCCACAGCAAATAGTTTCAACAGCCAAACAACAAAAATGGTCTTCAAAATACAGGGTCATCATAATTGTACATCGAAAAATGTCATATACCAGCTACAATGTAAACTTTGCTCAGCACAGTACATAGGCCTGACCACGGATGGTCTGAATATCAGAATGAATGGCCACAGACATGATGTTAAAATTATGAATATGGATAGACCAACAGCTCAACATGCTGCGAGTCACAACATCACAACTTTTGATGACGGCTATACCACAAAAATAATTAAATCACTCCCCCCTGATTGCAATCCCTCAGAACTGAGAAGGTGGGAACTATCATACCAGTGGTATACCAAGTCCAGAGAATCCCCTAACCTCAACATCAGATAAATCCATTTTTTTTTTTTTTTTTTTTTTTTTTTTTTTTTTCTAATAGCCTTATCTCTTTCCCCCTGACAGACTTATATAAGCTATAATCACTCATATGTTCATGGAAACAATGTATATATCTTTAATCTGTGCATCTGTGACATCTGATTTCTACTCTACACAATCTGTGATTACAATTATTTTATTTCATTCTCTCATATTTCTTTTTGTGTTTTCTCTTCGATTGACAAAGACCACTGTGTGGTTGAAATATATCATTGTTTAAGTGCTTTTATGTGTTTCTATTTCAAGACTACAGAGTGGACTCTTACCAAGGTACGTCTGTCAGTCTCCTAGTCCAAAAAATCTAAATAATCTTTACCAACCAAAACTAACCTAAATATATATATATATTAGTTTTGGTTGGTAAAGATTATTTAGATTTTTTGGACTAGGAGACTGACAGACTTGGTAATAGTTCACTCTGTAGTCTTGAAATAGAAACACATAAAAGCACTTGACCAATGAAATATTTCAACCTCACAGTAGTCTTTGTCAATCAAAGAAAAAATCTTTTTTTTTCATTCTCTCATACTTTATTTTGTGTTTTCTCTTTGATTGACAAAGACCACTGTGTGGTTAAAATATTTCATTGGTTAAGTGCTTTTATGTGTTTCTATTTCAAGACTATTACCAAGGTAAGTCTGTCAGTCTCCTAGTCCAAAAAATCTATTTATCTATCTACCTAGGATTGGTTTTTTAGTCGTCAATCATCAGGCGTGGCACAAATTTCGCAGCGAAGCAGTGCATCTCCAATTTTTCGGTCAAAATCCCGTAACAAGATCAAACTGATATTCCACACTCTTCGGAAAGCTCCCTAATGGTCAGACGTCGATTTTCGCGCACCAGGGTGTTGATTTTGTCAACGTGTAGATCGTCAGTTGACGTTGAAGGACGTCCAGGACGCTCATCGTCATCAATCGACTGTCGGCCACCTTTGAAACGTTCATGCCACTTGAAATATGCAGTACGCTTCATGGCAACATGAATTACGTAGGCCGTGTTAAGCATGGCAAATGTTTCTGTTGCAGATTTCCCTAGTTTTACACAAAATTTCACAGCAATTCGTTGCTCCTTCAGGCTGTCCATTTTACAATCCGACAAACGAAAAAAACACTCTTTACTAAAACTGCGTGTAACTCATCAACAAATGAAGATATCTGCGACTGAATTAGCGTTTTAATTGGCTGATTTATACGAACCTAGCGACATCAAGTGGATTCTCCTGAAACTAACTTGAGCCGCGAAATTCAAACAGTTCGCAAATTTTTTTAATAGACCTCGTAAAGTGGCAGTTAGGTCATTGTGCTGAATATTGTTCCTATATATGTTTGGGTTTTAAAATTAAGGTAAAAACTACTCAAGACAAGTAAAATTAACCAAACCTACATTAAATTTTTATTTTTATTGGGAACAAATAAATCAAGGAAATAACTTTAATTTATACAAATATTCTTTGAGCTTAGCTTGTGAAGTTATGTTAAAGCAAATAAAAACATACACAAAACTCACTAATTAATCATTTATTTACTCATATGTGTTTCAATGACAAAGTCATCATCATCAGTAAGTGTTACTACTACAAACTCTAACTTATAACTAGGGTGAAAGAAAGGTTACACTTCCATATTTATACAGTGGATACAAATATGAAAGTATAACCTTACTTTCACCCTAGTTGTAAGTTAAAGTTTGTTGTAGTAACACTCACTGATGATGATGATGATGATGACTTTGTCATTGAAAACAAAGTGTTTTATTTGTTTTAACTTTAAATTATTTATTTAAACAGTTATTTTCTCCTTTAGGAATTCAGTGTTAAATTTATACCAACCTGATATTCAGAAAAGCGTTCTGACGTATTCCAACAGCAAAATAATCTGCTGTGGTAACAATATCTATTCCATGAGGAAAGTTTCCCAGTCTACCTACATTCTCCTGAAATGCAGCAGAAGCTGCACGTCGACAATTTATCTGTATAAATTAGAAATATTTTGTTAATGCTGAGAAGTACAATTACTTGTAATTTTTTTACATAAAACAGTCATTTGTTTTATTTCCAAACAAAATGTATATTTTGCAATTGCAATACAAATATGTCATTTCAAATATTGTTTGCTAAAAATGGTACATTTCTTGTAAACAAAAACATATCTTATAAACAAGATATTATTTGGAGAGAAAAAATTATTTGATTTTAGTTAGTGCAAATATTAAAAGAATCTCAGAGGCAACCACAAAATTTGAAAATTGCATGTATCAACTAACCTACAATTATATTGATGCTGATAATTTTGTATTAAACTAGCGATTAATAACATGCAGTACCTCAATTAAAAGTTTCACTTCACTATTTATGGCTACGTTTATTATTGAGTTATAGTTCGCATTCATTGCTACATTAGAGGTTTCAAATTTGTTAGTGATTTTTTGTATTATTAGGTTTAGATTTAGCAGCTATTTATTAATGACTATTAGAAAATTTTGACTGTTGCAATTAGCTAAATAAATGTGTATTGGAATTTTATAGAATTAACACATTTTTATTTATTAACTTATTAAAATTCATACAGTATACAAAATGATAAAATAGTACAATATGCTACACAGCTTAAGCTGTTCAAGTAAGCTTATTGAAATTTTGTTTCGGGTCAACAATTAGGTTAAAATGATAATATACAACGTTATTAGTAAAATACTATGTGGTTCCCAAGCCTTTGTTGGAAATATATTGTTAATCAAATACATCAATCAAAACTCCAGCCTCAAATTATAGAATTATTTTATTTCTAAAAATGAAAGTAATAGGATTAATGAATATTTTTAATTAAGTACTTATCATTATTTTATGAATATTGCAGATATCTTATGAATGAGGAATTCAAGTTAATTGTTAGAGCAAACTTTTGTCAAATGTCAATTTACTTCACAGTAAAAATTTGAAAAATTTTCTTAATTGTAACTTTTAAAAAAATTTGATTTATTAATAACAGTTTTATGTCTTAAAACTTTTTAAAAAATGCTAATGATGAAAAAATGTTTTGCAAACAAAAATTCATATCTATGGTAATATTTAAAATATCTTTGTTTCTTTCAACAAATTTATAAATAAACGCAATTCGTTATTAAATTTCTAAAAGTATGTTGTTTATAAAAATTTTGCAACAAAAAAGTCACATTTTTATGGCAGTAAATGTACTTATTTAATATAATTTTATATCGAACAAATAAAGTAAAAATGTCATTAAAATATTTAAGAAAATTAATTTTTTGTTGTTTTTTTAGGCCTTGATATTTTTTAAACTCTGTGGAAAATATATAATTCATTATGACGAGTGTAATAATTTACTTTTGAAATTCATACAAATTTTACTAAATAATAAATTAATTATAAGTGAAATTTTGACTTGACAAACAATAACTTACTTCTCTATCAAAACAAGTAGTGACCAAAAGAGCATTGGCAATGTCTTTAACATAAGGTTCCAAAACTTGTGGATCATAAGCTCTTGCGAATGCCCAACAAACGTAGCAAGCAGCATCTCTGACAAGTGATCCTACTGAGTTGTAGCCACGAGGTACATCATATGTCAATGCTTTGATTACAACTGGTACAACTTCTGGAAGCCTACTTGGTAACAGCAGCCCACGTTTGCCTAGAAAAATAGTATTCCTGAATCATACTAACAAAACTAATGAACAAACAAAAATCATTTGCTGTGAAAATAACAGAAAATATTTTAATGATTTTATGTTACCACTAAAAACTATTAAACTACTTTTCATATTTAGTAGAATTACAAATAATTCTACAAAACATGTCTCTACAAGTGTAAATTTGGAGGGGAAATTTGTAATGATTGCATTCAAACCAAGTATATTTATTCTCTATCTTTTAACACTTAGCATTCAACTGTTGGGGGAGCCCCGCTTAGCATATATTGCAGTTTACTCATATGTCAGGGGTAACCTGACACGATTTTCAAATGCCTATAACTCGTCTGCAGCGAAGCCCTTGACATTCAACCTTTTACCGTTTGGTGCTACACTCTATTGACAATAATTTGAACTTACTTGAAAATGTTTACGAATATGTGAATCATCACAAAATCTAGTTTGCCGCTATGTTGTAAGCTGCAAGTAGGTTACAGTTTTGCAGGTTATTTGTTTACTCATAGTTTGGCATGGCTTCACGTGCAATTAGTGATTCTGAAATTCCTGATCTTTTACTTGATCCTGATCAATTAGAATGTAGTTTAGTTTTATAAACAAAATAACTAAACCAACAGTTATTTGTAAATATAACCAGTTTATGGGTGGTATAGATTTAGCTGTTCAATATAATGAACCGTGCAGTTTTACAACATGAACAAATAAATGGTGGAGGAAGGTTTTTCTGGTTATTAGATGTAGCTGTAGTAAACAGTTTTATTATCTATAATAACAAAAAAAAGGAAAGGAGAGAATACCCTGCTAAACAAAAAAGGTTTCGCCAAAACTTGGTAAAGGGCCTCTTTGGTGATATCAGGAATAACCAGTGTAGTAAGAGAAGTCTGCCATCAACTACTGACAAGGAAGAGAGACTGAATGGGAAATTACATTTAATTTATTCCAATGATAAAAGTAACTCTAAGGATTGTGCAGTTTGCAGTCACAGGAAGATTAAATGAGCCAGAAGGGAAACAGTTTTTTTACTGTAAAATATGCAGAAGAAAACCAGGACTTCATCCGGGAGACTGTTATGAAAGATATACTCTGCAAAACTACAAATAAGATAATAAAATCATATACATATTGTATTAGTAAATAAAATAAGCTTAGTTTACTAAAATCATGTAAGAGAAAACAAAATTTCCTTAAAACAATAATGCAACTTGCAGGTGAGGAATTTGTCTCGATTTAATTACAAGTGGGGAAGCATGTTAAAAAAATCTGAGTGCTAAGGGTCAAACTTCACATAATATTTATTCTAGAAATTGAAATTTACCTTATGTAGTTTAATATATTAGTATGCCTAAGGAACAATTCATCATGAGAGTTCTCTTAAGGGTAAAGGTTGAGGAATATTCTGGTCTTTTAAAGTCTCAGAAATTGCCTTATATCAAAACTAATAATATATGCAATATATGGCATAAATAAACTATCAAGTCTCTCTTCATGTGTTAAATACTGAGAATCTTTAAGAAGACCGAGGAGAATTTTTAAGATTGCAGGAAAACTTTATAAAACCCAGATCAAATTTTGGCTTTATTACTGAAACTCATCTTGGAAATGTAAATTATAAGTAATTATTCACTTTGAATTTTTAAATCAAAGTTGAATTTTCAAATAACAAGACATGCTACAGAAACCACAAAGTAGAAGACACTAGTTGTTATCAACACCAGGTACTTAAAAAGGTTTTTTTAAAGTCATATGAATAGGTACTAAAACTATAAAAAAACAGATTTATGCCTCAATTGTAGTTGGGTTCACCATGTCAATGCTAGAGGTTCTGGCAAAACGTTTAAACTGTTTTTATGCAGTACAAAATGAACACATGTACTATGGATATTAACTATTCATCATATTTTTCCATCCATGAAGAAATATCAACACACACACACACACACACACACACACACACACACACACACACACACACACACACAAGTACAGGTTCTAAACTGTACTTCAATAAAGCAGCTTTCTATTTAGAAATCATTTCCAGTTTTTGGGTAGTTGTTTTCAAAATTTCTTTACTCATTTATTTGTCATTACTGGGTCTCATTTGGATGGTTGTTGCCATTATTTACTGATTAATAAAAGAATTAGAACTTAAAACATGACTGGTCGCTTAAGTACCAAGTAATTCACTTAGCATATGTGGAGATTTAATCTGTACCTCACGTTTTTATTTGCTTCCAGGGCCAAAACCCATGGTCACTAAAACAAAAGAGTAATGTTTAAATGTAATTTACAAATATTGTACAAAGTTTTAGCCTGCAAAAATTTCTGCAACCCGGATAGTATTCTGTATTCCTTTTGTTTTAAAGATTTTACCAACTACAAGAAAATATGTAGCATCTATAGCCAAAGGGAATATAGGTAGATTATTCACATTACAATTTTGAACAAGTTAAAATATGGGCATTTAATGTTAGTTATAAACTATCATGATTGGTATTTATTTTAGGTAAATCTACATCAAACTATTGCAATGGATGCTTTTTACGGATAAAAAACTGCGTTAAAAGTTAGAAATTGCCATTTCAGATTATTTTTGTAATTATCGATATCATACAAAATATCTCACCTAATTCTGCCAAAGCTAAACAGCCTCCATGCCAAGCACCTTCACTCTCTCGAGGATTTAGCAGTTCTAATATTGAACCAACTATTTCATCACCTAGGTTCTTGCTGAGTCGTCCCATAACACGACCAATGCCCTTCGCAGCCGACCACCTGTAAATAATAGTTGATAAACAAACATGCAGTAGTAATTTTCAACATAATAGTAGGAATCAATAAGTTACATAATAGATTTTTAGATTCAACAGAGAGTGAAAAGATTTATAAGGTTTTGATAACAGTAATAAAAAACTATTTTATAACAAAAAACTAAAAACCAATAACTTATCACTTTAAAACCAATAAGAATATAAGCATATATGAGATAAATCTAGAAAGAAAATTCAATTTGTATTTCTTGCCATCTTGAAATTGTAATCACAGTACTAATCTTACACTGGGTGACTTTAACCTATTATAAAGGAGGAGACACCATTTTTAGTTTGCTACTTGTTTTATTGCATTTTATGTGTATTTGAAATATCTAAATTTATTAAAAAATCCTGCTGTATACAAATTTAAATCTGTGAACCGTTATTTATTGAGAAAACACATTGGTAATGAAAGTTCCAACCGGTTCCAAGTAAACAGATCTGTAGGAACAAAGCAGTTAACTCGTATGCCTACGTTGAGATGCTTAGAAAACTGTTATACAAAACAGAACAAGTGCTATTGTTTTGGTATATTGCAACGATTACCCACATACTGGGAATGTGCACCAACAGGATTTTAGCTGCAAAAAATCCAAGCAACCTCCTTGAAGCCTGGACATTGGTCCTAGTGATTAATGGTTTTTGTATCTGAAATCTAATCTTTCTGGTAAGAGGTTCAATAATGATGACCAAAAACTATATTTGTGCTTAGTTAAATTTATAGCCTGGAACTTTTGATGAGGGAATTTTATAAACATAATATATATACATATATATTTCACGTTGTCCATTATTTTTCTGTTGCACTGACTTTATAAAGTTATTATTATTAATTAATTGTAAACAATTTTTTCCGCCACTGTGATTTTTCACATAAGGTAAAATTATTGCACTTAGAGGGGAAAATTTGTTTACAATTAATAAGAATAATAACCTCATATATATATATATATATATGTTTATATATTTTTAGGTTAGTTTTGGTTGCTAAAGATTATTTAGATTTTTTGGACTAGGAGACTGACAGACTTGCCTTGGTAAGAGTCCACTCTGTAGTCTTGAAATAGAAACACATAAAAGCACTTAAACAATGATATATTTCAACCACACAGTGGTCTTTGTCAATCGAAGAGAAAACACAAAAAGAAATATGAGAGAATGAAATAAAATAATTGTAATCACAGATTGTGTAGAGTAGAAATCAGATGTCACAGATGCACAGATTAAAGATATATATATTGTTTCCATGAGCATATGAGTGATTATAGTTTATATAAGTCTGTCAGGGGAAAAGAGATAAGGCTATTTGGAAAAAAATAAAAAAAATAATAAAAATGAATTTATCTGATGTTGAGGTTAGGGGATTCTCTGGACTTGGTATACCACTGGTATGATAGTTCCCACCTTCTCAGTTCTGAGGGATTGCAATCAGGGGGGAGTGATTTAATTATTTTTGTGGTATAGCAGTCATCAAAAGTTGTGATGTTGTGACTCGCAGCATGCTGAGCTGTTGGTCTATCCATATTCATAATTTTAACATCATGTCTGTGGCCATTCATTCTGATACTCAGACCATCCGTGGTCAGGCCTATGTACTGTGCTGAGCAAAGTTTACATTGTAGCTGGTATATGACATTTTTCGATGTACAATTATGATGACCCTGTATTTTGAAGACCATTTTTGTTGTTTGGCTGTTGAAACTATTTGCTGAAGGGTGTATTGGACAGTCTCTAAGTCCAAAAAATCTAAATAATCTTTACCAACCAAAACTAACCTAAATATATATATATATACAGGTATATATATATATATATATATATATATATATATATATATATATATATATATATATATATATATATATATATATATATTTTTTTTTGTGTAGCTTTGCAACACTTTTCTTGTATTCACTTATCACTTTCACTATATGTACTTAAGCAAGAATCTTACTTGGTATTTATACGAGTTAACTTTCAAAGACTGGTTTTGTCTCCCTCATCGGGCATACTGAGCGGGGGTTGTAGTAGCTGCGAGCTTCGTGGAATTCCCGTTGTCCCCAGGTGTGGTGTACCATTATGCTCTATTTTCGGATTCACTGCACTGTGCGAGTCTTTTAAGCTTGTTTTGGGGTTAATTTTGTCTATTAGATTGAATAATTTATCGTTTTTTCATTTTATTTGTTTGTTAATGATATTATTTTTATGTTTATAAATTTGTAGTTGTTCCCAGATTGTCATTTTTAGGCCTTTTTGTACTTTTTTTTATTAGGTGTACGTTTTTTAATGTGGGGAATGTGTGTTTGTTTTTGATGGAGTGTGTAGCTAAGTTTGAGTTATAAATTTCAGGTTTGACGTATTCATTGAGGTGAAAAGAAAAAAGAAATTAAAAGACAGATATCAAGAATATGAAGTTGATATATTACTATTGTATATACTTTTATCCACAATAATATATATCTATATATATATATGTATATATATATATATATATATATATATATATATATATATATATATATATATATATATATATATATATATATAGTAAATTGTTAGTAAAACTAAAACTGTTTACATGCATTGTTCTAAAAATGTTGTAACAATTAAAAAATGTTGAATTTCTTTCAACTGTGAGGTTATTTTATTCTTGTTTATAAGATAAATATATCTCAATCAAAGTTTTGAATGTGAGTGCATAGCCTTTTCCCATTATTTATTTTAAATTAATTATTCATGATAAATATATTGCTTTCTATAATTTTGTTTGCCACCTATCATGGTATAACATTTATTTATTTAATTATTTTGATAGTTCCTTTTCTATTGTATCTACTTTTACTCCTACTTATTCTCTCTATACCCCCAACACATTATGGTACATCTAACCTCTAACCTTCTCCTTACTTTCACCCTTTGGGAAATGCTGTCATATACTGTATGCAATTACCCTTTACCTTTTAATTTTAAAATCTCTAAATCTTAGATTTTATTTCTAGTTTGCTTCACCTTTATTTAACAAAAGTTTTTATTGATGGACAACACTATTCACTCAGTATTTTAAAAATTGTGTACTTAATTAAATGGCACTAATGAAAGTAAACTAAATTTAAAAGCAGCAAATTATTTCATATCACTAACATATCATGAGTCTTTAACTATATTATCAGACAAAAATGAAATAGATATTGTAAATTTAACAGTTATTTATAAAAGTACTCTTTATATAAGATACTTACATAAAAATAAGTACTTTATTTCCAAGAAAGAAAAACCTTTTTATATTTTATTTTAAAAATATTTCAAGAGTTTAGGCATAAAAGTAAATATACCAGTAGTTGGTCATGTACCTTGAGAGTTTTAATTAAAATAAAAATTTTCATTTTGAGAGTACCTTAAGGTATTTTAGTACCTTGAGAGCTAATTAAAATAATTTGTAGTAATCATAGATAATCTAACAATCTCGTTTGCATGAGAAAGTAGTTTTAAATTGTTTAAAAAAATATCTTCTATTGTGACAATGACTACTCTGTATTTTGGAAAGTGCAAGGCCCTAAGTTAATGAACTTGCCTGATTGTATTCCCAGGACTTTTCAAACCTTGAATCAGCTCTTCAATCACATCTTCTATCTCTGGAGGTACTTCATCAAAATCGTCATCATCATCCTCGTGGTCACTTTCTTTGATATCACCACCTCCTATAATATTTTCATCCTTCAAGGGAACATCTGTTTGAGCTGTTCTCAAGTTGAGGACTAGTGACCGACAACCACGTTTATATCTCCAAGAAGCAACTCGGACTTTTAAGAAAGTGAGACCTAAAACAAAATCAATTTTAAAACATGTCAAAAGTTAAAAAACAATTTTGACAGAGATAAGCAGTTTGCTTATTTGTAAATATAAACGTAGTTTAACCAGCGAACACAGTTAACTAGATGGGACATAGGTATTCTCTTAACAGAGAAATATATATATATTAGGGTAAATGCTACTGAATTAATATTATTGGTCATATTTAAAACTTAATAAGTTATGCGAACTAGCTTTTTTGCTTTGTAAGATTAGTAAATGAAATTTACAAGCATCCCCACAAACTTGTAATGTTGTAGGCAAGTAACTACAGTGTATTAAAAGCAATAAAAAACACCTAGTGGGAAGTGTGGTTGTTTATAAATATATGTAATAACAATAATTAAAATGTTTTAACGTTATGAAACTTGACTACAAAAATAAGCTCTTGCATCTTCTGCAGTAATAACTTAACATACTGTTGTAAATCTTACCTATTCTTGCAACAATTTTCATTACGTACTTCCTTGATAACATATGTTGCTCTTCAGAACACTTTGAGCTCAGGATACACGATAACAAGTCTGATGCATATGGCAACAGATCTTCCCTTTTACCATGTTTGAAAATTGCTGCTAGACTCATTAATGGGCCAAACTTCTCCCAAGAAATAGTTTCTGGCTGTGATATAATCTAAAAAAATATATAAAACATCTGTAGGATTGTTGAATAAAAACAGAAAGTTTAATAATTTTGATACAAATTATTCCTGTTTAAATGCTTAAATTACGCCAGATCTCAAATTAGATTTTTAAAGTAAATTAAACCCTATGTCAAATAATGCTAAAACTTACAAGCTATGTGCCTATCAAAACAATATTTAAAATGTCAGGAAATTTAGTATACATTTTGGTAAAATGCTGTTCTGTATTCAGGTTATACACTCACTATGATATATTCAAAATATAGAATATTTCAAAGTAATACATTACTAAATATTTCAGCTGATAGGATATGCTAGTTTTTGTACAAAAAATCAAAAAATTAATTGTTGTGTAGCCTACTACATGATAATCATCAAAGATAACATTAATTTGTATTAAACAGCGCCGCTTTCTACAACCAGGAAATTGTCTGTTCCTAGAGTAATTGAAACATCTTACCTTCCCTATGAGTTGAGTTAGTGTTCTTGTTTAAGTATTTTTAATTACAGTGTAGCGTAATTATTGTAGTTTGCCTTTTTGCTGTTGTTTGTGCCGTTGTGTTCAATTCTGTACCTGTATCCAATGGCATCAACATGAAAAAAATTTCTTCTAACTATAGGAAAACAAAGCATAAGGCCAAATCAATTGCTGCTACTGGTGGTAAATTTTCCACAATGTCAGACTGGGAAAAAAGACATTGAATATTTTTTGTTTCAAAAATATTTCTAAAGACAGTTTGAATGATTGATGCAAAGCAAAGAAAGCTCACAACACTAGATGAAGCGTTATTTATTATTATTTTTTTTGCAGGAAAGGAATGAAAAAGAGAATATTCTTGAGTGAATGTTTGATACTGAAGAAGACATCATTTAGTGAAAACAAATAGCGAATCTTATACTGTTATGAGTAGTGAGTTGTATGTACAGGCTGTCAAAGTTTTGTAAGTGTAGTTCGCGCATGTAGGAGAAGTGAGTGGGGAGTACGGCCAGCTGTAGAAGGGATGACTCACGTTAGATGCTTACGTTTGCACATGAGTGCTTTGGCTCGTTCTACTCCAGCTGACATAAAGAAGGGATAGAAGCTATTACGGTCGACTATTTTACTATCTGTGGTCGATCGGTAGACATTAGTGAAAAGCCCCCAAGGATACGTCAACCCTTCCACCCTGTTGGAGGTCGCTCTTTTAGGAAAAAGAGGCTCCTGTAGGCATAGACCATATAAACCTACGGTACGGAGAAACCAGAGAATTCACTAAATATATTTTGGTTACAGTATTGGCTACAACGGTTTAATACATGATTTGTAACTCATAATTTTATTTATAATGGCACAATGTCATCTGCGTCAGACTCTTCACTGTCACTCTCAGATTTTCCATCACTGCTACTGTCATTGTCATTTGTAATTATTATACTTTCTAATTGCATGTTCATAGCTCTGTCTGTCTCGTAATATTCATTTTCTATTTTAATACATGATCGCAACTTTTTTTCCAAAAATCCGTATCCATTTCGCTTTCTGTTCAACCATTGCTTTCACATTACGAATGTCATTCATAACGTTTTCTATAGCAATCTCATTTTTTATTTTCCCCCTAATTAATTCCATGGGATTCAAGTCTGGGTGGTAAGGTGGCAGTCTCAATACTTTATGACCTTCACGTTCCAATAAGCGATTAAAATAATACTCCTCGTGGCGTGACTTGTTCATTTTAACTAACTCATACAGTTCACATTTTAACATTCTTTCAAAACATTGAATGTTTCTTTCTTTTAACCATGTCATCAATATTGACTTTCTGCTGTTTGAATTTGGAGTAACAGCCGCTAATTTATTATGATAAGGAGCGTTATCTACCACAAGAATAGATTTGTTTTGGGAGATTTCTGATTAGCTGATTTTCAATCCATTTCTCATAGTTTTCCGCATTCATGTCGTTGTGATAGTCTCCTGTTTTCTGGCCTGCTCTAAAGACCAAAAGAGCATTTTCCACACCTCCTGTTTCACTGCCAGCATGAACTATGTTTAGTCTTGATTCCTTTAAAATATTTTTTTGTAGCCGTTAACAGATTCATTAGTTCATGCTAAATTCGTGGTATGCGTCGAATGAATATAAGACTCATCTGCAAATATTATGTGCCTATTTTCCGTCAAAATATATATATATATATATATATATATATATATATATATATATATATATATATATATATATATACTGTCAAATTTTATTTAAATAGCATACTCTTTTAAATGTCATGTTTTTCGATCATAACCCTTCTTTTATTTTCAGTTTTTTTCCATTTAAATCCCATGGATCTCAAAACTTTGCGTAAAGTTTCATGAGTGAAATTAAATTCTAACTCCGGATATTCAAGCTTTAAAACTCTTAGCACATTCTTCAATGTTAGGAGCACGTGATGAGTCGTATGAAAATTAAGAACTATTTTTCGTAATGCACATTTTTTAAAATCATCGATGTTGACTTTTTTAATTTTTCTTGGACGAATTTTACCTGGTGTACTGAATGTTTCGTTTACTCCTAGTCGTTTTTCCTCCGTCAATAATTTCCTTAATCTATGAACTGCTATTCCACAAACGTTTGCTACGCGGTCTTGAATTACCGAGCAAGACATGTTGGGATTTTCAGAAGATATGTTGTAAAATACATTAATAATAATGCATTTAGTTGGCTTCTGAGCACCACTCCTTTGCCGAACAGACTTGTTGTTTTCGGTTGAGGCATATTTAATATTGAAAAATACTGTTTTGGTCGGTATACTAAATACATAAACACTGTCACTCAAACTAAAGCGATAACAGTACTATTTCCTGTGTTGTGCATTCCAGCGAGTCAGCTGTAAAAGCCCACTCCCTTACAGCACTACCCGCCCTACTCTTTCTCCCCACCATCGTATCTACCAAATCCGTCTCTGCGCACCACGCTAACATAACTTTGACGACCTGTACTTTTATAACAATGATGTTTAACACCCATGTATAGTGCTAATTCATAGCACTGATGTTTATCACTGATATATTATAGTCTTGTTTAACGTTATGGTTACACCAGATACATTGTGCTTTTGATTAAAGTCAATGCATTGTCTGTGCATTTAGCACAGAATAGATTTGTGGGTTATCACAACAACACATGCTCAATGCCAGCTAAATTTATTGTTGTTATGGAGATTTTATAGTGTTACAAGAAGTAATAAAATTATTATACATTGTAAAAACTGATTACAGCAAACTAAAAATAGTGTTCTTAAATATGTGCACACAAAAGATGAATTCTTAATTAAACATATGGTCGTACAATCAGAATATTTTTTTATGAAATATAAATTCTTTCAAAAACAAAAGTAGAATTTCATTCAAAGAGCCTTTCTTTATATTATTTCATCGTATTATTTTGTTGGTTTATTTCAAAGAGCCTTTCCCTTTGTATTCATAGCCTGCATCTTCTGGTTACATGCAATTTCAATGAGCTATTATTCCTATTAATTCCTCATACAAGAGTCATTATTATAGGGCACTAATATTTCATGAAAACTGAAGATGTTGATACTGAAAAGTCAGCGAAAACCTTAATAAAATTGTTACATCAAATTTTAGTTTTTTTACACACACATGTGCGTGCTCACACACACACACACACAATCCATAAAATGTATTTGGTTAAGTATATTTTCATGAATTATGCTAGAAATTTTTCAGGTGGTAAAGTAATAAATAATTGTTAAAAGTACTTACAACTCTATTAATAGTATAAATATATGGGCTTCAAACTCAGAACAGTTAAAGATTAACAAGTAAACCATTCTAATAAAAAATCTGTAAAACGAAGTACTCAACATAAAGGTCTATTTTATCTGTGTAAAACTTCCAGAAAATAGGATTAGCTAAGTAGACTTGAATAAATAAAATTAGATATTTTTAACTAGAAAACCAATATTCACCTCAGATGCCCACATGATAAATGCAGAAAGATGAACTTCTTTAACATCCACTCGGGTTAGGAATTTAGCTGAAAGGTAAGCAGCAGACTGCCTACAAGCATCTGTTGCCCTCAAGTACTTCTTGCATATATCAACTAACCTATAAAAGAGACACAAACAAGTTTAGTATGTTGTCAGGTTCTGCAATGAACCTTGATATAGCTGTTTTGAAATAAAACTACCTATCATATTAAATAATAATATGGAGGAAGTGGAAAAATAAGAATGACGGTGAGGAAGGCCACTTATTGACATTAGGTGAGACTATTTTCTCTTGAGTGGTAGATACCCCATCAGGTTTCACCTACCTAGAGGCAAGAAATTTTGAAAACAGGCCAGTGGATTCTTTCTGCTAAAAGTTACACTTCAGAAGCATATCCTCAGATGAACTGAGACAAAAAAAAAATATAAATCATCAACAAGTTGAAAGATTATACAATGAACCTAGAAATAATCAAGAATTTGCATAGTGTTCATCAAGAAGTGCAAATAGACATTGTAAAACCAACATGGAAAGAACAAAAGAAGTCATATTTTACAGTTAACTGGAACAACACACATATCCTTCATGTGCCTCTTTATAACACATTGAATTTAATGTAAAACAAAAACAGATAACAAATATAAATACAATTGTACTTTATAAGAAAATTAATTTTTGAAAGAAATACAAATAAAATTATGAAATCATCTACAACAATAGATACTTTTCAATATTATTAGAATAAACTATACTGCCTTTTCAAAAGGCACCACAAAACAAATTTCAGATAAATACATTTTTGAGCACTGTGAATATTTTGAATTTTTTAAAATAAATTTTTCAACTAAATAAATAAAACCCACTAACCTCAATCAAAAATCTTTATTTTATTAAAATTACTTTATGCACATTTCGATTGCATGGTAATTAACTTCAGAAGTACTGTTTAAAATTAATTTTTGTCATTTTTTAAATTTAATAATATTATATTACATAAAACAATACATTATATAATTTATATTAACTTCTATTTATAGGAATACTAATAATATATTATAGACAGTAGCTGTCGCATATTACCTTTGTTTTCACAATTAATTTTGTGTACTAACCTGGACATGACTGTGGTTTTCGATGCGCCACTGTCTAATCTGGACATGTGGAAAGGAATCATTACAATAATAGATAACCACATTAGCAATGAATACCTTGTTTCCCATGTTTCTGTGTCTTTCTCG
Organism: Prosapia bicincta; assembly: GCA_036971475.1. Taxonomy (NCBI): domain Eukaryota; kingdom Metazoa; phylum Arthropoda; class Insecta; order Hemiptera; family Cercopidae; genus Prosapia; species Prosapia bicincta. The sequence continues at coordinate 136,498,597 of JBAIZL010000003.1, forward strand.
TCCTGTTCTTCAAGAAGCCTTAATGTTGGTTCCAAGTCTGATACCTACATAAATATTTTTTTTTAATCGGTTAAATTTACCAAGAGAAATTGTGAAAAAGGTTATAATATAGTAACATCTTTTATTATATTTTTAAATGATCTTTGTTAAAAAAAAACAGTAATTTTGCATAGTAAAACTTTTATATAGTTAATCTTTTTAAATTTTAACTCATTTTAAAACTGAAACCTAACTAAATAGGGATCAAATCAGGGAAAGAGAAACTTTTTAAGAGAAAAACTTACATAAACCAGATATCTTACTTATCTGATTTTCATCTTTTCAATATAAATGAAATTATCTAATAGCTGATCCAGAATATTAAATAATGCAATATAAAAAATGATCTTACACTATAAGTAAGTCTAAAAAATATAAGTTCTCAACACTATCCAAAGAATGTTAATTATCAAATTATCTCATTTTTTTCAAATTACCTCGTTAATATAAGATATATCAAAACAGACCATCAAATACTGATAGCATGCTTCTTCTCATGATTTAAATATTGGTAGAAGTTTAAATGGTGGTATAAATATAACTTCTCCACTTATAAAAGTAATATTTACAGTAGGAAAATAATTCCCTCATAGTATAGTATTTGAAATTTGTTTCCTTTCTTTATGAACAAAGAGGAAACTGTCTTTATTATGACAATGCAGTTCATCTTCTTTAGCTTCAAATTTTATAAAGAACTAATTTTACAAGAAGGAAACCATCTCCTGACAGAGACTGTAACTATTGCTCCCTAAAGAGGTAAAAATATAGACGTAATGATGGAAAATTTTTGTTGTTATTATATTACTCGTTTTAATGTGTAGAACACCAATATCAACTTTTTTTCCGCGGAAAGTACAGAAAGTTACTTTTTTCATATTTTAAAAGTTAAGTTGTAAAGGCATGTAGGCCTATAGCATGAACCGGGCGCGCAGTAGCTTGGCTACAGCACACTGCACTACGTCTAGATTTGAAATTTTGTACAACATTACTATATACCTATATTAAAATATACCTACAAAGTATCTAGTCAAGATAGATTTGGTATTTTTTTAAATTTAATATTACTATCTACCTGTATTAAAGTATACCTACGAAGTATTCAGTCAGGATAGATTTAGTTGTAATTTTGGTAAATATTTAGACTTATTGCCGATGAATAAAATTATAACCAAATCTATCCTGACTTGACACTTTATAGGTATATTTTAATGTAGGTATATAGTAATGTTGTATAAAACTATAACCAAATCTATCCCGACTGATTACTTCGTAGGTATATTTCAATATAGGTGGGTAGTAAAGTTGAATAACATTATAACCAAATCTATCCTGACTGGATACTTCGTAGGCATATTTTAATGTACGTATATAGTCATGTTGTATAAAATTATAACCAAAAGTTAAATTTTTAAATTTTAAGTTTAGTATTCAAATAAACTGACTTTGACGTAGTGCAGTGCGCTGTAGCTACTGCGCGGCCGGTTCATGCTATACATGCTGTTACAGACTAACACTAAAAATGTACAGAAAAATTAACTTTTTGTATTTTCCGTGGAAAAAAGTGCTCTAAACATTAAAAAAAGTAATTTAAACAAAACATTTTTACAATTTCAATAAGATTCGTTTACGCTATACATGCCATTACATACCTAACATTTAAAATGTGAAAAAAAGTAACTTTCCGTACTTTCCGCAAAAAAGTTGATATTCATGTTCTACACATTAAAACGAGTAATCTAACAAAAAAATTTTTAACACCAACGTCATTATGTCTATATTTTTACCCCTAAAAATGTTAGTAGATGTTCGGTTAATACTTGAACAAATAATACTCAGCTTCCATATTTTTTTCCTTTTCACATATATTACTCAAATATAGGTTTTAAATAAGAAACATCATTTCAAGGGTACCAAAACATAAATACTGCTTAAAATTTCCAAAAACCGAATGCAGCAGAACATGAAAAACATATAAAGTAAATGTCTCTTTTATATTTCTACATTAATACACATATATATTACAATATACTTATACAAGTTATTAGTTTATGATATATTTGCTTAGTCCATAATAATAAACTAACTGAAATCAGGAAACGAATGAATATGCATAAAACAAATATACTTTTATTTGCTCTTGTATTGACTGACCGTGCACTTGCTTACTCCCGCTTTCTCATGTACTGTCACTCCCATAAACATGTTATATTTTCAAAATATTTGATTCATCAAAAACTTCTGGATACATAGTCTATACATACTTCAAGATTGTTTGTTATTTCATACCGAGGCTAATTTATCATCGAATGTATCTAATATTGACCGTCTCATGCAAGTCATCTTATACATCTCAAAAAAAACTGTTATTTTCCCATAAGCATTAACTTCTTTACAATTCGAAAGGGTATTGGTAGTCTACTTACAGTCATTTGTCATTACTGATGCCTGACATGTCAGAAGCTGATTCTTCGCTTCCTGAATTATTGAAGTCACCATCATGGTCCTCATTTTCATTATATTCATCAGTGTTAACATTTATGATGACAGACACAATCGTAAGATGACTGGATACTTTGTAAGTATATTTCAATATAGGTATATAAAATTAACCTTCTGTGGCAATAACAAAAAATAATAAACTATATATATTCAGGCTTTGTTTTTTATTCATTTTATATGCATTGTATTAGGGGGTGGATTATCTGCTTATTTACGTTTTTTGGGAGTCAAAAGCAATTTTAATTACATTTTGTGAGATTTTTCAAGTGGCTGCATTGAAAAAATAAGAACAAAAGGTAATTATTTACAAGCGCAGACACCTACGATACTTTGGAAAATTGTTCAAAACCACCAAAAAGGACGATATCCACAAGAATTTTTTTTTTCTTTGAGGTCAAGTTACTGTTTTTAATTTAAAGTAGGGTAAAATATTCTCAGCGGAAAAAGTATCTTTCCTCAAAAAAATTTCTTGTGGATATCGTCCTTTTTGGTGGTTTTTAACAATTTTTCAAAATATCGTACGTGTCCGCTCTTGTAAATAACTACTGGCCAAAATGTTGATGGCATTTCATCAAGATGATGCCCCTCTACATCACCCAGTATAACTGTTTCTGGTAAAATCGATTACGTGGGAACAAGAAATAAATACTAAAATATAATTTTTGCAAGCAAAATATAAGGAGGCATGTACTAACTACAACAGGTTAGGTGTAATATGAATACTTTGTCACTAATTATAGTTAAAATTACAATTTCCAAACATTGTTAACTAAAACCTACCTCATGCGGTAGATGCTGAATAATAACTTTATACCCTCTAACAATAGTAATAAGCTGCAAATATTTAAAGGTTTTATGTTTTAATTCCAGGGAAGAATCTTCTTTCCTAAGCAACATAACTATGCTGTTTAGCATTTCATCAAGATATGGATCAATTAAATGAGGTTGTTCTTTGTATTGATTGATAATATACTTAAATCTTTCATGTGCTCTTTCAAAATCACGCGCTACTTCATCTTTACTTATAGATGGACTTGACAAGCTTTGTATCATATTTAGAACTTCCTTTGCCTCCGAAAACATTTCCAAAGCACAAGCCAGGCCAACATTTTGTTCAACACAATCCTCATCATCAAATGTATCACAATCATTTTCTTGTAGCACCATTTTGTTCTCTCTTACTCCTCCGCATTTGAATGGTAAAGTCAACGAATAACGTATGTTTAGGCTATAACACTCCCATGGCAACATAAAACATCTGACAACCTGAATCTCAGATCAAATATTTAACAATATTAACACAAGCAGATACACGTCAAAGAACTAGGTGTAATCACAGATTCTAACGATAATATTTAGAATTTTTTTCTAGTAACTAATATATTCTTTCTATAATATGCATAACTAAAATAAATAATTTTTAACGACGTTGCTATATCACAAGCCTAAAATAATTACATCTTGAAATGACTATCAGGAAAATGAAAGTGAATCGCGCATTTTTAAATCACGTATTTTTCTTGAATTTTGTAGTCCATTACGTTAGGTGAATCTTAATAATCACTTAAACAAGAAGACACTGATGAAGATCGCCCACTGGCGATCGAAAACGTTCTATCTCAGTAAGTTTTAACAAATTTAAAGTTCGGATAGCACGTATTTTTGTTTTGAAAGGAATTAAACCTTTAAATTCAAACAGTTTTAACTAAGTTTTAGTAATGAAAACAGTATTTTTAATAACATTTCGTTTTAAATATTACTATGATAATTATAAACCCTAGCTACTGTATTTACATAAATGAATATATAATTAACCTTTTACCATGATTTCTCGTAAAGCTGAAATCTCTGCTAGCGCGTATGACGAGAAATTAAGTATTTACAATATTTTGTTTATGGAAGTCTTGGTTGTTTTTGTTTAAAGTCCATTACAATGCGTAACAATGTTTGTTTGGTGTAAATAAATTCCTCTGCTACGTTTATTGTTCTTGACCACGTGCTACTTATCTAAATTCTGTTGTTTCAGCTACCAGTCGCAATTACGTGCTCGATGCATGCGCGTATGATGTGTATTCTCGGCAGGACGCAGCATCTGCCAATTATCGTATTTTATGTTGGCATTGTGATTGCTATAGTTGTTTACTGTTTATGTGAGTGAATTTTGTTTGTACTCTAAGAATAATTTATTGTTTAAGATTTGGTGAATAACAATTTTAGTTACTTTAATTTTATTTTAAATGGATTTATTGATATCTTGAATAACCTAGTGTAAAAATATAAAAAATTATAAAAATAACTAGTTTATAATTTTTGTTGTTCAAATACATCTTTAGGAACTCAGAATTAAATAGAACTTTGAACATTTCGCAAAAAAGTTTTTTTTAATCTAATTGCACGTAATCTGTTTCTTGCCCTTTATATGTTCAGGGTGCTAAGGGTTAATAATATAGAATTAAATTGTAATTAATTTGTAACAAAATCCAATCTCTAATATCATAGAGGGACTCGTGATATTCTCAATCTTTAAAAATTATCTACATTAAAATTTAATTACTTTTTTGCGTAGATTAATTTTGTTCTGTGATATTTGTGCCCGCGAATATTTTCGGTTCTTAACATGCCTGTAGTAAGTGTTAGCGATATGAAGTAGATTATTATATTTATAATTTTGTAGTCTCAAAGATGTTTAAAAATTGTAATAACTTAATCAGTGTGTTAATAATACAACTTAATAATTGCAATCTTAGTGTGTTACAGAAAAAGTAAGAAAATACTGTATTCGTAGTTCGACTAAGACTAACATCAGAAAATACCACAATGCAAAATTGGTTTTGAGTTTACAATACTTTTTTAATAACTTTTTGCCTCATTCTGTTACTTATTTATAACAAATAATCTGTAGGATAAGTGTTCTTTTAAGCTTTGTAAATAAGCCATTAATTATTACTAAAACACTTGTAAATATTTTACAAACTTGCCTATAGTAGCACTTACTTATATTTGTTGAGGACGGGCGTTTCGGGAGATGTGTCTCATTGTCAGCTCAGACCGGAGTTAAGGAAATATAGGAAAGTGCTACCATAGGCAAGTTTGTAAAATATTTACAAGTGTTTTAGTGAAAACTAAATGGAATCAACAAATATGAACATTAATTATTATAAACTTTTTAAGATCTATAATCTTAGTTATAAATTTCAAAGTTTAAGCCTGCTATAATTTCATTATAGATCTATGTTTAAATTTCTAATATTTTCGTTTATTTTAAATTATTCTTAGTGGTTCAATTGCTTTGAAAGGAGAGCTTTAAATGTTAAAGTTTAATTAAAATTAATTTTGTGGGATAGCTTGATGTATTTGTAGATTTTTAATACAAATATTATTACTTACCTAGTAAAAAAAAACTAGTAATATGATAAAAATTGTGTCAACTCTGGTTTTCTCCTTTTCTGAAAGAAAAAATCCCCAAAATACATTCTAAATGAGAAATAATTTATTTAAGATGTTACAAACAATTTGTGGTTAACTTTAAAAACTTCTATAATAAAAATAAACATGAATTAATGGTAAATATTGCGTCCTATTGCCAATGTTAAAATTTTAAATGACTTGTTTTAATGTGTAGAACTCGAATATCAACTTTATTTTCCACGGAAAACATGGAAAGTTATTTTTTTTATCAAATTTTAGATGGGGACTGGTTTGAATTTGCAGTACTACTTTGAAATGGGTAAAAATGCCGAAGCTTGGCCACCTACGATATTTTGGGAAATTGTTTAACACCACCAAATAGGATGATATCCACAAGAATTTTTTTTAATTGACCTAGGAAAGTTACTTTTTTTCAATTTAAATTCGGATAAAAAATTCGGCGCGGATGTAGAAGTTGAGAAAATGTGCGGAGTGATACAAATGCTTTGTGATGTCACAACTGTATTTCGTGTTTTAGCAAATCTAAACTTTATGTAATAAAAACATGTATTGACATGTAAAAATATATTGATAACTATTATATCCAGACAGAATAGATTTGGTTCTAATTGTATAAATGGGTCATTCTCAAAATAACTCATCTTTCACTGTCCCAGGTACAAAACTATAAAAAATTATTAATTTTTTTGTAGTTTAACTGTGACAAATAATAGGGTCAATTTTATTTAAAACCATACAAAAGACTATAGCTCTTTATTTTTAATACTAACTGGACAAAAAAATATAAAATATGTAAGATCTCAACTCCATGGACGTCCCCCTTGAAAAGTAAGAAACAATATTCAATATTAATACCAGTTTGGTCAAATATTTTCAAGCTTTTTAATTTTTATTTATGTGGTAATAATGTGGTAACATTTTAAATGCCAAAAATATCCATCAACTGTACTTTCAATAAGTTTTTATAAGGAATGAAGCATTGTCCTTTGAAGTCATCTCAACTCCATGGACAGTGTAAAAGTACAATAATTTCATGTTTGGGATTAACTATACTGTTTCCTTCTTGGAGGGAAGCTCTGCATCCCTCTCTATTGCAGAATAGCTGTTAGTGTATGGTTATAGTAAAGGAAAATTGCCTAAAGTTTTATTATTTGTGAGTTTGTCAAGATCATCTTCTCAACTCCGTGGACGTCTTTAAAAAGGTAAGAATAATATTTTATAACTCTTTTTTGGCATAAACTAGTTTATATTTATTTAATTGATAAAAGGAACATCAAGATTGTTTCATAACCTCTAAACTGTAGCCTCACACATGGCTAAAGTGTGATTTTCTCAACTCCGTGGACCTCAACTCCATGGACCTGCCATGTCCACGGAGTTGAACATTGTCCACGGAGTGGAGTGTTTCTTTCAATAACAAGTTAAATTTTGGGTTTTAATTATGTTAAATTATAAATACCTTTTATTACTATGTATCTATATTAATCTATCCATATTAATCTATGTTTGTTTTTTAAGTAGGCTTTAATTGTAAATTTTCTTTGTGAAAATTAAAAGTAAGCTAAATAACAACCAACATTGCTTTTTAAGGCTAGCCATTGTAGATGTTTCCATAATAGTTTAATTTTTATATTTGCACCTATAAAATTAGACCTAGCATAGATGATAATTTTTATGTAAAGGATATTATGTATCAGGTGTCTCTTTATTTAACAATTTTTCTAACTATCTTAAAACCGGCCTGATAAACCAAAGCTGCATTTTGTATTCTGAAATAATCATGTTTAATTCATGTGAGTATAAAATTGTTTCTAGATGGCCTAAAATTGTTCTGCTAATTACAAGGCATTTTTTATTTCAGATAAAATGAATCCCAAGAAAAAATCCGTAGAATCAGAAGCAAAATTTAAAAAAAGAAGAGAGCAAAAATGTAGAAGCATGCAAAAGGCTAGGGATAAGATGAAGGAAGATGAGGCTTTATATGAACAGTCAAAAGAGAAGGAACGACAGATGGCATGAACGGAGGAAACAAGGCAAAATAAAATTGATTAACGATTTGAGTAAAAGAGATCAAAAAAGAGATCAAAGAACTGGAGAGAAGGATATAAAAGATGTGTGAATAGAAAAAATGAAGCAAATAAAATGCAAGAATTTGTATATGCAAACAGTCCGCAGCCAAGTGAAAATGGGGATGAAATATTGAATTCACTCCCTTCAACTAATCGGGTGGAATCAGGGAGAAGAAAGGCAAGGAAAAATAGAGAAGCATTGAGAAAAAAATTAGTCAGCTGAGGAAAGGCTTGAAAACCTAGAAAGGAGAGTAGCTAAATATAAAAAGAGAAATCGACGTTGAAGTTAAAACTTTCAAGCACACTGTCTCCAACAAAAAGTACACCAAGGCGAAGTGCAGAAAAAATGATAAGTAACACAAATCTTGATAGTAGGGTAAGAAAGAGACTGTTTATGAATGAAATAGTATGCCGGCAAGTAAAAGAAAAATTTCATATGAAAAAATCTAGAAAGCTAAAGAGAAAATGGATGTCCTTGCTCTCAGGTAGCTTTATTGAAAAGTACAAGTGTATTAAATATGTTGAGTACCTTACAGCCGCAGGTTGTGTGACTAAATGTAAAAGGAAGGGGGTTATCAGATTCAATCTATGCGAAGGTGCAGTGATACCAAAAACAAATTTGTTTTCTCCACTGAGCCTGAAGCATCTGTAAACAAAAATGAGGTTGTTGCTATTTTACAACAGCCAAATTTAATCAACTGTAGAGGCCAATATGTTTTTGATCAATTGCCACAGAATTTCAAGTTGTTACGTTAGCTATAACCTAAGCTACTTTACATTTAATTTATTTTTCATAAAAAAAATTGTTAAAAACATTTAACATAATAAGTCATTAATTAAATGTGTTTCTACTTAATTGCTTTGTTTTACTTTACCCTTATAAATTATAGTTAATTTTTTATACTTACAGTTTCAAGTCATTGTTTTAATTGTATATGTATATATATATTAGATCTTTATAAAACTTATTTCTTTCATCATAAAATCTAGACCTATAATTTCTTTAAAAATATAAAAATATTAGGAATTCTTTACATTTTTACCTAATTTGAAGAGGTATGTCTCAACTCCGTGGACATGACACAACTCCGTGGACACAGGTAAAATAAATTAGGTATTTTCCCTATAATATAAGTGTAAAACATCTCAGCCATTATGATATTGTTATTCAGGTCAGTGATAGCAATCAAAAAATGTGTTTGGTTAAACTATATAAATTTTATTTTTAAAATATTACTTGATCGGCCTTATGATGCGTTATTTTGAGAATGACCCAAATGTAACCATTTAGGTAATGTATAAAATTAAAACCAAATCTAACCTGACTGGAAACTTATTAGGTAAATTTTAATATAGGTATACAGTAATGTATAAATTTAAAACCAAATCTATCCTAATTGGAGACTGTATAAGTATATTTAAATATATGTATAAAAATTAAGCCAAAACGTTGTTTCTCAAATATCTATACGCGGTAGGTTGCGTGCTTACAACCATTTGTGCAGCACTGTGACGTAACGAAACATTTGTATCACTTCGCGCTCATTTACAACTTCTACATCCGCGCTGATTTTTTTACCCTACTTTAAATTGAAAAAAAGTAACTTGGCTAGGTCAATAAAAAAAATTGGATATTGTCCTATTTGGTGGTGTTAAACAATTCCCCAAAATATAGTAGGTGGCCGTCTGGCCGATCTTCAGCATTTTAACCTTGAAATGTACTACTTCTGTCTGATTCCACAGACCGTACTATGTATACAACATTATTATATCCCTATAAAGTATCCAGTTAGGATAAAGTTGGTTATAATTTTATGCAACATTACTATATACTTATATTAAAATATGCGTATGGAGTATCCAATCAGGATAGATTTGGCTATATAAAAGTTTTTTTTAACATTGCAAGACAATAATTCACATTCTAGCCACTATTAATGGTTTATGACGCTTAAATCACATGTTTCTGTTGAGAATATATATTTTTAGCAGTTCAAGTGAAAAGGTGAAAATGATAGAATATATATTTTTAGCCGCTTAGGTGAAAAGGAGAAAATGTAGGTGACATAGTCTAACCTATGCCGCCAATAGAGGGTTAGCTTCGTAAAAGGAACGAATGTTTTGAAACGCGTCAGCAACTAAGCAATTACTTATTCACATAGTTAAGTATTTTTAAAATTAGTGACATAGTCTGTTTACAAATTTGACATGTAAACTTATGGAGTATCATTTTATCTAAAAATGCTTCTTAGGAAAGTTTCATACCATCATGTAAGATAAACATTTGTATATTATATTTTTTTAAAATCTCTTAATATTATATATTAATTAATCACTTTAACATTAGTATATGACTATCCGAACTTTAAATTTTGTAAATTTGTGAAAACTTACTGAGACAGAACGTTTTTGATCGCTATGTGGCGATCTTCATCAGTGTTTTCTGCTTGGAAATGTCGGGTCAAGCATCATTTAATCCATCATCAGTTACCATATAAGAGATCACACAATCGTCATCAATCCCGTGATAGGTTCAATCTAACATCAGTCATTTACACTTGATTCTGTTTTATGCGATAAGTTTTAGCAATTCCAATCATTGAAGATAACTTAAGATGTTTTAAACAAGATAATAGAAACCATTAATTGGACATATAATGTTATAAATAATGGTTTTTCCTAAAATAAATCACTCATAACTAACTAGAAACATATACTACATAATGCTACATATACTAAATATATACTGCATATACTAAACAATACATTTTTTTCATACTCTTGAATATTTTGTTGATATATTTTATCAATGTTACAAATAAAAACCGTTTTCTAGTATATTTACTCATCTGTGTTCATTCGTAAAGTTTGTTTTTCACCACAAATCACTGTGACTGAAGCAGTGTGGTCCTTGCGCAACGTGTAGCCGCAATCATTGCAGCGGGTACAGGTGAATCGGTTTTTCCTTACAGGACAGTATTTACAGCGAACCTTCTCAAAGGCAGGTTTTACTTGACAAGTAGTTGATTCAATTCCAGTGATGTCTTTAATCTTCCGTTTCAAGGGTATTGATAGACTGTTGATCCCTTATATGTCTATATACTTTTTTGAGTATAAATTACTCCTAGATTCAACAAACCACAGAACACAGTTCAAAGTAAACAGTTGCATGAAGAAACAATGACTAGATGCAGTATTTCCTCTCTTTCCACATATACTTCATGACTGTCTTCTTCCAAATCAGATCTGTAGTCACAAGATGTTCACTGGAAGCATCAGATTGTTCTGATATGATGTTTTTGTAAATCACTGAAATATTCTTCATTACTCTCAACAAGCCACGACAAAATGTTCAAATGATTTATCATAATGTCCTATATTAAACCACCATACATAAGCTACCAGTAATATGATTACAATAAAATATAACAAAAAAGTCCAAATAATATAACCTTACAAAACACTATAAACACATAATCATTTTACACACGCTATAAATAACACATAAATGCACTCATAAAAAAAAGAAACGCAATCAAACTTTGCCAAACACCTTATATACATTAACCGTAACCACACAAACATAATATCAAACCTATAAATTCCTCACAATTATAACAAAATAATCAATGCCACACAACCGAAAAGTATGTATGTAATCATTTCAAGCTACACCAACCACACTTACTCAATACCCAATTAAATTATAACTTACATCATAACCCCCAAAATTCTATAACCAAAATTACCTTAATGTCCCTGTCCTGCTCCACCTTAACCTAAAACAACCAAGAGATCAGTGTTGGTCAAAGTTAACAATGGGATCTCTCGAAATGGCTATCCGCAATCATTTAAAAAGTTACTATATTACACTACTATAGGCAAGTGTAACATATCAATATATATATTGACGCGTTTTAATGTAAAATTAGTAGCTCAAGTGTAAATGAAATCAAATGATATCTACTATTATTATTACAATTCTTGCAAGAAAAAAAGCTTAAAAATAATGTAGTGTTAGAATGTAACTTTGAGAAAGGCAAAGGGATTAGTGTAATTTGTTGCATTGATTTTCATAGAGAAGGGAACGATGTAGCTAGGTTGTGGCAATGTGATTTGGACTGGGGGGAATTTCAAAGGACAGTTAGTTATATTTAACTTTGTGGGTTTTCAATTTGTGTATAGTTTTGGGTTCTTTCACTATAAATTGTTCTATGCCATTGTTGGTCATTGATGTTGTGTTGATTAAAATAATCCTAAATAACATTGCATATACCAATGGTGTAGTTGTTTGTAGTTGGTAATATATTTTTTGTTAGACTGTGCAGCAGTTTATTTCTAGAATAGTAAGATCACTACACAATTTCTTTGTAATTAATTTTGATTGGATTTTTTTGAACAATACTAAAATTTATAATTTACTGGCTATTTAGATGCTTTTTGTAAGAGGGAATTCATATATTTGCTAGGAAGGGGAGTTTTCACTTCAGTAATTGTTTTATGTTAGAAAATTATTTTTTTACAACAAAACCCAATCTAACCAGATTTTTGTTTATACATTTTAATATACCAGTAAAGTAATGTAGTAAAATGGTAAAATTCGACCTCATGGGAATACAGACTAGCAGCATCTACTAAGAGGAGAACTGTATCTACAGCACCTCAGCCTAACTTTACACCACTAACCATACATACACACACCTACACCTACATACACAGACACACACATACATACATGCATGCACACACATACACACATGCATGCACACACATACATACTCACACACACACACACATGCATGCACACACATACATACTCACATACACACACACTCACACTTACACACACCTACACCTACATGCACACACACACACACACACACACATATGCACACACAAACACACGCATGCACGCACACACATACACACACACTCAACACACATACCCATACACACGCATGCATGCACACACACACTCACACACACACACACACACCACACACACACACACACACAGACACACACATACATACACACACACACTCACACACATACATACATACACACACATACATACATACACACACACACGCAAATACACACACATGCTCATGCACACGCACACATTCACACACGCAACCCCCTCCCCCACACACAAAAGTATAAACACACACATCTATTACCAACACAATATTTTTTATATAGTAACATTTACTTCTCCACATAGAGATTTTTGACAGATTTGAACCGTTGTTTGATGTGAGTGCTAAACGAATCTGAGTTTGACAGACTCTGATCTTGGCTACTTCTGTAAGCAGGCTCTACTAAAATTTTTGTAACCTGTGCACAATATTACGAATGTTCGACTGAATTGTACTAAGTAGGAAAACTTTGAGCGCCAGAGCTCTGGGGGTTAGAAATGAATTTATGTGAGCCTCAGGTCTACCCGTTCCTATAGTCCCACTTGTAACACTTGGCATAATGCCTGGCTAAAACACATGTCAAGCTTGGCTGATTAAGAGGCTATGTCAAAATTCACCTGGCAAGCCCAATGCTAATGATAGCTGTAAAGACCAGATGGTGGGAATGAGATTGGATTTGCCTCTATCAAAATCGTTAGCTGCTACATATACAGAAGATATAGATTTATCGAAAATCTATTTCTTTTCAATTCACAAGACTATCATTGGATGTGCAGGACGTCCTGTCTCTACTATTACTAAATTGAAAAATATAAGACACTGCTTATTGCAACATATATTGAGAAACATTTGATGCCAGAAAAAATTGGCACCAACTTGAGCTAATTAAATAAATATCCAAGGATAGCATACGTAAACCACTCCTATATTAAAAAATGCCCAAGATTCTACCCCTGAACAATTTCATATGAAATCTGAGGATTCCAGGTCTAAGACGTGTCAGTATCACAGGTAAAACATCAAAGAGAATGTAATGCCTTTCTAAATTGAAAATATTTCCATTTATTGAAGCAGTGTATCAATTACATTTGGAGTCACATGGAGGATCTGTGTGTGAAGGTAACTGTGTGAGACGTGTCTCCAATGATCCCAAAGGATGTCTTCAAAAGACACATCTCCAGGGATCACAGAATTTCCATGTAAAGAAGTATTCAGATTTTAGATTGGACTTTGTTACAGAAGAATTAGCTAAAGGTGCCATAGACATTCTAGCATGTTACTGGTATCAATGTTGTTTCTTTAATCTTGAGTCCCTTACAAGAATTGGCATTCAAAACAGCTGTATATATAAATTTTACGTCATTTGTTGATTCCATCTTCGCGTGAGCTACTAGTAATCACTTACAACTTTTTTTTAAAAAAATGTTTTAACTTGCCTATAGTAGCACTTACTTTTTTTTTTTTAATTTAAAAAATTTTTTTTTTAATTTTAATTTTTATTTTTTTTTTAATTTATTTTTTTTTTTTTTTTTTTTTATTAATTTTTTTTTTCACAAAACACGACTACACAGACATAACATCTAACTTACAAATTCTTCATAAACAACACAGAAATAACCAACGCTACACAACCGAACAATACGAAATATATAGGCACTTCACTACACCCTACACACATACTCAATACACAATTACATTACAACTCACACACATGTTTTGACATCATAACTCCTAATACACACAAAATACACCCACACCACCAAAATATCCCACCCCCACCCTAACCTACGTAAACCTTGAGATCAGTTACGGTCTGAGTTGACAAAGGGACACATCTCCCGAAACGGCCGTCCTCAACAAAAAAAAAGTAAGTGCTACTATAGGCAAGTTAAAACATTTTTTTAAAAAAAGTTGTAAATAAATTACGTGTTTTGTTAATCACAAAAGGTTTTTATAAATAATTTTATTTTAATAAACCTTTATTAGTTAAGAATAATTACGACATTAGAAATTATTACAATAACTGTTTTTACATATACAACTGATATACTCTCAGAGTACATGGAGTGGAGAACTGTCCTAGTCTAAAGATCACCACACACTAACTTAACAAAGGCTTAGCAGGTGTACAATACAAAGTCTGAGTAAGCTTAAATGTACTATAAGTCGTCATTAAACTATCAAGATCTACATTATTTAGTTACATAACTTATATACATTTCTTTTTATATATTTCTTGTTATTGTTATATATTTATGTTTGTATTACTGTTAATTATTTATTGCTGCTTATTTCTTGTTATTGTTATGTATTTATTTATTTTAGTAATGGTAAATTAATTTGCTTGACACTTATCTTGATTGGCAATGATGACTGAAATTCCAATTTTTGTCCGGAAAAAAATAGTCTAATACTTTGATGAAGGAGTTTATTAATGAAGTGATAATATATTTATACTTATAATATACTTAATATAACTTTTAATAACTATTTATAGTTTGTATCACACATTTTTTATAACATCTTCTTTTAGAATTAATTTTCAAGTAATATGTAAACAAACAGAAAATTGGAGTTGATCAAGTTTTACTTGTAAAGGTATTGATTATTACAGTGAAAATGATTTTTGTTGTAGGAAGTTAGTTTGAATCCCTAGGTCTGAAAAATAGTGCTTTTTAATTGTTTTTAAAGGTGAGAAATTTTTTAACTACAGTAGAGTCTCAATAAGTGGGACTAACTGGAACCATGGCCAATCCAGTTTATTGAAATCCGGTATAGCCAGAGACTAAGAAAAAATTAAATGAAGACATAGTGCTTTTTTTTTCCTAACTTGGGAGCGGGTTTGAATTGCCCGAAGCACTGCTACCTTAAGGTATATTGTACTTACCTCCCTGATCTAGTCAAATAACCCCTTCCCTCTTACCAGGTTTAGGAGTTTCCTGACTAGAGTTTTACCTTCAGCATCCACCAAAGCCGTTCCATCACCAAAGAGGTTGAAGCGCCTCTCAGCAAGTACTTCACATCTGTAAATAATGTGTGTGGCAGTCTCCAGTTCCTGCCCGCATAATCTGCACACTGGTTCATCTTTGTAGATACCCATTTTATGCAAATGTTTCCTTAGTCCACAGTGTCCCGTGAGTAGACCTGTGACTATCCTCAATTCCTGCCTATACAGATAGATGAGACTCTTCTGCAGCCCCAAGGAAGGTTTCCTAAGGGTTAGCTTACTGTGTCTCATCCCTTCGGCCCTGATCCAGTGCTCACAGTGTCTTTCAGCCATCCTCCTTCGCACTGTCATCTTGACCATGGATTTGGAAATACCTACCGAAGGCTCCGGTCCAATCAGGGGAGTCGAAGACCCCTCCCTGGCCAGTGCATCTGCGGCTTCATTTCCAAGTATTCCCCTATGCCCTGGCACCCAACCTAACTTGATTTGATTGTGCCTTGCCAGAGCTTGTAGGTTAATTAGGCACTCCCTGACTATGGCCGAGGTGACCACGTGTCCATTTAGTGCCTTAATTGCTGCCTGACTGTCGGAGAAAATAGCAATCCGAGTCCCGTGTGTTTCCCTTCTCGCTATCTCTCCCAGACAGGCATTTATAGCATATACTTCAGCCTGAAAGACAGAGGTATGCCTCCCCAAGGAAAAAACTAGTTCTACCCTTGGGTTTTTACAATACACCCCCGCTCCAGGGCCGAAGTCCATCTTGGAGCCATCTGTGTACCAGATCTGAGCTCCCGATGTTAATGTCCCTGACCATTCCATCATAGTTTGGTGGACCTGGTCAGGTGCAAACATTCGAGTAATGTGGTTGCTGCCCATTTCCAAGACGGGTTCTTTGACCACGCACTTGATACTCATATGTCCCGAGACATCTGGGAGGTTAGCCCAGTTGCTCGAGTTGCGCAATCTCCATGCCGCCAGCCTCGCCTCTCCCCTAAGGACAAGCTCAAGGAGAGGGAGGTTAAGCATTACTTCCATTGCTGCACCTGGTGTAGTTGACATCGCGCCCAGTGTGCACAGACAGGCCAATCTCTGGATAGAGCTCAGTTTAGCTCTTGTCTGTGCCTGGTTGGCCTTTGTCCACCACACCAGAGCTCCATAGGTAATCATAGGTCTTATCACCCTCAGATACATCCAGTGCATCATTGATGGCTTCAGTCCCCATTTCGTACCCACCATTCTTCTCACAGTCATCAGTGCCCTTTTGGCCCTGTTAACTGTCCTCTCAAGATATGGGTTCCAGGTGAGTTTCCTGTCCTGAGTAACTCCCAGGTACTTCACCTCCCCCACAAACTCAAGGTATTCACCAAACAAGCGGGGCATCCTGGTCGTCAGATCTTTTCGCTGTCTGGTGAAGTTAATGAGAGCAGTCTTTTTTGGATTTACCCTAAGGTTCTCCTTTTTACACCACTCTTCAATCAGTCGTAGAGGATTTCTGATTACCTCAAGGACTGTATCAGGGAATCTGCCCAGGATCAGAACAACTATGTCGTCCGCATATCCTAGACAGAAGTACCCGTGTTCATTCAGGAGTTCAATAAGGTTGTCAACCACTAGGCACCACAACAGAGGAGAGAGAACCCCCCCCCCCCCCCCGTGCACAGCTCAGACTTGTCTCCGCCCTTCTGACCTCCCCTGCCACCTCTACAGAAATGCTTCTGTTTGTTAACATGGAACTTATCCAACCACAAGTGGTTGCATCCACTCCATGACGTCTTGCACCACTTACCATCGTCTCCACTGAGGTGTTATTGAAAGCCCCTTCAATGTCGAGGAAGGCACCTATGGCACAACCTTTCTTGGCGATCATTTGCTCAATCCTACCAACCACTTGATGGAGAGCTCCCTTGCAGGATTTCCCCGGCTGATAAGCATACTGGTTCCAATGCAGTGGTTTTATGGCCAAAGCACCCCCCCCCCCTAATATGCCTATCAACCAGTTTTTCAAGTCCCTTAAGAACAAAGGACATGAGTGTAATAGGTCTGTATCCTTTCCCTTCCGATTGGCTACCGGTGGGCTTAGGTATAAAGACCACCTTACTAGATTTCCAGGCTGCCGGCACATGCCCTAGAGCAATGCTTAGCCTGTATAATTTAGTAAGTACCAGCACCAGCATATCCATTCCCTGCTGCAGCAGCACAGGATAGATCCCATCTGGACCTGGAGATTTGTAGGGTTTAAATGTGCCAATAGCCCATCTTACCCTTTGTGGAGTTACTATCCTCCTTGCCACTTCCCAGTCCTCCCTCTTACCACGTCTTGTGGAGAGTTTGACAACTGGTTCAGTGTCTGCTCCCCCAAGTTTCCTCAGAGTACTGGAAGGGAAATGTGTTCTGATTAATTCTTCCACAGTTTCCCCTGCAGTTTTTGTTATATTTCCCAGTGGGGTTCTTAGCATCCCCACCGGGTTAACTGGGTCCTTAGATAGCACTTTATGCAGTCGTGCCCCTTCCCTTTGTCAATCTCTTGACAAAACTCCTTCCAGGACTTCCTGCGTGCTTCTCTAATTTCCCTGTTGTATTCGGTTAGTGTTTTCCTATACTGGTCCCACTCCCCGTTCTTTTTTGCTCTATTAAAGAGTCTCCTGGTGGTCTTCCGAAGTTTGGCTAGCTTCTTGTTCCACCATGACGGATCCCCTACTTTTCTCCCCTCACTGAGAGGACAGTTATCAGTAAAGGATTCTACTATAGCCTCGCCAACCAATGCGGCAGAGTCTTCTAGCTCTCTCCTCCCACCATACTCCAATCCAGCCTCCTCAATCCGAACTCCCAGGTCCCTCCTGTAGGAGTCCCAGTCTGTTCTTCTTGGATCCCTGGTTGGCCGAAGCATGGCTGGATTTAGAGAGATATCATACCTAACATGTCTGTGGTCAGAAGAAGATGGTTCATCCGACACATGCCAGTTTAGTACATACCTAGCCGTCTGGTTCGATGCCACCGTAATGTCCAGGACCTCCTGTCTGGCCCTAGTGACAAACGTCGGCTCTTCCCCCTGATTTAAGAGTAGTAAATTCTTAGAGCTAAGATAAGCTAAAAGTTCCTCACCTCTAGTGTTGGTACCTGTACTTCCCCACGAAGTGTGATGGGAGTTAGCATCCATCCCCACCAGCAGCTCCTCATCCACAGCCCCGCAGTGCTTGACCAGCCTCCTCAGCTCTTGTGTTGGTAGAGCCCTCGCGTAGTCAACGGGGAGATATGCCGTGGCAAGGTTCAGCCTCTTCATCCTCCCCTCCGCCCGCAGCTCCACCGTCACTGCTATTAAGTCCCTGCAGCAGAAGTCCGTTAGTACAAAAGCACTCAACCCCCTCCTAACCAGGATACACGTCCTGGGAACACCGGAGTCCTTATCGTACAACAATTTACCTCCAGATGTCGCCAGCCCGCATATTCGTCCTCCAGAAATCCATGGCTCCTGGATGAGAACCAAGTCCACCTCTCCCCTGTCCAGCATCCTACACACGACAGCACTCGCCGCCCTGCTATGCTGTAGGTTCACTTGGAGGATCTTGATCATTGTTCTGCTTAATTTGCAGTCGCCTGGGTCCGCAGAGCAGCCCCAGGACTAGACAGCGTGCTCAACTCTACAGCCACTTCACCGGTTTCTGCAGTCGGCAGCTTGACAGCTGCCCCCGCACCTCCAGTGATGGTTGCCGTTGACACATCTGCTACAGACTCACGGTTTGCCGTCTCATTGGCTCCCGCTGTCTGTGCAGTCTCGAAATCAATTCTTTTACTTACTTGGTCCATTAACGTCCCACGAGTATGGGGGAAATAACGGTCGACCAGAGCAGAGCCCCCACTGCCCTGGCAAGACAACATACAATGAGGTTTTGTCTGGTTCCTCAAGGGGATCGTGTGCAACTGCATTTTATACCCTGCAGCCATTCATCCTTCGGCATGATGCCTTCCACCTTGGACTGGGTATTCAGTCACTGACCTTGAAGCACACCCCAAGTTCAGGACATTATTAACTGTTGCTCATGGAGTGAACAGCCTGCTTTACTCTCTTTTTTACAACTGTGTCGTTAGGGTAGTTTCCCGCCTATACTTCACTGTCGCATTGCCCTTGGTTCACCTGGGAGGTGAGAGTAGCATTGTGAGGACTTAATTCCCAACTACCCCAGTCTCCCCAGTCAGAGCAGCTATTTCTACCACCCCCAACCGGTTGACTGACGAGGAGGGATAATTCCTCACCTTTGAACCATAGCCTTGGTCCAGGCCTGCATATTCAGAAACCTTCCGGAATCCTTATTCACAGGTAACCTACATTTCTGTAGGCCGTCCCACTATCTGCCACCTGTGGACCCGCCCGGTTACTCAGGCCAGCTTGCCGGGAAGACATAGTGCTTACAGGAAAACTTTTATATTTATCATACAAAGAGTATTTTTTACATTATATGTACAGTATTTGTGTTGTATATACAGATATACTGAACTACAATTCATTTTTTGAAAAACAAGTCTATCAATTTTCTACTGTACTTATTTGATTTGATTTTTGTTATTTTTTATTTATTGTACTTCAAAATCATTCTGTGTTATTAGGAGATCCGAGTTAAAAAAATTAAAAAGATTCATCAAACAGCACCGACAGCAAAATCAACAAATTTTAAATATACTTGCATACACTTTCTTCTATTAATGTTAAATACTCCACAGTTTTTACATTTACCTTTTATTGTTTTGTCATCAGAACTTCTGCGTTTTCTAGTAAATGGAAATTGTATTCTTATTTAATTGAAATTTGTGATAGTGTTTTCACCCTCAACTTATTTGGCCTGTTTTTGACTAACATCATACATCTCTGTGATAATTATTACTGGGGTAATATTACCGATGAATGTTTCATAGTTTTCAATTAACCTTATTTGAAAAAAAATATGGTAGTAAGAAAAATATTTATTTTTATGTAAAATGTACCAAGAATTGTAAAATATAACTTTCTTCATTCTGAAGGTACTTTTCCAGCTCTACTTTTAACGTAATTGCCATTAAAGATAATACTATAAAAACACTGGTTATATACTATTGTTGTTTATACTAACAGGGGCAGATCTGATTTTAAAAGTTTTGGAATAAATAGTTACAGAAATTCTAAAATATAACATATTTTATCTAAGAACCACTAAGATTAAAATATTAATAACAATATTTTGTATATACATAGCTTTTATGGTTACTTTGTGATATGGGGTAGGTACTTCCTATTACTGAAGTAAACTGTCTTTTTTGTTGAGAAAATTTTCATCTTGAGCCCCTTCTCAAGAGAATCACTGATCCGCCCCTGGTAACATCATAAATAGAAGTTGAAACAATTAGCAACAAAAATAACACAAAACATTCTATTAAGAATTAATCATATCACATCAACATCCTTGAATGACTCAACTAACATTCTACATCTGTAAAATGTAATTGAAAGGTACAAGAATTTTGAAGGTGAAGGCCGTCCATTGTTGGTGAGGGCAGAAATGGGAGTGATTTGAAAATTCATATATGTTCCACAGATATATGATGTCAGTGAAGAGTTAATTGTTCAGAACTTTTTATCCAGTTTTAAAAAGCAATTATTTTTATTTTTTCAATAGGTTTGATTCAACTATTATTGTTCAGTGGTGAAAACATTTTACCATAAAGGTCCATCATCATGGATGACAAAATGCCAGTATCAACCTAGTCACTTCCTGTTTACAAAAGTGTAAGTAGAATATTTATAAAAAGTTATTTTTAGAGCAATCTTATGTAGCCAAAATGATCTGAATTATTTTATTTGTTAATACTAAAATTAAAGAATACCAAATTTTGTTATAGTCATATTCTTTATTTAAAAATTGAAAAATATTTAATTTTGAATACTGTATAAACTATTTTGGAAAAAATGGAATTTATTTATGATTTTCCTATAAAAATTCTTATGATATATATTTTTTTTAATTGCTACATCAATGCTGAGTAACGATATTAGAAATTGTCATGCCAGAAAATTAAGAGTTTATTACATTATTTACTTATCTTATTAATGAATATATTTGATAGTAGTAGTTTATAAGCAAGCAATTTTTTTCAATTACTATTTTCTCCTTGTTAAATAAAACGAATGTAAGTTGTGATATTTTTTTTTCAATTAAAAATGACTTTAACTCTTTGGTCTTGAATGTTACAAGTCATATAATATTAAGAATCAGGTATAAAAAGTTAGTTATAGAAAGTTTTAAAATTTGATGAATGAAAACCGAGGTAAAATTTGACAATTTTACAATTTGACAAAATTGAAATTGTTAACTTATACTTGGAGGAAATGTTTTCGTCTTACGACTTCTTCAGCCTCATCATGAAGTCGTAAGACAAAAATGTTTCCTCCAAGTCTAAGTTATCAATTTAACAAGGTATAGTTAACAGAATGTCTCGTTCCAAGTAATTTCAAAATGTAGTAAGTGATTAGCAACCAGCTCGTCTTGAACAACAAAGACAAGATTTTGAAATATAAATATGTATATACATTGCCAGAATAACAATATTAAGTAGCAAAATAGATAGCGAATTTCCTTGCAATTTTCAATTTTCCTTTCGATGCATGGTGTTGGGCTATTATTTTTGTTTGTTGCTACTTATACACTTTTTTATTGCTTGCATTGTGTTGCCATTTTCTTTTCGCTTTCCTTTCGCATTGCATGCTTGTAAAGCAAGGTTCAATACCATTAATCCAGTTTGTTTGTTTAATTCTTTTCATTCATTTTTAATCCTAGATCATTATTTATCATATTGTGTGGTAACCATGGCAACAATACAAGGTTGCATAATAGAGGTTTTGATGACAACCAGATGGGGGCAAAAAAAGTTCGTACACATCTTTGAGAAGTGTATTTCTAGCTATGGGAAAGTTGGCTCTTTGCCAAAGCGGTAGACTTCGAACATGAAGATACTGAGTTTGAATCCGATCTAAACCCCCTAAATTTTTATAATTTAATTATTTAATAAATATTTGTTGATTCTTTCTTCACGTGAGTTACTAGTTTCCACTAAAACACTTGTATATATTTCACAAACGTGCCTATAATATTTAATAAATATTTGAGAAAACTGTATTAACATCAATAGGTTAAACGAAATGTATTTGAACTTGTTGGATAAATAAAAACATATTAATAACAAAAAATAACATAATTATATATATATATATATATAAGTAGAGAAGTAGAGGGGCTTTCAATTCTATATACTACCGAAAATCCATAAAAATATCGTACCTCCACCTGGTAGGCCAATAATCGCTGGTTTTAATTCGGTCACGGAAAGAATCTCAGCTTTTCTGGATTCAATAGACCAAGATGCAAGACATGTCCAATACACATCCCAACAAATAGTTTCCATAGCCTAGCAACCAATGTGGACTTCAAGATTCAGGGTCATCATACTTGTACATCCAGTAATGTAATATACCAGTTACAATGTAAATTTTGCCCGGCACAGTACATAGGCCTTACCACGGATAGTCTGAGCATCAGAATGAATGGCCACAGACATGACGTTGGAACCATGAACATAGACAGGCCAACCGCTCAACACGCTGCTAGTCACAACATCATCTCTTTCAATGATTGCTATACCACCAAAATAATTAAAGCCCTCCCCCCTGATTGCAACTCTTCAGAATTAAGAAGATGGGAGTTATCATACCAGTGGTATACCAAATCTAGAGAGCCTCCTAACCTCAACATCAGATAAAACTCCTTTTAACTTCCCCCTAACTTCTACCATTTTTAACAGCTCCATTACCTTCCTTCTGACAGACTTTTAATATCTAGTTTCAAGTAACCAATCTTTACACGATTCACATATAACAATTTCTACACATATCACATATAGCTCTATATCATAAACTATAAATCTGTGAATCTGTGACATTTGGATGTTTATACACATCTGTGGTTCACTTCAATCTTTTGTTTTGTTTTCTCTTTCTTGACTGAAGAAGATCATGTTGATCGAAATATTTCGAATAAAAGTGTATTAAGTGTTTTATATGTGCTTATTTCCATGAGATTGCAGTTTTGGACTATTACCTTTAGGTAAGTCTGTCAGTCTCCTATCAAGTCCAAAAAATTCCTAAATAAGCTTTAAGCTCTACTAGAACTAACCTAAAAATATTTAACCTATATATATATATTGTAATATTTGGTAATTTCCTTTTATAAATGTTAATAAAATTTATAAGTTAAAACAAATAACGATTCAATGCTGCTTTTGTTACAATAAATTTTTAATATCTTAATATGACATTCCTTATTTTCTTTTACAAAGTCACTTACTAATTACAAAGTCTTATTTCATCCACAAAGAATTACAAAAAATTAAGCTTTATTAGCCTAAGTCTAAAATTTGTTTATGGCAGCAAGAAGTTTAGTTATAAATTTTAATATTAATTGAATTTGATTTAATTACTTCAATTTGAGCTTGAGCTCTCTTTATCTCGGGTTAATAGGTGGGTTTTCTAAATTTTGAATAATAAAATTTGAGTTGGCACTTTCAAAAAAATATCTAAGTTACAATTCTTACTAGCTAAAATTTTTATAAGTTATTTGGTTTCTAATTAAATAATTTCCTGAATAATGTCTTCTTAATCGATCAGTTCAATGATTTGGCTTAATGTTATTCTGTAATTATGATTTGAATACGATACTGCACTTTCCGCACCAGTTAAAAAAATAAAATTTCTACAGCCAATTCCGAACATGTCTTCCTCGTTCAAATGCTCTGTTCCAACTCCCACTGACGCTACCTTTTTTAGCAATAAAATGGCCAAGTCGTGAATTTCCGCTATTTTCTCGTTTATTCCTTGTAAGTAACAGCTTTACGGATGTCATGTTCACCGCCTTTGATACACTTCTTCTTCTTAACAACTGCACTTAAATTTCTTTGCAAAACAATTGCATTTAAATCTTATTTCCCAAACTGTTTTAGATTATATATCCACGAGAAATATTTAAAACGAATATCTTTTGCCGGTCATGCGCACGCAACTCTACAAATCCGTTCCCCATCTTGTTTACTACAGAACATTCACTAGCTTGCTGTTTGAAAGTTTTAAGTGTATTTATATCGTTCTATTGTTCTATTTAAATTGTTATCTATCAATTACTTCTAATACATTTTCTTATAAATAGTGATTTGTGTGTTTTTTTTTCTTTTTATATAAAATCTTGTGATTAGATCTAAAATGTGGCCGTGTGCATTTTCTACACAAGTGAAATTAGGTTATGTTTACATTTCGTTCCTGGTATATTTTAGTAATTTTTTACATACTGAATTTATTTATATATATTTATCTTATTTTGTAAGTGCCTTTTATATATATACTACTTCAAAATGTTACAATATATATATATATATATATATATATATATATATACATATATATATAATATATAATTATATATTTATATATATATAATATAATATATAATTATATATTTATATATATATAATTATATATATATATATATATATATATATATATATATATATATATATATATATATATATATATATATATATATATATATTATAACATAATTTCCTAAAAACGCTATACAACGGGGTTTATATTATTAAATATTTTATTTAAATTAAGATATTTTATTTCTAGTTAAAACACAAACTCCTGAATAATTTAAAATTCTTTATTATAATTATTTTATTTTAACAGTTAACAGAACAATTTTATTTTAACAGTTAAACAATAAACACAAAACAAAAATTTATAACTTAACAAGTTTTAACAAACTCGGTTTAACTCTTATTTCTTTTGATTTTATAGTTACACAATTACAATACCCTTGGCTAATTTTACGATCTCTTACAATCTCGGGGTTTATAGCATGGGCTATATTTTTACTTCTTTTGTTAATTAAATAAATTTTGAAAAACAATATTAAATTTTGAAATTAGTTTTAATAAATATTTTCCTGATAAAAAAACTTTAATTTGGAATAAGCAAAAAAAGCGAAACTATTTGAACTGGATTATGATCTTATTACTATTAATCACAAGATATTCTAATGTACAATTTTAAACTTCCCTATTATCCTAAGAGTCCACTAAAGTTTATTTTTTTATATAGCGCTAGGTACTTAACTTATCAAATAACGGCGAACGGCTGCTTGCTCACACGTAGAATTCCGTTGTCTTTAAATTTCACTTTTTTCACACTTAAATTCGTTTTAGTTCCTTCAAAATATATTATCACTGTACTTTGTCTTTACATTTTCTTATTCCTGTTTAATCTGGCCAAGTTTCCTCACAAAACTGTATAATTTTGACGAATTCCTTTCAAATTGAATTTTGACTTCTAAGAAAGGTCTGCTTCCTCGGCGTCCCCACGCCAGCCTCTAACTCCGCGTCCTTAGATTTTAAACAATTGTTTGTTTTTTTAATATGGCGGCTTCTCCTTCTTAAAAAAAAAATCATATGCTCTAATTGAACGAAGTTCCGTTCCTTCCCACTAGAGTCGACTGCAACTTGACCTATTTCTTTACTTTCACATCTGTTAATGTCAACGAACTATTTTCACCAGTTTTAATTTTGTTAACATACTGTTTCAATTTTCCGATCCTTAACCAACCTTCCAGTGTTTATTTAATTACTATTATTAGTGTGTGAAGTGTCTTTGTGTTTTACTTTTGTAATATTTCGAAATGTGTGTGTTTTGACTGGACTTCATAGAAACATAACCTTTCTAATCTCATTGTTTACAATCGTATTTCACTTTCTCCTTCAAGTAATTACTTATGCCCTATGTTACTAATATTTACAATTTTGTTTACACATAACTATTATTAGATTATCTTGTTTTAAATTTTATTTGATACACCAAATTTCTTTATGTATTTACAGTTCAAATATCTTATTTATATGTTACAACCGTTTTATAACCTTTCTAGGCTTTTACCTAAATTTCGTTTCAATTTAATCTAACCAATCTTTTAATGAATTTCTTTTTTTAAATTTTGTGTGAGTTATTTCTAATATATTCTTCCAA
Organism: Prosapia bicincta; assembly: GCA_036971475.1. NCBI lineage: Eukaryota > Metazoa > Arthropoda > Insecta > Hemiptera > Cercopidae > Prosapia > Prosapia bicincta. The sequence goes on from JBAIZL010000003.1 coordinate 136,525,597, forward strand.
TTCTTAAATAATATTATATAGCCCATTCTATAAATGTTACAATGTCCCCTAATTTAATTTAAATAAAAAAAATATTCCTAATATCTACATTACACATTCTTTACATTCTACAAGCTTGTTTAAATATACATATTTTTTTTTTTTAAATTAAATTTAAATTAACATTTATTTACTAATTGTACATTTTATTTAATAACTAATTGAACACCTTTTTTATTGAGTAAGTACCTCAACACTTTGGCTAACTTACTGTCCATTGTCTTTACTACTTTCATAACTGTCCACTTAAAAGTCATTTATACCTTCATCTGTCCACTTTCGTCCATTTATACTTAATTCTACGACACAATTTTATCTTAATTCTTTAACAATCAAATACTGAGCTGAAAACTTCAAGCTACATATTTCTTAACTTATCTTCTAACAATACAATATACTTATAACTAACATTCAATCAACAATTCTTTAACAATTCTAACATATCGTAACAATAAATCATGTTCTGGTATTTACAATTCCTTCCATAATTATATTTTTTTTTTCATTTATTACAATTGGAATCCTTCCAATCATAAGTCTGATTCAATATTTATTTAACATATATTCTCTGATACCGTGTCTTTAAATCCCATCCTATCCGAGTCATAGTATGTCTAGATTTGGTCAAATTGGTTATAACATTTCTCTTTCCCTTATTTCTGTTTATTCCTTGTTTATTATTTATCTCATATTTATTTTGCTTTTAGCTTCATCTAACTCTCCGTTCTAAGTTAGTATTTTATCTCCCCTTCCAATCTCACATCCAGTTCAATTATTTTCTTATATCATTTCAGTTTATTTTGTATGAAGTTTAACATCTAATATTTTTAAAGGTTGCAATCCCATATCCTCTATTTGATCATATCTATAGCTCCTTCGATTACACTGTCCCTATATCAACGAATATAAATTTTGTTTTAATACTTATATATATCAACGCAGATTCTCCCTTACAATACGATAAAGTTTAAATACACAATTACCATATTTTTATTACAACGATGCTTTAATATTTATTATCATAGATTCATATTTCTTTTATAATATATAATATATACGACGAAGTTAAATTATTTATCAACGCAGATTCTCCCTTACAATACGACGAAGTTTAAATACACAATTACCATATTTTTATTACAACGATGCTTCAATATTTATTAACATAGATTCATATTTATCTTTATTCATTACTCGACGAAGTTTCTAATAAATTATCGTAGATATAGTTACCATCCCTTAAAACTTATCTCCTACTAACGTTTTCTTATACACATAATCACCTAGAGTTTATTCATATTGCTTCCTTCACCTATATTTAATATCTCCCTTCCTATTTTATTATTATTTTCCTTTTCCAGTTCTCCTGGATACATGTCATATTACTGCCTGTGTCTATTAATGCCTGTAAACTTGTTTCCTCTATTTAATTTCTATTCCTGGGTTTCTGATTGTCTTAGTTTTCCGACTGAATGTGGGCACCATGCTCTTTTCTTGTCCCCACGCCTGTCCTTGCCTTCACACCGTTTACATCTCCATTGTATCTTTCATCTGCTTCATAGTTTCCATTTTCTCTGTTATTCTCATATTTAAATTCCATCTTCCCTTTTCCAAACTCGAGTTGTGCCTCCACATTCATTAACATATCCGTACCTCTGATAAATTTTCTCAATAAGCCTTGTACCACTAAGCATTGAGACGGATATTTAACTCCTCCTATTTCTCCTATTACCATTTTCATTTTATTAAGCTTTTCAATCTTCTTATTTGTTGTGGTTTGAATTGTTAAATTTTTTATTTGCCATATTTCTAATTTTCCTAGTTTATTTCTATCTCCTAACCTTCCCTGCTCTCCTAATATTTTCTCCCTTACATCTTCGACTTTCCTAAAACTCTCATCTGTTATCTTTCTTTCTCCTATCACCTTTAATTTCAACTCTCCTAACTCTTCTGTGTTTTTCTTAGTTATATTTTCTACTTTCTCTATCTCTTTTTTATTAATTTCTGTCACATCAGCTATTATTTCTTTTGTTTCCTCAAAATTCTCCTTAATCTTCTCCTCTAAGTCTCTTCTCATAACTCCTATTACAGCATTATTCTCTGTTCTCAACTGTTCCCTCATATCCTCTATCATTCTCCTATTTTCTTCCTTTAGGCTTTCGAATTTCTTATCCATTTCCAACCTACTTGAGGCAAATCCTCTGTTCATCTCTTCTTTCATCTCCTTATTTTCCTCCTTTATTTCCTCACTATTTTATTTAATTTCCTTATTTCTTCATTACTCTGTTCAAATTTTCTATTCATTTCTTTTTTTATTTCCTCCTTACTCTCTTCAAATTTTCTATTCATTTCCTCTCTCCCTGTATTTATGTTTACACTCATTTCCATTAAAGTCCTCATTATATTCCTTAAATCAACACCCTCATTATTTCCCTTTTTCTGTTGGGTTTGCATAGGTGGTAGTCCCCTAGCTTCCTCTACCTCAATGTTTCCTATTGGCATATCTGTGCCTTCCATTTCTTTCATTTCCAAACTTGTCCCTTTTTCCTGGTCCCCTACAACTACCAGCTCGCCTATAATATTTTCTTCTTTTTTTTATCTGTAAGTAACTTATTATACAAACATAAACAATTTTTATATATACTATAAACCTAGCCTTGATTCTATTCAACTCAGTGTTTGATTTTACAAAATTTTTTCTAAATCTATTTCCAGTTCAAATGTTTTTCATATAAAAAGTTCTAAATTAATTTTGTTTCAAAATCTCTCTAAATAAATTTTATCTCTTATTATATCGAGCTCCCACGTTGTTGCGCCAATTATAACATAATTTCCTAAAAACGCTATACAACGGAGTTTATATTATTAAATATTTTATTTAAATTAAGATATTTTATTTCTAGTTAAAACACAAACTCCTGAATAATTTAAAATTCTTTATTATAATTATTTTATTTCAACAGTTAACAGAACAATTTTATTTTAACAGTTAAACAATAAACACAAAACAAAAATTTATAACTTAACAAGTTTTAACAAACTCTGTTTAACTCTTATTTCTTTTGATTTTATAGTTACACAATTACAATACCCTTGGCTAATTTTACGATCTCTTACAATCTCGGGGTTTATAGCATGGGCTATATTTTTACTTCTTTTGTTAATTAAATAAATTTTGAAAAACAATATTAAATTTTGAAATTAGTTTTAATAAATATTTTCCTGATGAAAAAACTTTAATTTGGAATAAGCAAAAAAAAGCGAAACTATTTGAACTGGATTATGATCTTATTACTATTAATCACAAGATATTCTAATGTACAATTTTAAACTTCCCTATTATCCTAAGAGTCCACTAAAGTTTATTTTTTTATATAGCGCTAGGTACTTAACTTATCAAATAACGGCGAATGGCTGCTTGCTCACACGTAGAATTCCGTTGTCTTTAAATTTCACTTTTTTCACACTTAAATTCGTTTTAGTTCCTTCAAAATATATTATCACTGTACTTTGTCTTTACATTTTCTTATTCCTGTTTAATCTGGCCAAGTTTCCTCACAAAACTGTATAATTTTGACGAATTCCTTTCAAATTGAATTTTGACTTCTAAGAAAGGTCTGCTTCCTCGGCGTCCCCACGCCAGCCTCTAACTCCGCGTCCTTAGATTTTAAACAATTGTTTGTTTTTTTAATATGGCGGCTTCTCCTTCTTAAAAAAAAATCATATGCTCTAATTGAACGAAGTTCCGTTCCTTCCCACTAGAGTCGACTGCAACTTGACCTATTTCTTTACTTTCACATCTGTTAATGTCAACGAACTATTTTCACCAGTTTTAATTTTGTTAACATACTGTTTCAATTTTCCGATCCTTAACCAACCTTCCAGTGTTTATTTAATTACTATTATTAGTGTGTGAAGTGTCTTTGTGTTTTACTTTTGTAATATTTCGAAATGTGTGTGTTTTGACTGGAATTCATAGAAACATAACCTTTCTAATCTCATTGTTTACAATCGTATTTCACTTTCTCCTTCAAGTAATTACTTATGCCCTATGTTACTAATATTTACAATTTTGTTTACACATAACTATTATTAGATTATCTTGTTTTAAATTTTATTTGATACACCAAATTTCTTTATGTATTTACAGTTCAAATATCTTATTTATATGTTACAACCGTTTTATAACCTTTCTAGGCTTTTACCTAAATTTCGTTTCAATTTAATCTAACCAATCTTTTAATGAATTTCTTTTTTTAAATTTTGTGTGAGTTATTTCTAATATATTCTTCCAATTCTTAAATAATATTATATAGCCCATTCTATAAATGTTACAATATATATATATATATATATATATATATATATATATATATATATATATATATATATATATATTTAATAAATTTAAAATATTTCAAAAACAAGAATACTTTTAATGAATATATTTATTCAAAGCTTTTCGCCGATAAAATAGTATCAGCATCTTCAGGAAAATAATTATCTAATAAAATACTTTTACAAAATTGTTGTATACATTGTATATATATATATATATATATATATATATATATATATATATATATATATATATATATATATATATATACAGTTCATAACAATAAAAAAAGTAATTAGTTTTGCTATTAATCTATGAGAGGAAGTTATATTTAACCCTCGTGTCCCAATGTGTTGTCAAACAGAGATCAACATTTCACTTCTTTCACACACACACACACACACCAATAGAAACCTTATCAATCCCTCTCCAACAGTAGTTAAATTGATCTTATGATGAGAGCATAATTGGATTGTGAGCATTTTGTTAAGTGTTTGTAGTCCATAGATTGTATCGCCTCAGAGATGAAGTTTAGAGATTAGCTTCGTGTTTACAATACATAAGCTGCTCAGGGTTTTTGTCTCACAAAAATAATCTTTAACCTTTTTATATTATTTAAGTAATTTTGTAAAAATAGGAATTTTGTCACGAGGATTCTAAATGTATTAGGGATGATAATCATTATGGTAATGAAGTCATACGTAATATATTCTCAAAATAAAACTTTAAAAGAAGATAACACGCTTTTTACGTGCAACTTCGCTAGGAATTATATAAGAATCTCATGAAACCCTTGTTAGAGTGGCACCCGAATATCAATTTTTTGCTCACCTTTGGGAAGGTCAGAAGCAAAGTTGAAGAAACATTACATCGCAAAGTTCAAGGTGTTAAACAAGAAGCTTAGGGGCAAATCATATGTAGATTTATACATGTAACAATTGGCAAATGATGAAGTCTTACTGTAAACACTGATAATAGCAATGTGTAGTGAACATCAACCATAATGTTGCTTTGAGTGTTTCAGGAAAGAGTGAAATTAAGGAAAACAATGCGTTTACTTTCTCTTTATGTGTTAACATTATTGTTTGTGTTATTTAAATATTTTTAAAATTAAAACTATCCTATAGAGAAAGCATTAGGAAATCTTACATTTTTAGAGCATTTGAACTTTAAAGTTAAATAAGCCCAGTTACAAACATATAACTTTGTAATTGTTAATAACATTAACAGGTATAAGCTATTTAATTCAAATAGTGACTGTGAAATCGTCATGAAAACTCACAAATGTTTATGAGTACAATTTTAATAATTAAGTTACACTTAACTTGTACAAAAGTTTTCTTTCTATGAGAGAAATTTATAGACAGTTTCAAAATTATGTAAAGATATTTTAAACAGATAATATAAAGCAATTAATTTTTCTTTTGCTTTAGCGTTTCATAGAGACATAGAATTTTCTAGAATGATTAGGAATTTTCAAAAACTTAATAATAGATGGATAATTGTTAACAATAATATAAATCAAACAAAAAAATAAGTTATTACAGATAAAACGATGAGATTGTAACTAAAACCACTTGTAAATATGTTACCATTGTCTGTAGTAACACTTACTTTTATAATTGTTGAGGATAGCCGTTGCTGGAAATTATTTCCATTGTCAACTCAGATTGTAACTCTGAATTACGGTCTGAGTTGACAGAGACACTTCCCAAAACGGCCGTTCTTAACAATTATAAAAGAAATTGTTATTACAGGTAACTGCAACATATTTACAAGTGTGTTTAGTTAAAAAGTAGTAGCTCATGTGAGGATGGAATCAATTAATATGAATAAAATTGTTTATTAGTTTGAAATTTAAGTTCTAATTGAAAAAATTAATTACAAAATTGTTAAAACTCAATATACTACAAAAATACAAGTATAATAGAACATAAATTAAAAATGAACTTGATCAAAATTATGTACTGCACTTTTGTCCAGCATTTATAAGAAAAAAAAACACATTTATGGAATTTAAACCAAAACATTTTTTTCATCTAAAAAACTGCTCCCTCATAAAAAATTAATGTAATTCCAATGAGAAAAGCTTATACTTGTGATGCATTGCTTTTATATTTAACTTTAGATGGGTGTGTAAATAATTCTAACCTTTCTTCTTAACTCTTCATTATATATTTAAGTATCTTTATTTCTAATAATATATCAAGTTGATTTTATTTATGACTGCTGTTACAAAAACTTTACTTAGCTGTTTGTGACTTATTATTTTTGTTACAGATTTTCAAATGAACACCATCATACTTTAGATGAAAAGCCACATACAGAAAGCCACTCCAAGCAATTTTGTTAAAGAAGAAAGTCATAAAACATATAGCTATGTAGACTCAAAGAATATTGGAATAATACAATTTTTAGATAACATTAAGAAGAAGATTTCTTGCAAAGATAATACCATGAAGACTGAAATGGATAAATCTGAAACAAAAATAGTTAAAGTAGAAAAATATTTTGAAATTAAAGAACAAGACTTTGAAGATATGAGTAAAATAAAATTGAAACCTTTATATGTAAATGAAATTGGGTAAACTCTCGTATTTTCCTAAGGTATGGGTTAGGTATTTAGATGACATTTTTGCAATTTTTAATCTTAAAGAATGTGATAGTAACGATTTCTTATCAGAGATCAACAAACACCATAGAAACATTAAATTTACTTATGAATTGGAGAAGAATAATAGTTTATCGTTTCTTGATATTTTATGCATACGGAACAATAATGAAATAGAGTTTGATATATATTGTAAAAATAAGAATAATAAGTATATCCCAGCAGATTCGAACCATTGTATGTCACACAAACTTGCAGTATTTAATAGTATGATTATTAGATTAATTGAAACACCTTTGAATAAAAATAGATTTGAAATTGAACTGGCTAGAATTGAAGAAATAGCAAAATTTAATGCTTATGATCCTAAAATTATTAATAATATATTAAGGAAACAGAGTTTGAATAAATTCAGAAAATATTCCACCACCTTAATACCAGAGAGAGAAAGTGTTAAACATAAAAATAAATATATTAGTTTACCATTTGATAAAAATTTAACAAAAGGCATAGAAAATGTTTTTAAAGATGTAAATTTTAAAGTAGCATATAAGAGCTAAAATAGCCTTAGAAACCTTTTAGGTAACCCAAAAGATAAAATAAAAATGCTAGATAAGTCAGGGATTTATAAAGTAAATTGTAATTCATGTGATAAGATTTATATTGGTCAAACCAAAACAAAAATTTCCACTAGATTTAAAGAACATATTAGTCACATAAAATTTCAAAGACCAGAGAAATCAAGTGTAGCTGAGCATAACTTAGAAACTAATCATAACTATCATTAGATATAAATAACCTTAAGTTAATTAAAAATATGTTTAATAGTTTCAAAAGCATGATTAATAATAAATATGAAACTAATAAATTGTTAAATTCTGACAAAGGGCCTATTCCGAATTCTCAATTGTATTTATTAGTTAAGAGATAGTTATAGTTTTATTTGTTAAATGTGTAAACTTAATAATTAGTGTAAACATTCAAAAATAATGCAATAGTAACTCCTCCTGTTGGACCAGACCTTGTTGTTACTCGCAACATGATAGGTTGGATAGTGTAGGGGGCGTGGCCAAGGAGTTCCCGTTGCCTATAAATACGCATAGATTTAGTTGTAAGTTAGTTGTCCCCCAGCATTAAAACCTGACCCGTCACACCCAATAAAACGTCCTGCCTTGTAGAAACCTCTCCTCAGATTCAGCCCAAACCAAAAAGCCCTAATCCCATATTCCTACCTGCAGCCATTGTCGTGTGACAGACGCTGCATAACCTCAGGGGCCACCAACCCCCTCCTTCTCTGACTGACTGACTGTAAGTTAGTTATTTGTAAAATACCCCTGAAGATGATTACTTTGTAATCGAAATGTACATTAGATTAAAATTAAAATTGTTGAATTTGTGGTAAGAGGTTGTTTTTATTTAATATAAACATTTACGCCACAGTTACTTCAAGTTGTTAAAAATACCTTTGTTAGAAAAAGAGAATAATGAGAAAAAATTTTGTACTTTTTAGTCTTGTGACAAAAGTTTCTGATAAAAAAGAATGTATTAAATGGCAAGAGGAAGTAATTTCCCAGCTGAATTGATGGAATGTGATTTAGCCATTACGGACAAGAAAAGAATTGAATATAGTCTTGTTAAAACTTTCTCTCTCCTCTCTCTCTCTCTCTTTCTCTCTTTTTTTTAGGGGATGTTAAATTAGGTATGTTTTTCTTTAAAAGATTAGGGTAATATGTAGGATAAGCAGGAATAGTTGAATAGGTGAGGTACTATCCTAGTAGGATAGTGTATGTAATATATATATATGTAGATTATACAACACTGTTTTCTTGTATACACTTATCAATTTCACTTATGTACTTAAACAAGAATCTTACTTGGTATTTATGCGAGTACTTTCAAAGACTGGTTAGTGTCTCCATCCTCGAGCATACAGTATGCCCGAGGATGGAGACACTAACCAGTCTTTGAAAGTACTCGCATAAATACCAAGTAAGATTCTTGTTTAAGTACATAAGTGAAAGTGATAAATATATATATATATATATATATATATATATATATATATATATATATAAATATATTCTTGATATTTTACATTATCCATTGTTTTTCCGTTGCACTAACTTTATGAAGTTAATATATTACTATTGTAAGTAATTTTATCCACCATTAAGTGCAATGATTTTACCTTGTGTGATGAGGCGCCTTTCGGTCACTTGACCATTGTCGAATCACTGATTACATTTTCTCAAATTTTATGGTGTGAATGTTTGGTCCGTCGTGTTGGTAATTGTTGACGTCATACACGTTTCCTCTTGAGTCTTGTGTTTAATGTTTTTGAAAAGTATGTCTTCTGTATATGTTGTTTGTAGATTCATTAAATTGTTCTGTATGTTTTTATAAATGTGGTATTTTTCTAGTGAGTTTAGTTCTATTAGGTTATTATTTATTTAAATAAATATTATGTAAATAAATAAATATACCAAAGGGAATTTTAATATGCCAGTGGTCAAATGTATTACTATAACATTGTCAGTTGTGTGGATAACTACACTGACTTTTTGTTGTTGATCATTATGCAATATAATTTTATTATTGATAACATTAATGTACAAAAACAAATAAATTTAAAATATAATTTTTACAACACTATAAACAAACAGGATGAAATTGGCTATGTGGATGTTAATATTGTTCCAAAATGAACAGACTTTTACAAATACATTTCTAAACATTGTCACTTTATTGCGAAACTAGTATTGATTGTAATTAGAGAAGACAAACAATCAAGGTAAAGTGTGATGACAATTATTGAAGTGTTAGACAAAATAACAATGGAAATACAACTTTCAGATGCCTATATTTTAAAAGAAATTATCAACATATTTTCTTGAAGTTTCTTGATGTAATCATCATAAATTCACTGATTAAACTAATTTTAAACTACTTAACTAAGTGAATACGTAATTGCTTACTTGCTGACGCGTTTCAAAACAGTCGTAAAAAGAAAGTGTTAGCTTCGTAAAAGGAACGACTGTTTTGAAACGCTTCAGCAAGTAAGCAATTACGTATTCACTTAGTTAAGTAGTTTAAAATTATATTTTCTTGGTTATTTAATATGGAAGTTAACAACATTTAATAAAATTTCATGAGATTCTTCACGCACATGTCTCATCAATTTTTACTAGATAATTTCACCTAACAATTTTAATACACAATATCAAGAGCACAGTGGTACAATATATTACAATAAAAATATTGAAAAGAACCCCAATACCACAAAAATAATCAAAAATAACAAATAAGACAAGTTACTTAAGATTAAACCCTTATGTACATTTCGATGACCATGTCATCATCATCAGAGGGTCTAGTTACAAAACACAATCTAGCACACAAGAAGTTACAAACTAGAATGATGAGTTCTAAACACATCATTCTAGTTTGTAACTTCTTGTGTGCTAGATTGTGTTTTGTAACTAGACCCTCTGATGATGATGACATGGTCATCGAAATGTACATAAGGGTTTAATCTTAAGTAACTTGTCTTATTTGTTATTTTTGATTATTTTTGTGGTATTGGGGTTCTTTTCAATATTTTTATTGTAACAATTTTAAATAAACAAATCAGAGTATCAAGTAGTCATAGTAAATAATATTAAGGAAGAAGTAAACTACACTATTTAGTAGTACAAGACAGGCTTGGCAGTGACCTTTGACAGTTACAGCATATCTACTAATTATAGTAAATACGTAGACTAACTTTGCCTCAACAGGTTTATCTCCATTTCATCTCATAGTAGTTAGTTTCTGAATAATTTATTTTAAAAATATTAATGTTTAACATGTAGTTTTTTTAAATAACACTAAGAATAATAGCATGTAAAGATCAACATTAATGACAAATTATGGATGGAACAGATTTTAATTATTTGTTTATTCATTTTTCTTGTTTAGGTTACCAAACAACAAATAAATAGCAGTGGAACACCACCTTCAAAATTTCCAAAAACACCTTTAACAAATGTGTTGAAGAATTGGAAAATAAAGGCTTCACTAAGCAATTCTCCAATTATTGGTAAACAATTTAAAAATTTGTAGATTGTTTTCACTGCTATGAGTACTATTTTTCAATTAACGATTTTATAAATGGAATTTACAATTTTAAGTGTTTAATTAAGGCAACTGACCCAAGAATTACATCTATTGCTAATTAAATTTTGTTACTATAAAACATTATAATTTATTATATTTGAAAATGTATTTCCAGTGTCCCTTTCTTTTATATTTATTTATTTTATTAATCACTTTTACATTAGTTTATGACCATCCGAACTTTAAATTTTGTAAATTTCTAAAAACTTACAGAGTCAGAACGTTTTCAATCGCTCCATGGTGATCTTCATCAGTGTCTTCTGCTTGGAGTTATTAGGTTAAGTGGTGATGATTTTAAAGGCAGGTTTTCGGTATTATAAAAGATTATATGTGACATTCACACTTATCCACAATACCTCAAACCACCCTGTCCAACACAAACAGGCTGCCTTCAGATCCATGCTCCAGAGACTTAAAGAAGTTCCAATAACTACAGAAAACATGAGCAAAGAACTAGACACCATTAAATATTTTGCACACACAAATGTACAAAACACCACAATAATAGACAAACTATAGCACAATATACAAAAAAAAACACTAAAAGTAACACCACAGACAGGGAAAACAAATACATCACAATACCATACATAAACGGAACATCAAATAAAATAGCCCACAAATTTCAAAAAACAGGATACAAAATAGCATACAAAACTAATAACAATTACAATACAAAATACAACATGACACCAAAAACCAAGATAAACTAGAAACACCAGGCACTTACAAATTAAACTGCAACAAGTGCAACAAATTCTACCTATTTGGAAACAGGTCGCAGCTTCAAACAAAGAGTCGAGGAACACAAACTTAGCATTTTACAATCACATAAAAGAAACAGGACATAAATACATAAACATTTACCATAACCTAGAAATCTTACACATCAACAAAAAAGGACCGCATCTCAACACCCTAGAAAAATATGATATTAACAAACACACAAAGTACAGACATATTAAATAAACAAACACAATACAAATCACACATTCTCTTTGATACTATTGAAAACCTGCCTTTAAAACCATCACTGCATAACCTAACAACTCAAAATTTGGACACTGATGAAGATCGCCACGGAGCGATTGAAAACGTTCTGTCTCAGTAAGTTTTTACACATTTACAAAATTTAAAGTTTGGATTATCATAAACTAATGTTACAGTGATTAATTATAATTACAATTAATATGCAGATTATTACATAATTATCATGAGAACATTGAGTTTTTTGAAAGTAGATAATTTAAGATTGAGTTCATATGTTACTTGTTTCTCTGCATGTCCCTTGCAAAGAAATCTTGAACATTGTATTCAATTCTTTGTTGTTGAAGACTATTTTCTCATACAATCAACATGTTTGTATCTTTTCTTGGGCTATTCAATTTCCTCTACCATTTCAGTGGCTTAATACCTTCTTAAAAAGGCGAGTATGTCCAGAATATTTGAGAAATATTAATTCTCTTATCCATGTGTTTCTTCATCTAACTTATAGATAAATGTTTTCGGAAGTCCTTTCTTCTACATGATGGTTTTAGAGACATTGATTTTAAAATCTAAAATGTCCCTTCAATTCATACTTTTATAATTCATAAACATAAAAGAGCCAGTTACCACGATATTGTAATCCTAGATATAGAATACAATCCATACATTTTGTCACTTATGCCAATATCGCTATTGGTCTGGTTATAATATATGATTATTTATAGTTTACAGGTAACTATATTAGTTAGTTTTATGCATGAAGCGGAGTAAAAACATAATCCTTTTCCGTGACTTACAGCATTGAACAATGCACTGGCATAGTGCAAAATCAGTACTGCATTTTTATGTTAGCAATGTGATATGGAAAACCTGAGTTTCTGAGTGACATATGGTTTTTGGATGAATCTCCGAACCATCTTAATGTTTTCATAAACAGGCAGACAACGCATTTTCCTTGGTTTAAATGTCCTAACAGTGTTGTAAAGAGGTCAAAGCATAGTAAGCATGTAATATTTGGTGTGCTGTGACAAGGAGAGGCATAGTTGATCCATACTTTTTTTGAAGAAAATAATGGAAATCCTCTTGGAAGGGAATGATAAAGGAGAAGATTATCCGTGATGACCCACCACTCACCATCTTCCTCTACCATGGAAAAAATAACCATGTTTATAACAAGTATGGAACAACCCCTCTTCACCTAAATGATGCAAAACCTTCAAACACGGCATGGATTACCTCAAATTGAATAGAGGTCATATAGAACATGTTCATACCAGAGTCTAACCGATTTAGCTTCTTTTTACTTGTATGTGTTTGTAAAGCTATGTACATGAAATGAAAGCAAATTTAATCTTACAACGGTTTCAGTTTTGTTTGTTTGGTAAATCTCAGGAAATTTTACTATATACTTTCATGATGATTTTCCTACTTTTTTTTGTGGAGATCTATTTGTTTAACTCAGGTTCTGTTCTTGAATAAAATACATTCTAATTACGTCCCCCTTGCTTTCAATCAGCGCTATATCAGTACTTCTCAATAGATTATTTTAAGTATTGCTACCAAAATGATGTTACAACAAAATATTTCTCAGTATTCTTTGTAAGATAACAATCATTGTTGCAGAAACAAAAAAAATCATTTGCTAATCAAACACAATTTCTCATTCAATCGTTCAATCTAAATGTTAGATTTGGGGTCAAGTCGAGGTCAGGTTAATTATTGTTCTGAAATTTCCATTGTTATAATCAAGCCAAGTCATTATAATTAACATAATCAATTACTAACCTAGTATTGTCTGAGTACCAACTTTTTTGAGGTTTTTCCAAGATATCTGTCTGGCCTTAGAAAAATTCTATGAAATAATTTAGTAAACTTTTAAGCTTGATTAAATTGAATTCCATTATAATCTTTTTTATTTTAAATTTTGTTTGGATTTTGTCTAAGTTTTTGAAAATTCTTTGTCTAAATAATAAAGGAAATATCACAATATTGCTTAGGGAGATCAATGTTTTTGTATTTAAAGATATTTCTACTGAAATAGAAATACAGTACAGTCTCGCTAATCCGGTCTCCGATGATCCGGACGTCCGGCTAATCCGGACGGCCCAAACTTTTGTTTAGTTATAGTATTTTACAGTGCACAATCAGTCTGCCGTCCACAAAAATATTTATTTTTATACGTATATATTTGTTTTTTTTCAAAGGGGTTTTTCTACTCTAATAGACATATAATATAATTTATTTATTAAAATATGAATTTACCATATTATTTGTTTCTTTTGCCTATTAAAGTAGGAAAAACGTCTTTGAAAAAATATATTCACATTAGATCTCCCAACACTACAACGCACGTGACATCAGAGACATCTTGCGATAAACGAAAGATAAAGGACCGCTGACTAAACGGATAGACAGTCTATCCGTCTGCGTCAGGTCAGTTGTGTTGTCGGACGGATACCACCTTTACTGCTTCTCGCAAGATTTCTGCTCAGTTGTCATTTAATTCTAGTGCGATATTGATCTGTGTTTTTTATTTACGTCTCGTTCAATGATCAGTGAAAATGGCGACTAAACGTAAGTCAGTGACAGTGACAATGGAATAAAAACTCCAAGCTTTATTTCGTATTGATGGAGGTGAATCGCTTACTAAAATTGCAAAAGAGTTAGGCGTGGGAAAACAAACTGTTTCCGATTGGAGAAACAACAATGTTTAGGCGGCAGAAGCACTTTAAAAAAACCAAAAAACCAAACCTTAGATGATGCTTTGTATGTTTGGTTTCGCCAACGGGAACAGGGTGTTCCATTATCGGGTGTAAATTTGCAAACGATCGCGCTGAAACTGAATGAAAAGTTAAAAGGAGGCCCTAGTTTTACTGCCAGTGTGGGTTGGCTGTCACGGTGGAAGGAACGACACGGCATCCGTCTACTCGGAATAAGTGGTAACCTTTTGTCAGGTGACTGTGATGCCAGTGAAAAATTCAAAGACAAATTTGGCAAGTTTCTCAGAGATGAAAACTTACAACCTTGTCAGGTGTTCAACGTTGACCAAACCGGATTAAATTATAAAATGTTCCCAAAAAAAACTTTAGCTTCCAAATTAGATTCAGTAGCAAAAGGCCATAAAGTTAAGAAAGAACGTATGACTTTGCTGCCCTGCAGTAAATCGCTTCTGGCGATCTAAAATTTTCACTTTTGGTGATAGGAATATCCGTAAAGTCTAGGGTTTTTAAAAATGTAAATTTAAGAGTTCTACCGGCCCAATACAAGTTCCAAAAATCAGCGTGGATGAACAGTCAAATTTTTAAGGACTGACGTTTTTTGAAAACTTTGTTCCAACAACAGAAAAGTTTTTAAAAGACAAAAAAACTCCCTCGAAAAGGGGTTTTACTAATTGATAATGCCTCATGCCACCCAAATGAAGAATTGCGTCATGGTGATATTTTTGTTAAATTTCTCCCTCCTAACGTCACGGCTCTCATTCAGCCGATGGACCAAGGCGTGATAGAGGCGATAAAACGGCGATATAGGAAAAAGTTAATTTTATCGCTTTTGTAACCACAAGAAGCAGATCCAGCTAATTTTTAAAAAAGTGACTTTATTTGGCATTTATAAGTCATTTATATGGATGCAGAATCGTGGGAGGAAATTCAACCGTCTACACTCCAAAAGAGCTGAAAAAAATTGTGGCCTGAAATGCCGCAGGAAAGTGAAAAAACCGACAGTCAACCTACTAATGACGACGCGGAATTTGTTCAGATTTTTCAACAATTGGAGGGTTGGGCCGAGTTGAAAGACACTGATATTTCCGAGTGGATTATTAGTGATAATGGCATTGGTTATCAAGTGCTCAATCGTCACGGTGTGCACTGCAAACGCAGAAAATGTCAGCTCGGAAGAGGAAGACTACACAGACGAACCGGTCAGCCCAACTCATGATGGGGCGGCTGCAATGCTGGAGGGGTTGATGACCTACTTTGAGAAACAAACTGATACGTCAACTGCGGAGCTACTGACCTTGAAACGCCTACGAGATCGTACTGTGAAACGACGTCATTCATAGTTAAAACAAAAGAACATTACGGACTTTTTTCACTAAGTTTTTTAAAGTTTATTTTTGTTTCGGTTTCATTTTTGTTTGAGTTTTTTGTGCGTTTATACAGTATAGTGTAAATAACTTTATGTGAATACATTTATTCAACGAGAAAGATGCGTTGATATTTATTCATGTCATACCTTTTCTGTTACAATTACAGGATTTTTGCTAAATAAGCTATGAAATACTGTACTGTATAGCTATATTTAGGCCTCAATTTCACTAAAACTACAATTTCAATATGTTTCCCCGCCTAAAACACATATTGTATGCATTTGCTTGGCTTTTTCCGTTTAATCCGGACTTTCGTTGATCCGGACAGGGTCCGGTCCCATCAAGTCCGGATTAGTGAGACTGTACTGTAATACTTAAGTGCTGAGTGTATTATAAAGTTATATTGTAATAAAAAATAAATAGTTATAGCTCAGAGTAGAAATTAAGCTTAATCATTTTTAGAAACAAATTAAGTATTGTTTACTATTAATTTATGCAGGCTGGCTTTCAATTTAGGAAAGCCAGCAATAAAATATTGACCAAAAAAATCTACACAAAGTTTATCAACATTTATGTGCCTATGGACGAATCATATAATAGACTTTGTTAAAAATTAATCACTTAAACAATGGTTTATGACTATCCGAACTTTGAATTTAGTAAATTTGTTAAAACTTACTGAGACAGAACGTTTTCGATTGTTATGTGCCGTTCTTCATCAGTGTCTTCTGCTTGGAAATGTTGGGTCAAGCGGTGACGATTTTAAAGGTAGGTTTTCGATAGTATAAAAGAGTATGTGTGATTTTTATTGTGTTCGTTCATTTAATATGTTTGTACTTTGTGTTTTTGTGTGCCTGTAAATTTCATATTGTTCTAGTGTGTTGAGAGATGTGGTCCTTTTTTGTTGATGTGTAGGATTTCTATGTTATGGTAAATGTCTGTGTATTTGTGTCCTGTTTCTTTTATGTGGTTGTAAAATGTTGAGTTGGTGTTCTGTTTGTGTTCCTCGACTCTTTGTTTAAAGCTGCAACCTGTTTGTCCAATGTATAATTTGTTACATTCGTCGCAGTTCAGTTTGTATACGCCTGGTGCTTTGTTAAAAAGTTGAACTGTACGCAGTTTGACAAATTATAAGAATATTTGGTAGTTCTTTATAATACTAAAGTGAATGCTTAGGTTCATAAATCACAGAAATAATAAATCTTTTTTCCAAGTGCAGAAAATTCTGAATGTCCTAAACTGAATGTCTATTTCGATAAAAAACATCTAGTACGGTTTAGTTTATTAACTGACCGTTACTATTCTATAATTAAAAAACGTGTCTTTTTTAATGAAATATTTTATTTATGCATTCTGAGTAAAAAGATTAGAGACTTGAATATTTATATTTGATTCTAGAATTATAAAACCATATATAGGTTTATTGTTTGAAAATCTGTTTATTCTGTATATAAAAAGTAACATGAACAATTTTTGTTCTTTCATATGTAATAATAGTAAAATCAACATTGTTAATAAAAAAAACCCTCAAAATTGAAATATATACCAGATGGCCTACCCATGGGAAGTCCTATCAGTAGTGTCCTAAGCGAAATTTTTCTACAACACATAGAAAACACCAAGATACTCACAAACAATACACACACACACACACACACAAAATCATTTACTGGCACAGATACATTGATGATATCATAACACTATACAGAGGCAAATCCCAACAATGCGAACAACTCCTTACCTACACTAATAAAATACACCCAAAACTCCACTTCACTTCAGAAATTGACACCCACCGATCCCTAAACGTCCTCGACCTAACCATAACAAAAAGCCACACACAAAAACACAGCTTCAAAATTTACAGGATACCCATAACGACAGACACACTTATCCACATTCTCAAACCACCCTATCCAACACAAACACGCTGCCTTCAGATCCATGCTTCACAGACTTAAAGAAGTTCCAATGACCACAGAAAACATAAACAAAGAATTAGACACAATTAAATATTTAGCATACACAAATGGATACAATACCACAATAATAGACAAACTATGGTACAAAATACAAAAAACACTAACATTAACACTACAGACATGAAAAACAAATACATCACATTACCATTAATGAACAAAAGAACAAACAAAATAGCCCGCAAATTTCAAAAAATTATAATACAAAATAGTATACAAAACAAATAACAAGTTACAATACAGAATACAACACAACACCAACAACAAAGATAAACTACAAGCACCAGGAATATACAAACTGAACTGCGACGAATGTAACAAATTTTACCTTGGAGAAACAGGTCGCAGCTTTAAACAAAGAGTCGAGGAATACAAACAGAACACCAACTCAATATTTTACAATCATATAAAAGAAATAAAAGAAAATAATCACACAAATACACAGACATTTACCATAACCAAAAAATCCTACACATCAACAAAAAAGGACCACATCTCAACACACTAGAACAATATGAAATTTACAGACACAAAAAAAACGCAAAGTACAAACATATTAAATGAACAAACAATACAAATCACACATACTCTTTGATACTATCGAAAACCTGCCTTTAAAATAATCACTGCTTGACCCGACATCTCCAAGAAGAAGACACTGATGAAGATCGCCAGATAGCGATCGAAAACATTCTGTCTCAGTAAGTTTTAACAAATTTACAAAATTTAAAGTTTGGATATTCATAAACTATTGTTTAAGTGATTAATCAAATATATAGGTTAAAACCATCTTCAACCATATAAAATTTCTGGTAAAGTAAATTTACGTTAGAATCTATTTAAAGATTATCTGTTTTCGTTCATACTTAATAATAACTTCTTGAATTTTGTAGTCCATTACGTTCGGTGAATCTTATTAATCACTTAAACAATAGTTTATGTCTATCTGATTATGACTTAAGTGACTAATAATAATAACTAATAGATAATTCTTTACTTACAAAAAATATAAATTTTGAATCTTTGTAATTACAGAACTCGCATGAACTTATAATTAAAGTAAATTTTAAAGACCTAGCACAATTGCAAATTGTTAATAATTTTAAAACAATTATTTTAATTATAAGTTTGTGCAATTGGTCAGGATATTACGAAGTTTCAATTTAAAGTTTTTTCAACAGTCATGGCGAACAAAATCTACAATCATAAAGCGCTGCTCCTCCCTAAGGGAACTTAAGTTACTGCTGATTATGTACATTTCAATATGATTAGAAGATTGAATTGGTGAGCAACATACACGTTTTGTACCATCACAGAAACTTTATTTTTTTTATACTATTTGACACTGCTGTAACTTTTGATAGTCCAGGGTCTAAATGGGGTTGAGCATGCACTGAATGCCTAACACAATTTTATTTCAGATCATTGTTCTGGGGACTTGGTTGGTTGTAAAAATGTATGTTGTAGCCCCACCATGTGGTCAACAAACTGGGTATGAGGGGGGACATTGTGAGTGACATGCTGTACTGGAACCTTTGTATTTTTTTAATTATAAGTGTAACGTTTTTTTTATATATTAACGCCAAACCAGTATTTTACCGCCAAATAGTTCTGAGAACAAACGGTTCTAATTGTCGCCGCGAGAGACCGACTGTTGACCGATAATAAAACAACTGAAGGACAGTCATTGAGAGAGACCCGGACTAGCGAGTCGAAAGAGATCTTCCTGGCAACCAACGTACATCATCTGGCCGAATGCTAGCTTCCTGAGGAAACCAGTAAGAGTACGACTCACAACGAGTAAACGACTCATTTAATATTCTTATATATTTGTTATTAATTTGTTCGTTTATTTGAACGCACTGCCCATGGCCCGTATAGGATTTTATGTCCGTTAATTGTACGTAACGGTGTTTTAGAGTTATTATCAATGACTTCCCTTTTTATTAAATCCTCCAACGGCAGTAGCGTGTCATAAGTAATTAAAAGTAAGCTAGAGACTAAGATGAAAGTTTGGCATCGCTCTCTCATTCCCTATCCAGCTGTAATGCCCTGGAATCCAGGTTAGATTGAGCGAATTATGCTTACCCAGTTCTGCTAGAGAAGCTATAGTCTCAGTCACCAGCTTAGAGCTGCCACTAGCCTAAAATTTTCAGACCTGCCAAACTATCCAGATGGTCTTGCACTTCTTGCCAGACCCTATCCCACTGCTTTCTTCATCTTGGACCGTTCCATAAACCAAATTTCACCATGTTTGGGTCTACACTCACCCCATGCCTCTCTTGCAGGAATATGGATTTTGTAATTTTTCTTTTTCCCTTATAAGAGACAGTATCTTATCTTGATGCCCTATATCTTCAGAGCTCCTTCAGTGAATCACCAAATAGCTTTTTATGTTATTTGCTACTTGTCTTCCACAGCCCAGTACAACTTAGCCTATATACAGTTTTCATTGCCTCCATCCTAGTTTGAAAACTCAAGGAGGAAAAACCCAGCATAACCCTCATGGAAGCACATGGTGTTCTCCTCCTTGTAGCTGTCAAGAAGAAAAACCCACAATAACACTGTTTCCACTGACCTACAGGTCCAGTAAGTGTGTTGGTCGATCCTAATGAAGCGGATACTGCTTTAAAGGTCCCTCTTTCAAATAATGGTTCACCAGCCTTTCCAGTGTCTTTAACAAGAACAATGTAAGTCTGATGGGTCTGAAGTCCTTTACCTCTGTATAGCTCTTCCTCTATGGTTTAGGAATAAAGATAATTTTCGTTTTGAGCCACTACCCGAGCATATAACCCAGGGCAACACAGACCTTGAGTAATCCTGTCAGTGACTCTGTAATTCACTCCTAGCAGTTCTGTAATAATGCTGGAGAAATATTGTTCAATCCAAGCGTTTTAAAAGGCTCAAAAGACAGAATCGCCTTTCTCACCTTTTGGAATGAGATCACTTGCCGAGTTTTATTCCAGCCCGCCCTTGGCATCGTATGGCAGAGGTTGTAAGCACCATCCCCCACCAGTTTAGTATCGGAAAAACTGTTCCTCATCAGCAAATGCAGGGTTTCTTCCGGAGGGTCAGTATAGCTACCATCAACCTTCTTGACAAACTTGAGCTCTCCCCTCGGTGCATCTGCTAACACCTTAAACAGTCTAGCGGTATCATTCTGGTGGTATCTCTGAGCATCACTCTTCCCAAGTAGAATTTTATAGACATTCTGGCTTTTTTTATATGCTTGCCATGTTTCCACCATATTCTTCTTCCTTGGTCTATTAAAAATCTGTCTAGTCTCCTTTCGTCTTGACTCTATAACACCCAAGAGAGGGCAATTTTCCTTAAACGTAGTGGAAATTGCAGGCCTCAGTATTTTCCAGGTCTTTTGGTCTACCACACTTACCAAAGAAGTCAGACATCTGCCTATTACAGAAGGGTTATCTAAGACCCCCCCCCCTTCTGTTTGATGTGACAAATGTTGGTTCAGAACCTGTGATTTAAACCACAAGGTTTTCTACAATCAGGTGGGTAAGGAGCTGGTTGAAGGGGCAATCATTGGTGTCTGTGCTGCCCCACACCTGATTATGAGCATTGGCATCACATCCCATCAAGATACCTAAATTCCTCTCCCTGCAGTACCTAACTTACGTAACTCTGCAGGGGTTGATTCTCTATTGTGGGTGCAGTAAGAGGAGGCCACAATGAACTACCTGCTCGTGACTTACCTTGCTCTTACCTCAAATTCTAACCACCGCAAGATCTCTGGTTGAGAATTCTGGAATCAGCATGGATTCAAGTCCCCTGACTATCACATATGCCCTTTACCCTTAATGTTCCCCACATTTGTACATGCCCCCAGTCATAGTTAGACTCCTTATACGGTACCTGACCAGCCACAGTTCATGCACCACTGTTGGTAAAGTGTTCCTCACATTTAAGCACCTGGTTAGGACCACTGAGGTGGTTTTACTGTGGTACAAGTTAATCTGCAGGATCATTGCTCGTGGGTCAGCCATATCCAACTGATCCCTTTGCCTCCTCCTGACTCTCTCTCACCGTTCTCTTCTAGGTCCTTAGAGGTCCACCTATATGACCTCTCCAGTCCCCAAGAAGGCCTTCCCATGTCTTGCCTTGAAGAGCCTGGTTGATGCCTCATCCTAGTAGGCCCCCGCTCAATACACTGTAGGATCTTCCACTTTAAAGTGTCAAGTTCCGGTTTCTGCATCCCCATGAGCTAGACCAACTGAGTGGCCTCCCTTTTTAATGGTGGTTCCAGCACCGTTGATTTCATCTTCTTGATCAGTTCATCAGGCAGGATTAGCCTCGCCTGAGCCCCATCCTCCAGCTTACCTGAGGGTACAACTTCTCGCAGCCATTTTCCCGATTCTCCCTCAGCACAAATGAACCCTGTGACTCCATCCCTCAAGTATGTGTCCCTGAACCGTGGAACCATACCTCCACTAGGAAGGGGGGTGTAAGTACCCATCCAGACCACGAACCTGGACCAATCTAAATTTGGGTCATACTCCGATTGTGTCCAAAATTTTAAATATTTTATTTTGTGGATTATTTATATAAAATGGATTATAATTTGGCAACAGATTTTTAATCTACTCCTTCTTTTAATCCTAGAGAATGCCACATGCGTATAAAGAAGCACACGTGCATAAAAACGGAGATTTTTAATTTAATACCATCATAATCAAAAGTTTGCCTCTGTGACTTATGGATTATCATTGCAATTGCTGGTCTAACTGGGAATTACATCCAAGTTGACTCTTGATTGAGTCCAATGCTTTGTTGAAAGTCAATGTATTGCTTGATTCCCAATGCTTGAGTTCTGAGAATATGAACTTCTTAAAAATTTTTGAAAACTTGATGACGATTTTTCAGAAAATTTCCACAGCCCATTGAATTGTTGAGGTTTGAAACCCCCATGCACGGGGGTTGTGCACAGATGTGGATCTGTGCGCGTGTGTTTGTGTGTGTGAATGTACATTTTTCAGTATTAATTTCATAAATAAATTAAATAATAAATTTTCCTTAGTGCAGATGTTTTGGACAGCTAAATTTTAATTTTGGAATATGACAAACCTAATTTGAACAATTTGAAACTATATGATAAAAAATTTTGTATGCTATTTCTTTATCTTAAAAAGAATATTAGTCATTAATAAAAAAATTAATTGCCTAAATTGAGTAATTCAATTAATTTTAATTAAAACCTGAGGAAAATATTTTTGATAACTTAGATCTGATAACGCTAGGTAATGCAATACTGAAGCATAAGGGGCTATCTTTCTCTGATTTATTTAAAGGTTGATCCTACCACAAAGCTAGATATTCGGGAAGCTTGCTACTGACATTATCTATAGTATTGAAAGTCCTTTTTACAACTATTGACTTAATTCTCTTGGAATATATCCAGGTTTAAATGAAATAAAATTTTTACAAGTTTCCTTGTATGACTATATAAAAAATATTTTAAAAATTTATAACAAAAATCATGTTGGAAAAAAGTCAATTGCAAAATTCACAATCATAAGGATTAACATACTCCTAAATATATTAATATTTTCCTGTAAAAGCAATTTTACAAGTAATGTAATTAGTATTGAATACATTTAGATTCTTTTTTAATTATTTACCTATTTATATACCTGGTATATGTTTAAATTTTTTTATTCAATGTTTGTGAAGCTGTTTTTTTCATTATAAAAATTCCTTACATTAATTTTAGTCACAGCATAAATATTTTACTTTTCCTTTGTCCCATTGAAATAATTCAATCATTAATTTATACACATTGATGACTCTTTAAACCTATTGTTCATTCTAGTGTTCATCTACATTCAAGGTTGATGAAATTATTGCATTAATAAAAAAATTCCTGCTAAAATTCGTTAAAAAAAATGAACTGCAATAATAGGCAGGAAGAGTCAGGTGAATAGAAATATGATTTTAAAAAAGTAATTGCTTATTGAATTATGTTCCTGATTTGTAAACATTGAGCTGCTATTGGGTAGAAGAATAAAAAATAAAGTCAGTACACTTTTAAGTTATACAGCACCAAGGTCAATGTTAATTTAAAATTCAGAATGAATATCTAACTTTTGTTTTGTGTAGTACAATCAGTTGGTGTGTTTTCGGCTAGTGAGTGCAGTGTTTTTGTTAGTGCAGTGATAAAAGTTAAAGTTGACTTGGATATATCATCTGTGAGTATTAAACTGTATTTCTACTTAAACATAAAATTACACGATCGGCACATAGCGATCGAAAACGTTCTGTCTCAGTAAGTTTCAAAAAATTTACTAAATTTAAAGTTCGGGTAGTCATAAACTATTGTTTAAGTGATTAATAAGGTTCACCGAACGTAATGGACTACAAAATTCAAGAATAAAATTACAGTATTTGCCACAATATTATCATAGCAATTAATATAACTTTTTAGCTTTTAGTGTGTGATAATATGCAACCTCAAGTAGTTGAAATATTTAAACAGTACTAGCAGGCCACAATTGTTTTAATAAAACTAGATAAATAATTGGTAAACTTAATCCTCAATATTTGTATCTGCAACAATTTTTTTTACTGTAACTACTTTGTTTTTACTCAAACACAAAGTAAAACTCGTAATATTATAAAGTATAAACATCTACACATGCTTGCTTGGTAAATGTCACAACATTACCATGTTGTAATGTTTTTGCCATGTAAAATATGATCAAAATAAATTTATTCGTCATTATTTGAAATCTTTTCAAGATCACTGTAATTCTCAGTGCCTGATGATGTGCCTGCATTGTGTTTTCTTCAGTCACATCCTTTGCTTTGGAAATCTTGTTACATTGTCTGATTACTATGTCTTGGCTACTATTTCTTCTACAATTAATTTTCATGTAGACAAAATACATTCACATATTTCAGAAAAGTAAAGTTATATTGTCATTTTAAACCCATTTCGATAGACTTCCGTGTTCATTAGTGGTAAAAGTGCTCCAAGTGAACTATGAAAGAAAGGTTTTGAAGACATTCATTTTCTGTGGCATTATTGTCTATCTAACTGGAATCACAGTAATGATTCTTCTTTTCTTGTTATCTCATATTTTTCATTTTTCTTCTCAACTAATAATGTGGTCAATGATCAACAGTGTGATCGATATAACAGTTCAATTTCTGTCAAAGACACTGCTAAAGATCGCCACAGAGCGATCGAAAACTTTCTGTCTCAGTTAAGTTTCTACAAATTTACAAAATAAATTAAAGTTAGGATAATCATAAACTAATATAAAAATGATTAAATCATTCCTGTATTCTTAGAGTGAGCTTTATTTTTGGCATTCATTACTGCAAAGATATTTTAAAGTAGTGTAGTTTGATTCCATAAGCAGTGATATAAAAGACAAATTTTTCACTTAGTTTACTAGGCATTTAAACAAACCAGCCATTTCATTAATATTTCCTATTGATCTCATGATGTAATCATGAAGTTTTCTTAAATTAATATCATATTGGAATGTATGGATTTTCTTCAAGTAAGTTTCAGGTAGTTACTGAATTGCAAATGATCATCGTCACAATGTCATTCGATACCTTAAAATGTCTCAACCATCCATAACTTATTTAAAATTGACTTTTATAAATTTTATTCATTTGTAAGTTTACATTATTCAAATTGTACCATTTCAACTAAATAAAATAACTCTGTTTATGATTGAAATTACCTGCTAGTTTTGTGACAATATAAGGTTTATCTTTTATAAAAATGTATTGTTGTATGTTCTTTTCATCAGCATCATAATTCTTTCCTCCAGTCCTATTTGATGTTTAAATTTAAATCTGGAAGTGAAGTTTACTCTAATTTTATCTATGTTCCTCAATTTACATTGGATAACTAACTGCTGTGTGAATACGCCTTCATCATCCTCAACCTTTCAGCTAAGAGCTGAACCTGATCTTGTAAGGTGAACATTGATTGCTAAGGAATGTAAGATGTTACCAATTTAATAGTAAACTTTTTGCTCTCAACAAAATTCCAACCATTATTTTTTTTTATTCAAATTTGTTTTATAAGTAAAGTTGTATGAGTGGCTTATGCAGTCATAAATAGACTATATAGTATATCTTTCAAAATATTTTTAATTTCTTTTTTAATAAAGACTTATATGGGTTTCATTTGAAGATACATTAATGTCAGCATAAAAAAAAACTGTGCAGTAACTTATAAGGGAGAGTTATTAGTAAATAAAAAAAACTGTATTGTAAAAGCTGCCAGTAACTTTACCATCTTTCATTTCTTTAATTTTACAAATATTCATCAAAATACATTCTAAACAAGAATACATTAATATCAAGTGTTGCAAACCAAAAATAGTAAGTCAAATACACATTCTTTACCATACAATCATAAACTTATTTTTTAAACACTTTCACAAAAACATAAACACCTTTATGAAGTCAATCTTCAGAAATTACTATGCTATTCCTGCCTTCTACATTTATAGCTACACTAAAAAAATATCTACAAAGTCCGGTTGAGATGGATATGGTTATAATACAGGTAGAACAAAAGACAGTATAAAAGCTGTACATACAAGTTAGAGTCAGAAATGGAAATTTGTGAAAAATGAATGTTTTAATACAAAATAGTTGCTGCAGATTTGATTGGAAACAAGACAAATTCCTAATACTTTATTATGTTGCTCCCATTCAAAAGTTTGCAGTAAAGAAATGCCATCAAACTGTGTAACAGATAACAGACAAATTTTTGTAAGAAAAAAATGATTGAATCTATTTTTATGAAGTGAGATATATATAGTAAACTCCCGATTATCCGTGGGTGGATTAACCGGTTTGCGGATTATCTGGGGTCTGCCATTGTTTTACAAATATCCAATTTTTATTCCAATCAGATTCATGTGTTTAAATTTCCAAACGGTGAATTACGACGTAAATACATATAAGGCTTAATAGAAGTTAAGATGAAGGGAATAGATATGTAAATATGTACGTACTAATTTGTACATTGAAAGTGAAGCATCCCCACATGGGCCAGCAAAATAAAAGGGCCGAGCAGACTACTGTATATAAGAGACAATGACAAATTGCTTGGACGGCGGAAAACCTAATGTGTATCATAAGATTGTAAACAAATGTCAGCTAATCTCGGCTATAAATAGTCTAGAACGTGACATATGCATTATCCATGTCTGTCATATACATTATCGATCTTTATGGCTTTGTGACACAAGTAGACACTGTGCGACAAAATGGTTCTCAAGAAACGTAGATCGCACATTAAAGCTAAATCAATGCTCACAAAAAAACAGACGAAAGTGACAGATTTTTTTCTTAAAAAGTGAAAGTATTATGTGTAAAGGAAATTACATATGTACATACATACTTACTTTTAACATATACTTATATACGTATTGTAAATAGTTAGACATATAAATGTACATGTTATAATCCGGCAACGAACGAATACATCGACATTTTAAATTATTTTCTCTATTTATTTTGTCCTCTGAAGATTATCTGTGAATTGCATTAACCGGGGTCATTATTTGTGTAACTTATGGTATAATAATCGATCGTTTTGCGTATTCTTTGTTCATAGCGGATTATCCGGGGAATTCGTTATCCGGCGTTGCCGGGCCACCCTATTCCACGGATAATCGGAAGTTTACTGTGTATATATATATATATATATATATATATATATATATATATATATATATATATATATATATATATATATATATATAGATTTATATATATATATATATATATTTTTAGGTTAGTTTTGGTTGGTAAAGATTATTTAGATTTTTTGGACTAGGAGACTGACAGACTTACCTTGGTAAGAGTCCACTCTGTAGTCTTGAAATAGTAACACATAAAGGCACTTAAACAATGATATATTTCGACCACACAGTGGTCTTTATCAATCGAAGAGAAAACACAAAAAGAAATATGAGAGAATGAAATAAAATAATATAATAATTATTTTATTTCATTCTCTCATATTTCTTTTTGTGTTTTCTCTTCGATTGATAAAGACCACTGTGTGGTCGAAATATATCATTGTTTAAGTGCCTTTATGTGTTACTATTTCAAGACTACAGAGTGGACTCTTACCAAGGTAAGTCTGTCAGTCTCCTAGTCCAAAAAATCTATATATATATATATATATATATATATATATATATATATATATATATATATATATATATATAGATTTTTTGGACTTGGAGACTGACAGACTTACCTTGGTAAGAGTCCACTCTGTAGTCTTGAAATAGAAACACATAGAAGCACTTAAACAATGATATATTTCAACCACACAGTGGTCTTTGTCAATCGAAGAGAAAACACAAAAAGAAATATGAGAGAATGAAATAAAATAATTGTAATCACAGATTGTGTAGAGTAGAAATCAGATGTCACAGATGCACAGATTAAAGATATATATATAGTTTCCATGAACATATGAGTGATTATAGTTTATATAAGTCTGTCAGGGGAAAAGAGATAAGGCTATTTGGAAAAAAAAACCGAATGGATTTATCTGATGTTGAGGTTAGGGGATTCTCTGGACTTGGTATACCACTGGTATGATAGTTCCCACCTTCTCAGTTCTGAGGGATTGCAATCAGGGGGGAGTGATTTAATTATTTTTGTGGTATAGCAGTCATCAAAAGTTGTGATTTTGTGACTCGCAGCATGTTGAGCTGTTGGTCTATCCATATTCATAATTTTAACATCATGTCTGTGGCCATTCATTTTGATATTCAGACCATCCGTGGTCAGGCCTATGTACTGTGCTGAGCAAAGTTTACATTGTAGCTGGTATATGACATTTTTCGATGTACAATTATGATGACCCTGTATTTTTAAGACCATTTTTGTTGTTTGGCTGTTGAAACTATTTGCTGAGGGGTGTATTGGACACGTCTTGCATCTAGGTCTATTACATGGGAAGGAGCCATGAGGAAGTTTGTGTGGTTTCTCTGCATCAGGGTCTGGTAGTTTAGGATGTACTAGGATGTTTTTCAAGTTGGGAGGTTGCTTGTACCAAATTTGCGGTGGATCGGTGAAAAGATTTTTGGTGTGGACGGAAGCTTGAAGAATTTTGAAGCCATCTCTCAATATCTTGTTGAGTTTATGTAGACCAGGATGGTAGTCTGTTATTAAAGACAGTTTATTTTGTTCTGTTTGTGGTTTATGGTGAACCGAGGATTGTGCTGAATGAATTTGGTTTTCAATGAGTTTTTTTGGGTATCCTCTTCTCTGGAAGGCTGTTGATATCTTTCTATTAAAATCTTCCAATTCCCTATCATTTGAACAGATTCTCTTACCCCTGATTGCTTGACTGTATGGAATGGATCGTTTTATGTTTATTGGGTGGTTGCTGTCGAAATGGAGATATTGTAGGTGGTTTGTAGGTTTGATGTGAATTCCTGTGTTGATATTTCCATTCTGGAGTGTTACCTCTACATCCAAAAAGGTGATGGCTGATGTAGATTTCTCCCAGGTCAATTGAAGTGTGGAGAATTGTGTCAGGCTGTCTAAAAATGTCTCAAGTGTTGAAGCACCCTGTGTCCAAATTAGGAAGATGTCATCTATATATCTATACCAACATAATGGCTGGTGTGTTTGTGTCTTTAGAAAACTTTCTTCCAACAATCCCATGTACAGATTTGCGTACAATGGTGCCATTCTGGTACCCATTGCTGTTCCCTTTATTTGAAGGTAGTTCCTTCCCTCAAACTGAAAGTTGTTCTTCTCGAGGATGAACCTGGTCAGGTTCACAAGAAAAGGTGTAGTGGGAGAAACCTGGTCATCTACACCTTTTCTTGTGAACCTGACCAGGTTCATCCTCGAGAAGAACAACTTTCAGTTTGAGGGAAGGAACTACCTTCAAATAAAGGGAACAGCAATGGGTACCAGAATGGCACCATCGTACGCAAATCTGTACATGGGTTTGTTGGAAGAAAGTTTTCTAAAGACACAAACACACCAGCCATTATGTTGGTATAGATATATAGATGACATCTTCCTAATTTGGACACAGGGTGCTTCAACACTTGAGACATTTTTAGACAGCCTGACACAATTCTCCACACTTCAATTTACCTGGGAGACATCTACATCAGCCATCACCTTTTTGGATGTAGAGGTAACACTCCAGAATGGAAATATCAACACAGGAATTCACATCAAACCTACAAACCACCTACAATATCTCCATTTTGACAGCAACCACCCAATAAACATAAAACGATCCATTCCATACAGTCAAGCAATCAGGGGTAAGAGAATCTGTTCGAATGATAGGGAATTGGAAGATTTTAATAGAAAGATATCAACAGCCTTCCAGAGAAGAGGATACCCAAAAAAACTCATTGAAAACCAAATTCATTCAGCACAATCCTCGGTTCACCATAAACCACAAACAGAACAAAATAAACTGTCTTTAATAACAGACTACCATCCTGGTCTACATAAACTCAACAAGATATTGAGAGATGGCTTCAAAATTCTTCAAGCTTCCGTCCACACCAAAAATCTTTTCACCGATCCACCGCAAATTTGGTACAAGCAACCTCCCAACTTGAAAAACATCCTAGTACATCCTAAACTACCAGACCCTGATGCAGAGAAACCACACAAACTTCCTCATGGCTCCTTCCCATGTAATAGACCTAGATGCAAGACGTGTCCAATACACCCCTCAGCAAATAGTTTCAACAGCCAAACAACAAAAATGGTCTTAAAAATACAGGGTCATCATAATTGTACATCGAAAAATGTCATATACCAGCTACAATGTAAACTTTGCTCAGCACAGTACATAGGCCTGACCACGGATGGTCTGAATATCAGAATGAATGGCCACAGACATGATGTTAAAATTATGAATATGGATAGACCAACAGCTCAACATGCTGCGAGTCACAAAATCACAACTTTTGATGACTGCTATACCACAAAAATAATTAAATCACTCCCCCCTGATTGCAATCCCTCAGAACTGAGAAGGTGGGAACTATCATACCAGTGGTATACCAAGTCCAGAGAATCCCCTAACCTCAACATCAGATAAATCCATTCGGTTTTTTTTCCCAAATAGCCTTATCTCTTTTCCCCTGACAGACTTATATAAACTATAATCACTCATATGTTCATGGAAACTATATATATATCTTTAATCTGTGCATCTGTGACATCTGATTTCTACTCTACACAATCTGTGATTACAATTATTTTATTTCATTCTCTCATATTTCTTTTTGTGTTTTCTCTTTGATTGACAAAGACCACTGTGTGGTTGAAATATATCATTGTTTAAGTGCTTCTATGTGTTTCTATTTCAAGACTACAGAGTGGACTCTTACCAAGGTAAGTTCGTCAGTCTCCTAGTCCAAAAAATCTAAATAATCTTTACCAGCCAAAACTAACCTAAATATATATATATATATATATATATATATATATATATATATATATATATATACAGATTCCTTTAGATTAAAGGATGCGAAAAACTGATAAGCCAGTATTATTATCATATTTGGCAATTATGAAAGAAAAGCTTGTTCATTTTTCTGAAAAAGGAAAACTTTTAGTTCATCTTGAATTGTGGTATTGGAAAATTATGTATTTTCACTCTACATGTACTTTGCCAACTACATAATTTCAAGACAACTGAGTAAAGGCTAAAGAAAGATTCAATGTTAGTGACTTGGAAATACCATAAGGTTTTATCTACATATAACACGTTCTTTGTGGCAATACCTTCAATAGGTCAACCGCCAATGGGAAATTTATATTTATCACTTTATTTATTTTAGACTCATGAACCATAAAAACTGGTTTTTAGTTTATATTTAGTTATATATTATGATTTAGTCATGGATATAAATGTATGGCCATCTCACATAATGCCTATTTTATGTAAAGTATGCATCTGGCATGCACTTGTGTTAAGAGATTTATTATAGATGATAATACACAAAAATCTGTAACTCTATTTCTTAATTAATATAGAAATTTTATTTCATTTGTAATACGTACATTGATAATAAATATATATTATGTTTTCTTATAGTTTGAAAAGCTTTAATATATTTTGCAGGAAAAGGTAAAAGAATATCCTAATATGTAAAATTAATATTTACAGAAAATATATATAATGAAAATTAGGATATAGTAACCATGAAATCTATAACTGGAATAACATTCTTCCTTTTATTGAAGTTGACAAACATACTAAAGTTGTGTAGGCCTCCATGGTATGCCTTTAATCATTGTTCTAAGCTCAGTCAGGGACATTTAGGCAAGATGAGCAGTGGTAGATGTTGCAAAGATTTAGCACATTATAATTTTTTTATTGATTGTTTTTATATTAGGACCTGTTAGAAATTTTGTTAAAAAATATTATTTGCCTCTTACTGTACAAATTAATGGCAATTTAATAGAAGTCATATTTTTGTAACCCAAAACATTTGTGATGAGTCATACAGGTTAAGCTTGTTGTTGACAGCATATTTGTTATACTACAAGCAAAAGTTGAAGGGGAACAGTTGAAAGTAGTGAACAAATATCTTCTTATACCATCTTGTTTTTCAGTGGCATGAATAATATATCATTTGGTCAGTTCTATCTATAACCTTATAACAATTGTACTGAATAACTGTCAAAGGCTTCTTCAACTGTTGACCACATTTACTGATAAAATCTTCCACAATATTACTGTTTCTTGGATCTATATAGAAGATCTCATGTATCTCACAGATTTTCCAATGACGCTATCAATTTCGGAGTATTTACTAATTGTCTCTCCCTTTTTTTATTGGAACATTGCTTACAATTTTTGTGAATTTTTTATTTTTTTTGAAGCTTGAAGTTTTTCTGTACAATGTGTTTCATCTTTCAGTAATGTTAATAATAGATGTTATAAAAGTTGTCCAAGTAGACAGAATGACCATTACCAAGGTTTCTAAGTAAGTGGGATACTACCTTGGATGTAGTGAAGGTTTCTAAGTAAGTGGGGCACTACCTTGGATGTAGTGAAGGTTTCTAAGTAAGTGGGGCACTACGTTGGATGTAGAGAAGGTTTCTAAGTAAGTGGGGCACTACCTTGGATGTAGAGAAGGTTTCTAAGTAAGTGGGGCACTACCTTGGATGTAGAGAAGGTTTCTAAGTAAGTGGGTCACTACCTTGGAGGTAGAGCCCACTCCTCCCTAATCATCCCGTCTATTTGAATTACTGAGGGTATTCAGGAGAAGTACATTTACCAAAGGCTAATACATTTTTATCCCATATGTCTTTTATATTTAATATATTGGCGGGTGATCAATTGTTTCAGCCATTAAATCATCCCTTCGTTATTAGATAGCTATTTTCTGGGATAATATATTTGAACCATCTTGTTGATGAAATGATCACAAATAAAACATTCTATACATCCTGACAATATTGCCTACTTGCCAATACAAAAATAACAGCATATCAATAAAAAAAATCCCTCCTCATGTATTCAGGAAAAGGTTTTATAAAGAGGACCTGTCTTCCAATAATCTTGAAGATGAGATAGCACCAAAAATACATAGAAAAAAACTCTTAATTCATTTACACACATTTCTTTCCAATGATTTATTCTGGAATGTTTACTTTTTTTGAGTGTTTGAATATACTAATAGCAAACTCCTTTAGCTTACTTGAATATACCAATATATTGTTTAACATAACTTATACTAGATTATTTGAAAAACAATTAGGTTAGTCAGAGAGTGAATGGAATTATCTGATGTTGAGGATATGGGTTCCCTTGATTTGGTGTACCATTGGCATGGCAATTCCCATTTTTTTCAATTCTTAGGCGTTATAATCTGGTGGGTTGTGATAATAATTATTACAATAATAAAAATTATTATTATTGTTACAGTTATTTAATATGAGATGAAAACTATAATTATTACTTTGTGGTTTGTTAAAACACATAATATTGTAGCTAGCACATGTGTTGGGCAATTGGCCTATCTTTATTCATTACTCTAACATTATGTCTGTTCAAAACTATTTACTTTTTCCTTGTTAAGTGTCTGAACTATAACAAATTTAATTGGTGAGTGTATTTGCTAAATTGTTACCATTGCTAATTGGTAAATGTATTAATCTCCTGATAACAGTTAACAAAACTCTACAATCCCAATTAAGACAATATTGATTATACAACCAGAACCTTCATATTTAGCAGAATTTTTCTTATTAAATAGAGAAAAATGTCTGAATAACTTGAAGCCTAAAAAAAAGTTATTATAAAAGTCTTTTGTCTGATCAAAACTATTATAAAGATCAAACCACCTATTTTGTAAGAGAAGGAGTGATTGTTGTTTCACTTGGCTGACATGATTTAAGAAAAAGCAACTAGTAAAATTTTAACTCAAGGAGAAAAAATATTTTGTTCAAATTTTATTTAATGTGTTTTATATAATGTTAGTGTCTTGATAAGGATCATATGAAAAAGTTATGCTCTGTTATCACGGTCAAAACTTTGACAAAATAAATTAATAAATATAATAATTGTCTTGTGCTATTCATTAGTACTTTTACTATTATAAAAATCTGTATCTGTGTGTAATTGGGATTCTAAGAAAATCACTTCCACCCAATGTTATTGATTTCTGGTGACCAATCCACATTAGGCTACCACCATAAACCTTAGTTCCCATCTAAAACTACAATATTTTCATGCTCTTATCCTACCCAGGGTTGTGTGGCTAGAAATCCCATAGAAAGCTGTGCCATGGATACTTTATAGGTCTTTGAGAGAGTAAGATTTTTTTCAGGAATTCAATCTTGCATTCTTAAATTATAATAATCCTTCAACCAGAATTAAGAAAATTCACATCCATATCTCTTCCTTAAACCTGTTATGAACTCAGTACGCCCATATCATAAATAGACAATGATTATTTTGGACAATTTTCTGTGAACACACTCACACAACACACACTCACACAACACACACACACACACACACACACACACACACACAACACACACACACTCTGTAACAGGGTAAAATGTGTCATTTAAGCATTATAATAGAAGGCTTAAATTGAAAATTTTTAATTAATGTAAATTTGTAGAACCGAGGCATGAGGTCTGGGTGCAATGCCTTAAGCATAGGAATAAATAATTTTAGCAATTAAAAATAATATAGACAAAGCCATTAGCAGGGACAAGAGGTTTTATGAATTTGAAAGAGATAGAAAAAATCAAAATCAAGGTAGAGAGACCTTCGACATTCGAGCAGACGCAGTAGAAAAAAGAAGAGGAAAATGGAGAGAAGAGAAACATCAATGGATGCCAAATTTGGAAGTTACAGTGAAATTAAAGAATTTGAAAAATTTTGACCATAGTATGGATGACGATTTGAAAAGTCGACAGGATATGAAGAGCATCCGAGGTCTAGATCACGCTACATCTAGGAGATTCGTGATTGGCTAAGGTTGTCCGAGGGTGGAAGCGTTATGTGTTGGAAGGGCGAAACTAAATGTGAGCATGGTTCCAGAGTTTGAGCAGGATAGACCTGTAGCTTCGCTCCGCTTTGTAAAGGTCTCGATTTTTTCATGAACATTTTTGTACATGAACAACAGAATGCAGGAATAAGGAGTTCGAGTGTGTTGCTAAGATGTAGTCTTGTGTGTTTCAGAAACCCTTTTGGAGGGGAAACTCCCCAAAAGCGGTTTTCTACAAACTTACAATCAGGTCATGGTGTCCGCAAACAAAGAAGGTTCAGTAAATTAGTAAACGTTTTAAAAAAAAGATTCAGTTAGAAGTGGAGAAATTGAATAGTGCCTAAAGTAAAGTTTTAAAGGTAGATTTTAAATTAAAGAAATAAATTGTTTAAAAGACAGTTAAAAAAGATTAAAGTAAAGAAGTAAGAGTGAAATAAGAATAAAAATAGAGACTGTATTTGGAAAAATTCCTAGAGAGCTAAATGCAAAATTTTACAACTTAAATATTGAAATTTACACTGCAAAATGCGCAATGTTTTTGTTTGGTCCAGCAGGTATCATTATACGAAGAGTCGTACGGATGCTAAACTGGGCGAGTATAAACAATGGCGTGTTGAGAGAGGGAGAAGACCTAGCCAGACAGCATCTTTAAAGAACTGAGATGCAGGATAAGGATGAGTGGTAACTCTAAAAGAACTGAACTTAGCTTCTTTCTTTTTCAAATTAAATAAAAAGTATAAATGTAAAATTCAAATTTTGGAGAAATTAAAAATTTTAAAGTTGATTTTTAATAAAATTTTAAAAATGTAAAAGGCTTCACATAGTGGCTTTGTTAAGAAACAAGATGGTGGTGACGTAGTCAGCTACTCAAAATGGCGGAGACCACCTAGTAAAATAGATAGGTCCTAGTAAGAATTATTTAAAATAAATGTGAAAGGTAAAAAGAAATATTTTGAAATAAAATAAAGACAGATTTGGAAAATAAAATTTATAATAAAACTTTAACTGAAAATTGCACTTGAAAATTAAAAACAAATTAGAAAAAATATATAAAAAATTAGATTGAAAAAATTTGATTCAAATTAAAGGAAACCATAAGAAATGGCCGTTTAACATAAGATTGTTTGAATAGAAGTCAACTCTGTAAGAAGGGTAAACAACATGAAAAAGGTTGTTTCAAAATTAGTTATAAAATTTAAATAAAGTTCTAAAATGTGACTTAATTTATTAGAGGAAGGACACTAATTTTTTTTCTTTAGATAATTAATGTTAAAAAATATGTAGTTTTGGCAAAAAGGTCAATGAAATAAAATAAAATTTTGAAAATCAAGTATGTGGGATTTCTTAGTAAATTTAAGTTAGAAAAAAATTGAAGAAATTTCAATGGTTAGTAGTAGGTTTATTTTCTGAGCTAATTGGATAAGTTGCGTTTGTTCTCATGATGATTTTAAATTGTTTGTTTAGAATTTTAGGATTTTATATATATATAAAGGTGGGTCGAAAACTACTTCGTGGAAAACTGGCCTCTGGGGTAGAATTTGGAAAGCGTTGCACAGGGGTCGGCTTCGGGCAGGACTGGCTTGTTTCAAAATTTTTACCAAACGATGTAACTTGAAGGTTTGGCCACGAGGGGTCCGCGTCCTTCACACAGGAGAGCCGCTCTTTCACAAAACATACACATAGATGTATATCTATGTATGTGATTGTATAATCACTCACACACAACACACTCACATACACACACACACACACATACACAGAATTTGAACTTTCTTAAATCAACAGGTCCAAATTTGGAACTAATATTATAATACTAGTTTAACATCTTGAGAAAATCAAAATTAAAAACAATAATTACCTAGAAATAAGTAGAATTTATTGTGTTTCCTGCTAACTTCATACTTTTCAGAACAAGTATCTACAATGTTCTGAGAAGTATGTTAATTGAATACTGGTGCTGGCATTGGCCATAATGTCCTTTTTGTAAGATATTTTTTTCTGTTTCTTTTACTTTTTCTCTCAAAGATTCTGTTTTGAGTTTAGAACAGTGTATTGGAACTAGATATGGTTGAGATTATCGTTTATGTAAAGATTGATGAATTTACAAAGTTGTTATGTAACTCAGACTGGGATTGTTGTTACAGGTGCAGAATGGCTGATAAGTATGAAGTTGTTATATCTGGAATTGGTGGCAAATTTCCTGAAAGCGACAGTGTGGATGAGTTGAAGAAAAACCTATTTGAGAGTGTGAATATGGTTACAACTGATGACCGCAAGTGGACAAGAGGTTAGTTTATTTTCTGGAGTTAAAAACAATTGCTTACAGTTATAGAGTCAGGTCTTGATATATCAAAATTTTGATAATTTGGTATCAATCATACTTAGGAAAGTTAACAAAAACAACTGATTAAAGTTGAGAATTAACATGTAAAAAATTAACTAACTGAATTTAAATCTAATTGAAAAGTAACATTGCTGATAAAAGGTTAAAGTATTTTTTCAGTTTTAAAAGTCAGCATTTCAAAAATTGTGGTGAATCCAAAAACATAATTTAACTTGGTTTATTTATTGATAATAAATTTATATTTAATAAAATACAAATTAAACCCAATTTATTTATATAGTTATTTTTATTATAACAGCTCTGTTTTCTTGTATTCATTTATAACTTACATTTTAATAGCATTAAAAAAAGTTATTTAAAATTTGTGTGTATATATATATATATATATATATATATATATATATATATATATATATATATATATATATAATAACGATTTTAACTTCATATTGTACAGTAAATAAAGTAATAAGTCATTATTTAAAACATCTGTTATGCAAATTAAACTAAACACTTATGAAAAAATTGTTGCTAAACACTTTTAAATGTTTTAAACTTGCCTGTAGTAGCACCTACTTTGCTTTTTGAGGACGGCCGTTTCGGGAGATGTGTCCTGAAACGTCAAAGTTGAGTTACGGTCTGAGTTGACAAAGGGACACATCTCCCGAAACGGCCGTTCTCTAAAAGCAAAGTAAGTGCTACTATAGGCAAATTTAAGACATTTAAAATTGTTTAGTGATTACTAGTAGCTCACGTGAAGATCGAATCAACAAATGAAAAAATTGTATGAAATCTTATTTTCACTTAATTTTAGTATCAGCTGTACGTCATAGCATGATTATCGCCATCTATTGATTATTAGTTGTATCTATATTTAATTATTAATTTCAATATAAGTGACTGAATGCTCAGTCATGAATGTAATGTGGTCACATTTTTAATGTGTTTTTTTAAATATCCAATCGGGCTAAAAATATGCCAGATCCTTCCCAGGAATGTATTCAGTAACTTCCCAAAGTGTTATATCGTTTGGATCAATGATTTAGGAAGGCATAAGAGACATACAAACAATCTTTCATTTTACTTCTATAGAGATATGTGACGATGGTGTTTTTGAAGGCCATTCTCACTTCAACTGATGTTGAGTTCATTTTGTCAATGCTAGATGAGATTCTGGCGA
This sequence comes from Prosapia bicincta, assembly GCA_036971475.1. Lineage (NCBI taxonomy): Eukaryota > Metazoa > Arthropoda > Insecta > Hemiptera > Cercopidae > Prosapia > Prosapia bicincta. The sequence goes on from JBAIZL010000003.1 coordinate 136,564,837, forward strand.
AACGTTAGAACTGCGATTCTATGCAGTAAAATATTAATGGCTCTACTCTAGATATTAAATGTTCATTTTTTCATCCATGAAAGAGTATGTATCAACACACACACCCATATATATATATATATATATATATATATACCTGGTTGAAGTATAGACTAATGGATGGTCGTGGAATATTTTCAATTGGAATAAATTTTGATGATATTAACTATCTTTATCGTTTAAAAAAAAGCATAAGAAAATTTAAATGTGTTCAGCAATCATAGGTTTAAATTAGTTTTTAAAATGTATTAAAGTGAAATATCTCACTTTTTAATTGCATTAAACACTTTTAAATGTCGAAATCTTGTTGCTGTTTATGACGAGCTGGTTGTTAATTCTTATTACTTGCGACCAGACTTTTTGTTAACTAAAAGTTGTTAAATTGTTAACTTACACTTGGAGGAAAAGTTTTTGTCTTACGACTTCTTCAGCCTCCTCAAAAGTGTAACAAAAAACTTTTAAATGCTTATAAACTTGCCCATAGTAGCACTTATATTTGTTGAGGACGGCCGTTTCGGGAGATGTGTCCCATTGTCAACTCAGATCGTAACTGGTAAACATTTAAAAGTGTTTAGTGAAAACTAGTAGCCCATGTGAAGATGGAATCAACAAATATTTTAATTTCAGTTAAAAATCATGTTAGTTTCGATTATATTAATTTCATAATATGTTTGTTAAAGTGATTGGTTAATCTAATGATGTATGTTATCTCTGATCTAATATTTTTCTTAAAATAGTTTTCATTTAATAAATATTTTGATTGTAAGATAAAAAATATTAGTACTAAATTGACCACGAGTTCATTTTCATTTCAATTTAGAAATATTTTATATTTTAAGATTTCAAAAGTATATGCAAAGAAATATTGGATGAAACTAAGAGAATATAAATAAATGTTTAAAGTAACATTTATTGATTAATTTGTATACATTTTTTTCAGGACAATTAGGGGTCCCATGTGGATTAGGTAAAATGAAAAGTATTGATTATTTTGATACTACATTCTTTGGAATACACAGAAAGCTATGTTATAGTATGGATGCTCTAACCAAACATTGCATGGAGAGAACATATGAAGCCATATTTGATGCTGGTAAAATGTTTAACTTTTTATTTTTATTTTAAGAGGAGTATTATTATTATTATTATTTAAGAGAACTCAAAAAGACCTTACAGGTGTAGAGCACTTAGCTGTTGCCTTTGTACTCTGTACCCATCCAATCCCTACTAAAGGATTTGCTTACTGAATACCTACCTCTTTGCAGTAGCTAAAGTAACCAACTTATGCTGAATCTCCTGATACACTCTGGTATCCTGACCTTACTGCCAAACCTCTTTCTTTTGGTAGACCACAGGGCAAGACACTCACTGAGTACATGGATTGGGTTTTCTTCTTGGTCCTTATCGCATAACACACAATCAGAGGACCTAGATCTCCCAATTAAGTTTTGAAAGCCTTCCCATGACCATTTCCACTATAGTTCTGAGTTGAAATTTACTTAGGGTGAGTAGTTTTTTTGCTGCAAAAGTCTCCCAAGAAAGCCTTTGCCTTATCTCAACTCAAGGATAGGTTCCATTCTTCTCTGCAATATCTGTTAATATATACCGTAATCCTCTTGGGTCCCTTTTAAGATGCCATATCTACTGCTCTCTACTATGGACATTGAATGTGGCACCTTTGCTTGGCTAAGGCATCTACTCTCTTTTTGCCTATCCAGCTTGAGTGACCGCAGGTTAGGTTGAGAGATTTGTATTTATCCAGCTCCGGTGCTGGTTTTACCTAAAGCCTTCAGAGCTGCCCGAGTGTCAGAGCAAATCCAAATAGTCCTTAACCTCTTTCCAAACCTCTTATTTCTTCAGCACTTAGTTCATTGTCAACTACTTCGACCTGGAAAACTGAATTTTAGTCAGAACAGAACCTCTATTGCCAGTTCCAATTTACTCCTTCATTTTAGACTCATCCACAAACCATTTTCACCATGTTGGCTTCTCCATATAGCTGTTTATGTCTCCTACTACTTGTCTTCCAGCACCTGCCACAACTTGTGAGATATTCTGTTTTCATTGCCTCTAACTTGAAATGCAGCACCAGGTGTGGAAGTCCCAGCACAACCCTCATAGCTACATATAGAGTGCTCCTTGTGGCTGTCTAAGGAAGAGCTCTTGTACCCGATCAAGCAGCCTACAAACAGTTTTCCTCTAACAGACACCAAATGTCTGCTCTATCAGACACTTGAAGGAAAGCTTAACCTTGGCGTAATGATGACAGAATAGATCCAGCTCACCTGTCATGAACTCAGACTCCACCTCATACCTATTAGTCATATGTATTGCCAGAACTTAGCAATGGCTTTTTTCATTTTATTCTCCACGTGTTCATACCAGAGTAGCTTCAGAAGAAGTTCCAGATATTTATTAATTTCAACATAGCTTATCTAAGTATTTCCAATTACCATGCTCTCAAACCACTTAGTTTTATATTGACTGGTAAAGATGAGCAGATCTGGTAAGACATATCTCTCAAATGGTTACCCCGCAGGGGGGTGCGGACTAGCCGCACCTACGAGGGATTTGGCGTCCCTCGCGGTACCCTAGCCTAACTCTACACCACTCACAAAGCACATACACACATACACACACCAACACAATCTATTCACATTTCAACACTTGCATCTTCTCTTAGGGAATTTTGACTTGTCAGAACCGTTGCGCGTTGGGAGTGCTGAAAAGTTCAGAGCTTGACAAACTCTGGTCTGGGACGCTGATGTGAGCTTGCTACGCCGAAGACGTAAGCGTGGTTTCTGGTCTACCAGCCGCTTTGGTCCTTGGTCAGGGAGTGTCCGTGGTGCATGGGTGTTGGAGCCTGTGCACAGTATTACGAGTTCTCGACTGATGCCCATCCAGTCGAGCTAAGGAGAAAAGCTAAAGGCCTCAGAGTTCTGAGGGTTGGAAATGATCTTAATGTGATCCAAGGGTGTACCCGTTCCTATAGTCTCGCCCATAACGCTTGACACAATGGCTGGAAAAAAATATACGTCACAGACATTGCCACCAGCAAAGTATTTAGTTGTATCTATGCCGAAAAAGGGAAAGATCTTTCCAAAGTTTCTACTTTCCTGATCAACAAGGCTATTACTGCTTGTGCTGGAGGTCCAGTAGCCTCTATTAAGAAACTTAGAAACGGAACACTATTAGTTGCAACTTCCACCGAGAGACAAACCCGTGCTCTATCTAAAATGACCTCTTTCTTTGACCAGGTCAAGGTATCTGTGGCTCCCCACAGATCCTTGAATTACTCAAAGGGGGTCATCACATGTAGGGATTTAATGTTCATTCCAGTTGATGAAATTAAGTCCGAACTGTCGTCTCAGTCAGTTACGTACGTTGTCCCTTTCATGAAAATGGACAAAGGAGAAAAAGTAGCAACAGCTTCTTTTATCGTCACCTTTGGCAAACCTTAAATACCCGAATACTTACTTGCAGGTTACCAAAGGCTCTCAGTGAGACCATACGTGGCTAACCCTAGGCGCTGCTTCAAGTGCCAGCGATTTGGGCGTATCAGCTCTACGTGTTCGAAGCAGAACGTATGCAGTATATGTAGCGTTGAAGGCCATGTTGATAAGGAATGTGTTAATTCTTCGAAATGCGCCAACTGTGGTGGTGACCACCCAGCGCGATCCTACAACTGTCCTACTTTCAAGGAAGAGAAAGCTATCCTAGGCATCATGGCGAAAGACAAGCTGTCGTTTCCAGAGGCCAAAAAACTCTATAGATCCACTCAGCCAAAGGCAGACAGTAAGACTTATGCAGCTACCCTGACCGCTTCAAAATCGTCTTGTACCAACTGTGCTGAGCTGTCCAAGAAGATTGAAGCTCTAACTGAACAAGTGTCTCGCCTTTTGTGCTTAGTCACAAATGGTCCGTCTTTAAATTTGGTACAACCTGCAGCAACGGATAGTGTTTTACCTCGTGTACCTATCCCTTCCACTGGGGGGATTGGAGCACGAAATAAATCACTAAGTGAGCCTTGTGTTTCTGTGCAGAAGATATTGTCAACGTGTAATAAACCTTCTGTGCAAAAGACGTTGGAAAAATCCAAACCACGTAAACCAGTGTTACGTCAGACCACATCGCCACCGTTGTTACCGGGTATTAAAAAAAATGCTAACAAAGGAGGGAATGTAAAAACTACCCCTCCTAAACCCAAAACTTCCTCAGATTCCATCCCTGAACGAGTGGATATGGAATCTGAGAAATGTAAGCCTGAGACGTCTAAAAACGTCCCAGGCAAGAAAGGAGAGAGCACCAATGGGTGTCAAATAAATCCTTTGCTAAGCTAATAAATGTCTTTGCTTAGGAAGTCAGTGATACAATGGAACGTCAACGGCGTAGGAGTCACATAGAAGATCTTAAAGTACTCGTGCGAGATGTGTATCCGATGTTTAAATGTCTACAGGAGACGCATCTCCAACAATCGCATAATTTCCATTTAAGGGAGTATTCAGTTTTCAGATCAGACTTCGTTACAGAAGACCGAGCTAGAGGTGGCGTAGCCATCCTAGCCCGTGACTGTATCGATGCTGCTCCGCTAAACTTATTAACCCCTTTGCAAGCAGTAGCCGTTCAAACAGCTGCCCCGTATACAATCACTGTGTGTTGTATCTACTTGCCACCACATGAAAATCTGCAACACAGTGATTTAGTGAATTTGATAAGCCAGTTACCGACTCCGTTCTTATTGGTAGGAGATTTCAATGCCCACCATTTGGCTTGGGGATCTCCGACTAGCAACTCTCGAGATGAACTTGTGGAGACTGTGAGAACGGAACTGGACTTATGTCTGCTAAATGACGGTTTGTCTACCCATTTAGCAGCATCTACTGGTGGATGGACAGCTGTTGACCTATCGATCTGCAGCCCTCAATTAGTTACTAGATGCACATGGTCGGTACTCAATGATTTGTATGGAAGCGACCATGTGCCTATTAAGATCAATTTATGTGACTCCCAACCCTGTTATGCTCGAAATTCCCGTTGGATTTTGCAAAAAGCCAACTGGGACTCCTACTCAAATTACCTTGTATCACTTGACATGGATTACATGACACCCATTGATGAAATAATAATAAATTTTTTGAAAGCTATTTCAAATGCCGCTGTAGAGACCATTCCAAAAACCTCTGCACATTCACGCCGACTGCCTGTGCCGTGGTGGAACGATGAATGCACAGAAATCCTCCGTTTACGACAAAGAGCGCTAAGGAGATTTAAGCGACAACCAATAAATGGAAACCTTCAGAAATATAAAATACTCCATGCGAAAGCACGGTGGATATTTAGGCTGAGTAGAAAGAACTCTTGGAAACAGTACATTAGCACAATTACAGGAACAACTCGGTCCTCCACAGTGTGGAGGAAACTACGATCAGTTTGTGGTACTTCCACTCCGTTGCCAGCCATTGCGCTGAAGCAACTGGATGGAAGATTAATCACAAACCATGGAATAGATTATTCCAGATTTATAAACTGAAGGAAGAAGCAATACCGTTTACTGTTGGGTTGTCTGGGGACACTCCTTTCTCTATAAGGGAATTGGAGTCAGCTCTTAAGTCAACGAAGGACTCTGCACCATATTCTGATTCCATTGTGTACTCCATGCTGAAACATCTACCGTACTCGGCGAAATTTGTCCTCCTTCGAATATACAATCGTTTATTCGAGGAGCGCTCTTTCCCCGATGCATGGTTAGAATCGACTGTAATTCCTCTTTTGAAACCAGGTAAAGACAAAACCAATCCCAGTAGTTATAGACCTATATCCCTTACTAGCGTCTTATGCAAACTACTGGAGAAGATGGTCAACCGCCGTCTTGTCTGGTACCTAGAAACCAATGACCTTATTTGCAACGAACAGTGTGGTTTCAGGCAAGGACGATCATCCGTTGACCAATTGGTTTTTTTAGAATCCGCTATTCAAGATGCCTTTCTCTTGCTGTTTTCTTCGACCTTGAGAAGGCATACGATATGGCATGGAAAAGAGGAATTCTGAACACTTTAAAATCATGGGGTATACAAGGGAATGTCTTAGCTTTTCATAGCTAACTTTCTATCAAATAGATCTTTCCGCATTCGTCTTGGAGGCACGTATTCAAACAGTTATAAACAGGAGAATGGTGTACCGCAGGGCAGCGTGTTGAGCGTCACGCTATTTGCCGTTGCAGTAAACAGTATCACGAGTTATATACGATCTCCGGTTCACTGTTCACTCTTTGTAGATGACTTTTGTATATATGTGCCTGCTCGTAGTATGGCAACTGCGGAAAGATCTTTGCAGTTAGCAATAAGCAGATTAGAGGAATGGTCAAGAACTACAGGTTTTAAATTCTCTGCTTCGAAGACCCAATGTGTAGCATTTAGTCGTCGTAGGCAACACCGGGAGCCGATCCTTTATCTTGATGGGATTCAACTTCAAACCACGGATAGTGTTCGATTTTTAGGTCTTTTATTTGATAAAAGACTCTCATGGATCCCACATGTTCGTGATTTGAAGGTGAGATGCAACAAGAAATTGGATATGTTAAGAGTCCTTAGTGGTACGAATTGGGGAGCAGACAGAACTAGTATGCTTCGCTTTTATCGCGCGGTCGTTAGATCGCGCATTGATTATGGCTGTCAAGCCTATTCATCCACACAACACAGTTCTGAAAACTCTCGATGCTGTCCACCACTCTGGACTTAGACTTGCTACTGGTGCATTTAGAACTAGCCCAATCCCTAGTCTTCTTGTCGAGGCTGGGGAACCCGCTCTTTCAAGACGACGTCAGATGCTACAAATATCTTAGATATCTGTCCTTCGAAGCAAACCCAACCACCCGGCATTTGAAATAGTCTTTAATAATACGCTAAATCAAGTGTACAATACACGTCAACGTTCGACCGCTCCATTTGGCATACAAACGTTAAGAATATTGGATGACCTTGAGTTGCAACTTCCAACTATGTTTGAACGACAAATGTGCTATCTACCTCCATGGATAATAAAAACACTGCACTTCGATTTCTCATTGTCCAGTTATATAAAACACGATACTCCTGTTGTGGTCTACCACCAGGAATTTTTATCCATTTATAAATCTCACCAACACAGTGAAATTATTTTCACTGATGGATCTAAACTGGACAATGGCGTGGGTGTGCGTTTTATGCATCTGGATGTAGCTACACGTACGGATTGCCCTCAGCTTGCAGTGTTTTCACGGCAGAACTTTTTGCCATCTTAAAAGCATTAACTGATATTCAATCTCGATCCTCCCACTATCTTTTGTGTTCTGATTCCAAAAGTGCTTTTCAGGCTCTTCAGGATGTTTTCTCCGTCAACCCTTTAGTTATGGACATTTTGTGTGCTGTACACAGGCTTCAATTAGGGTGTGTGGGGGTAACGTTCTGTTACGGAAACACAAAAGCGGATGAAGCGGCTAAGAATGCAAGACGTTTGGTGCCCATTACTCAAAGAGTTATGGCATCTGATTATGTGTGTTTTACAAAACATTTAATGCTCGCGGCTTGGAATGACGAGTGGCATACGGTGATTGAGAATAAGCTGAGGGAAATTAACGATACCGTCCGTCCATGGAGGTCTTCAATTCGTTCAAACCGTAGGGAGGAAGTGGTGGTTACACGCCTTCGCGTTGGCCACTCTTTTGCAACTCATGGATATTTGATGCATCGTGAAGATCCACCAATATGCCAATACTGCGATGGTATCTTCACAATTAACATATTTTAGTAAATTGTGTTAGTGTAAGAAATATTCATGCACTTTTTAATTTAAAAGGCAGTTTAAAGGTGGTGCTAAGGGACGATACCTCGGCCATTGACCGAGTCATCGCCTTCTTGCACCACTTGAAAATATTTTTTAAAATTTAATATTTAAAATATATATATATATATATATTTTTTATTTATACATATAATTCTATGTGTTTATTTTATTTATTTAAATTTAATTTATTTTATGTTCTTGTTATTGTTTTTTGAGATTTATTTATATGTAAATTGTTACCTATTATTGTTTTACATACTGTTATCATTTATTTATTGTTATATTGTTTTTTGTTGTTATTTTGTTATTTATAGTTTTTATTTTCTCTTTTAATTTTTAATTTTGTTAGATTTGTTGTTGTTTTGTTTGTTATTTATTGTTATGTTTTCTCTTTTGTAATTTTTGTTGTATTTAAATTTATTTGTTTTTATTTTTGAATATTGCGTTCCGTGTTATATTTTGTTTGGCAGTGATAACCCCAATTGGTTTTTCGCCAGGAAAAAAAACTCAAATGGTTAGTACTTTTTCACTGCAACATGCTTCCGTTACCTTAAGTGCCTTCTGAAGCAGATATCTGCAACTTAACGCCCATTCTACAACAAGTAAGACCCCAATACATATCTTCTTGTTTTCAATTTAATCTTCAATGAAATCTACATCTGACAACAATACTATTTCTACTCATCTACTGGTCCGATAAGCATTTTGCTACTCATAATGTGGAGATTGATCCAGAAGTTTCTCTTTAAATAAGTATTTTATCAGCCTTTCCAATGTGTTTAATAGGAGCGATACTAGGCTGATGGATCTCAACCTCTTTATCTCTGAGTAACTCTTATTCCTCGATTTTAGAATGAAGATATTTTTTGTTTTGAGCTGCTGTCTAAGTGTATAAACCAAAGCTAAACAGCCCATCAGTGGCCCAATAATTTCCCTCAGACACTGCAATAATAGACCTGGTCTAATAGTGTCTAATCCAGGCACTTTAAAAGGCTCAAAAACTGAATTACTTCTCTCACCTTTTGTGCCACAATCATCTGCTGAGCGATCCCACATTCTGCCCGTACCACCACAAGGCTAGTGGTGTGAACACATACTCCCACCAGTCTAAAGTCATCAAAACTGGCTTTCGTTAGCAGATGTGGGGTTTCTACATCAATGAAACTGAAATAGGCTATCAGTGAAGCTACCATCAGCCTTCATGACAAACACAATTTCTTCCCTCTGTGTCTCTGCTAAAACCTTCAACAGTCCAACAGTGACACTATGGGTGCTAATTTCTGAGCACTGCTTTTCCTAAACAACATGTTTAACCTCATTTATAAAGTTTTTATAGATTCCCTGGATTCCTTTAAAGACCTGACAAGTCTCTATGTTATTCTTCTTCCTTGCTGAATTAAAAGCCTACCTGTTTTCTTTTATTTTGCCTCTAACTAGCTATTTAACTTGACCGTATTATGTTCAGTGATTATCACAAGAAAGTGTAATTTTCCTTAAAACTGAATTCTAATCTTTTTATAATGAATTTTTCATAAATTATTGTAATTAATTTTGTTGTGGAAAATGCATTGATAATTTTTTTTAAAAATAAATATATTTTCATTTGTGTTATATTATTAATTATTATTCTAATTTTAAAAATACTTAACTAAGTGAAAACGTAATTGCTTACTTGCTGACGCATTTCAAAACATTCGTTCTTTTTACAAAGCTAACCCTCTACTGGCGGCATCGGTTGTGTGTAAAGGCTCTAACGGGAATGGCTTTATGACTGTGGAATGGGGTGGGTTGTTTGAGTTGTGTGTCGAATAACCCTCGAATTAGAAGAAAACAATAAAATAAACTTTCTATATCTTACTATCACCAAACACAACACCAGACATAATTTCAAAATATACAGAAAACCAACAACTACTGATATTGTCATACATAATACATCTAATCACCCCACACAACACAAAAACGCTGCATTTAATCATATATTACACCGCATAATCAATATACCAATGCTACAGAAAGACTACATGAAGAACTTAATACCATAAAATACATCGCTCAACAAAACGGCTACCAACACACACTCATAGACAACATACTCAGGAAAATTAAACATAAACACCATCAAACGACCACACAAAAAACAAAAAATACATATCCCTCACCACCAAAACACAAAACACCACCATATCCCTACCATAACAAAAACACAAAATAGCCTCCACATTCAAAAAACTCCATTATCAAATATCCTACAAAACGACAAACGCTTTAAGACAGCAGATACAACCTTTTCAAAAAGAAACTGACAAATACAAACTGTCAGGTATTTATAAATTAACTTGTAACGATTGTCCCAATTATTACATCGGCCAAACCGGCTGGTCATTCTATACACGCTTCGAAGAACACATTACCCAAAAAAAACAAACAAACCCTAAATCCAGCTACGCAAAACACCTAAAAAACACCCAACACACACACACACACACCGACATACACACTAATTTAAATGTTCTACACACATTAAAACAAAGTAAAAAAACTAACAACCTTAGAAAAATATGAAATCTACAAACACTACACAACAGATAAAGAAAATGTATTAAATGATCACACACACTTTGAAGCCAACAACTTTGCAGCCCTCATAACTATCAATGAAAAATAGCCTGCACCAGAATGGCTCCAAATTTACACTGATGGATCACCCATACCTGGATCAGGCGAAACAGGTGCTGCATACTACTGCTTATATTTTGAGGGATTTTTTGCTGTCGGGGCCCACCTTAGCAACTATGACGATGAGGTAGCTGCTAAATATGGTGCAGCAATAGAACTTGAGAACCTGACTGCTCCAGATAAAGCCGTTTTCCTTGTTGATTCTAAGACCGCCATCATGAATCTCTCTGGGAACTCACAGACCGACTGTAGTAGAACAATAGAATGTAGAAGAAAACTAAATGCTCTCATAAATGCCGGGTGGGTACTTAATTTCCAGTGGTTCCCAAGCCATGTAAACATCACTGGCAATGAAAAGGCTGATCAACTAGCCAAGCAGGGAACAAGCCTCCCTCAGCCTGAGCATCTGAGTTCACTACATTCTTCCAGGTCCCTAATAAAGACGTCCACTAAAAAATGGAATCAATGTCGATTGAAGGAGCTCTCAGCAGGAAAACGGTGTGAAAGTCATGTGACAGGTAGACCAATTGACCAAAACTTGCCCCGATCTGTTAGCATTGCAGCTTTCAGATTGAAGACCGTTCATGATTACCTTGCTACGCACCTCCCCGGAGTGCTACCAACCTCGGAGTGTCTGTGTGTTGGTGAACTTATGAATGCCGAACACCTTAATGATTGCACAGCCCTGGACCGGTCCCTGGAAAACAACAGTCCCATCTTCAGGGATGCCCATCTCTACTGGTCAGCGCATCGCCAAATGGCTCAACTGCCAAGGGTGGGCGTTGGCTAGTAAGTAAGCAAGTACTTTGAAACCAACAGTCTTTTTCATTATATGACACAACACTCAAACAACCCACTCCATCCCACAGTCATAAATCCATTCCCGTTAGAGCCTTTACACACAACCGATGCCGCTAGTAGAGGGTTAGCTTCATAAAGAAACGAATGTTTTGAAATGCGTCAGCAAGAAAGCAAATATGTATTCACTTAGTTAAGTATTTTTAAAATTAGTTTAATTAGTGAGTTCACAATGGTTACATCAAGCAACTTTAATTATTATTGCTGTTATTCTTTAAAAACTAATAATATTGCCAGAGCTGTTTATTAATACGAAGCTATTGGGGAAGAGAGCCGAAGGGTGTAATGACATTAGAAATGAGGACTTACTGTGGGCCTACTACATATTAAAAACTGCTTGAATGCAAGATATAGCTTTCTATTATTGCAGATATATGGATGATAGGCCTAACTATTACTGCTATTTAATGAAATAAATTTATGTTTAATTAATTTAGTTTTTAAATTTTCGGTTTAAACAGCTCCAAGTAATATCATTGTGAAGCAATAGAATTGTTATTGGTTGTTGGTATTATAACAATTAATTTTACTAAACACTTGTAAATATTAATAAACTTGCCTGTAGTAGCACTTACTTATATTTGTTGAGGAAGGCCGTTTCGGGAGATGTGTCCTATTGTCAACTCAGACCGTAACTGATCTCAGGATTTATGTAGGTTAGGGTGTTGGGGTGGTGGTGGTATATTATGGTGGTGGGGGTGTATTTTGTGAGTATTAGGAGTTATGATGTCAAAAAGTGTGTGTGAGGTGTAATGTAATTGTGTATTGAGTATGTGTGTAGGGTGTAGTTTGAAGTGTTGGTATATTTCATGTTGTTCGGTTGTTTAGCTTTGGTTATTTCTGTGTTGTTTATGAAGAATTTATAGTTATGTCTGTTTAATAGAATAGTTACGGTCTGAGTTGACAATGGGACACATCTCCCGAAACGGCCGTCCTCAAGAAATATAAGTAAGTGCTGCCATAGGCAAGTTTATTAATATTTACAAGGGTTAGTGAAAACTAGTAGCTCACGTGAAGATGGAATCAACAAATATGAATTAATTTTAACGTTTTCCTAGCTAAAATAATTACTCATTAAAAATTACCAGTGTTTCATTATACTTTTTAACAATACTAGTTGTAACATTTTAATATTTGTCCTTTTAAATAAGATAAATCAATTTTTGAAAATTGTAGGAATTAACCCAGTTGATCTGAATGGGTCAAACACTGCAGTATTTATGGCATCCACCATCAGTGAGTCAGAATTCCTCACAATGTTTGAAGCTACTAGAGATGGATTTGGTATTCTTGGTCACAACCGTTCCATGCAAGCAAACAGAGTTTCATATGCGTTAAATTTTACTGGTAAATAATGAATTATTTAAAGTTTGTGTAATATAACCTATACTCACAGTTAGAGTCTATAAAAAGTTTTAAAAAAGAAGCTACTTAAAAAATATAAAAAACTTTATATTCATGAAAGGGTTTTATTGTCCCTTACTGTTTTTAGAAAGCAAAAGTTCCTCTATAGTAAAGGAAAAACATATTTTCAACACATTATTACTTTAACAATTATTATTATTGAATTTTGTATTCCATTACGTTCGGTGAATCTTATTAATCACTTAAGCAATAGTTTATGACTATCCGAACTTTGAATTTAGTAAATTTGTTAAAACTTACTGAGACAGAATGTTTTCGATCGCTATGTGCCGATCTTCATCAGTCTCCGATCGAAAATGTTCTGTCTCAGTAAGTTTTAACAAATTTACTAAATATAAAGTTTGGATAGTCATAAACTATTGCTTAAGTGATTAATTATTATTACTTTATAATAGAGGTTTCAATGAAGATTTTTTTTAAAAAAAGTCCAATGTGGAGCATTTGTAGATCATGTTATTTAGATGTGTCAATCTTCTATATGATACATACTAACATATTACCATCTCCATTTCTTCTTCCTACTAAGATACTTTTGAGAATTTTTAACATAATCACAATCCATCTGTCTTTTAAAAGTACTTTGATCCAAATACGCATGATCACCGTCCCATTTAAAACAAAAAGATCTGAACTTATTAAAAAATAGGCCTATTTTTATCATAAATTTAGCTATCTCTTTTGCCAGACATTTTAAAAATTGTTTTTAACTTAGCAGCCAACATTGATTATGTGCCTCCTAAAACCAAAACTGAGACAAAGGATTTTGTTTTATTTATTGTCTATACCTTTACTTATTGAATGACCTCTGTGTTATTCAGATTTTAAAAAGAGTATTTTTACCACAACTTACTTTTTAAAATGAACTTATTAGTAATATTGAATGTTTTATTTATGTAAAAAAGGACCTAGCTACAGTTTGGACTCAACATGGACTGGGGGTATGGAAGGACTACAACAGGCAAGGCAATTGATAGCTGATGGGTATGTAGGAGCTGCTTTAGTTGGAGTGTGTAACATAATCAGGCATCCGACCATTTCACTTCAGTTTCTAGGAATGGGGAATCTGAATAATGATGATAAAGTCAAATGTTTTAGTGCAGATGGTGAGTGTTGTTAAATGTAATCAATATGTTTTACAAATGTAGGTACTATTTACTAGGAATATACTGTGGTTGAATTTAATAATAAATACACAAAAACCTCTTAACCACAAACTTTCTTTAATTTACCCTAATGTACATTTCAGTTACAAAGTAACCATCCTCAGAGGGATAACATACAAAGACTCTTTGCAGTCTTTGTATGTTATCCCTCTGAGGATGGTTACTTTGTAACTGAAATGTACATTTAGGGTAAATTAAAGAAAGTTTGTGGTTAAGAGGTTTTTGTGTATTTATTATCAAATGTAGGTAGTTTTATTATAGTAAGATTGTTACTTTCTAAAATTCCTTTGTCTCGAAATTTGTTTTAAAAGTAAGAAGCGCTTAATTTAGAATTAACAGTATCTTTCACTCATACACAAACACTGCCATGATTAAACTCAGTTCCAACAGTATGGATATACCAACAACGGTACTATAAATACCTTCTTACTACTGTTTTTGGTAGTCTAACCATGCAAAGTATATAATCTGAATAATGAGTCCAGATTGAAATATGGAGCCTGAGCCCTCATAATTCTGATCTGAGTATTGGCATACTGTGTGTCAGTAACCTGACATTATATTGATAAATAGAACTGAAATTATACTTCTTGAGTCTTGTCCTTTCCCTTAGATTAGTAAAGATAAAATATTCTTATGAACCTTAATACAAATGTTCTTGAAGCAAATTTGAAGAAATACAGGATTGAGCAACACTTATCGAAAATTAGAAATTAATTTAATTGGAAAGGAAATAGGTAGTCGAAAACAATAGCTTTTTCTGATTGGTGTTGAAGCGAGTTTTAAATAACTGCTTTTATAAGGAGTTGGCTGTATATGTGTTAGTTTCTTACAAAATCGAAAATTCAGTATGGATCAAATTGACGACTATAAAAAATTATTTCTTAAAGATAAAACTTCTTGCATCTTTTGCAGAGAAGATATTACTATACAACATAAGATGTATGATAGGAGTCACTAAATTTCTTTAGAATTATAGCCTCTGCAACAGAAGCTTAAAAATTCTAACAGCAAAACCATTGGACGAGATTACATTTTTGCTATCACAATTAATAATAATCATTATATAGAAAAAAAACCCATTTTATTCAAAATATCTTTAATTTATTAATAGAACATGGTGTGGCTTTAGGCGTTTTTATGAAAATAATGTTTGTAACCTATATACCTTTTTACAATCAGTATGAATAACAAAACATATTATTTAGTACAGCTTGATTAAAAAATCCTTCTGCTTGACCTGCTTTTGAGGTACAGCATTTCACATACTGAAAGTTTCATTTTATGCTTGCACTAGAATATTGATTTTTATTTTATTTGGGTTTGTATTCTATTTCTGAACAAGGTGTCTCGTCCATCTAATAACATTTTAATTAGTGCTGAGGCTAGTGATCCACATAAAATATTATCTGAAACCAAACTTCCTTCCTAAATATCTGGAACCTCCTTCCTTCCTATGTCATATTGTTTTTCTCCCTACATCGTTCTTAGAGTATGGTACCGTATCTTTTTACTTTCTCCTTTCTTTTGCTCAAAATTTCAAGATCTATTGTCTTCTTTTCACTCGTTTAATCTTCACAATTATTATTACATAACTATAGTGTATGAGTCACAACTCCAAACTTGAGTAATTTATTTATCGCGCTTGTAGCCGGTAGCTATTGAAGATAACCTTTTATATTTTTTGATTTCATCTTCACTTGAGCTACGAGTTTTTTCTAAAACACTTGTAAATATTTACAAACTTGCCTATAGTAGCACTTACTTATATTTATTGAGGACAGTTGTTTCGGCAGATGTGTCCTATTGTTAACTCAGACCATAACTGATCTCAAGATTTTTCGTAGGTTAGGGTATTAGGGTGGGGGTGGGATATTATGGTGGTGTGGGTGTACTTTGTGAGTATTAGAAGTTATGATGTCAAAAAGTGTGTGTGGGTTATAATGTAATTGTGTATTGATTATGTGTGTAGGGTGTAGTTTGAAGTGTCTGTATATTTCGTATTGTTCGGTTGTGTAATCTTGGTTATTTCTGTGTTGTTTATGAAGAATTTGTAGGTTAGATAATATGTCTATGTAGTCATGTTTTTTTGGAGTTTAGATGATCGGCGAAGTTTGATTGGTAATTATTGTTTGTTAGTGTGTTTATATGTTCTTGGTAGTGTGTGTAGAAAGACCTCCCTGTCTGGCCTGTGTAAAAACTGGGGCACTAACTACAAGTTAGTTTGTAAACTCCAGCGGCGTTGTAAATGTCGTTGATTTTGTTGTTGGGTTTGAATTGTTTATTGAGAGTGTTGTATGTGGAGTAGGCTATTTTGTAGTTGTATTTTCGTAGTGTGTTGGTTAGATTGTGGGTTTTGGATCATCTGTATGGTATTGATAAGTATTTTATGGGATTGTCGTGTTGTGTGTTTGTATTTGGGCTATTGAAATTGTTTTTTAGGCGGTTCAATAATTTGTCAATCATTGTTGTGTTATATCCGTTAGTTTGCGCTATATGTTTTATGGTGTTTTTAACTCTTGGTAGTGTTCTTCTTTGTCTAAAGGTGTTTTAAGCAGGTGATATATCATGGTTTTGTAAGTGGCTAGTTTATGTTGGTGAGGATGGTTTGAAGAGTTGTGAATGGTAGTAATTGGTACTGGTGGGTTTTTGGTATATGCTGAATTTATGCGTTTGTGTGTACGTTTAATTGTAAAATCTAGGAAGTTGAGAGAGTTTTGTTGTTCTGTTTCGATGGTATATGTTAGTTTTGTGTGTATGGAATTAAAGTGTTTTAAAAATATGTGTGCTAGGTGTGTGTTACCTTTGTATAATGTTATGATATCGTCGACTTATCTATACCAGTAAATTATGTTATCTGAGTATTTATTGTTGTGTAAAATGTGGTTTTGTTCAATATGGTGTATGAATATTTCTGCTAAGATGCTAGCTATGGGGGAACCTTAAGATCAGTTATGGTCTGAGTTAATAATGGGACACATCTCCCTAAACGGCCGTTCTCAATAAATATAAGTAAGTGCTACTATGGGCAAGTTTGTAAATATTTACAAGTGTTTTAGTGATAACCTTTTATCTTAAATAAAATCTTGTTTATACAAGAGAACCTTCATTCTTCCACTTGGTGAAATCCCCTATATTCCAAAGAAGGCTATGCTATAAATATACACAGGTTTGAGATTACTTTCTGATTCTGTTTAGTTTTTAAGTGTGCACCCCTTTTAAATTTATTAATTTGTACTTTTCCATGTTTTGAGTAGTCTCATGCTACTGTATTCAATAAGTGGCTCTCTCATAAGTTAGTTCATTTCTCTATTATACTCTTCTTAATGTAAGGTTTTTAACTTCCTAAAAAAATTAACACAGATCTTAAAGCCATTGAGTGATTGCTTATGTGTGTGTGTTTATGAGAAACATTTAACACACCAGAAAATAATTATCTGGTTCTCTGAAATTAAACTGAAATAGTTATTGCCTAAATAAAACATGTAGACAGGAATTCTTAGGTAAAATTAACAAACAACCATATAGTCTGATCAGAATAAAGTAGAAAGTTTTTTTATAAGGTAAGGTAATTATGGTGTTGAGGAGCTTCTGAAACTGAGACTCCATTTAAAAAATTTAACATATAATATGGAGTCCTCATTTTTCAAGAAAACAAAATCTCTGTCCTGAAACTATGCCTACAGTTTTCACTTTTCAGTAAGCCTTATATTTTATTTATTTATTGTTTTATTGGGAACTTTGTTTATTTTTTTATAGTCTAATGCTTGTAAGCTAACACATAAAGAATTTAATTGCACTTTATTTAAATTTCTGTCCAATATTAAAACCATGAAAATCAATTTAGTAAGTTTTATTTATCTTAAATATCTACATTGGAAAGCAATTAAATTTCACTTCAGTTTTTTAACAATTACAAAATGTAACAAACATTTACAGAGAAAGTTAATTTTTGTTAAAACTAAAAGTAGTTTTTTTTTAAAATTACTCATAAGAAGTTAAATCTAGCAATTACTTTTTATATCTGAAGATTTTTGTTTATTAATCTTAGTTATTTATTAGTGTTTTTTGTCATTGAAAACATTTCCTTTCCAGCCGATGGGTATAATCGCTCGGAAGCTATTGTTGTGCTTTTCCTCCAGCGAGCTGAAGAGGCTAGACGCTCTTATGGCACATTGCTTCATGCCAAATCTTTGAACTTTGGAGAGCGATCGTGTTTTTATGAACAGATGGCTGCAGAATCTTTAGGGATGCTTCTGAGAGAGATATATTCTGAGGCTAAAATAGATCCTGCAACTATTGCGTACCTTGAAGCTGATGGGACAGCATCTAAAGTAAATAAATTCATATGTATCCTTTACTAATACTTAATAAGTAAAATTGTTAGTAATAGAATTCATGTCAATGCAAAAGTGGCTATGTTATGTTTTATAAACAGTTAAAGTTATGTAGTAACACCTATTTGAAACAGGCCTCGGTCACTCTTATTATTTTTTGTTATTAGTATAGTTTTCTTATTTATAAGATTTTGGAAAACCCATTAGAAAATAATTAACTAAAAACACCTGTACATATGTTACACTTTTCCCGAAACAACCGTCCTCGACAATCAAAAAATAAGTGCTGCAAGAGGCAAGTGTAACATATGTACAGCATAGTTAACAGCTAGTAGCTCACTTGAAGATGTAATCAACTATTATGAAAATAATTGTTTTATTGCTTTATTTGTTTAATTGGTTTTATTATTTTAACACAATCATTCAAGTGAGTATTATTATTTATGAAAAAGATTGAGAATATAGATAGGATAAAAATAAAGTCATATAGCTCTTTGTTCTGTGTAGGATATATGGCCATGTATGCAAGGTCGATACCTGAAGTACACACACTCTGTAGTGTACATCGGTAAACCCATCTTTGTTGCACCAAAGTTGGTGTAAAAAGTATACAAACAGGTAAATTCTCGGTATGAATAAAATAAAGCAATAATGATTCCTTGGTTTTAATAAAAATATGATTCTCATTCAGAAAGGTTCACTTACCTGATGTATCTCTCACCTCTACAATAGTCAAAGAACAGTGCCAACTTACGAAGGATATGTGTGGTATATTGTGTTGAATATGGTGTTATATCTCCTATGACTATTTTTGTTGTGATAGTTACATTTTTTGATTTAATTATTGGAAGGGCCCTTGGGTTTCTGCGATAGGCACCAAACCTCTTGAAGGTCGATAGTCTTATAGTTTACCAAATTGAGGGTTACAATTTATAATTGTAATGAAGTCTTCTTTGCAGAATAGATGAGCTCACCAGGTGGAAAGATGAAAATCTTCTTTCTTGAGCCGGGTGGAATTTCAGAGAAAAACATATTTTTAACAAAACTATGCCGATAACATATATAAGATAAGAGAGTATTTAAGTTTTACAAGTTTGGCTATATAACTCACTCAAGCCAGAATATTCTGATTGATCAGAATATTTTTAAAATTTTCTTAAACATATAAATTTCTAACTTGCGAAATTACTTTTTATTATTAGAGGTTATAATAATAACTTTCTACCCCTTGAAAATAGAAATATTGAATTTGTGTTTGCACTGCAAGATATTGCTAGTGAGTTACCTCCTAATGTACATTGGGCCACTTTTCCGGATGACAAAACTATAATGGCTACGAATCCTAATGAAGAAAAGTAACTTGGTCTGTTCAAAAGGCTCTTGATGTCATAAGTAGATAGTGCAACAAGTGGTCATTGAAAATTTCTAGTCAGAAAAGCGAATGCACCTTCTTTACAAGGCGAAATAGCCTTGCAGAATTATATACCACACCTCACACTAAATGGCACAGTCCTTCAACATAATAAACACCCAAAACTGCTGGGGGTTGTGTTGGATCCGAAATTATGTGGTCAGCACATGTGTATCATGTTGTACAAAGTTGTACACCTAGGCTAAATGCCTTGAAAGTGGTGGCCAGGCGTGACTGGGGCGAGGACACAACAACGGTGAAGCTCTTCTATCTCTTATTTATGAGTTCAAAGGCCACGTATTGCTGTGAAGAATGGGGTTCTGCTGCAAAAGCACACATAAATAAAATTCAAGCTATTCAATCTGCGACAATTCATATCTGCCTGGGCTGCACAAGAACAACTTCAATAGCTGCAACAGAAGTGGAACTGGGAGTGGAACCCATTGAATTTTTCGTTAGAATGCAAATGTGGAATAAATTTCAAAAAATCAAAACTCTGACATTCAAACACTCATTGTACAACTTTGATACTCATAGGTTTAACATTAAAACTTCCTTCACCTTTCAAATGAACAATCTCTCTAGAATGATTCCGCATAACCAAATACCAATAACAAATACCACCCTTGTACGAGGAATCACCTAGGATCTGGCCGGACATCGAAGAGTATTGGAACTTCCTCAAAAAGTGGCTAAAAACGATTATGCCAAAATTTTGAGAGCAGTCACCGCAGAAATGGTTGATGATGAGTACTGTAGGCATATAAAAAGTTTTACATATGGGTCTTTGGATAAGGATAACAAGAAGTCAGGTGCGGGCTACTTTAACCAAAGCAATGGTGATCAGTATCATATACCTGCAAATGCTTAATCCAGCAAGGAAACTGAACTGCTAGCAATCAACAGAGCAAGCTGCTATTCACTGAAGAGCAATTATATTGCATTTTAAGTGACTTTAAATCTGTTTTTAAAGCTTTATCCAGATCCAAGACGAGTGCATACTTCTTCAGAATTAATGAAATCAGGAATCAGTTCCTATATCTTCACTCAGAAGGTAAAACTATAACTTTGCAGTGGATTCCATCACATTGTGTTGTAATTGATAACGAAATAGCAGACAAAATTTCCAGGGAGACCTGTTAAATGTTTCCGGCTGATCAAAACAGATTCTTCTTACTGCAATGCAAGAGCTCAGAAGGAAGATAATTCATATGCAACTGGACAGATATTTGGAAGTCGGGGACTTCGTGTCAAAACCTGCACCAAATACAACCACAGCCACCTAAGAAAGACACATACAAAAATATACCTCGTTCTATTTCTACTTTTGCAGCTAGAGCATGTACAGGTCACATTGTGACTCAAAAATATTTGTTCCGAT
The DNA here is from genome assembly GCA_036971475.1 of Prosapia bicincta. Classification (NCBI taxonomy): domain Eukaryota; kingdom Metazoa; phylum Arthropoda; class Insecta; order Hemiptera; family Cercopidae; genus Prosapia; species Prosapia bicincta. The sequence goes on from JBAIZL010000003.1 coordinate 136,585,951, forward strand.
TTTGTTTCGGATTTGCCACAATGGCATCTTTATAGCAACAGCAAGGAGGAGAGATTGGAGCATATATTACTTAATTGGCACTACCCGATTCCTGCAAGAGATATTCTACGAACCTGAGTATCTGCATGGCAGGAAATAATAAAGAATAAACAGTATTGGGCTATTTCATCTATCATATACCATGGACATCGGGCTATTGGCTACACCTGAGGTTGGATGCCAGTACGAAGCAGTAAGAATTTCTGTTTACTCTAGATTGTTTGTGTTTGAGTAGATTTTTCTGCCATTCCTATCTTTTCAATATTCTCTTTTGTTTCGGATTAACTCCATTTTCAAAACTTCAATAGTACTGGTTGCCCAAATTTTGAGCTTGTCTTTATATACCGTTAGCCACACCCCCCCCCCCCCCACTTCCAGGCCTCACTTCCTGTTTATGCACGCCTACTCTTGCTTCTTGCGTCCACCTACTTAATAATTTTAAACTTTAAAATATAACAATTGACTCTGTATTCATTTGCTCGTTTATTATATTTTTTTGAAACTTAGCTTTATAAATTTCTAAATTTTCTAAAATATTTAAACGTCTTCCTTTATTAACATAATGTAAAATTTTCATTGTATTTTTCATTTCTTGCGGTGTATGGCCCTCTTTCATCAAATGTGTAGCATGATTGAAATCATTTTTCTCATACTTAAACGACCTAATATGCTCTTTATATCTGGTTTCAAATTTTCGTCCTGTTTGAGTTAGGAATGGGAGAAAAATGTACTCAAACATATAGAAATGAAGATGAGTATGTTAATAATTTTACTCTAGATTAGTTATAAATAACATGTTCCACCTTTAAATATAAATATTGTTTTATAATTTTTCACCTCTATTTTATTGCATATTTTGTAGAATTTCTTGTAACTGTTTGGAACTAAGTATCTTATTCAAGAAAACATGTATTGCAGGTTGGATATCCAGTCCAATGCAGAGTGCATTTGCCTGCAATAAATATTGTACCTGCAAAGATGCAATTTTGAGCTACAATGATCTTATTTTTTAATATTATTTTATTTCATCTTCAACCTGAGCTACTAGTTTCATTTAAACACTTGAATATATATTAATATATGACCCTTGCTTATAGCTAAACAAGGGAAAGTTAAACAAAGTTAGCTTGCTGTTATAGGCGAGTATCCTATATAAATATATTTTCAAATATTTAAACCTTATTTTATGTATTTGGATTTAAGAGAACAAATTTTTTAAGTTTCAAGCTAACAAAAATTTCATATTAAGGGTAAGTCAATTTGGATATGTGTTGAATAGGTTAAGTAAATTTGAAACAATATAACGTATTCATGTTTTAAAATTGTTTAAAAAGCTTTTCTGTATGAACATTTTAGTTACTGAAACACTTGTAAATATTACAAGTGTTTCAGTGAAAACTAGTAGCTCACGAGAAGATAGAATCAACAAATCTAAAACTTTAGTATGATGAAATTACTGACACTAGTATTTTTCATGAAATATTGCCTAGTTTGAGTAAATCTGACAGAAATGTCCAAATATTTTGGCTTGTTGCTTCGTATAGTATGAAAAAAGTTGTAAATAATTCCAGAAAATCGACGCTCGAGAATTAAATACAGTTGTTGAGGCACTGTGCAGCAATCGCATCAGCCCATTACTTGTTGGATCAGTGAAGAGTAACCTTGGTCACACAGAATCTGCGTCAAGTCTAGTCTCTATAGTCAAAGCTTTGATAACACTTGATTCAGGAAAAATTCCACCAAATCTACATTACTCTAGTCCTAATCCTGATGTCCCAGCACTTTTATCAGGAAAAGTTAAGGTATTTATCAAAACATTAACAAACAATTCATCATTAAAGAAAAGTATTGCAGACATTTGTTTAACAGTTATCTAATGAGGTTTATTTAGTTGTAATATTATTTTTCTTATTACTTACTTAATTATTTACGTAATATTTACCCATTTAAAAAATTATGTAATTAATTCACCTCTTTTGCTAATATTTACATTTACAGAAAGAAAATTGACAGCTAAGATAACATGGTTTTAAGATGTACAAATACATTTTAAGTAAAAGCTTTTTGAAATGATACATACAAGTTTTTCCCTTGAATTTTCCATCTTTAACACATTGAGTGCGGGGGGGGGGTATGCATGAACGCCTGTTGTGATGCTCTTTGTCAACGTTTCGATGCATTTTGATTTTTGTTCCCCCCGTTGCCATCGAATTGGGGACTGTGTGATCGTATTAGTGTTACTTGAAGTGTGTTATAGTTGTCTTTAACATATTTTGTACAATGAATATGGATAATGTTGTTGAATTATTAAAGAATGTCTACTCTGACAAAGAAAATGACTCCAAGGATAGCTCTGACTGCTCCGATGATGACAACGAGGTGTCTCCAACATGGCGGCTGACACTTGGTGCCACTGGCATGTTAGACGTACCTTTCACAGGATTCTGGATTTAGATTGCCAATTCTCGGAAACAATACTCCAACTGATTGGTTTGATTTATTGATTTTCTTAGAGACAATTGTTGAGGATACAAACAGATATGCCTTGGAATTTTTTGTGGTACTCAAAACACTGCCAGGTCACGAATCACAAATTGAAGAGACATGACTTGGGCCGAAATAAGAAATTTTTCAGGACTATTGCTTCACACCAAAATAAACTGAGCCTGTATGATTTCCGTCTCAAAGTCATTGAGGGACTTCTACTCTCCAAACAGGCTCGCATAATGGTGACTCCTACTCGAAACAGCATACACAGGCTCTCAATAAATAACAAAAGAATAGGAAATGGACACCAAATTCAAAGAAAATGCTGAGTTTGTGCAAAAAAAGGCCAAAAGAAATTAACCATCAACATTTGTACTGTGTGCCATGATGAACCAGGACTGTGTGAACTGCGATGTTTCGACAAGTTTCACAAGGACATGGAAGACTAAAGCTGAGTATTAAAATGGTAGGGTTGGGGTTGCATATAGTACTTATTTTGGTATTTTTTTGAAATTATTATAAACGCTGTGTTAGATCTATTTAGATATGAATTACTTATTGACATTGTATGTAAACTTATTTTTATCATTGAAAAACATTGTAAATGCCGGCAGGAAGGGTTGTAGGTACTTAAATGTTTTTGTGGTACTTTTTCTATAACTATAACTAAGTATTGTGACTGGAAAAAGGTTTGTTGGTATCCAGCAACAATTGGGAGAGAAACCCAACAGGTAGACAGTCAACAGCCATCACCTGAGATACGAGAACCGGCACCACTGGCGAAGTACGTAGATGAAAGTACCGGAAATGATGTCACCAAAAGAGACAAAAATGAATACCTAGCCAACTTCAGATGACATACTGGGTCCATCAACAGCCTTTTCAATGCAATAATCAATAATATTTTTTCAGCAATTTTTGATGCACAACTATAAAACAATGCTGCACTCAACGTCTGATGTAGTAAATGTCAGTAGTAGTTTTTAAAAAAATGTATTTATAAAAGATCTTAGTATGTAACTTGGTAAATTTTATAATTGGAGTAACAGATTGTTTGTGTGAAATAAATTCTTCGTATTTCTTATTATTTTAAAATTATATTTACAGTTATCATGAAATGCAATATAAAGTTTCATGTAAAGATGTTTTTATTATTTTGGTTTCTAATATCTTCTTCAAATAAATACAAAGTTTATTTAAAAGTTTCTAAATTCTAATTTGAATTTAAAAAAATTATTGTATGCTGGAGAGGTGGTGGTTATTGTATGTATGGTGGTGGTTTAAACTCATAAGTTGATATTTCAAAATTAATTAAATAAGGTGTTTACCGGGAACAGCATGTTTTTTTATTGGGTTGTTCAATCCAAGTAGTCAGGGATGGTGGTTGGGAAGGTCCTAATGTGTAGAGAGGAGTTGGAAGTTTTAGTTACACTCAAGATTCGGGATCTAGAGCACTGCTCTTTTGTTATGAGATGGTTTTACGCTAACAGTGGGTCTGTGACCCAAACCCAACAAGACTCTTACCACCTCTTTAATGATTAGCTGTTAAGTATGCGTATATCGCTATGTTGGGGATCCTTAACCGTTTGCTAAGGAAGCGAGCCTCAAACCTTGGCATTTCTACCTCTTCAGTAAGAAACATTTTGATTAAAGACATCAAGTTCCATCTATATAAACTTGCAGTGCAATTGAACCCTGGTAATTACAGACATCTTTACAACTTTGTCAGCAAGTGATGTCAAACTACGCAGAGTTGAAGGAAGGCATGTGAAGAGAAATCCTAGTCATTCTATGAGAAATGTTACAAGATTTAGCGTGTAGCTTCAAGGAACATCTGGAAACGTGTTCAATTGGAAGGCTACTTTCTATGCAATGTTATTTTTGATTTCTTAGAAATATTCTTAAAATTATGAGTTTATTAAACACATTGTTCAAAAAAAAAATGCTTGGTTAAAAATTGAAAAATTGGTGGCATTTGAAAACCATGCGATTCCCAGTAAACACCCTGTATAACTTCGAGAAAAACATAATTACAACAGTTGAAAAGTTACATAATCAATAATTTTATAAAAGGAACAAATATAGATAGTAATATTAAAATATAATTTTGATTAATGAATAAATAGTAGACATAGATGTAAATATAAATATATAGGTTCCAACATATTACGTTATAATGGCTCATAAATTTTCTTTGAATTTTATTGTTAGTGAAATATATTTATTTTATATTTTTACTAAGATTTAGAATTATTTATTCTGAAACACAATGATTTAACTCTGAACAATAGCTGACAGCATTCATAGAATTTAATTAAACCAAACAATACAGAACTTACATAGGCATATAAAGTGTGTATACATGTATGTATCCCTGAATTTATTAAAATAATAAAAAAAAAATTATATCATGGCAAAATCAGTTTTAGAGTATTAGCAAAGTCTATCAGTAACAAATTGTATCACAATATAAATAAGAATGTTTCAATCCAAATTATATTAAATGATATATTGATTACAATAAATATAATTAATAAAATTTCTGTGATAAATAATACACTTTTGAAAAATGTAGAAACTCTTACATGCATGTCTTAAATATGTAACACACACACACACACACACAAATAAATAAATATATATATATATATAGATTTTTTGGACTAGGAGACTGACAGACTTACCTTGGTAAGAGTCCACACTGTAGTCGTGAAATAGAAACACATAAAAGCACTTAAACAATGATATATTTCTTCTACAGTGAGGACTCTTACCAAGGTAAGTCTGTCAGTCTCCTAGTCCAAAAAATCTAAATAATCTTTACCAACCAAAACTAACCTAAAACTATATATATATATATATATATATATATATATATATATATATATATTGTAACATTTTGAAGTAGTATACATATAAAAGGCACTTACCAAAATAAGATAAATATATAAAAATAAATTCAGTATGTAAAAATTACTAAAATATACCAGGAACGAATTGTAAACATAACCTAATTTCACTTGTGTAGAAAATGCACACGGCCACATTTTAGATCTAATCACAAGATTTTATATAAAAGAAAAAAAACACACAAATCACTATTTATAAAAAAATGTATTAGAAATAATTGATAGGTAACAATTTAAATAGAACTATGTAAAAATACACTTAAAACTTTCACACGGCAAGCTAGTGAGTGTTCTGTAGTAAACACGATGTAACGGATTTGTGGAGTTGCGTGCGCATTGACCGGCAAAAGATATTCGTTTTAAATATTTCTCGTTTTAAATATAATCTAAAACAGTTTTGGATTTAAATGCAAAGAAATTTAAGTGCAGTTGTTAAGAAGAAGAAGTGTATCCGTAAAGAAGAAGAACATGACATCCGTAAAGCTGTACTTACACGGAATAAACGAAAAAATAGCGGAAATTCACGACTTGGCCATTTTTTTTCTAACAAAGGTAGCGTCAGTACGCAGTTGGAACAAAGCATCGGAACGAGGAAGACGTATTCAGAATTGGCTGTCGAAATTTTATTTTTTAACTGGTGCGGAAAGTGCAGTATCGTATTTAAATTATAATTACAGAGTAACAATAAGCCAAACCATTGAACTGATCAATTAAGAAGACATTATTCAGGAAATTATTTAATTAGGAACTAAAATAACTTGTAAAAATTTTAATTTGTAAGAATTGTAATTTAGATATTTTTGAAAGTGCCAACTCAAAATTTATTAGTCAAAATTTAGAAAACCCACCTATTTAACCCGAGATAAAGAGAGCTCAAGCTCAAATTGAAATAATTAAATCAATTTCAATTCATATTAAATTTTATAACTAAACTTCTTGCTGCCATAACAAATTTTAGACTTAGGCTAATAAAGCTTAATTTTTGTAATTCTTTGTAGAGGAAATAAGAAATTTGAATTAGTAAGTGACTTTGTAAAAGATAATAGGAATGTCATTTTAAGATATTAAAAGTTTATTGTAACAAAAAGCAGCATTGAATTGTTATTTCTTTTAAATTATAAATTTTATTAAGACTTGTATAAAACAAAATTACCAATTATTACATTTGGCACACAAACGTGGGGCTCGATTATAAAAAAAAATTTAAGAATTAACCTCAAGGCACTTTAGATAAGATTATTAATTAAATATTTGTATTAATATTGTTTACTTTTCAGGACTTTGCAACCATAAGTCAATAATTTTTTTAATATTCAAAATTTAAATAGAATAAAGGGGAATTTTGAAATTTTAGATAAAGAAATAAAAAAAAATGGAATCTGAAACAGGTACATATAATTTAAGGAGGGAGAAAGCGAAAAAAACAGAAAAATTAGAGGAATATAACAAACATAGTAGGTCTAGGAAGGGTACAGCAATTGAAGAAGCTGCAAAAGGAAAATATGTGACATTAAAAGAAAAAATAGATGAAAAGAGGAAGAAGCTACAATAGGCCTAATAGAATTGGAAGAAGGGACAAGCCTAGAAATACAAGAGACAGAAACGGAAGGCACAGATATGCCTATAGAAGAGAGTGAGGTGGAAACCCAAGTAGATGAGGCTAGGGGATTACCACTGATGCAAACCCAACAGAAAAAGGGAAATAATGAGAATGAAGATTTAAGGGAGATGATGAGAACTCTCATGGAAATGAGTGTAAAAGGGAGAGAGGATCTACATAGACAATTAGATAAGATGGACGAAATAAAAAAAGAGTTAAAAGAGAATATAAACGAAGTAAAAGGAGAGATGAACAGAGGATTTGCCTCAAGTAGGTTGGAAATGAGTAGGTTGGATAAGAAATTCGAAAGCCTAAAGGAAGAAAATAGGAGAATGATAGAGGATATGAGGGAACAGTTGAGAACAGAGAATAATGATGTAGTAGGAGTTATGAGAAGAGACTTAGAGGAGAGGATTAAGGAGAATTTAGAGGAAACAAAAGAAATAATAGCTGATGTGACAGAGATTAATAAGAAAGAGATAGAGAAGGTAGAAAAAATGACAATACAGAACAGGGAAGAGTTAAGAGTTTTAAATAAGGAGATAGCGATTGAGAAAAACAATAATAATGATAGAATAGACCGATTGGAAACAGAAGGAAGGAGGAATAATGAGAAACAAGGGGAATTGACCCAGAGAATGGAAAAGGTAGAAAAGAAGGTGGAAGAAAATAAAGGAGGAGAAGGCCTAAGGATAATACAGGTGTCATGCGGGAATCAGGAGGAGATGCCAAAATTTAATGGTAGGAATGGTAACCCTATGGAGTTCCTAAAAAGACTGGATAGGTATGTGGAGAGAAAATTTTGATGTAGGACAGGGGAAGGATTTGAAAATGAATGGAGAGGAATCATAGATAGAGTCTTGGAAGTAGGAGCGGCAAGATGGTGGGAATCAATTAGAGAGGAGGTGGAAAATTTCGCGGATTTACAAGATAGGTTTATAGAAAGATACTGGGCCAAAGAAATACAGGAAGGCATCAAAGAGAGAATAGAAAATGAAAGGTATATAGAGGGAAATGGAAGAGCCAGAGCAGATTATTTCATAGAAAGAGTCATAGTTTTAAAGAACATGACACCACCGCAAAATGAGGAAGAGATAGTCCGGAGATTAAGCCGGCATTTTAATGAAAGGATACAGTTGTCAAGAAGAGTACAAAATATAAAAACGATCCGAGAGATGGAAAGGATGCTAAATGAGGAGGATATAGAGGAGAGAAATAAGGAAATAAGACAGAGAAACAGGGGATCATGGAATAGGCCTACCTCTAGAGAGGAACAGAATGGAAATAGATTTCCACCCAGAAGGGGTGAGGAAGGGATGAGACAGCAGGGAAATAGAAGATTTCCAGGACCAGGAGAATTGTATAGAAGGAATGAATATAGAAGTGAAGGACGGCCATATGTCCAGTTTTTTAACAGAAGAATAGATAATCATATGAGGGGGAATATTGAACCAAGACCAGGGCAGGAAAATAATCGAGAAAATAGAGGAGACAGGAATTACAGAACAAATGACAGGAGCCAGAAGGAAATAAATCAGATAGAGGCAAGGACAGGCGTGGGGACAAGGAAGGAGGATGGTGCACATAGTCAAACGGAAAACTAGAGAACACTGGTATCGTCGCCTTGGATCAGGAAAAGGAGCATCAAACAGAACAAATGAGGTTGCCAGTGATAAAATTCGATAAAAGCTCCTACGATAAAATTAAGTTAACTATAAATAATGTATTAATCAGTAGAAAATTTTTAGAACAAGAAGATGAGGAGAGAAATTATAATTTAGGAATTGAAAAAAAAATAATAAACCCAGAGATAGAGATTAAGATGGAAGATACAAGTTTACTAGCATTAATAGACACAGGCAGTAACGTAACATGTATCCAGGAGAAATGGATGTTAGAGAATAAAAATAAAATAGGAAAAATAGAAATCTTACCAATAAAAAATTTAACCATTCGGACTGCAACAAATAAGAAAACTAAAAAGATAAACAAAATGATCATGGTAATAGGAGAAATAGGAGGGGTAAAATATCCGTTTCAATGCCTAGTGGTGCCAGGCTTATTGAGAAAATTTATTATAGGTACGGATATGTTGATGGATGTGGAGGCACAACTTGATTTTGGAAAATGGGAAATGGAGTTTAAATATGAAAACAAATTACATAAATCAAAAATGAGTGTAGATGGAGAGACAAAATTTAAAGGGGAGATGAATAATTTTGAAAATGAGATGGAGGAGGAATTGAGTTGTGATGAACAGGAAGGAATGAATGATATGGAAAAATGGGAAGAATTTGAAACTTTTGGAAACCAGAGTAAAAATTATATTAAAATTGTACAAGAGGAGGGAGAGATAAAAAAAGAGGATATTTTTGAAAGAATAGGGAATGAAGAGGTAACTGAGGAACAAAGACAGGAGATGAGTGATTTAATAGAAAAGTATAAAGAAGTATTTTCAGACCAGCCCGGTTTATGCACTGCATATAAACATAAGATTAAAGTTAGGGAAGATGTACCATTTTACCAAAGAAATTACCCAATTCCTACAAAGTACCAAGATCAGGTACAAGAAGAGATAGAGAAAATGTTGAGGTTAGGTATAATTGAAAGAAGTACTAGTCCATATATTAATCCAATAGTCCCAGTCATCAAAACCAATGGGAAAGTTAGATTATGTTTAGATGCAAGAAAACTAAATGAAATTATAATTCCGGATTATGATTGCTATAGAGGAATAAATGAGATTCTACACAGAGCAAAGAGAGTTAATTGGTTGAGTACCATGGACCTCACTAACAGTTTCTGGCAGGTTGAATTGGAAAAGGAGTCAAGAAAATATACTGCATTCCAACATAGAGGGAAAACATACCAGTTTGTTGTTACACCCTATGGATTGAAAACATCTCTAGCAGCATTGGCAAGAGCTATGGACAGTATTATGAGGGAGGAATTAGAAGATTTCACCTTAATATATGTAGATGATATAGTCTGTATGTCTGAGACATTTGAGGAGCATAAAAAACACCTAGAAAGGATCTTCCAAATTTTTTTAAAAAACAACATGACCATTAAATTTGATAAATCAGAGTTCTGTAGAAAAGATATTTCATTCTTAGGGTATAGATTGACTACAAATGGAGTAAAAATGGATGAAGAGAAGGTTAGAGCTATATTAGAATTTCCCTCACCTAAAAATCCTCGACAGTTAAAAGGTTTTATTGGAATGGCTAATTATTATAATAAATTTATAGAAAAATATTCAGAATTTGTACAACCATTATTAAAATTATTATCTAATAGAAACAAATTTATTTGGACAGAAGAGGAGGAGCGAAATTTTATTAAATTAAAGAAAAAATTTTTGGAAACAAATGTACTTACTCACCCAGATTACCAGAAAACATTTTACCTACAAACAGATGCCAGTGAATATGCCATAGGAGGACACATCTATCAGATTGATGAAAAGGGGGAGAAAAAGGCAGTAATGTTTATGAGCCGCACATTAAAAGGAAGTGAAGTTAAATATTATACCACTGAGAAGGAATTACTTGCTATATTGTTTTGTCTGCAGAAAGCAAGACAGATCATCCTAGGAAGAAAAATTGTGATCCAGACTGACCATCAGGCCTTAACTTTTATTAAGACTTGTAAAATTTTAAATTCAAGATTGCATAGATGGATATTACTAATGCAAGAGTATGATTATACTATTGAACACTGTAAAGGAAAAGAAAATGTAGTTGCAGACCTATTGAGCAGGAACCCTTGTGACAAAAATAAGTTTGAAAGAAGAGACCAAAATTCAGAATTACAAATAAATTATATAGAAAGAGTTATGGATATGGAAATGTGTACAAAATTTAAAGAATTTAGTAAATTACAAGTAGAAGATTTGGAAGTTAGAGAAATAAAAGAAAACATTCAAAATTATCTTCAAAATTATAAAATTATTAATAACTTAGTATACAAAAGAAATAGGGAAAGTTGGAAAATAGTAGTACCAAAGGGAATGATTAAAGAAATAGTGGGTACTTGTCATGAATATTACCTGCATGCAGGAGCTAAGAAATGTCATACCATATTATCAGAGAGCTTCACTTGGAAGAAGATGGGAAAAAGCATTAGGGGAATTATTAAAACATGTAATATTTGTCAACGAGCTAAAAATGTAACCCAAGGTAATTTTGGAGAGATGAAAGGGATCCAAGTGGAAAAACCAAAGGAGCAATTGTCAATTGATTTTATAGGACCATTTCAAAGAACTGTAGGAGGCTATAAGTATTTATTAGTAATGTTAGATGTATTTACAAAATTCGTTCAAATCTATAAATTGAAAAAGGCAACCACAGGGGAGGCAATTAAATGTTTAGAAAATTATATAGAAAATTCCGGGAGAGTAGAAAGAATACAGACCGATCATGGAACCCAGTTTAATAATAAGAAATGGCTGGAGTATATAAAAAATAGAGAAATGAAACCAATATTTTCTCCAATAAGGAGGCCACAAAGCAATATCGTTGAGAGGGTGAATAAGGAGATCATTAGATGTTTGAGAACATATTGTCATCATAACCATAGAGAATGGGGAAAGTATGTAGAGGTTATTAACCAGGCAATTAATGAAATTCCTCATGAGACTACAGGATACACACCTAACCAGCTACAACTAGGAATTCAGGATGAAAGGTTTTGGCAAAAGGAAATAAAAAATTTTGGATGGAGTTCAAAATTAATAAATTTAGAAAGACATTTAGAAATTGCTAGGAGTAGAATTAAGAAGAAGGCTCATAAGAGAGCAGAGAAATTTAATAAAACTCATAAAATAGAAGAATTAAATGTTGGGGACAAGGTATTAGTAAAAGAAAATTGGCAACCACAGGGTATAAGAGGTGAGATGGCAAAATTATTTTATGTATATGATGGACCTTATGTGATCACCAAGAAATATGGCAAAGCGACTTATGAAATCAAAGATGCTAGAAGCAATAAAATTAGAGGAATTTTCCATATTAGCTTGTTAAAGAAATTTTATGAACCAAGGGAGGCACACCAGGGAGAATCAGATAAATTTCAGATAGAACAAATTAAATAAATAAAGGGAGAAGTCGAGAGAAAGGAAAATAACAAGGGATAATAAGATGGTAACAACAGGAATGACTCAGGATATAAAAGTATTAGGAGAAGGAAGCGAATGTAGGAGGGATAGATAACAAATAAACCGGAAATGACAATAGACCAGAAATGACTTAATAATTAAACAAACACTTAAAAAAAAAAAAAAAATATAAAGAAATAAAAAAAAATATGTAAAAAAAAAAAAATAAATAAAATAGGAAGGGATGAATGAATAAGAACAAGGACCTAACCTACAAACAACCTAGACATGCTATGACTCGGTTAGGCTAAAATTTTAAAAAAAGAACACTGTGTCAGAAGATAGATTGTATAGATAAATAAAAAGACTTATGATTGGAAAGATTCCATTCTATTAAAATTCAAATAAAGAAAGAAAAAGAAAAAGTTTATAAAATAGATTCTAAGAATCAGAAAATGATTAATGTACGAGATGTTAAGAGTAAGAGTATTGTTGATTAAATGTTAATTGTTAATTTATTGTATTGTTAGGAGTTAAGTATATCATATGTAATTAGATGGCAGCAGACAAGCAAGAAGGATAGAGTAAGAGTTTACTCCCAAAATGTGAAAATTGAGATAAAAAAAAGGAATTTCGGAATCAAAATTTTTTTTTATCTAAATTTGGGGACTATGTAACATTTTGAAGTAGTATACATATAAAAGGCACTTACCAAAATAAGATAAATATATAAAAATAAATTCAGTATGTAAAAATTACTAAAATATACCAGGAACGAATTGTAAACATAACCTAATTTCACTTGTGTAGAAAATGCACACGGCCACATTTTAGATCTAATCACAAGATTTTATATAAAAGAAAAAAAACACACAAATCACTATTTATAAAAAAATGTATTAGAAATAATTGATAGGTAACAATTTAAATAGAACTATGTAAAAATACACTTAAAACTTTCACACGGCAAGCTAGTGAGTGTTCTGTAGTAAACACGATGTAACGGATTTGTGGAGTTGCGTGCGCATTGACCGGCAAAAGATATTCGTTTTAAATATTTCTCGTTTTAAATATAATCTAAAACAGTTTTGGATTTAAATGCAAAGAAATTTAAGTGCAGTTGTTAAGAAGAAGAAGTGTATCCGTAAAGAAGAAGAACATGACATCCGTAAAGCTGTACTTACACGGAATAAACGAAAAAATAGCGGAAATTCACGACTTGGCCATTTTTTTTCTAACAAAGGTAGCGTCAGTACGCAGTTGGAACAAAGCATCGGAACGAGGAAGACGTATTCAGAATTGGCTGTCGAAATTTTATTTTTTAACTGGTGCGGAAAGTGCAGTATCGTATTTAAATTATAATTACAGAGTAACAATAAGCCAAACCATTGAACTGATCAATTAAGAAGACATTATTCAGGAAATTATTTAATTAGGAACTAAAATAACTTGTAAAAATTTTAATTTGTAAGAATTGTAATTTAGATATTTTTGAAAGTGCCAACTCAAAATTTATTAGTCAAAATTTAGAAAACCCACCTATTTAACCCGAGATAAAGAGAGCTCAAGCTCAAATTGAAATAATTAAATCAATTTCAATTCATATTAAATTTTATAACTAAACTTCTTGCTGCCATAACAAATTTTAGACTTAGGCTAATAAAGCTTAATTTTTGTAATTCTTTGTAGAGGAAATAAGAAATTTGAATTAGTAAGTGACTTTGTAAAAGATAATAGGAATGTCATTTTAAGATATTAAAAGTTTATTGTAACAAAAAGCAGCATTGAATTGTTATTTCTTTTAAATTATAAATTTTATTAAGACTTGTATAAAACAAAATTACCAATTATTACAATATATATATGAAGTTAATATATTACTATGTGAGTAATTTTATCCACCATTAAGTGCAATAATTTTACCTTGAGTGATGAGGCACCTTTCGGTCGTTGACCATTGTCGAATCACTCAAGGTAAAATTATTGCACTTAATGGTGGATAAAATTACTCACATAGTAATATATTAACTTCATAAAGTCAGTGCAACGGAAAAATAATGGATAATGTTAAATATATATATATATATATATATATATATATATATATATATATGGCATTATGGATATTTACCTAACATTTATTATGACACAATATACTGATCAATTATTTTACTTCTTATGAAAATGATGCTATATTTAAACCACTGGTAATTAATAACTATATGACATTTTAATATGAGGTATGTTTATAAGAGAAGAATATGAAGCCAGCAGTTATATCCCAAAAATTTGTCTTTCCGGATAATTCAGTTAATTCATGGTTATATGTCTCTTGAAAACCAACTACCTGTCATGTCTATTGAAGTTTATACTAAAAAAACATACAACAGTGATTTTCTAGGAAAAGTATCCGAATGAAGTGTGAATAACAAAAAGGACTTTAAATCTTCACTAGGACATTTTCATTAATCTGAATTTATTTTACCACTAATTAATTTTTTCTTTAGATTGTTACAGAAGAAGTACCTTTACCAGGAGATATAGTTGGTGTAACATCACTTGGCATTTCAGGATCATATGGGCATGCAATAATTAAGAGGCACAATAAACAAAAACAACAAAAATTTACCAAAGACACTTTGCCTCCTGATGGACTACCTAGGCTGGTTGTTGTTTCTGGGAGAAATATCAGTAGGTTGCAGGATATTATACAACAGGTGATTTGGTTCTATTTTATTTTTTTGTGGTAATTTCAGTTTGATCAATTGTTTTTGTAATTTTTATTAAAGAGAAACGTGGATAATTCATGCTGTCTAAAATTACAGTGGTTTTTTAAATTCTTTTATATCATCTGTAAGTTGACTTATAAATGTATACTAATATGCAAAAAAAAAACACAGAAAGGAGACTGTTCATGTAGTTTTCACTATATACTATAATATAATAAATTTAAAGATAGTCCGCCAATATAAAACTCACTGAAATAAAATTATTCATGTCCTAGCAAAAAAGTTCATTTGTTTCTGTAATAAAAAATTGTCATTTTGTTCTTTCTATGAAAGAAAGAACAACAAGCATAACAGAGTTGTAAATGTTTTCAAAATGCAATTGGAATCGATGTTAGATGTTAAGTTCAGGAATATTTTTTTACAACGACTCCCAACAAAAATTGTCTGTCCTGTTGATAACTTCAGGATTAAATAATAATCCTTTATACCTTCACACATTAAGTACCACACATTGAATACCTAGTTTTCCTATAGATGGCTTTGGTTATCTATAGATTGAGAACATTGATGAGGTAGATACCGTGGTGTGGAGCTTGCTGAATTTCCAAGTAGTAATTAGCAACTTGTCTTAAGTCACAAGTATTTTATAGAAAAATGAAGACAACCATTACAATTTATTAATGTATTTATTTATTAGTGTATGCTTACTAGATACTAGTAATTTTTTGCTATACTGATGCATATGATGAACAAATGACTGCATTTCAATTAAAAATAAGTTAACAATAGAGTACTAACCTATTGTTTGATATTTCCCCTATTAATAACAAAGTGGTTTTTATATTACACTTTTTATGATCTGTGTAATAAAGTATTGCATTATGATAAGCAGATTTAGTATCAAGATTCCTTTTTGATTTATTATTGGTTAATCACAAATTAACATGACTTTTAATTATCTTAATCATAATGTGCTTAGTTGTAAATAACTGTAGTTGTAATGTTCATAAGCTTAAATATTACCGATTGATGTTTTTTTTCCTAATACTCATGACTAATATTTATTAACCAGGTAGGGATCGTGTCACGGTCTTTTCCACCGGGCCTTCACCATTTTCTTAATATCTCAAACAGCCGATTTTTGTAAGCTTCCACCCCCTCAGTACCTTCAAATAGACTCATCCGCTGTCGAATGCTGTGTTTGTATTTTCGCTATCACTATCATGTGTCTTAGTGCAGCAGCCTAAAGTAAATCCAGTGTTTAAACCACTGTGCGTGACCCCTCGCATGGCTAAAGTATGACATAATTTTTAATTTTGCTTTTATGTTATTGATCGTTTAGTGCATTGTGTGTTATATTTATTGTGTTACTATGCAATATGAATCGATCAGAGGAAGAAAGACTTGCTAGAGTATTAGATAGCGTGAAAGGGGAAGAAAGGCATGAGGAAGAAAGGATTGAAAATCCTTGTAGTGTTAGAAGACAACTTTTTCCTGATGAGCCTACTGTTGAATCCGTTGAAGAATTCAGATGATGAACAACAAGATCATGTTGAAGTTCAAGAGGAAGACACAGAATCAGAGCAGTCAGGAGACGAAGAAGAAATACCACGCCACGTTGGGCCAGTATACACAGGTAGAGACAAAGCTACTCATTGGAACGTACACTGTCCTCCTCCAAATAGGCGTACAGCTGCTCATAATTCAATTAGGAATTTACCCGGTGTAAAACCACATTTAGAATTGGAATCACCTCTTGCTGCCTGGAAGCTATTTTTCACTGAAAATATTTTAAATTATATCTTAAAATACACCAATCAAAGCATAGATAGAATCCGTCCGAGATTTTCTCGTGCACTGGATGCTTCACCTATGACATATATTGAACTGCAAACCGTTATAGGTATTTTGTACATGGCAGGATTACTTCACGCTTCACATTTAAATCTTTATGATTTGTGGAGTACGGATGGAACATGTATTTTTTAGAAACTGCATGAATCTTCAACGATTAAAATTCCTGATCATAGCTTTAAATGATGTCAAAGAAGGGGCCAGAGATTACAGACAGACAAATTAGTACCTGTTCGTGATATTTTTGATGGGATTGTTGCCAAATGTACTGCAAACTTTACTGTAAGTGAATACCTTACAATAGATGAAATGCTAGAATCGTTTAGAGGAAGATGCAGGTTTAGGCAGTACATTTAAGGTAAAAAATAAACCTGCAAAGTATGATATCAAAATCTATGCAATGACCTGTGCAAAAACCTTTTATACCCTCAAAATGGAGGTATATGTTGGTAAACAGCCAGTGGCCCGTATCTAGTAAACAATTCTGGTATTGATGTTGTTGATAGACTTGTTCAACCTATCAGTGGTACGTCAAGGAATATTACAACCGATAATTGGTATACTTCAATACCACTTACCGAACATCTGCTAAAGGTGCATAAATTGACTCTTGTAGGCACTTTGCTGAAAAACAAACCTCACATTCCAACGGAGTTCATCATTACAAAATATCGACCTGCAACCTCAAGCATTTTTGAGTTTAGAGGAAATCAAACATTACTGTCCTGCCAAAAAAAAAAAAATAAAGTAGTTATTCTCATCTCAACCATGCATAATAATGATGAAATTGATCCCGAATCTGGAGATAAAAATAAACCTTACTTCCTAACATTTTACAATTCAACAAAAGGGGGAGTAGACGTTGTTGATGAGTACAAGGCTGGATATTCAGCTGCACGATGCAGCAATCGATGGCCCCTGACAGTGTTTTTTGGCCTACTTAATACTATTGGCGTGAACTCTTTCATTGTGTACAAACATGCTAAAGGGGACTTCAATATAGTCCGGCGATGCTACCTCAAACAACTGGCTACTGAGCTATGCCGTGGTTACATGCTTCAACGCCATGGACGGGACAAACTTCCACGTCAGTTGAAAAGAAACATTGAAGAGATGCTGGGCCTACAGCCACAGGGGCTAAATATTGCAGAAGATGCACGTGAATTACGATGCGGTCTATGCAACTGGAGACAAAACAGGAAATCAAAAACTCGGTTCAAAAGCTGTCATAGATTCATCTGCAGGGAACACACTGTACGTTCTTGTCAAGACTGCGCCAACATAGGGCATCAATCGAATGAAGAACTGTAAGGAATTTCATTGCTATAACCCTCAGGTGCTTAGACATATTGTATGTAACTTTTTGTTTAAAATCATAAGTTTTTACAGTTTCATTTCATCACTATAATTGTAATATTATGATAAATTTACTTTAATATTCAACACATTTTGTTACAAAATTGGTTCTTTTACATTACAGCTATTATAAACATCCAGTACATTTTCTTATCAAAAATTAGTTTTCTTTCAGAATATATTATTATATATAAGTCTTTGTAAAAGATTCCGTATCATATGACAATTTATCTAAAGTCTTGTATTTTTTTCAAACAATAAATTTGTAAAATCTGAAATTATTATTTAAAATTATTTAGTGCATTAATGTCACAATTAAAACCAATAGAACTTAAGTAAATACAATAAACTTATTTACGATATTTGTAATTCTAAAATAAAATATTGTTCAGTACTTTTTTAATATTAATAAAATGACCTGGTCGAATCCACCCCTCACGTTTTATTTTTCACACGACCTCTGCCGGGCTAATGAGATGTCCGCTCAGGGAAAGAAGCCATAAGTACTTAAAAATTGTATAGATAAATGTGTTACGATTGGTACAAAATGTTGTAGCTAGACTAATTACAGTTGCTAATAAAGCAGAGGCAACTGGACAGATACATTTTTAAGATACCAAAGCTGGAATTTTTATATTATGAACAATAAATTTAAACTTAATAATGCAGAAGATACTATTGCAATTACAGTAGGTTAAATTAATCTCAATGATAACAGCATTTAAAAAAGTGGCCTTTATTTACATTGATTAACAGCGTAAATCAAAAGATTCTTGTAACGGCTTCTTATTTACTAACTCATGTTCCTTATTTCAGCTAGAGGAGGCACCATTGGACACGGAGTTCATTGCACTAATGCATGAAGTGTTTTTCAAACCCATCGCTTTACATATGATCAGAGGTTATGTTGTACTGCCAAAACTGGAGACCTCTGAAAGTGATGCTCAGGTAAGCCTATAAGTTTCAACATGACTAAATCATCTTTAATATCCAAGATTAATTATTTTGCTATATTCTCTTTATAAAACTACAACAATATTTAATTTAAATCATATTATTTTTAAAATGTTTTTGAAGCTACTAAATCCAGGAAAGGGTAAGAAACTATACTTTGGGATAAATATATTTATATTTAATTCATAAAATTAAAATTAATTGATAAAAAAATATCCTACTATGGTATTTATTTATGTGGAACAGTATGTGCTTCTAAAGATATTGTTTTAGAGATATAAAAATGAAGTTGCCAAACTATGTTGTAAGGATTAAAACTTTATCTATGAATATTTTTTGGTTTCTGAAATTCATATATATTCCTAGCCAGTAGAGAAGATAACACCTACAGCCTAATCTTTGACATATTTATTTGTATTTGATGATTCCATCTTCACGTGAGCTACTAGTTTTCACCAACAAATGTAAATATTATCAAGTTTATAATATTTACAAGTGTAGTATTTATTTGTCTTGCTAAATTTACTTTATCTTAATGTGATCAAATATTCAGTTGTTGTAAATAAGTTAAAATATTGATTTATCAGAGGTTATACTGTTTAAGCTTTAATACTACAGAATTTCTAACACTGTACAGGGGTAACATCTGTCAATGCCAAAAATCTCACCTACACTTAATAAAATACACCCAAAACTCCAGTTCACCTCAGAAATTGAAACTAACTGATCCTAAATTTCCTTGACCTCACCATAATAAAAATCCACACACAAAAACACAGCTTCAACATATACAGGAACCAACAATGACAGACACACTCATCCACAATACCTCAAACCACCCTATCCAACACAAACATTCTGCCTTTATATCCATGCTCCATAGACCCAAGGAAGTACCAATGACCACAGAAAACATAAACAAAGAATTAGATACCATAAAAAAACCTTTAGCATACACAAATGAATACGACACAACAATAATAGACAAACTGTGACACAAAAAAAAAAAAATACCAACAACAACACTACAGGGAGGGAAAACAAATTTATTACAATACAATATAAACAGAACATCAAATAAAATAGCCCACAAATTAAAAAAAAAAAAAAAACAGGATACAAAATAGCATTAAAACCAATAACAAACTGCAATACAAAATACAACACTACACCAACAACAAAGATAAACTACAAGCACCAGGCATATACAAATTAAACTGTACAAACTCCAACAAATTCTACATTGGGCAATCAGGTCGCAGCTTCCAAGAAAGAGTCAAAGAGCACATAACATCCCTCAAACATAACACCTACTCAGCATTCTGTAATTATCTAAATGAAACAGGGGACACATACACAGACATTAACCATAACCTAGAAATTTTACAGATCAACAAAAAAAGACCACATCTCAACTCACTAGAATAGTATGAAATTTACAAACACACAAAATACAAACATATTAAACGAACAAACCCAATACAAGTCAAATATACTCTTTGACACTTTTTAAAACCTGCCTTTAAAACCATTACTGCTTAACCCAACAACTACTCCAAGCAGAAATTTTAGACACTGATGAAGATTTCCACGGAGCGATTGAAAACATTCTGTCTCAGTACGTTTTTACAAATTTACAAGAAATTAAAGTTCGGATAGTCATAAACTAATATAAAGTTAATTAAGTTTCACCAAACATAAAGGACTACAAAATTCAAGAGAATTTCTATATTCTCTACATTATATCAAAATCGATTTAAGAAAAACAAACCTTTATTACACCTTAGTTTATAATAATACTATTTTTGCAATTTACTTTTTTTACAAATTCCTTTATAACCTGTTTGTTATTTTATTAATATCATACAAG
Organism: Prosapia bicincta; assembly: GCA_036971475.1. Lineage (NCBI taxonomy): Eukaryota > Metazoa > Arthropoda > Insecta > Hemiptera > Cercopidae > Prosapia > Prosapia bicincta. The sequence goes on from JBAIZL010000003.1 coordinate 136,606,847, forward strand.
CACTTACATATACATCTCTTCCCAGCATACTCATTTCATAATCTTTACTGGGCCAACTAATGTTATATACGCCTTCTTATATCTTGTAGACAAAAATCACTTTACTCAGAAATATATATCATCTTTATAACATTATTCAGTTCCGTTTTAAAATTATTTATTCTTGAACTCTAATTTCATGTATTTTTTTTCAGCCAGTGTCAGGATCCAAGCAACTACCAGTTTGGTTTGTGTTTTCTGGAATGGGTTCACAGTGGTCTGGAATGGGGTCCCAATTATTACAAATACCTATATTTGCAGCTGCCATTGACAGGTGTCAAGCAGCATTAGCGTCTAAAGGTGTAAATGTCAGAGAAATCATCACCAACACAAACCCGGATTTCTTTGATAACATATTATACTCATTTGTTGGAATTGCAGCAGTCCAAGTAAGTAATTCACATAGTTTAGAAATAAATTGTTTAAATGCCATTTTATCTTGAAAACTAAAAAACGGTAGTTTTTAGAATTGTTATAGCATAATTAGAATCATTAATGAATATATTTCATCAAAACTATTCAAGTAAGTATTTCCTTGTAAATAATTTGTATATTTAAATGATTTTTTTTCAATGTGTGCATATAGATTCTCAAATTTTACTTTTATTTTCACTTACAACTTTTTTTAAAAAATGTTTTAACTTGCCTATAGTAGCACTTACTTTTTTGTGTTGAGGACGGCCGTTTCGGGAGATGTGTCCCTTTGTCAACTCAGACCGTAACTGATCTCAAGGTTTACGTAGGTTAGGGTGGGGGTGGGATATTTTGGTGGTGTGGGTGTATTTTGTGTGTATTAGGAGTTATGATGTCAAAAAGTGCGTGTGAGTTGTAATGTAATTGTGTATTAAGTATGTGTGTAGGGTGTAGTTTGAAGTGCCTATATATTTCGTATTGTTCGGTTGTGTAGCGTTGGTTATTTCTGTGTTGTTTATGAAGAATTTGTAAGTTAGATGTTATGTCTGTGTAGTTGTGTTTTGTGGAGTTGAGATGATCGGCGAAGTTAGATTGGTAGTTATTGTTTTTTAGTGCTTTTATATGTTCTTGGTAACGTGTGTGAAATGACCTCCCTGTCTGGCCTATGTAAAAACTGGGGCATGAACTGCAAGTTAGTTTGTAAACTCCAGTGGTGTTGTAAATGTCCTTGATTTTGCTGTTGGGTTTAAATTGTTTGTTGAGAGTGTTGTGTGTGGAGTAAGCTATTTTGTAGTTGTATTTTCGTAATGTGTTGGTTAGATTGTGGGTTTTGGATGATCTGTAAGGTATTGATAAGTATTTTATGGGATTGTCATCTTGTGTGTTTGTATTTAGGTTATTATGTTTATTTTTTAAGCGGTTGTATAGTTTGTCTATCATTGTTGGGTTGTATCCGTTTGTTTGTGCTATATATTTTATGGTGTTTAACTCCTGGTAGTGTTCATCTTTGTCTAATGGTGTTTTAAGGAGGCGGTATATCATGGTATTGTAAGCAGCTAGTTTGTGTTGGTGTGGGTGGTTTGAGGAACTGTGTATGGTCGTATTAGTGCTGGTGGGTTTTCGGTATATGTTGAATTTATGTGTTTGTTTGTCTGTTCGTTTAATTGTGAGGTCTAAGAAGTTAAGGGAGTTTTGTTGTTCTGTTTCGATGGTGTATGTTAGTTTAGGGTGTATGGAATTTAGGTGTTTTAGAAATATGTGTGCTCTGCGTGTATTGCCTTTATATAAAGTTATGATGTCATCGACGTATCTGTACCAGTAAATTATGTTATCTGAGTATTTGTTGTTGTGTAAAATGTGGTTTTGTTCGATGTGGTGTATGAATATTTCTGCTAAGATGCTTGCTATGGGGGAGCCCATAGGTAGTCCATCTTTCTGGCTGTAGTATGTGTTGTTGTAGGTGAAATAATTTTGAGAAGTGATTAATCTTGTGAGGTGGATGATTTCGTCAATGTGTGTATGTGGTGTATTTGTGTCTATTAGCATGTTTTTGAGGATGTCTATGGTTTCTGGAATGGGGATGTTTGTATATAGATTTGATATATCAAAAGAGACTAAGGTGGAGTTGTGTGGAATATTTACGTTTTTAATTTTGTCTATTAGATTTAGGCTATTTTTTATGCTACAATGGTTATTAAATTTTATATGGTTTCGGATAGTTTTGTCGAGGAATTTGGCTAGAAGATGAGAAGGGGCGCTTGTATGGTTTATTAGTGGACGTATTGGGATGTCTGTTTTGTGAAGTTTGGGCAGGGCGTTTAGTTTGGGGGCTATTGGCTTTATTTGTTTTAGGTGCTTTTTGGTGTGGTGTGGGATTATAAGTTTTGTTTTGTTAATTGCTTCTTTGATTAGAGCGTTGTATTTTGTTGTTGGGTCTTCTTTTAGTGTAATGATGTTGTTATTTTGGATGAAACTGTGTACTTTTATGTTGAGGTCGCTGTTCTTAATAATTACCGTTGTGTTGCCTTTGTCAGCTTTGGTGATTGTTAAATTTTGTTTTTTTAATTTGTTTTTGATGGATTTGGCTGCTTTTAATTCTTGGGTATTTGTTTTGGGGGGTTTAATTTGGGTTATTTTTTGTTTTATTTGGTGTCTGATTGCATCTTGTTGTTCTAACGGTGTGTTGTGTTGGATTGTATTTTCAAGATCTAATATTAGGGTTTTGGTGAAATTTTGTTGGCTGTATTTGGGTGTGATGTTATGTTTTAAGCCTTTGTCTAATAGGTTTAATTCATTATTTGAAAATGTAGTGTTGGTGAGGTTTATAGTTCTGGGGTGAAAAACGTGTGTTGTGTTAATAACCTGTTTTGGGTGTTGTGCGTTTTTTAGGTTATGTATTTTTTTGTTATGTGTATGTTTTATTTTATTTTTTGTTTCTGTGATTAGTGTATTAGTGAAGTTTACTACTTCTTGCAGTTCGATGTAGTGTAGTTCCATGGTAAGCTGTTGGTATAGGTTATAAGCTATTTTGTTGAGATCGTTTTTTTGTTTATATAAATGTTTTATAGTGTTTTTGATGTAGAGTGTTTGAGCCTGGTGTGTGGTTTTTATAGCAGCTGGGTTGTTATTTTTGTTTTTAATTTGTATTTTGGCGTAATTGGGTGTAATTTTATGTTTTAGACATTGTATGTTGAAGGAGATGTGAAGGGAAAGTTTTGTTACCTTGAGATGTGCGTTACGGTATCGATGGATGGTTGATGCTTGGCTTGCAATATTAACATTTGTTGATTCCATCTTCGCGTGAGCTACTAGTAATCACTTACAACTTTTTTTAAAAAATGTTTTAACTTGCCTATAGTAGCACTTACTTTTTTGTGTTGAGGACGGCCGTTTCGGGAGATGTGTCCCTTTGTCAACTCAGACCGTAACTGATCTCAAGGTTTACGTAGGTTAGGGTGGGGGTGGGATATTTTGGTGGTGTGGGTGTATTTTGTGTGTATTAGGAGTTATGATGTCAAAAAGTGCGTGTGAGTTGTAATGTAATTGTGTATTAAGTATGTGTGTAGGGTGTAGTTTGAAGTGCCTATATATTTCGTATTGTTCGGTTGTGTAGCGTTGGTTATTTCTGTGTTGTTTATGAAGAATTTGTAAGTTAGATGTTATGTCTGTGTAGTTGTGTTTTGTGGAGTTGAGATGATCGGCGAAGTTAGATTGGTAGTTATTGTTTTTTAGTGCTTTTATATGTTCTTGGTAACGTGTGTGAAATGACCTCCCTGTCTGGCCTATGTAAAAACTGGGGCATGAACTGCAAGTTAGTTTGTAAACTCCAGTGGTGTTGTAAATGTCCTTGATTTTGCTGTTGGGTTTAAATTGTTTGTTGAGAGTGTTGTGTGTGGAGTAAGCTATTTTGTAGTTGTATTTTCGTAATGTGTTGGTTAGATTGTGGGTTTTGGATGATCTGTAAGGTATTGATAAGTATTTTATGGGATTGTCATCTTGTGTGTTTGTATTTAGGTTATTATGTTTATTTTTTAAGCGGTTGTATAGTTTGTCTATCATTGTTGGGTTGTATCCGTTTGTTTGTGCTATATATTTTATGGTGTTTAACTCCTGGTAGTGTTCATCTTTGTCTAATGGTGTTTTAAGGAGGCGGTATATCATGGTATTGTAAGCAGCTAGTTTGTGTTGGTGTGGGTGGTTTGAGGAACTGTGTATGTACAACTACAAAATAGCTTACTCCACACACAACACTCTCAACAAACAATTTAAACCCAACAGCAAAATCAAGGACATTTACAACACCACTGGAGTTTACAAACTAACTTGCAGTTCATGCCCCAGTTTTTACATAGGCCAGACAGGGAGGTCATTTCACACACGTTACCAAGAACATATAAAAGCACTAAAAAACAATAACTACCAATCTAACTTCGCCGATCATCTCAACTCCACAAAACACAACTACACAGACATAACATCTAACTTACAAATTCTTCATAAACAACACAGAAATAACCAACGCTACACAACCGAACAATACGAAATATATAGGCACTTCAAACTACACCCTACACACATACTTAATACACAATTACATTACAACTCACACGCACTTTTTGACATCATAACTCCTAATACACACAAAATACACCCACACCACCAAAATATCCCACCCCCACCCTAACCTACGTAAACCTTGAGATCAGTTACGGTCTGAGTTGACAAAGGGACACATCTCCCGAAACGGCCGTCCTCAACACAAAAAAGTAAGTGCTACTATAGGCAAGTTAAAACATTTTTTAAAAAAAGTTGTAAGTGATTACTAGTAGCTCACGCGAAGATGGAATCAACAAATGTTAATATTGCAAGCCAAGCATCAACCATCCATCGATACCGTAACGCACATCTCAAGGTAACAAAACTTTCCCTTCACATCTCCTTCAACATACAATGTCTAAAACATAAAATTACACCCAATTACGCCAAAATACAAATTAAAAACAAAAATAACAACCCAGCTGCTATAAAAACCACACACCAGGCTCAAACACTCTACATCAAAAACACTATAAAACATTTATATAAACAAAAAAACGATCTCAACAAAATAGCTTATAACCTATACCAACAGCTTACCATGGAACTACACTACATCGAACTGCAAGAAGTAGTAAACTTCACTAATACACTAATCACAGAAACAAAAAATAAAATAAAACATACACATAACAAAAAAATACATAACCTAAAAAACGCACAACACCCAAAACAGGTTATTAACACAACACACGTTTTTCACCCCAGAACTATAAACCTCACCAACACTACATTTTCAAATAATGAATTAAACCTATTAGACAAAGGCTTAAAACATAACATCACACCCAAATACAGCCAACAAAATTTCACCAAAACCCTAATATTAGATCTTGAAAATACAATCCAACACAACACACCGTTAGAACAACAAGATGCAATCAGACACCAAATAAAACAAAAAATAACCCAAATTAAACCCCCCAAAACAAATACCCAAGAATTAAAAGCAGCCAAATCCATCAAAAACAAATTAAAAAAACAAAATTTAACAATCACCAAAGCTGACAAAGGCAACACAACGGTAATTATTAAGAACAGCGACCTCAACATAAAAGTACACAGTTTCATCCAAAATAACAACATCATTACACTAAAAGAAGACCCAACAACAAAATACAACGCTCTAATCAAAGAAGCAATTAACAAAACAAAACTTATAATCCCACACCACACCAAAAAGCACCTAAAACAAATAAAGCCAATAGCCCCCAAACTAAACGCCCTGCCCAAACTTCACAAAACAGACATCCCAATACGTCCACTAATAAACCATACAAGCGCCCCTTCTCATCTTCTAGCCAAATTCCTCGACAAAACTATCCGAAACCATATAAAATTTAATAACCATTGTAGCATAAAAAATAGCCTAAATCTAATAGACAAAATTAAAAACGTAAATATTCCACACAACTCCACCTTAGTCTCTTTTGATATATCAAATCTATATACAAACATCCCCATTCCAGAAACCATAGACATCCTCAAAAACATGCTAATAGACACAAATACACCACATACACACATTGACGAAATCATCCACCTCACAAGATTAATCACTTCTCAAAATTATTTCACCTACAACAACACATACTACAGCCAGAAAGATGGACTACCTATGGGCTCCCCCATAGCAAGCATCTTAGCAGAAATATTCATACACCACATCGAACAAAACCACATTTTACACAACAACAAATACTCAGATAACATAATTTACTGGTACAGATACGTCGATGACATCATAACTTTATATAAAGGCAATACACGCAGAGCACACATATTTCTAAAACACCTAAATTCCATACACCCTAAACTAACATACACCATCGAAACAGAACAACAAAACTCCCTTAACTTCTTAGACCTCACAATTAAACGAACAGACAAACAAACACATAAATTCAACATATACCGAAAACCCACCAGCACTAATACGACCATACACAGTTCCTCAAACCACCCACACCAACACAAACTAGCTGCTTACAATACCATGATATACCGCCTCCTTAAAACACCATTAGACAAAGATGAACACTACCAGGAGTTAAACACCATAAAATATATAGCACAAACAAACGGATACAACCCAACAATGATAGACAAACTATACAACCGCTTAAAAAATAAACATAATAACCTAAATACAAACACACAAGATGACAATCCCATAAAATACTTATCAATACCTTACAGATCATCCAAAACCCACAATCTAACCAACACATTACGAAAATACAACTACAAAATAGCTTACTCCACACACAACACTCTCAACAAACAATTTAAACCCAACAGCAAAATCAAGGACATTTACAACACCACTGGAGTTTACAAACTAACTTGCAGTTCATGCCCCAGTTTTTACATAGGCCAGACAGGGAGGTCATTTCACACACGTTACCAAGAACATATAAAAGCACTAAAAAACAATAACTACCAATCTAACTTCGCCGATCATCTCAACTCCACAAAACACAACTACACAGACATAACATCTAACTTACAAATTCTTCATAAACAACACAGAAATAACCAACGCTACACAACCGAACAATACGAAATATATAGGCACTTCAAACTACACCCTACACACATACTTAATACACAATTACATTACAACTCACACGCACTTTTTGACATCATAACTCCTAATACACACAAAATACACCCACACCACCAAAATATCCCACCCCCACCCTAACCTACGTAAACCTTGAGATCAGTTACGGTCTGAGTTGACAAAGGGACACATCTCCCGAAACGGCCGTCCTCAACACAAAAAAGTAAGTGCTACTATAGGCAAGTTAAAACATTTTTTAAAAAAAGTTGTAAGTGATTACTAGTAGCTCACGCGAAGATGGAATCAACAAATGTTTTTATTTTCAGTTCTATTCCGAGTTAAGGATAAAATTTTAAAAAACTTGATTTAAGAGTTTAGCTATACAGACTTTTAAACGGTTTCTAAAATGCATGTTTTTAAAATACCATTGTTAAATAAAACAAGCAACTTCAAAGTGTTAAATATCACTAACAATTGAAGAATTATTATAGACAAGTTGTTAAGTCAAATATTATGCTGGGTGTGAAATATTTTCAAGATTAATTTTTTTTCCATTGAATACAACAAAAATAAATTTGGTTATTATTAAATATTTAATTTTTAATTCATTTAAGGTTAACCATTAAAATATGAATTTTTTAATTTTAGACACCTATATGTTGTGATTTTTGACATGAACAGAATTGATTACTTATATATAACTATTTATATGTACAACAATAAGTTGTTTGTATTAATTTAATAAAATGTACAAAATCAAACCAGTAATTTAAAATAGATTTGCAAAAAGAGCAAAATTTTGTTCATTAGGGGCATTTGAGTGAACTTGGTAGGAATTTATCTTTGAACAACAAATAATGACTAACATGGTAAAATGAAAATAAGAAATGATTAGAAAATATGTAGCCATTAACATCAAAACATTGGGAATGGTTATTTTTTTAAAATATTATTTTTAACAATAAATAGAGAAAATTAAAAGCAAGGCTGTTTTAACCATTGATTTTCTTTTCTTAATTCATTACAAAATTCAATTATATATATATATATATATATATATATATATATATATATATATATATATATATATATATATATATATATATATATTAGGTTAGTTCTAGTAGAGCTTAAAGCTTATTTAGGAATTTTTGGACTTGATAGGAGACTGACAGACTTACCTAAAGGCAATAGTCCAAAACTGCAATCTCTTGAAAGTAAGCACATATAAAACACAATAAAACACTTAATACACTATTATTTGAAATATTTCGATCAACATGATCTTCTTCAGTCAAGAAAGAGAAAAAAACAAAACCATATATATATATCGCAATATAATAAATTAATAAATATAATGAATAATAATAATATTATTAATATGCATGAAAAAAACAGTGTATATAAATTAGAATCTGATTATTGTAATAAAGTTTATATAGGACAAACTAAGAAAAAACCTAAAGATAGATACAAAGAGCATTTTAATGCATATAAAAAGCCAGAAATTTATAAATTAAATTTTGCTAGTCATTGTATTAATAATAATCACATATTTCCTAATATAGATAATATGATACTTGTAAAAGAAATTAACAAAGGCCTGAGAATGAATATTTATGAAGCTTTAGAAATACATAAATATAATACTAATAATGAGTTGATAAATGAACAAATAAAAGTAAAATCTAAATTTGATAATATATTCAGTGTTTGTAATGTTGGGGCAGCAAAATAAAAAAAAATTAAAAAAAAAAATTTTAACAACATTGTAATTGATTTGGCATAGCTATTTATTTGATCTAATTTGCACATATGTTAATTTTAATTGTTTAATATTCCTGATGATGTTGGTACTGTTAGCCAACGAAAAGCTTTGAATTGTAAATTCAATTATAATTGTTGTATTTGTATTTTGACTTAGCTCTTTATATATATATATATATATATATATATATAGAGCTTAATTATCTTGATGCTATCAACTATTGTCAGAGTTGATGCTCGACAATGGAGATACTCTCAATCTTTGAAAGTTAACTCACATAAATACCAAGTAAGATTTTTGTTTAAGTACATATAGTGAAAGTGATAAGTGAATACAAGAAAAAAGTGTTGCAAAGTTAAATATATATATAATGACTTCGTTGTCAGATACACTGTCCTTTTCCAGATTGGACTAGTAGATATTTTATTCAGCCTTGGGATCAAACCAGATGGTATTATTGGCCACTCTGTTGGTGAACTCGGTTGTGCTTATGCTGATGGCTGTTTTACTGCAGAAGAAATGGTACAGTGTGCTTATGCTCGAGGCCAGGCTTCCATTGAAACTGAACTTATACAAGGAATGATGGCTGCAGTAGGTGAGTAATTCTCATTTTAAAAGATTTAAAACAACATTTACCTCCAATCTTAGGCCAAATAGGTACACTGTTGAAAGTACAGTTTAAAATCTATTCAACATTGAAATGTTTCTATGTAAAAACTAGAAATAATAGGACTGTAAATGGTTCATTCTAATAATCATATAAATGATCAGCAGACAAACATGATATAAAATGTTACAAGCCTATTAATATTGTAAAATATTATGTTAAACTTTTCCTGAGCAAAATTTTCTTAAATAACTGTATAATGTTGTGTATGTACCAGCTTTGAAGTTACAAATAGACAATTGTCATGAAAGATCCCATATCTAGAAATAATATGATTGATTTTACCAGTAAAATTATACTTGGTTTGTTTACAAATTGTCTCAACATAAACAAATTTTACTTAGATTTTACAGAAGTATATCTCACAATACTACAATTAAATTTTTTAAAATTATTTTTCCAAGAAAGGTAACACCAGATAAATTAATAAATTGTGTATATTTAATCCAAAAAACATTATAAGTTGATGATATTGTTTACATTAGTTGCCCTCTTTTGGTCATTGTTCAAATTCATTGTGCTCCTTAAATTTAAGTTTGATAACTCATTCATACCTAGAGAAATAGTTTTTATTACTTCCTAACTATTCAAGAGGAAATTCTATGCTATGCTCAAGCTAAGAGCCAATAAAGCAGATAATTTACTATTCATTTTTCATAAAAATTATATCTTGTGTAAAACAAAGGAAAAAATAGTTTTATCCTTTCATCACTAATCAGAATCATTTAATTTTGCCAGGCAAAGGCTATGCTCAGATTAAAAATGATTTACCTGAGTCTATCGAGGTGGCATGTCATAACTCTTCAGAGAGTTGCACATTGTCAGGCCCAACAAGTGATATGGAGAAATATATTGGTCAGTTAAAAGAATCTGGAGTATTTGCCAAGCTTGTAAATGTATCTAACATTGCCTACCATAGTCGGTATATTGCCCCAGCTGCACCAAAACTACTGCAATATTTACAAGAGGTAAGTTTTTTTTAAATTCTCTCAGATTAGCCTGTAACAGAAGTAGAATAAAAAATTATAAGGACTTTTTTATGTTGTTTGAAACATTGTTACATTTGTCTCTGACAAATGCTATTTCAATAAACCTTTGGCCAAAAGAATAAATATTATACAATATTTGTTGATTCCATCTTCACGTGAGCTACTAGTAATCACTAAACACTTTTAAATGTTTTAAACTTGCCTATAGTAGCACTTACTTTGCTTGTTGTATTATACAGTATTATACAATACTGTTTTTAGCTATTGGGGAGTGATAAAAATGTGCTTTCAGACAATGTTTTAGTTAATAAGTGGATGTTAGTCTCACTTATACTCTTATTATTTTTAGGTGGTCTTTCTAATACCTACATGTGCATACATGTGTAGGAGAACAGGAAGATACCTCATTATGGCTCGGGTATGGAGCTGGTTTACGTTAGATAACTTTGTGAGTCATCTTTCTTCCCTATTCTTAATACCAACTGAGAATCATGTCCCTTCTGTAGTCCTAATTTATTCTACTTATACTTTTTATTCCTTTTCATATTCAGTAACCTCCACATAACAGAGAGTAGGTATGCTTCAGTTATGTGACCTTGCACATGTGTATTTGATCCTTCCCTAAATCTCAGAAATACAGGTCTTATAACTATACCCTGATCCTGTCTATCCACAGTCCTGCCTATATCCTTCGTAGGTGATACATTTATTAATTTCTTTATGGTAATACTTCTACTCAAACCATTGTCACTATGATATTTTTCTATTATCTTTTCTTTGGTACCTATCTTTTCCCTAAACACTTTTAAATGTTTATAAACTTGCCTATAGTAGCACTTACTTTGTTTGTTGAGGAAGGCCGTTTCGGGAGATGTGTCCCATTGTCAACTCAGACTGTAACTCATTGGTCTGAGGTTACGGTCTGAGTTGACAATGGAACACATCTCCCGAAACGGCCGTCCTCAACAAACAAAGTAAGTGTTACTATAGGCAAGTTAATAAACATTTAAAAGTGTTTAGTGATAACTAGTAGCTCACGTGAAGATGGAATCAACAAATATTTTTTTTGTGAGTTTGGGAACCTTTATAAAATTATTTAGATGTAAAAATTTAGTTATATATTCTCTTTCAAATCATAACCATACGGCGTGTATATTATAGCACTAAATATTATATATTTTACAATGATGCAATTTTGTATTCATTATTTTATGCACTAGTTAGTTTATTATTTGTTAATTGATTATTATTATTAATCATAATAGTAAAACAAATTAAAAGTTACTTACAGTTTGTAATATGTGTTACATTCTAGGCTCCCACTATGATTGTTCATTTAGGATGTATACTAATTTTCCATGATATCACAGTATGACAAAAGAATATCAGCTACTGATCAGTATCGAGTAACAAATATACTGAGTAAGAAAGTCCACTTAACATAAAAAGTGACTGGTGTATCATATCTAGAATGTCTTATAAAATGACAGCTTATAGAAGTTCATGTTGTAAACTTCTTGAATATACTGAATAAATCATTAGTAATTATTTGAGTTACTAAGTGAAAACTATTAACTTATTTGGTGACACATTTCAAAACAGTCGTTTTATTGACAAAACTAACCCGCTATTGAGTAGGGAGTTAGCTATGTCAATTAAACAACTGTTTCGAAACTTGTCAGTAAGTAAATTAATAGTTTTCATTTAGTTACTAAAATAATTACTTATGAGAACTTACAGGCTATAAATATCTACCCTTAACTATAGCCAGTTTCCAGAGGTGATAAATATTCCTCAGACAGAATAGACGTCTTGTATGTCACACATCAAAAATTAAACTCTCTTGAAGAAACCAATAATGATGACAATCATCTAATAGAGTTTGTATCATCTATATCACTTATGTGTCGGGATGAGCAAACTTAATGATGTAGAACACAATGAGTTATTCACCAATATAACACATTTTATTAACAATAGAGAAAACAGTTGCTTAAGTTTTTGTTGATCCACATTTTTGTAGTATTTTAAAATATTAACTACCTCTGATATAACCTTCAGGTTATTAAGGAACCCAAACCGCGGTCAGAGCGTTGGATAAGCTCCTCTATCTTAAAAGAGCAATGGGACACACCTCTTGCACAGACCAGCTCGCCTGAATATCATACCAACAACCTGCTTAGTTCAGTGTTTTTTGAAGAAGCATGCCATAGTATACCCAAAGAAGCAATTATTATTGAAATCGCTCCACACGGACTGTTGCAAGCTATTTTACGTCGTTCACAGAAGTTGAGTGTCAATATACCTCTTACTCAGAGAGATAGCAAAGACTCTGTAAGATTTCTTCTTTCAGCAATTGGAAAGTGAGTAAAGAAAGTTATATCAAATTAGTCAATAATTATTATTTCATATTGAAGAAGAATAAAAGTTACGTTATTTAAATGATAATAAGAAACCCAACTCATAACAAAACTTTTTCACTAAACACTTTTAAATGTTTTAAAAACTTGCCTATAGTAGCACTTACTTTGTTTGTTGAGGACGTCCGTTTCGGGAGATGTGTCCCATTGTCAACTCAGACCATAACTCAGTTGTTTCCTTTATTCACAAGCTAAGCTTACAATTATTTATTTATTTATTGAAACAGAGAAAATACATGAATCACATATCACAATCATATCCCCTTCAAAGTAACATAGTATTTGTGCACAAGTCCAGTTTATAAAGAAACATACAAACTAATCAAACGAATACTAAATAACAGATCCATGCATTATTTTATTTATTTTCATTTTATCAAATTCAATTTTTATTGAGGCAAAACCGTGTGCACTAAGAATAATATAATTAACCCTAATCAACTTTTTACCTATTTTTAATTAATTATTTCTTACCTAAAACCATTCTTAATACCATTTAATAAGTTATTTTAACCCTTAGCGCTCGGATTTTTGTAACATGCTTTGCTTCCCCACTTGTAATTAAATTGAGACAAATTCCTCACCTGCAGGTTGCATTATTGTTTATCGAAAACTTTGTTTTCTCTTACTTGATTATAGTAAACTAAGCTATTTTTATTCACTAGTACTGTATGTAGATGATTTTAATATCTTATTTGTAGTTTTGCAGAGTATGGCATCTTTGAAAACAGTCTTCCGGATGAAGTCCTGGTTTTCTGCCGTATGTTTTGTAGTGAAAAACTGTTTCCCTTCTACCTCCTTTTATCTTCCTGTTACTGCAAACTACAATATCCTTAGAACTACTTTTATCATTGGTAAAGAATGTAATTTCCCATTCAGTCTTTCTTCTTTGTCAGTAGCTGATGGCCTCTTACTATACGGGATATTCCTGATATCACCAATGCGTTCCCTCACCAAGTTTTGGCGAAACTATTTTTGTTTAACAAGATTTTCTCTCATTTCCTTTTTTTGTTATTATAGATAATAAAACTATTTACTACAACTACGTCTAATAGCCAGAAAAACATTTTCCTCCGCCATTTATTTGTTCATCTCGTAAAACTGCACGGTTCGTTATATTGAACAGCTAAATCTACACCACCCATAAACTGGTTATATTTACAAATACCTGTTGGTTTAATTATTTTGTTTATGAAACTGAACTACATTCTAATAAATCAGGATCAAGTAAAAGATCAGGAATTTCAGAATCACTAATTGCACGTGAAGCCACGGCAAACTACGTGTAAACAAATAACCGGCAAAACTGTAACCTACTTGCAGCTTACAAGGAAGCGGCAAACTAGATTTTGTGATGACTCACATATTCCTAGGCATTTTCAACTTAGTTCACATTATTTTCAATAGAGTGTAGCACCAAACGGTAAAAGATTGAATGTCGTGGGCTTCGCCGGAGACGAGTTATAGGCATTTTAAAATCGTGTCGGGTGACCCCCCGACATACGAGTAAACTGCAATATACGCTTGGCGGGGCTCCCCCGACAGTCGAGTGCTAAGGGTTAAACTCTAATAGCAACAATAATACTCATTTTATTACTTACAGTAAATTTGGGCTTGGTATTGAAATATTTTATTCCTAGTAATTTTCTTTGAAAGCATATATTTCTAAAAGCACTTGAATGTATGTTAGTAAGTTACAAATCCCTATATTAGCACTTACTTTTTTATTATTGAGGACTCCCTTTTTGGAAAATGTGTGTCATTGTTAATGGGACTCATCTCCCGAAACGGCCGTCCTCAATAATCAAAAAAGTAAGTGCTACTATTAGCAAGTGTGATATACTAATATATGTTTGTGTTTTTAGTTAAAACTAGTAGGTCAAGGGAAGTTGAAATCAAATAATATATAGCTTTCTCAAGGTTTCATAATCATATGATAGTGTTACTACAAAGGACTGTGTCAAATTTAAAATTGATTTATCTTTAAAGTTTTACTAATCATTGTACCAGGAGGAAGCATATTGTTGTCAGTTTTTTCAATCCTGCCTTTTACTGATTGGCTATTACAACTTCGCTTGATTCTTCAAATAAATTTTTAGGTGTAATAAAAAAAATACTAGAGTAGCAACTCTGTGTCCAAGGAAAATAATTGAGAACATGTCTAATTAATGTAAGAAGCAATCGTCTAATGTAATATATATATATATATATATATATATATACTTATCTTCTGTTCCCATTGCCTGAAAATCACAATTTTTCTTCCTTAATACTACCTTCTTACCACTTATTTCCATTCTTTGAGTAGATGTAAATGGTAGACATCTCTTTATACCTGTATTTCTAATAATGTGTTCCTCGAGTTTAAAATATTTGCCAAACATTGCAGTGTTCCTCTACCCCTTTAATACACCCTCTATCCTATAATATTAAAGGCAATTTTAATGCATGCAAAACATAAATAAATAAGGATATCCTCTAACTAAAGTTATTTCTTATAATTATTATTTTTTAAACATTATGATTAGTGGTTGTTTTTATTTATTTACTACAGTTCCACTAGTTTTGCTCCAAATATTGACAATACAAATATTTTGTTTAGTAAAAATGTTTAAACGAACTATTACGGTGCGATTCCTATGCTACGACTGTAACGACTACAGTCATGTGGCTCTAGCCACGCGATTAATCCCGTATGATCCGAGTCGCTCGGTTAAATTCTTATGGCATGACTAATACAGTTGCATTGTGAATGTCATGGCCGACAGATCATCTTTGGCTGCGTATCTTCTGCTTGAAGAAGGGTTATTACTGGCTGAGCTTAAGAAACCCGAGCCCAATCTACTGTATCTTGCCAGGTGCGATGAGGGGTTTCAGAACATTCTAATTCAAAGACCTCTTATAAAAATGAATCAATGTTTAGAAAGTTATTCCGCTTGTATGTATTATTGTGTATTATTGTATATATAATATATATATGAATTAATAATATATTGTAATTTATATATAAAAATTGAATACTTTACCTGATATTTTCATTACAGCCGCAATTTCATTCCATAGAATATCTCTGACATTCAAATCTTTGTATTGGCGATGCTTTAGGTTATAAATAGATGGGCGTTCTTGCACTAGCTTAATAAGTTTGGAATCATTCATGTTTAAAATACAAAATGTTCGAACACAGTGAAAACAAACACTCCAGTCGCCACGACAGTACAACTACACTGCTCATGTAAGCAGTTGAGCCTTACTGTTCAAGCCGACTCACCGAAGTCGCCTCAGTCACACGGCGCCAGACGCTCCTTACGAAACGGTTACGGTTACTAACAATGAGTCACTTTTCATACCCACTCGGCTAGAGCCATGCTGCTGTAGTCCTTACAGTCGTAACCTAGGAATGGCACCTTTAGTGTATAACAATATTTTAAAATAACTGTTTTTATTTTTACTATAGGCTCAGTATGAGGCCAGTTAGCATTATTAGCAGTAAATGTATTAAAGATTTACTAATCCTTTTTTATTTTCAAATAAAATAAGTGTTTTAAAAAAATTCAAAAATATTATAAGAAAAACCATTGAAATTCTTATATTATATAACTTACTCTAACTTAATAAAACATTAATTATTCAATTAAATTAGCTGTGACCAGTCAAATAAAATTTCCAACTAATTAAAATTAAATTTTTCCAATATTAATTAATTTGTTGGAGTCGATAACTCTATAGCATTTTATTATGTTTATATTAGTGTTTTATTGTGTTTTTAAAGAATATATAATCATTGTTTTTACTTTTGATTAAAAACTAAAAATCTGAATCCAATCCATTCTGTAAATTTTTATTGTGGGGCCAGATCCTTTCCTTATTTGTTGGGTTAAAAGACCATACACATTTAAGCTCTCATCAAGGTTTTTTCTCATTCTTCTTCTTAACAGTTTTCCAAATTTGCCGTCGTCAACAAGGATCCATTGAAAACTGATAGTTTTACTTGTCATTGTTTGAAGTGAATGGAAAATTTTATTAGTCTTAAAATAATAATCTGCATGCTATACTATATGACTCTTTATAGTACTGATTTCAACTTCATTAAAATACTGGAAAAGATACTGTACTGAAAAAGGATAGTCAATGCTGTAGAACTGCTGATATTTCCAGTAACTTATTGTCCATAAAAAAGGAGAGGATGAGGTGTTGTAATATTTGTCTGTGGTCTTAGAAACATAGTCTGCAAGTGGCAGGCTGTGGTTTAAGCACAGTGATCCATCAACCTTTCTTGGAAACTGCACCTTTCATGAGATACTTTAGTAGTCAATAGTTCACAATTACATAAAATCCTCAATAATAAATTTTAAGCATTTTCCAGAGGAAGAAGTATTCTTAGACATTGAAAATATCACTGTAAAAAATAATAATCAGTGTATTAGACTAAGGAAGTCTACTTTACTGTCTCTATCTTGCGTCTTCAGGTTTTTTTTAAATTCCCTCAAGAAGTTATATATATTATGGCAATCACAATATAATAAAAATACATATGGAAAATGTCAACTTTTTATAATTTAAAAATTTTACTTTCTGCTTCAGAAAATACTAAAATGATGTGAACAAATTTAAATTGTTTGTTTAGGAGATATACTATAAAGTATAAATTGAAGTCTTTGACATTTTTAAACAAACCTTTAATTTTATAACAATTTGATTATTTAGGGAATTAATTATTGAGTATTTTATAAAGTTATATTTTTTATATAATATTTTAATGATATATACATATTTTTATAATAATTGTTGTATACAAGGTTAAGCATAAAAACACCTTTTTATACACCGTCTTTTTGTAAGATATACTTACAACACGTTATCATAAATCTTTGTAATAGTAGAAATAATACTAAATACTAATATGTTTTTATTTCACTAAACACTTTTAAATGTTTTAAACTTGCCTATAGTAGCACTTACTTTGTATGTTGAGGATGGTCGTTTCGGGAGATGTGTCCCATTGTCAAGTTATGGTCTGAGTTGTACGGTCAAAGTAAGTGCTACTATACGCAAGTTTAAAACATTTAAAAGTGTTTAGTGATTACTAGTAGCTCACGTGAAGATGGAATCAACAAATGTTTTTATTTCTTTTCTAATAGAAGACTGTCCTCACTTAAACAAAAATTAAACACTACTATGATCGAGTGTTTACTTATTAATACTTAATAAAGTGTATAAGTAGAAACTATCAGCTCATTTGAAGATGGAATCAAATAATATTATCTATTATACTATGATATATTTTGTGGTAATTTTTTTCAGAATGTTCATGGCAGGCATGCAACCTAATATTTCTCAGATTTATCCCCCTGTAGAGTTTCCTGTATCTTGTGGTACAGCTTCTCTCCAACCCTTTGTCAGCTGGGATCATTCTGAACTTTGGCCCTTTGGTAACATGAATCGGGTTGTAAGTATTCATTTTTCCTATATGCAATTTTATATGTTTGTTTATTACTTGTCTTTAAGTATATATGAATTAAAATTCATTTTTAACTCATTGATATTTGATGCGTATTCCGATTTAAAGTTTTGAAAATGGAGTCATTACAAAATGCATCAACAGGAATACAATTTAAGTGTTGAAAATGCAGTCATTCCAAAATGTGTAAACAGAGGAAAATATTTTTATATTAGGAAAGCTAGAAAAATGTACTCAAATATATTAAAACATTCCTAACAGAAAAGACGATGATTGTATTAAGAATTTTAAATATAGTCCTTTAATTCCATGTTTTGTAATTGCTATAGCAAATGCAAATCTTTAGCTAAACAAGATCGTCAAATCCCAGAAGGGAGTATCGCTGTAATCTCATGCTAATCAAACCTATTTATTGATTTATTAGATTGAGATTATTTCAAATTTCTTATAATATCAAATGTAAGAGGTCATTTGAAATTTTACAAAAGATTATTCAAAGCTTTAGGTAATTAAATTTTTCAATGATTTAAATTTAATTATTGTAAATGAATAACAATTTTAAAAAAATTTGTTGACATTTGAAGATCTTAGATTTCAGCAAGATGAATTACGTATAATATTGCACCATTCAGTTTAATATAGTATTAATAAATCAAATAACTGTATTTTGACATGTTTGAAACAACTATTTAACATAAAGTTCTTTTTATGTAACTACTAAAACCCATTATAACTTCTCTGACTCCATGCAACTCTGTTATTAAACCAAACATTCAGAAAGGGAACGGAATGGTCACAGAAGCACCTGAAGTGGCCAATACTGTAACCTTATGATCTTGCTTACAGAAAATGATTTAAAATAAGGGATTACTAAGTAAGAATTTTTCAATTTTTATACTTTCGTAACATGTAAACAATCATCCTACATAAACATTGTGTGGCAGTATACAATTTTTCAAAATACAATACTTAAAATGATTTACAAATATAAATAATTTATAAGTGTAAATTTACATTCAATGAAATGATTGTTTCAAAACGCATCAACAAGTAGGTTCAAAAGACATTACTAGACAGTAACACGGTCATTTACCATAACCTGGAAATCCTACACATCAATAAAAAAGGACCACGTCTCAACACACTAGAACCATATGAAATTTACAGACACACAAAAACACAAAGTACAAACATATTAAACGAACAAACACAATACAAATCGTACATACTCTTGATACTATCGAAAACCTACCTTTAAAATTGTTACCTCTTCACCCTACATCTCCAAGCAGAAGACACTGATGAAAATCGGCACATAGCAATCGAAAACATTCTGTCTCAGTAAGTTTTAACAAATTTGCAAAATTTAAAGTTCGGATAGCCATAAACTATTGTTTAAGTGATTAATAAGATTCGCCGAACGTAATGGACTACAAAATTCAAGTTTTCACCCAGTTACACAATAGTTACTTCAAATTTAATCAAGGAATTAAAGATGATTACAACAAGCAACTTTAATATTGTTTTAAGTATACTTTAATCTACCCCATTCTAAAAAAATTACTTTTGTAATTTGAATAAAGTTTCAAGCAATATTAATAATCATAACGGGAAAGCATAGGTCTACTTATAGTATCTGACAAACAACATGAGTTCTTTTAATCCTAACTCATTTTTACTGAATGCTTGAAGAAAGATAAAAAGAAAAATCTAATTAAGTAGCCTTTTATGTATAAATAAAAGAAATAGAATAGAATATTTTGTATTTTGCTTTCTGAATGTTCTAATACTTGTAAAAATAATTTTAATTTTTGTTGCATGCTTGAATTACTTGTTTTAAAATGTATCCACTACAAGAAAATTTGACTGTGAGTAATGTCGTTATTTCAGATATTTTCTGTATCTTTTCTTTTTCTTCATTTTTAGTAGCCCTCACATCTCTACCCAAAAAATCGGTAATAAAACAAGTAAATCTGTAAAAATAATATTACATTATTTAAGTACAACTGTACTAGATTTTCAACAGCTTAGATTTTTACCAAATATTTTAATTTGTTACAGTTAGGTATGGTAACTGCAGAAAGGCAGGTGTCCATTGACATTAACAATCCAAATGAACAATTTTTTGAAAACCATAAGATTATTGGACGGATTATTGTACCTGTATCTATGTACCTTGTAAGTTGAAATGTAGTTTGTAATTTGAAATAATATCCATACTGTACAAAATATTTTAATCATTATTAATATTTATTTCAAAATTGTTGATAATTTTATAGGTCCTTATATTTTAGGGATTAAGAAATTATTGATTCAAAACTAGTAAAGATCTTTGTTTCTCTTCAGAAATGGTATCCTATCAAGATATGACCTGACAGTAGATGTTTTAAACATCTACAAAAATATGTTACTCTCTGTTAAATGGTTACTTTCTTTTTTCCGTTTAAAAACATATACCAAAACCTTTAAATTGATCATTACGTTGAATATTAACTATACAAAAGAAATAACTTATCTTATTACAATTAGAAATTACTTGCGACCAGACATTCTATTAATATAAGTTGGATGGAAAAATATGATGAATAGTTATTATCTGCAGTACGTCCGTTTATTATGCAGTGTATAAAGCTTGGTTTCGTTATGTGGATGATGTCTTTATGATTTGGCAACATGGTGGCACAGAACTTGATAAGTTCCTTACGTACGTCAACTCTTGCCACTCCAGGATATTTTACACTTTAAAACTAAAGAGTGATGGCTGCTTGCTGTTTCTCATGGAAAACCATGGCGTTTACAACGTTTCTTGTGGAGTTTGTAAGAAATCGTACATTGGCCAAACGAACAGACATATCTCAGCTAGGCTTAAGGAGCACAAACTTGGACTTAAAAACAAGCAGAAAACATCGGCTCTGTACAAGCACCATTGCGATACAGGGCATACCATTGATTTCCAGTCTTGTCGACAGATTGCTAAAGTGAAAACTACAGGACAAGAATTACTCGTGAGGCTGTCAAAATAGAGAAGCAAAGAGTATTAACAAACAAGATGATACTTTGAATTTGCCAGCAGTGTGGAAATGTGTCATCGATAGATTTTATCGCAGAAAGGTGAACAAGAGGAAAAGAATATGAGTAATTGTTTGGCTCAGGTGTGTGTGTGGATTGACGTCCTCCATATATAGGTTCAGAGTTGTCTGCACTCTTCACTCGCTCTTCAACTGTTGTTGGGTTCACCTCGTCAATGCTAGATGCGATTCTAGCAAAACGTAAGAACTGCAATTTTACGCACTTCAGAATGAACGGATGTACTCCAGATAATAACTACATTACATATATGTAATATATTATTGGTACAATACAATATAATATATTGGTAACGCCAAAGATAAGATTTTCTTGGAAAACCATGGCATTTACAGTGTTTCTTGTTTAGTTTGTAAAAAATCATACATTGGCAAAAAGAACAGAAGTGTCTCAGCTAGGCTTGAGGAGCACAAACTTAGCCTTAAAAACAAACAGAAAACATCGTCTCTGTACAAGCACCACAGTGATACAGACAGGACATATCGTCAAATCAGAACGATCCTATGCTTCCAGTAAACATTTTAATGACCACAGATCTGATTTGGAAGAAGGCGGTCATGAAGTATATCTGGAAACAGAGGTAATACTGCAACCAGTCATTGTTTCTTCAGGTAACTTTTGACCTTTAACTGTGTTCTGTGTTTTGTTGAATGTAGAGGTGTAATTAATGCTCAAATAGTCTTTAGCTCAAACACTGATAACATGTTGAGCAGAAAAACTTTCATTACTCAACTAGGGACATAGTTAGTAGCTCCACATCTATTGAGACGAGCAACTATCGACAATCTATCATTTAACTTCAAACAGAAGATAAAAGGCATTCCTAGAGTTGAATCAACTACTCATCAAGTGAGACCTGCCGATGAGAAGGTTCGCTGTAAATACTGTCCTGTAAGAAAAAACCGATTCGCTTGGAACGAATGCGGCATCACAGTATGCAAGGACTAGACTGTTTCAGTCACAGTGATTTGTTGTGAATAACAAACTTTACGAATAGATACAGATGGGTAAATATACTAGACAACTATTTTTGTTTGTTACAGTGATAGCATATATCAGAAAAATATTCAATAGTATGATTAAAAATGTATTGTTTCATATATATATATATGTACTACTAGTTTTGTTATAAATGATTTATTTTAGCAAAACCATTAATTAAAATTACATTTCCTATCAATAGTTTTTATTACTCTGTTTAACACATCTTAAGCTATCTTCGATTATTGAAATTGCTAAAACTTATCACATAAAGCCGAATCAGGAGTAAAGACTTTATGTTAGATTAAACGTAACACAGGACTTTTGGTGTGATTTCTGATGGTAGCTTAATAACTCTACTCTTAGCACGTTGCTCTGTAAGACATAACACTTTTTGCTTTATGCCAATATTCTCAAACTTGGTGAAATAGATTTACTCAGTAGAGTCTTTAATTATTTTAATGAAGAGTTTCAAAATTCAAATGGAGAACTTCAATGGAATTTAAGTGGAGAATTAAAAATATGCATTATTTTCAAAAATTGTTTGTAATTACGCTTTTTTTAAACAATTAAAAATAAAATATCCTTATTATCTCTTTTTAAAGGTCAGGTTGCACTGATACTTTTTTTCTAACAACTTTTGTTAAAATTGCTTTCCATTTTACTTTTCTAGTTTATGGCCTGGGAAACTTTACTAAACATACACAAGGAACAGACTTTCTCAAAACGAGTTGTTTTTGAAAATATAAAGTTTTTCAGATCTGTCGAGCTAACAAATAGGGGTAAGTGTAATATTTTTACTTTTATTCTTAATAACTTTCAAGGCTATTTTATTTCTGAGGTACAATCAAATTGCCAGATTATTTTTAAGTTAGTTTTATAATAATTATAAAAACCATCATAATAATAAAAAAATCAAGAAAACTATGAGTTCATAATTTATATAATATATATATATATATATATATATATATATATATATATATACAAAATATGTTTTCTTCTTTAATAATCAAAAACAACTAAGGTTATTCAAATACAAGAATTATTTATTAATTTATATTTAAAGCTTTTTGTTGATAATAAGTACCAACATCATCAGGAATGAATAATACATTCAGGATGTATTATTATTCAGTATTATTCATTCCTGATGATGTTGGTATTGTTTATCAATGAAAAGCTTTGAATATAAATTAATAAATAATGCTTGTATTTGAATAATCTTATTTGTTATATATATATATATATATATATATATATATATATATATATATATATATATATATGAAGTTAATATATTACTATTGTAAGTAATTTTATCCACCAAGTAATTTATTTTTATATATATATAAATATATACAGGAATTTTTGGACTAGATAGGAGACTAACAGACTTACCTAATGGCAATAGTCCAAAACTGCAATCTCTTGGAAATAAATAAATAGACACATACAATTATTTATTTGTTTCCAAGAGATTGCAGTTTTGGACTATTGCCATTAGGTATATCTGTCAGTCTCCTATCTAGTCCAAAAATTCCTAAATTAGTTTTAACCTCTACTAGAACTAACCTATATATATATATATATATATATATATATATATATATATATATATATATATATATATATATATATTAAAACAACATAGGGTATTCAAATACAAGAATATTTATTAATTTATATCCAAAGCTTTTCGTTGGTAAACAGTACCAACATCATCAGGAATGAAAATTACAATAATGTAAGCTATTGTAATTTGTAATATTATATTTGTAATAATGTAATAATATAGCTTACATTATTGTAATTTTCATTCCTGATGATGTTGGTACTGTTTACCAACGAAAAGCTTTGGATATAAATTAATAAATATTCTTGTATTTGAATAACCTATGTTGTTTTAAATTATTAAACAAGAAAACGTATTATATATATATATATATATATATATATATATATATATATATATATATATATATATATATATAAAATTTATATCTCTATAGAATTTTTCAAGATCTCTTCTTTATTGAACTGTTTGTGAAAAACTAGAATTTCAAAAGCTCTATGCTAAATATTTACATACAATCTCTTACCAAGAAATATAAAAATAGCACCTATTGTTCACTTAAAATTTTGCTAGTTATGATAAAGGCAGTAATAAATACGTAACTGTATATTCATTGAAGGGAAAGAAATTTGGGTTGCTTCTGACTAAATGAATAAGGTAATTAATTGAAAAGAGACACATATGGTCACTAATCAAAGGATAAAACATCAAATACCATAGTTAGTAGTGTTTTGGGATTGAAATCATGTTCATCTAGTGAATATTTTACTTCAAGGCGTAGCAGTTAATACAAATGCTTGCTTTGAAATGTTTAGAAAACTTACTTATGCAAAACAGATTACGTAGCTTGGAATAATCGTCAGCCCAATTGTTTCGATCCATGTCAATATTCTACTTCACACTTGAAATGTACATGGCTTTTAGAAAATGTTGGATGAAAACAATTTATTCCCCCATAATACAGTTCAATTCTCCGCTTAGTATCTTTTTGTGTACTTGGAATCTTACCTTGCTGACAAGAGGTACACAGCAAGGTATTAAACAGCATATTACCGCTTGCTTTGATTAAAATATGGCATTTTTTGTAATAAAGCAATAAAAACACCACATCTATTAAACATAGGAATGTAACTTCTAATGAAAGCCGTTAGTAGCAGTGTGGCTTTGTAAATAAAATAATGGTTTTGAAATGCAACAGCACAGTACGTTGTTAAGGTTTTTTACTTAGTTATAAAACAATATTAATGAACATAATCAGTGAGATATAGATTACTACAACAACCAACTATGAAGATTTTTTGACATTAAATGTTTTTTTGTAAAATATTTGTTTTTTTACCAGTCAAATGGAATTAACTCTCTGAATATACCTTATATATAAATGTAATACATAGTAAAAGGCTAAACATATTTTAATTATAATTTTAAAGTAATAACCAATTGATAAGCATATAACCCAAAAGTACAACCCAAAAGTCTCTTTGGCTAATGACTAGTGTTGACATTCAAGAAGATACAAGCGAACATTGCCGTGCCCCCCCCCCCTAGCTCCCAGAAAAAAACAAATTAAAATTATTAAGTCTTTTGTACAAATATTTCTTTTTTATTTTCTGCTGATGTCGAAGAATTATACTTTAATTATAATAAATGTTCACAATATTAACAATATAAATAGTATATTTATGCGATTCTGCTATATTAACACCTTGACTGAACGAAGTAGGTTTTAAAGTCAGAAACTATCGAATATCCATATTATGTGATTATGTCAATGTGAACCAGTTAATGGTTGTGTCAATTAAAGGAAAACAGTTAAACAGGACACGTCTAGTATCCTAGATGCTGACACAGCGAGCCAGCTATCCCAATGATAAGGGAAACGTGACAGGAAGGACAACCTAGGCCCTTCCGACTGACGCTGCATTTCTTCTCTGTTGCATGTCATCTGCGTTCGACATTGTAGTACTGTATTTGGTGCAAGTAGGAAGCAGAGAGATTATATATTGACTATAGTGTACGGTACCGTGATACGATTTACAAAATTCTAAGCCTATGCCAGTGAAAATTTTTACTTTGCTACTTCTTTATTCATAACACAAAACAAAACAAGGGAAACAAACCATTTATGAAGTAGGTCTAATAATAATTGATCTAATACAAGGATTTGCATAGTACTATAATTTAACTTTATACACTCCCATATTATTTCAACCCATTTACCCATACATTCATATTCTACTAATATAGCCATACTATAGGGGCGTTTCCTTTTATCTCGGAGCTTTTTATTATGTTTTAGTATGTTTTTTAGTATTTTAAGGAATAAAGATTCACTCATTCTATACAAAAATTAATTAATCGATACAAAAAAGCCTGTAAAAGTTAGAAGTTTTGAATTTTCTAATGTGGCTTAAAACTCACCATTTTAACCCTAATTTTTCAAAATTTTCCCGGACCCACCTTCTCATGGAGGGAATCCCATTCCTCCAAGTATCAGATTTGGCCCCCCCCCTATAAAATTATACATGAGCGCCCATGCAAGTGAGTATGGAATTTAGCAATAGTCAATCATCAATAAAATAGTACCAACCAAGCAAGTTTTGGATGTTTAAGAGTTTAAAGCCTACCATTGACAACAAGAGCTGTAGTATCTTTTCCAAATGTTTACTATAGCCTGAAGACAGAAAACCTTAAACACGTATTTTTGTTAACTCTGTATAGAGGTAGTTTTGCAGAAGGGAAATTTAAGCCCTATATAAACAGAAACAACATGATATCTGTTGAATATGGAGATGGATACAATATCAATTCAGACAATATGCTGAGGAGAATTATTTCATATTTCAAAAAATTCCAAAGTTGAGACTGACATAATGCTAATAGGATCACTGGTAGATTAACACTTGAATGCTTGCAAGAAATTATCTGATCATGCAGTTTACTGTTACAATTCATTTCAGTTTTATGTACAATTAGTCTCTTTGTTAATCTGCATTTTTGTAAGATTTCTTTGAAGATTCTAAAGGCGATAAGGAACATTTTTAAGTAATGAAAAATGTTTATTATTCCTACACAAATGTAAGAGTTTTGAAATTACAAAATGCACTACATTTTAATATTGAATATTGTAGATATTCAATTATATAGAAACAGTATTTAAAAACCTATTGTAAAGAGAAATATTGCATCAAGGTGTTAAATTATTAATAAAAAAATGGTTAAAGTAGTTATAAAGTTTATGACTCAGTTACAACATCTAAAGGATCTTTTCCAGGTATATTTATTTTTAGTTTTTTACACAAAAGCCATTAATATAGTGATTCTTTATTTTTAATTTGTTGAGCAGGATTGTATTAATCTTCATCAGGACTTTCCCACATTGTGCTTGGACTTAATTTTTTCTTAGTATTTTACAGATTGAAGACAGTTTCTATGAGTCTGAGGTTTAACAAGTTGAAAAGCTAAAGGTTTCAAAAATTTGAATGATTGCATTTTCATTGCTTGTTTTTTTAACTAATAATTACATTGCTCCTACCAATATTTAAGACATACAAGAAAACAGTTTGTGACCATATTTTTCACTCAATTAGTATACACAATTGGACAATATATTAACAAATAAAATAGTAATATGGACAGAACCAATAAAGGTATGATAAGACAAATCGTCACATGAGTACTAGATCAAATTACTGTGGTAATTCAATCACTACTATTTGACTAACTATATACTGCTAGGAAGGAACATAAATTGTCATTCTAGACCCTATATGTTTTCAAGCCTTAGATACTAACAAAACTGGTACAACCTCAATTTTAATTCTAGCAGAAGTCTTATAAAATGGTTGAAATAGGTTTGTTTAAAAGTATAAAGTATAATAAAAGTCATATATCTTATGAAATTACAAATAATTATTATTCCATGTATTAAGAGCAATGCTACTATATAAAGTGTTTTTGGATATCTTGAATAACTATAAATCATCATTGGTTGAAAAATGTAATACAAGTTTATTTTGTTTGGAGTTTTTTTAATACTGTATCTGATCTGTCTTAAAGAATAAGCTTAAAACATTTTGTTAAATTATTGAATTTTTTGTCATTGTAGTAAATTGGAAACCCTTTTGTGAATTAAATTGAAAGAATTATAATTGGATTTTCATCATAATAAATTTAGATATTTTTTGTATAAATTTAAAAAAATGTAAAAGAGTTTTTTTAAAGTTGGTTGTTGGTGTTGCCTCAATAAATTTTTTGATACAACTAATTTCTTTTAAGATATCAAAAAGTGATACATTACTAGTTTTGGAATCACTTGGCAAAAAAACAAACTACTACTTACTAATATTTTTCAACAGACTCGTTTTGCACTAGGTCAGTGCATTGTTCAATGCTGTGAGTTACGGACAAAACAATTGATCAGGTGTTTTGTATTGGTGAGAGTCTGTGGTGTATTATTGTTCATTTTCAAAAAAGTAAATTTTATAAACAATTTTACTTTATTAGATATAGTTATCTTGTGCATTACATTTGTCTCCTATTAAAAGAAAAACAAGCGAACAAATGAAATATTTTAATAATCTTTAATTTGAAAGAAAAACTTATTACACTTTTTGCTAGGATTGCTGCAGTTGTGCTTCTTTGGTACCACTTTTTGAAAGTTAAAAGTGATATGATCGAAGAGTATGTGTGATCTGTACCGTGTTTTTTCATTTAGGATGTCATTTTTATATGTGTTGCTATGTCTATATATTTAATACTGTTCTAGTGTATTTAATTTATGGCCTTTGTTGCATGTGTGGAGGATGCTCATGTTATTTTCCATACTATTGCATGAGTGTTTAGTGTCCTAAACATGAGTTTTAGTGTGACAAAAAGTCTGGTCGCAAATAATAGCAAAAGTGTAATAAGTAATTAACAACCAGCTCGTCATAAACAGCAACAAGATTTTGACATAAAAAGTTAGGTGGAAGGAAAACAAATCTGTGTTTGAAGATAACATAAAGGTGAACACTCAAGTCAATGTTGTAACCCAATTGAAATAACAATGAATGGCTTGAAAGATTTTAAGGAAGCTTTAATTAGTAAAATATTGGTAACATCAAATACCTTCTTCAAAGTTTGAAATAATTTCATTGCCGATTTTTAACATTTTACCAGGAATTTGGGCTTTTCACCTATTATTGTGGTACTAATTTGCAACAGTATCCTCTATTACTTACACTCAACCATTTTTAAAACAAACAGAAACAGAAGGAGAAATAATTGCTTGGAAATGTTAACTATATTCCAATAACCACCTCCTCCCCATGTGTATGCTGCGTTGCCATATTGTGCATAGTCTTGTTATTTGCCATTTATCATATTTATATTGTAATTCATGCTATAGTGAATAATATAATATAAAAATAACAATGGTAACACAAAAATTGCAACAAAAATGCCAGTAGTAGTGACTTCTGCACTAAAGCTTTCAATTGCAAATTTTGAAGGCTACTTAATCAAAATATATTTTTATAGCATCCTTTGTAAAAAAAAAGAGAATGTTATGTTGAAAAATGTAATTGTGTTTTCATTTGCATTTTACAAACATAAAAGTAGCATTAAATAGCATGAAATTTTTGTTTAGGGATTTATAAAAGGATGTTCATAAATGTTGTTGTTTCAGGCCCTACAAAGCTTTATATATTGCTTCAGAAAGGAAGTGGGAACTTTGAAGTGTGTGTAGGACGAGTTCTGATAGCTACTGGAACTATAAATTTTATGGAAGACATTGCTAGTGATTTGAATCCTAAGACTGTGCCATCTACAGATGAATCAGTTTCTACTGTTTGTTATTCTGCACATGAAGTGTACACAATGATTGATGGACTCGGATATGAACATAGAGACAATTTTAGAAATATTGAGTTCATACAGATTAGTGAAAAAGGTAATTGGAACCAAAATTTATTGGTAATTAAAATTATTTATGGGTAAAATTTAATGTTTCTGTCAAAAGTTTAAAGCAAATTTTCTCAAATCATTTTTTTTTTTTTTTTAATTAAAATATTTTGTTTTCAGCGTTATATTTTTCTTGTAAAAATCTATTTTACTTTTTATGTTTAGCATAAACAAATTCATAAATTCTCTACAGAACAAGAATTTTTATAAATATTTGTCCATATTTCTTTGTGTTTACCAATCTATTTGCATCAACATTTTACTCTATATCTAAAAACTTTGTAAATATTTTCACATGTAATTTAAAAATTTAGCTTTTTTCTGTTTACTTTTCAGTTTCCAGTGAATAATGGAAGAAATATTGTTGTGTGTCTATGTTTGGTAGTAATGGGATAAGTACATTTTTAAAGCATTCCCACCAGCCTAGGCCTATGATTCTGCCAGTATTAATCTTTTTTATCTTCAGTTCTAGGGGAGACTACTTATTTTCTTTGTTCTGGCTATACTAATACCACAGTATTGTCTATTAGTGGCTGTAGCAATAACAGCTTTTGCCAAAACCCCCGAAAGTCATATTCAGTATAAACCCTAAAAGGTTCTTTCCTTCCTATCTCAAAAGTTTCCCCTTAATTCCTCTTTATTATTTAGTGTAAAAACTAATGGTCTCTAGAAAACCAATAAAATATTGCAATGTGATAGCCTAGAAGTGAAGTGGACTAAAAATCCTGTATTTAACATTCTTTAACATTCCGATTATAACTTTTAAAAATCGGTGGTTTTCCAAGAAACAACTTTCTGCCAACCTTATTCAGTGCAACCCTTTCTTATTCAGTAACAGTTTCATACTAAACTTGTTTTTCACCAAAATACAATTACAGTAATACCTCGGCCTACGCTACCCCATCTTACTCGATTCCCAAGTTACACGGTTTCAAATCATGCTGTCCGACTTTCACAGAAACTGGCATGATCTGGAAGAAAAGATAACTTTTATAGCTAATGAAGAGAAAATATTTTCAGGTTTTAAGGCCGCCAAAGACCGATTGACAGTGATGGTTGGCGTAAATACAGCTGGTGACTGTAAGTGGACACCTCTCATAGTTTATCGCTCAGAAAATCCAAGGGCATTAAAAAATATTTCTTAAGCTAGCTTATCCATGATTTGGAAATCGAATCGAAAGGCTTGGGTGACAGTTTTTTTTTGAAGTCTGGTCTGGACATAATTTCATACCTCAAGTCGAACGTTATTGTCGGTCTAAACCAATTCCTTCTAAAGTAATTACTATTAATTAACAATGCAGATAGCCAACCTCCTACTACATTAACTAATTTTGACACAAACTGAAAGTGATATTTTTGCCACCAAACACAACTAGTTTGCTTCAACCGATGGATCAGGGAGTCATCAAAACATTTAAACCTTATCACACAAGAAGATCATTTGCGCATGAAGCTATGAGACAGTACAACAAGCTCTCTGGTGAAGATTTTTGGAAACAATTCAATTTTTGAGATGCTTTAAGAATCATTTCTACAATCTTGGAATGAAATTTCACAAAAAACTTTGAATGTCGTTTGGAAAAAGGTGTGTCTATTTTTTTTGCCATGGAAACTCAAGCGGAGTCAGTGCCAGCGTCTGAAGAAATTGCTGATTTGAGAAGTTGTCGGTTTTGCCAGACAACTAAATTTAGTAGTGGATAATGATGATGTTCAAGAAGTCCTGGATTTACACACCCAGAAGCTGACAATTAATTGATGAGTTCATAGACATGAGTGGGCAAAAGTAACCTTAAAAGCACAGATTCTTTAGACTCAGTTGATGTAGAAGATGAAATGACGATAAGAAACATGACAAAAAGCTTTTGTTGTACTAGGCAAGTTTTGGAAAACATAGACTCAAACGATGAGTGTATTTCTGCCACAAAACAACAAAATTAGCAAGTTACGAGGAAACTCTGAGTAAGAAAAAAAAGTCTTCAATTCTTCAAGTGAATTTACTAGATTTTATGAAGTCATCTATGTCAAAATAATTTGTTTTTACTTAATTTCTTGCATTATGTATGTATATAAAATAATATTTTGTTGTATTATGTATTTAAGATTTTAATACATACATATTTTTCTTCTAAATTATTTGTTTATTTAGTCTTTGGTCCCTATTAAACATGATTCCTATTTGATTGTATGTAAAATTTTACCTGGAATTACACGAATTCGACACATGGTTATCGCTCGGTCCCACCTAACGAGTAAGTACGGGGTATTACTGTATTTCAACGAGGTAATAAAATATAAGTTAATCCTATTAATCCTGTTTCATTTTTTTATTAGTCTGTAAAATATGGTAAATGAAAGTAATGTTAACATTTTAAACTGCTATGTCTATTTAATTTTATATCATACACATGTACATTCAGAAATAACACCATTTGTGTTGTAGGTCTTTCAGGAAGTATAAAGTGGAACAAAGACTGGGTTGTGTTTTTGGACTCATTGATCAAGGTTTCTTTATTCACTGAAAATGAATGTCCTAATTCTCTCTTAGTGCCTAGTTTTATTCATAAACTCTTTATTGATCCCACTGTGGAAGAAGACCTCAAAAGTAAGTAGAGTGCAGAATAATCTATCACAGGTAAATAATGTAAATCATAGCTTAGCTGAGAATCTATTCATTTCATAGGTATCTTTTTAGGGATAGGTTCTCTCCACTTGAAACTTAACTTTACAAAATCTAATAAGAAAAATAATTTTCTTAGAATATTGTCTTGTTGTTTATAGGTTATTTTTTAGGTTTATTTTTTTACTTGAATGAAATTATTTCAGTAATCTTACAGTATTTCCAAGACTACATGACTATTTCTGTTATTATCTATATTACTAATTTAACATTTTTACCGAACATTTAAAATATAGAAAGAAAGAAGATGCATATATCTCAATCATGTTAAAAATATAGTAATATTGTACTTATTCATTGGTTGAGTTGTCGAGTCTAAATTATAACAACATATTCCAAAATAATATTTATATTTTTTCATATAAGTAATGGAGGGATGCACTGTATATAATCTACCACTGACTTGCTGGACCATTACCAAAAGCCTATGTTTTTTCTCAGTATCTCTTTGGAACCCCAATAGCCAATGTAGTTATAACATTTGTTGATCCTGTCTTCACGTGAGCTACTAGTTTTTAACTTAAAACACTTGTAATTTGTTACATTTGCCTATAGTAGCACTTACTTTATATTGTTGAGGACGGCCGTTTCGGGAGATGTGTCCCATTGTCAACTCAGACCGTAACTCCAGTTAATCAGTTACAGTCTGAGTTGACAATGGGACACATCTCCCGAAACGGCCATTCTCAAATATATAAAGTAAGTGCTACTATAGGCAAGTATAAAAATTT